>CM070566.1:30870784-31470784 GCA_036346405.1 Phyllostachys edulis
AAAATATGCTAGCTCCTCTCTCTCTCCTTTATTAACCCGATGAAACACATATATGCGGAGCATGCAGCACTATTGTTAATTACTAATGGCAACAGATGCAGCACTATCTAGTTCACCTCTCCCCCTTACTGTTCAATCTACAAGCTTGCATGCAAAAGTTGCATCACGAACCAACAGCAACCAAAAGTGTAGAATGTGACCAACCTAATTAAATAATTGATGCACTAACTAGCCGTGCACCTAATTAATTAATTAATGCCCTTGCACTAGTTAGATCTCTCTCCCCTACTACTACCCCAAATAAAAAACGCAAGCATACTGCTAGCCAAATTAATCTCTCTTTTTCTATTCCAATCAATGAACTGCAAGCATTCTGCACGTACCTGGTACCAAACAGCAGCAGAGCAATAAATTGGTACGTGTGCGGGTCAAAGGCCCCAAGCTTCGCGAGTTGGATGCTGCTGGCATGCGGCTGGGCAAAAAGTCAGCGAGCACATGCACGGGCAGGCGCAACGCGCTAGCGGCGTGCACAGCCATGGATGTCCATGCAACAAACGGCAGCGACGAGCGGCAACACTGGTGCTGGCTTCCACGCACAGGCAGAAGAAAAGAAAATAAGGAGAGCGGCGGCGCAGAAACAAGGGAAAAAGGAAAAGATCATTAGGGTTTCTAGAATCCACTCTTTCCACGATCCTAGTACAAACCAAACCCTCCCTAAAACTCTAAAATATTCCGTTTTTACGTATTCCCTTTCGTCTAATTACACGTAGGCCTTTAAGGTTTAATTTCATAATATTACATTCTACCCCTTAAAGCAAATTAGACCCGAATTCTACTTACCGTTCTACTCAAAGAAACAACACTGAAATTAACGACCAGAATCACACATACCCGACGAAACAACTCCGGATATAGCTCGCGATGTGAGACTCCAACTCCCAAGTCGCTTTCCGCTCGGTCTAATGCGACCACCGCACCTTGACGTAACTGACGTATTACACCTTATTACTCGTCCTGATCTTTTTAGAGCCACTCAACAGACAGGACTCGAATATACGGTCTTACTCGTTGGTCAACGGCCCTAATGGAACCTCACACTCCAGATCTCTCAAGCACTCTCGACAACGGGTCACACAAAGCGTTGTGTACCTGCGCCGATCTAAGCCGCGGCAAGCTTGCGACCTTTGTGGAGCCATCGAAGGTAGCGAAGCAATCGAGCCTTCTAATGGACCGGCGGCGCGTCCATGGACCAATTCGCCCGTATTGCCCACTCCAACACGTAGGCACGGTGATAGGCACCCCAGTCGGTGTGGCGGTACCTCCGCCTCTGGTTCATCCTGCCACTCCCAAAATCGAATTGTTAGCATTAAAATCGCTACGAAAGCTGCAAAGGAACGATGGTAGGTACCCTTACCTGCGAAGATTCAGATCTGTTGAGAACACTATTGGCGTCGTGGCCTGAAGCTTCCCAAACTGACGCATCACCCGATGGGGCAAGTGGTACTCCACCGCATGGAAGAAGATCAGCGGTGAGAACGTCATCCACAAGGTGATGTTGTAACAACCTGGCTATGCGGAAGCCAAGATATTAGCTAAAGTGTAACACAAAGCAACAATATGATATAATTTCAACAATCTATCAGCTAATAACAGGTAAAGATCAACAAACAATAGAATGATTACAAAAATTGAATTAAATTTCAGCAACATATCAAGCTTTTAAACATCCAATCATATTGAACCATTCAAGATAAAATTATCAAGAGTCAATACGAAGAGCATTAAGTGTTTACTAGTTTTACCAAATCATAATGAATGATAACCTCAACCATCAGAACTCCACTTATTACAATCCAAAATTATCAAATAAAAGGTAATTTCAAGTCCATTAACTAAAGGTGAAGAATGTGAAGTGAATGAAGTGATCCATGTGACTAATCCCACCCAAGCATGCCGTCTTCGGTGTTTACCTAAACAACAAAACACTAGCAAGAATGAGTCCACGACTCAGCAAGTACAACAGAATAATATGAACAATACTGAATAAGAACATAACAATCACAATATAGAATTCGAAAGTAGAATGGCGAAATCTTATGCGAAATAAAATACATGCTCTTCTCTTCTACTCATACAGTATAGCCGGTGAACACCGTCGGTGTTCACTCATACTACATTATCCAAAATCACGGGCATCCAAGGCCCGTTGAAGAAACATTCAAAATGGGGATCCAAATTGCCCATATTAAAATGATGGGTCTTACTTGCCCACATTGGAATGGTGGGACTTACTTCCCACTCCCGTTGGTGAATCATAAACGAATGAATGAATGATGAATGCATTGAAATGAAAGACATAATCTCAAGAAGCATGGATTAACATCCATGGAAAGAAACATGACTTATTGGAATTTACTCGCAGTCCACAGAATTTAATCATAGCATGGCATCAAGCACTACAAACAAATAAAATTCAATACAATCCACAATGTACTTGCCTCAACACAAGATGGAAGGCGATGCGAGGAGCTCGACCCGGTTCTCACCACCACCGACATCCGAAAAGTATAACAAGAGTACTGTTCAAAAGTGCTCAACATAACATTGGAATAAAATGGAATCTATTGCTCCTAATCGCAAATCGAAATTTAATCAATACAATCCCAAATTCCAATCTGCCTAAACCGACAACTATCAAAGGAAAATCCATAACTTTTGAGTCAAAACTCCAAAAGTCATGAATCAACTTTCCTAGAATCTATACAGCATAGCTATAACTTCTCGGTGATCGAAAAATCAGATTATCCCATCTAAGCCTTTGTTTTAAATCCTGAAAACTGTTTTGTCATCTTCGGTACTACAGACTTGTGAATTTCATAACTATTATTTGGTACACCCAAATCCATTGTTCTAAGAGTCTCTGGAAAATACGAAAATATAAATTTCTTAATAAATTTACCACAATTATTCCCCCTGTGTAACAAAGGTGGCAAACAGCCAAGCAATTCTCTTTTCTCCACAACAGAAGAACAGATTTCAACATTAACTTCTAAAATAAAAATATTTTGTTCTAGACATCTACAAATTATCATTTAATACTTTCTGAAAATCTTAAAAAATTCCCTACGACAATCATGTTGGGTGAATTCCCTGAATCAGCAATTAACACATTCTTATTTTAATAAACAAAACTACTGCTAATATTCGTCAGAATTCTGGACAGCAGTAAAGAAATCAATGTAACGTCTAGACCACAGCTCCGAATTGGGTGGTCTTTGAACCTATGGAAAGCCGAAGACAAAACCCACAAATCTCTAGGAGACGCTATCCTCATATTCGGACTTTAACTACACAGAAACTGACGAGCAAGCGTTGAACAGATTTCTGAAATTAATCGCAGCAGAACAGCGATCCCCTAATCATGGCAATTATGAATTTAATTCAATCCAACCAGTGGGGAGAAGATCATTACCCCTTGAAGACGCGTGTGACCGCTGAAATCCCCATGAGGCACTCCTCTCCTCTTGGCGGCACCCAGAAGGTTCTTCTCCCTACCTCCTTCTTCTTGGACAGAAGAACGGAGGTAGCAAGATCTTGTAGTGGTTGTGCTGACCTTTGAAGCGGGAGGGTGGTACTGTAGCACCTAGGGTTTTGGCTACCCCTAATGGGCCAAGGCTATGGGACTTTAGCCCAAAATTTAGTCCCCCTTCAAGAGATTCTGAAATCCCTTTTTAATTTCTAATAAAACAGTTCAAATTCAAATATAGTTCTAAAGATTGAACGGGGTATTATATTCTACCCCTCTTAAATAGGATTCGACCCTGAATCCTCGCAACGATCTACATGAAAGAAAAACCACAACTAAAAATTAACAACGGAATACAAGTAACCGCCGTGAACGAATCCGAATATTGATCGTGCATGCGAGACTCCAGCTCCTAAGTGGCCTCTCTCTCGGACTGATGAGACCAAAGCACCTTGATATACTTCAATGTTTTGTTCCTTAGAACTCGTTTTGACTCTTCTAGAATTTGCACTGGCTGAGATTCGAAGGTAAGATCGTGTTCAATGATCAATGGTTCTAACAGATCACATGCTCTAGATCTCTCAATTATTCACTCAAGATCGAACATACCAGACGTTACATTATCTCGGCAGATGGACCGAAGTCGATCCTAGCGAAACACTAACTTCTTAATTCCCGCAACTGTCGAAAACAACCAAGTGTACCTTGGGCCTACTTCCCTATTGGTACCAAACCACACAACATACACATAGCATACGGAACTCTTGTTCCATCTATCAGTCGAACTCTTATGCTTAACAAAGAGCACCTCCTTTAACCCAGAACACACAAAAGAACTTGCTTTAACCAAACTCTTTTACAAACAGATCCCAACTGAAAATAAAGGATTCTCATCGCAACCACACAATGCCAACTCCCCACTAAAAGGGTCAAATCCAAAATCAAAAATTCATTACGAAAACCATTCCACTTTCTAATTAGGCGGTTTGAATGAACACCACAAAAGCCAAAGGAGAAATCACTCAATGCCCAAATCAAATATTTTTTTTATTACGTCTGACTGGAAAGAATCACACATGCCAACACAAAGTGCCAACTCAAATTCGGAAGACATCACCATAAAGACATAGCTCAAACAAGAATCAAGGGAGCATTTCATTGCCGAGGCAATATTTTTTCTCAATTTCTCTTTTAGGAATAAAGCTTCTCTCAAATTATGGAATTCCAATTCATCGCATGACACACTAACTCATTTCTCTTAAATTGGCAACGTCAACGCCATGCTCAAACCGAATACATCAACCACACCTTTGTAGAGAGGCTTTGTTGACTCCACAAAAATATTGTAATATCCCGATGATTCAATAGTGTATACAATAAAGTTTAGAGAATGAATTAAAGAAAAAAATTCAGAAACTCTTGGGAGTTTTGGATCGTGGGCTTCGCCGAGGCAATCTAGCCATAGTGGGCGGCCCATTAGTGGTCCAAGGGGCGCCACTTCCCAACCCTAGCCACCCCTCCCTCCACCTCTTTGGCGCCTCTCCTCCTCCCTCACCCCTTGGCCGCCACCCTCCCCTCCATTCCCTTTGGCTGCCACACCATCTCCTCTCCCAACCGAGCTCCCTCGCCATCTCGGTGTTGTCCACCTGCAGTTGGCTGGCCATAAGGAAGTGGAAGGAGAGGGAAGAAGGAAGGGAAGAAGAAGGAGGTCTTTGCGAGGGATCCAGTGAGGTCCAGCGAAGGATTTGTGGGTAAACCCCTGTTCCCCATTAGTTTTTGTAGATCGTTCATGTGTGATTTATCTCCGATTGTCGATTATTCTCCTGCTGTGTAGACCGTTGAATCTGTCTATCGGTTGACGTGTAGTTTGGAGTTAGATCCGGGCAGATTCAGGGATTAGTGTCTCCTAGAGATAGATGGGAATTTTCGTTACCTTTCCATAAAGTGCTAATTCATAATTTTTGGATAAACGGTTAATTAGTTATGAATTTCGCAAGATATGGTGCTAAATCAGTCTCAGGACTTGTGCAGCGAACATAGATATGTAAATTTGATATGGGAGATTGCCGAATTAGGTCAGTTGGTCTTCTTGAGATTTGTAGTTACTTTAATTATGTTTCCATAAAGTTAAAGTTCATAATTTTTGTATTTCTAGATCAAAAGATATGAATTTTGGAAGCTAAGGCTGTAATCTGTCTCTATTGTGGACAGAAGAGTTTTACTTGACTGTTTGCAACCTTTGTTGCATAGTGGACATATTTGAGATAATTTTATTGAGATAGATGGTTTCCTATAGTTTCCATAAAGTTTTAGAACAATGTGTTTTGTTGAGCCAAACAAAAGTTATGAAATTCACAAGTTAGTAATACCGGAGATGACAGATCGGTCTTGGGATTAAAAATAAAGGCTTAGATTAACTAGTTTGATCTTTCGATCACCTGAGAAGTTGTAGCTAGGCTTGTGTAGGTTCTAGAAAATTGGATTCATGTCTTTTAGAGTTTTTACTCAAAAGTTATGAATTTTTCCTTAACAGTTGTTCGTTTGGACAGACTTGAAAATTTGAGAGTATTTTGATTAAATGTTCGGATTGCGAATAGGGACACTTGTTCTCTTTTGTTTCATTCCTTTGCTGTACACTTTTGGTTGGTGTACTTAGTATATTATTTTACGGCTGCCGGTGGTGGTGAACCCGGGGCTAGAGCTTTTATCGTTGTCTTTCGTATCACGGTTGAGGCAAGTATCCTGTTTGTAGCACAATTATGATTGGTTGATGTGATTGCTTGCGTTTACTCGTGTTAGTCATACATGGATGATAGTGTGATGAATATGAATAGAATTTGGTGAATGCATGTTTATGGCTAAAGCTTTCCTATGTATGTTGTTAATGCCTTACATGCTATGTGAGATCTGAAGTTGTAGTATGTACTTGTTGATTCATATGTATGAAAGATAGGGTCATAGTACATACGCATACTGAAAGCATACCTGAGACTTGGTCACGTGGTGACCAAGTATATACAGTTGAGGTCCCCGTCATGTAAATGACGGGCTTGTGGTCCCCACATTCGTGGAATGTGGGCATTGAGGAGAGGTCCCCATCATGAAGATGATGGGCAATGGTCTCTATACTCATGGAGTATAGGCTCTGGCACAGGCAAGGGTATACATCGACGGTTGTATACCCCGCATTACCGGTAAAATACGAAAAGAGATAAAGATTAAAAGATGCATTGCATGTTCATATTACATAAGTATGGGAGTTATTTTTAGTGTAATGCTTCTTTTGACATGTTGATGTCATATCTGTGTGTTTAATGCTTCTTTTATAGATACTTGCTGAGTCTTTAGACTCACCCTTGCTTTGTTGTGTTTTAGGTACCCCAGGCAAGGACGACATGCATGGGAGGGAGTAGTTTTGTTGGAATGCACTCACTACCTTTCATCCTAAAGAAAGAATAGCATTTAGTTCATACTCTATAAATAAGCAAACCGATTGAGATTCATTCATAGCTTTGGTTGAATGCTTTGGCTTATTTGTAATAATGAGATTAGCTTAATTTAGATTATGCTTATTATTGCTTTATCGGAATAGACTATCTTGCATGCTTGGATGAATTTGGAAATTGAATTATTGTTAATGTTATATTTAATTGTTGAAACCTCGGTATAGTTAACTATACAAAGGAGGTTCTGCTGAAAATTTTGGTAAATGGTCTTAGTTTAGTTTAGTTTAATTTAATTTTAGTAGCATTTCAGGCTCAATGTTGAGCTGGGGTGTTACAAATATACTCTAACCAACTCCTCTATCGACAGAATTACTTTGACAGATGACTTCCAATGCATCTCAAAATAGATCTCACACGCAATCACATCAACTCAATCTTTTAAGAATAAACAACTCGAAATTCACATCACACACTCTCATGTACTACATCAAAAGGGTTATATCAATGATTATCCCACTGTTCAGAATCCACCCTTATTCTACTTTCTCAACACAGAATCCTTGGGCGACCAAAGTTCTAGCATAAAAATGCGAAGCCCAAATCTAACCTCCAAGACTCCTACAATGAACTTCTGGTATAAATGATAGGGAAAACCTCAGATTCGATGACTGAAATTCTCACAATCTAACCATACTCGACCATTAACGTCAATAGATAATTATACTCTTAACCAAATTATTCTTTGAAAGATTCTAACTCCAAGAGAGTTACTCATTGAAACCAAGCCATACCTGACAATAATCCAACAATCTCTGCCATCTCATTAATTGCTTTAACGATTAGATTACTTTGCTAATCTTTCCCGCATTACACTACACCACAAAATGAACAAAGGATCTTGGTCCACAAATCACTATAGGTTCTATTAGTTGCAATGATGCAATCAATTTAGCCCAAAGACAAACATTTTGTATAACTAAGATTCTCTCCAAGAATTATACACGAAATCAATTCATCCACTAATGTTCCTCAAATAACTTACAACCCAAGGTCTCACAACAACAATTAATAAACACTTCGAAAGACCCCTGTGAAACGAATAGGTTGATTCTTTCTCAAAAGAAAAGCAAATGAAAACAATTTTCACCAACTAGAAAAACATTTACCACTCGCAGTAAACACAGAACCAAGAGGAAAAATCAATTAGGCAATGATCTCAAAAAACATAAGGGGAGACCACAATTAAGGGCACAAGCCTCACAAGAACAGAATATCAAACCTTAACCAATAAGCACAACGTTGCTATTGAAACTTGGAGTATTTCTATCCGACAAAAACAGAAAGGTTAAGTATGCTTCAAAAAGCTACAAGCTACAAAACTTGACCCCCACCACGAATACTTCTGCTTCACTCCTTCATTTAAAATGAAATAATTTTTATTTTGATTACAACCTTTCTTGCCAACTCAAACAAACGAGCCTTCAAGATCAAATCACTTTTATCACTTAAGAACTAATAGAACTTTGCAACACATCGCTTTATTCGACAAATTTCAATTACCACAAAAATCTTGAACCCCAAAAGATCATGAATGCAACATTTGAAATATTTTCATTTAAGAGATATCCCGAAAGGCGATAAAAAAAATTCTTTCTCTATAGCAGAATCAACATCACCCTCACATTACTTACCATTTTATTAACATCAATAACATACTTTCCTTGGTAAAATTCAAGATACCTTACTATCACATCAATAAGTCTTCCAAAAGAAACACAACAAATCGTGTCATAAATGTAATACCCCAAAAGTATTCAAGAATATTCAAAAGAGTATTTGGGAGAGATTAATTGAATTCGGAGAAGGACCAAATATAATATAGATTTAGCGACAATTAGACAGAGGGTTTTTCAGCAGTTTTCGGCAACCTGGGCCTCGGGCCTTGGCCCAGAGGCCCATGAGGGCCGCCACCAATAAAAGGAGGGGGGGAAACCCTAGTGCTACAGTACTGCCGCCCCTAGTACTGTAGCGCCGCACTGTAGCATCCCCTACTGCTATGCCAAGAGGAGAAAGGATGGAGAGGAAGGAAGAAGGAGGAACGCCGAATTGGCCAATTGAGGAGAAAGCAAGGAAAAGAGAAGGAGAGGATCCTCGTGCGGTGCTGGTGTGGGTGTTCGTCAACAATTTGTCAAGGGTAACACCGATCTCCGATAGTTTAGAGGTTTAATTGGTTGTTTAATCAATGTCGGGTAATAGATTCAATTCTGTCCAGATTCTTGGACGTAGGTTTCCGTATCTTTAGAGGCAGAATCTGGGGATGACTTCTCTTAGAGAAAGTTGGGTGACGTCCTTAGCTTTACGTGGCCGCCAAGAACACCCAAATCCGATTAACGGTCAGCAAGTTATGAATTTTTTAGTGTCGCTGTCCTGCTAGTCTGTCAGATTTCTGACAGGTTGTAGAAACCTGGGTTTTATTAGTTAAAGACGAAATCAGAGGATCTCGATATAACAAAACTGTAGATAATTTCCATACCTTTCCAGGAAGCTAAAGAACGCAATATTTGGATAATCGTAGCAAACGTTATGGTGGTTTTAGTGTACTGTCCAGAGAACCTGACGTGAATATTGATGTTCTGTAGATTGGCTTGGTAGGGGTAGTAAATAGCAGAATCAGAAGGGCTCCCCAACTAGGTTTATCTAGGTAATTTAATTACCTTTCCAGAAAGTCTTAAAACACCTTATTTGGACCCCGGTAGTGAAAGTTATGATTTTTAGAAGTTGACTGTCCACAGAGGGACAGGTCGATCGTTAGAAGTGGGACGTTCGGAAGGCGCTTGAGAGTTTGGTCTTTTCGCTTGAGCTATTAATTATATCTTGGGTCCAGTATGGTTGTCTTAGCTTGGTTCATAATTATTATTCAGGTGGTGGACGGGTACCAGGGGCAGCACCTTCTACGCATCCCTCGTTCTCTCGCGGTTAAGGCAAGTATTCGGGTTAAAGAATAATGATGATTGTTTGCTAAGATTGATTGTGTCTTGATCGTGATTGCCATGCATGGATGTTATTGTGATGAATTACAATATATCTTGGTATATTCAAGCTATGGTTAAAGTTTCTGTGTTCATGGTTAATGCTTACGTTACTATGTATATGTTGAATTCATATGTTTAGAAGATAATGTCATTGAACATATGCATGTAGTAAGCATGATTGAGTTTTGGTCACGTGGTGACCAAGTATGAATTGTTGAGGTCCCCGTCATGTCGATGACGGGCTAGAGGTCCCCACATTCGTGTAATGTGGGCAATGAGTAAAGAGGTCCCCATCATGCTGATGATGGGCAAAGGTCCCTATACTTGTGGAGTATAGGCTCTTGGTCCCTATTGCCAGAGTGCATAGGCATGGGTATACATCGACGGTTGTATACCCGCATTACACGTAAAATGCGAAAAGAGATAAAGATTAAAAGGTGCATTGCATGGTTGCATTACATAAGCATGAAGGCTATGTTTAGCGTAATGTTTAATTGTGAATATTAATCTTTGGATTGTGTTTCTAGATTTGGCCTTGTTGATACTTCTTTGAGTCTGTGGACTCACCCTTGCTTTGTTGTGCTTTTAGGTACCACTGGCAAGAGCGGCATGCATGGGAGGGAGTAGCTTTTACTGGATTGCACACACTACCCTTCATCCTAATAAAAATCATATCATGTAGTTCATACTATATGAATGAGTAAACTGTTGATTTGTTGATGAACTGTAATAAGTAAACCAAGATGGGAAGGAAGGATACCTTCTCCATGATTTATTACTGCTTGTGAATCTAGTTTATGATGAACTGTAATAGATAGAAATTAACTGGTGAAGGAAGGATACCTTCTCCATATATTGGATGTTTTATTTATGCCTTCCTATGATATTCTGTTGGTACCTCCGGTATTAATTAATAATACAAGGGAGGTTCTGGTTCTTTTAGTAGCATTCCAGGCCGTTGATTGGCTGGGGTGTTACAATAAAATCTCCATCATATATAAGATTCTAATAACAACTTATTATAGAAAAGAAACCTAGTGCACAAGCCACAATGTTGAAACAAATATCTTTTAACAAGCTCATACTAGTACAAGACAATCTCATAAAACACACCAATTTAAATCACTTATTAGATTTAGCCCATTAACCCTTCTCGACGCCAACGCCAATATAGCAAACTAATAGCACTCTAGCCATTACTACTAACAATTGATGATTATCTAATCATGGAAGCATTCATGGTCCTACCTCGTGTGCAAACACCAACAAATATGAGTATAGATTCAATGTTCTACCTTTTATTCAGAAATTAGAATGAAATATCTTTAAACTTCAACAATAAAATATTTATAAGACAAGGTTTTGTAAGTCAATACAACAACCTTCATCCATTTCTTCATACATATACCAACAATTTAGCATTGCAAAATCAGTGAATCTAGCATTTGTACAAATTCATTAAATATCTAAATAGAAGACAGAGTCAAGATTAATATTTACCAAGGCAATAGCCCAATATCCGTAATTAACCATCTTGAACGGTTAGATTAATTACCTAGGACCAAATAATTTAATTTATTCAACAAGTTTAGAAATTTAAACAATTGAAGTCATCAAACAAGTTCACTATTGCTTCACACTCCCTAATAACCCCATGAGTTCCAAACATGTATAGACAAATTCTTATTCATTTTTTTTCAAGAAACTACTACAGGACAACTTGAAATTAATCAACTTCACTTTAAAGATATTAGCTAAGAATCATTGGTTTGCACCATGCTAATAACCCAACCCGATAACTCATACCACACCAATTAATTCTTTTAATTAAAACATCTTAGTTAAGTGTGACAACACGACACTAAAGGGTTTTAACATTCTCTTTCTTAAAAGAGAGGTATTAAACTTTAACTCTCAATTTAATCCAAAAGAAATACGCAAGGTCAAAACTCCCTCATAAAAGAGAAATTGCAAAAGAAATCTTCCACTGCCCAAGTACCGGGTGAACAAATGAGTTACGTTTCCCAACAGAGAATAAAAAACAGAACTTCCGTGAAAAGATCAATCCTGCACATTAACGGCGTTCCAAAGAAACAACAATAGATCAACTTTCAGGAGAACAAATAACCGCTTAATTGAACCAACAAAGAACAGAAACCCACCTACTGCAGTGTAACTGCTGTCCAAAGAAAGTTCATCAATCACAAGAAAATTATAACCAGAACCTAAACACAAACTCAAGGAAGACAACAACGTCCCAAAGAACTAACCCTCAACGCATGTAACTAAGTTGTCCGAGGTAACCAGTTTACTATCCCAAACCATGAACGGTGGTATAACCTGGCAATGCTCAAGGCCATAACCACGACCTCTACCTCTCAACATTTCTGAACATCAAGGATATATAGCTAACCATTTAGCTCAATAATAATAACAGTAGCACAGAAGCAATTCATTAACAGTTCAACATAATGAAACATACCATTAAAAACGCAGATGCAATGGATTACCCAAATCCCACCTACTGTGCACAGTGTGTCAATTTAATTTTTTTCAATTACCATGGACCTAATGCCCGCTCTGATACCAACTGTAACACCCAAGCTATGCGAAAGCGAAGATATTACCTAAAGTATAACACAAAGCAACAATATGATATAATTTCAACAATCTATCAGCTAATAACAGGTAAAGATCAATAAACAATAGAATGATTATAAGAATTGAATTAAATTTCAGCAACATATCAAGCTTCTAAACATCCAATCATATTGAACCATTCAAGATAAAATTATCAAGAGTCTATACGAAGAGCATTAAGTGTTTACTAGTTTTACCAAATAATAATGAATGATAACCTCAACCATCAGAACTCCACTTATTACAATCCAAAATTATCAAATGAAAGGTAATTTCAAGTCCATTAACTAAAGGTGAAGAATGTGAAGTGAATGAAGTGACCCATGTGACAAATCCCACCCAAGCATGCTGTCTTCAGTGTTTACCTAAACAACAAAACACTAGCAAGAATGAGTCAACAACTCAGCAAGTACAACAGAATAATATAAACAATACTGAATAAGAACATAACAATCACAATATAGAATTCGAAAGTAGAATAGAAGAAATCTTATGCAGGAATGAAATGCACACTCTTCTCTTCTGCTCATACCCAGATAGCCAAGAACACCCGTCGATGTTCACTCATGCCCGCATTATCCAAAATACGGAGATCCAAGGCCCGTTTGAAGAAAAATTCAAAACGGGGATCCAAATTGTCCATATTGGAATGATGGGTCTTACTTGCCCACATTGGAATGGTGGGACTTACTTCCCACTCCCGTGAGTGAATCATGAACGAATGAATGAATGATGAACACATTGAAATGAAAGACATAATCTTAAGAAGCATGTATTAATATCCATGGAAAGAAACATGAATTATTGGAATTTACTTGCAGTCCATAGAATTTAATCATAGCATAGCATCAAGCACTATGAACAAATAACATTCAACACAATCCACAATGTACTTGCCTCAACCGCAAGACGGAAGACGATGCTAGGGGAGCTCTAACCCCCGTTCTCACCACCACCTGACATCCAAAAAGTATACTAAGAGTACTGTTCAAAAGTGCTCAGCATAACATTAGAACTAAATGGAATCTATCGCCCTAATCTCAAACCGAAATTTAATCAATACAATCCCCAATCCCAATCTGCCCAAACCGCAGCTATCAAAGGAAAATCTATAACTTTTGAGTCAAAGCTCCAAAAGTCATGAATCAACTTTTCGGAATCTATACAGCACAACTACAACTTCTTAGGTGATCGAAAGATCATATTATCCCATCTAAGCCTTTGTTTTAAATCCTGAAGACCGTTATGTTATCTTCGGTACTACTGAGTTGTGAATTTCATAACTATTATTTGGTACACCCAAATCCATTGTTCCAAGAGTCTCTGGAAACTAAAGAAATCTAATTTTTTTTAATAAATTTACCACAATTATTTTCCCTATGCAACAAAGGTTGCAAACACCAACAATTCTCTTACATCCATAATGAAGGATAGATTTTAGCATTAACTTCTAAAATACAAATCTTTTGTTCTAGACATCCAAAAATTATGATTTAATACTTTCTGGAAATATTAAGAAATTACCTACGATAATCGCATTGGGTGAATTCCCTAAATCAGCCATTAACACATTCTTATTATAATAAACAAAACTACTGCTAATATTCGTTAGAATTCTGGACAGCAGTAAAAAAAATCAACGTAACTTCTAGACCACAGCTCCGAATTGGGTGATCTTTGAACCTATGGAAATCTGAAGACAAATCCCACAAATCTCTAGGAGACGCTATCCTCAGATTCGGGACCTAACTACACAGAAACTGACGAGCAAGCGTTGAACAGATTTCTGAAATTAATCGCAGTAGAACAGCGATCCCCTAATCATGGCAATTATGAATCTAATTCGATCCAACCAGCAGGGAGAAGATCATTACCCCTTGAAGACGCGTGTGTCCACTGAAACCCCTACGAGGCACTCCTCTTCTCTTCTTCTCCTCTCTCCCTCTTCTTTTCTCCTTGGCCGGCGGCACCCGAAGGGTTCTTCTCCCTCCCTCCTTCTTCTTGGACAGCAGCAATGGAGGTGGTGGTACTGTAGCAGGAGGGGGTGGTACTGTAGCACCTAGGGTTTTAGCTTCCCCTAATGGGCTGTGAGACCCCGATGTTTATTAGGCTCATAATACTTAGTCATCCAATTGACCCTAGTATTATCAACCAAATAAACCCGGTCTCGAGAAATGTATACTCCCCAGAATGCAGTATACATACCTCACAACAAAAGAGTATATCAATTCCATACAACACATAGTACATAAGCAACAAACCAGAAGTTAATATTAAAATGGAATAGCTATTACAAAAGAGAGGCCCTTAGGCCAAAAAGCAACAAATAAAAAGATAACAATGAAGCAAAAGTGCCATAAAGATGGCTATAACACAAAGCCAATCGGTGTGCCTTAACCCTAGGCATCTCGACGGACCGCCAAGCTAGTCGTCAAGAAAGCGCAACACGTGGCACGTAAGTAAGGCTCTTGGAGCTCACCTCCCTCCTCTGCAACAAATTTGTTAAGCAAAGCAAATGAGTACAATAACTTGTTTATTGTACTGCAAAACCGACGTGTAAGATAATGAGAACTATAATTTAGCTACATGCAAGCTTTATTTAAGTGGATGAGGCTTTGGACTCATTTTAGCACAAAGCAAGTTTCATTTGCAATAACATAATAGATTGAAGGCAATTTGATAAAGCATTTTTAATTGTTGAAATACAACGCGATAATAACATAATAACAACAACAAGAACAAACACGGAAGTGACTAACCCTTAGTCACCACAACAATAGCATGAACTCCCGTTCATACCAACCCAATAAGTTTTAATTAAAAGGTTGAGACTAGTCTTGAACGACCTTACCAAGCATGTCCATAACCTAGGGCGAGGCTATTGAATAGTTTTATCCTGCAGGGTGTACCAATGTACCCACACGCTGCATCGCCTTTCCTTTAGGCACACTACCTTTGGTGTGCTTGCACGGCTAAGTCCTACGAGACATTTCCAATGGGCGATGATAATTACGAGCCGCAACCCACGGGGACAAGACACATTAGGCAGCCCTAACCGGTGCGCCAATGCTCCCTCCCAACACCACACACACAGATTTTATTAAAACATACCCACCAACCAGCTCATAATTAACACCTCCCAAAGTACTTAGTCAAGAGAGGTCCCATATCCCCCTCGTGTGGTTAGCACGCAAAAGCGCTTGGCTTAGTGACCCAAGTACTCGGTCCTTAGGGACCGGGCATACCACCACATTCCAAAACCGCACCATCCATCCAATATGCCCAAGTCTAAATCGACATTTTATTTTCAGTTTTTGATTTTACAAATTAATCAAAGCACAAGTGCTGGACATATAGGAGGAATAATTATACTTGTGTGATCAAGACCATCGACTATGTCGATGATCGCCCATTACTACCGATAGCTAAGCATGTCTAAGCAGTTTTAAACGCAACTACTAAGTGATAAGAGCTCATCCAACGAGCTCAAACCACAGCGAATAACCTAGGCTCATTGGTAGTAGAGGATAACAATTCCTACAGATTATGCAACTATAGGAAAGCTAGCGACATTTAACACAAAGTAGCATGCATACATAGAAGTAAAACAAAGTAGTAAGCTTTAAAGTAATGGGACATGATGGGAGATGGTCAAACTGCTTGCCTTGTTGCTGGTCACTTTGTTGCGGAGGGTCACTTTCGGGATCACCACAAATGTCGAAACCTAACGGAAAAGCGATAAAGAACCGATAAAACGACGAAAGACAACAAAGACAACACAGCAAAAGAACTCCAAATACTTTGAAATTTCTACAGCAGCAAGAGGGTGATTTTAGGAGATTTTGCAACAAGAACCAATGGATTTGGATTCTTAATGCAAAAGATATGAGCAAAACAATTCTGCTCAGCCCTAAAAATACCAAACTGCACTATTTACTAATTTAATTATGAGGCAACATTTTCTAGAACAGTGGTGAGGCTGAAATTTTTACTGCAAAACCAGCACCTCATGAGATGAATAACACAATTGAGTTCATCTCATTTGGAGCTATTATGCACTTTCTATAATTTTTCAAAAACAAGAACTTGAACAAAATTATAATGCACAAGTCCTCATTTTTCTAACAGCAACATGCTCAAAACTAATTTTCTTAGTGAGTTCATTAATAGAGGAAACCAACAAAGTTGGTCTCACTCAAAAACAACCTCAGAGCAGTAGTTATGAATTTTACAAGCTAAGCATTAATTTGAATGTATATTTAAAAGGAGTTTTAAAATCTAGTGGCTAACTGTGCTCTGGAGCTGAACTCAACTTATAATCATTTTTAGATTAAAGTCAAGTTCAAGATAGAGCTAACACAACTTGAATGACCTCATTTGGATTTAAGAAGAAAAAGATATGAAATTTTAAAGTTTATACCTTATTCATTTATTATTAAGACTTTCTTGGCATTTCAACACTCACAAAGACATGGGAGGTCGTGAGCCACAGATCACAGATCTAACGGCTCAGACCTCCCAAGAGAACAACACACACGCACATGGGAGGTCCAGAGGTCTGGACCTCCTAACCACGCACATCTTGCGAGGTGAGGGAGGTCGTGGCCGTAGATGGGAGATCCAACGGACCACAACAGGGAGGGAGGTCGGGAGCGGACCAGATCTAAAGGGAGGTCCTCAACGGGAGATGACCTCGAGGAGGTCCCAGAGGAGGTCCTCAACGTCCTGAACCTCGAGGAGGTGCGGACGGCTAAGATTGCGCCAAGGAGGTCTTGGGCGCTCCAGATCTCCTCGGAGGAGGTCCGGATATCCTGCAGCTCGCGACGCACATGTTTGGACAGGGCATTAACGCGCAGGACCACGAGGAGGTCGCGCGAGGGTTTTAATGCGCGCAAAGGGGACAGGTTAATGGCGGTTAAGGCGCCAATGATTGCGATGATTGGGCATTTAAAACGGCGAAGTTATGTCCTAAAAACGACAATGACACGCTCGGGACATCCGACAAAATCCCGAGCGTGAAGAAGTGATCCTCGCCGGCGATGTAGAGCTCGCCGGCGAGATCCAATGGTACCGTTGGGTTCGCAATAACCATGCGCACCCAACGGACCTCCTCTCAACGGCAATGACGGCCTTGAACGCCGGCGAGCCGGAGAGGACCAATACGTCCCGCACGGCCTGTCTGAAAATGCAAAACGAGCTCATGCGACAATCAAGCTTGTGCCAAGAAAAGCTCCGCGAGATCATTCATGCGGGTGCCAGCATCTACAGGACTAACAGGGGTTTACCTGGTGGTCCTAAGGTGCTGGGGAGGTCGTGGAGGTGGTGGCCGGAGTTGGGGAAGACAGGGGCTCCACGGCCAAAGCTCCAGCTTCAAGCCCGACTTTGTCCTCCTCAAAAGCGCCCAAACAAACTAAGTTAGGGTTAACTTCAGAGGTTTGGGGAGCACAAAATGAGCGAGGGTGGAAGAGGGAGCCACTGGAACCCTTGAGCTACCGAGAAGCTCCAAGGACATCAACAATGGCAGCCACTAGTGAGGTGAGTGAGTGTTAGTGGAGGAGGAGCTCAGCCACGCACAAAGTGCAAGGCTGAGGTCAATTGTGTGCAAAGGAAGCCAAGGGAGGCTTCCAAGGGTACTTTATAACCTAATTGAAGGTGATGAGCTGGGGCTAAGCTCCATGGTGAGCTTAGCCCACGGGCTGGTCCATGAGGTGGACAAGACATGGGGGCGACAAAGGCGGGCTCGGGCTTGACTCGAGAGGCTAAAAGTCGACCTGCATTAAATGCTTGGTCAAGAAAGAGTCATGAAGTGTACCCCAAGGTCGACACGCATTAATTGCGCCTTTCGAGTTTGCCCGCCAGAGGAAGGAGAAGAACAGGGAGGACTTTATGGCCGTTGGATAAGACACAGGAGAGGTCCTAACCATCGGATCCTATTTTGAACCGTTATGTTTTAAGTGGTGGGAGGAGGTCCCAGCCACACGATCAAGGTGAGGAGGTCGTGGCCCTCCGATCTCCTTAACGTGAAAACGCGACGTGAGGAAATGGACAGAGGTCCAAAGCGTTGGATCTCCATCCAGCAGTGCGGACCTCCGATTGGGACTTAACCGCACTTGAACATAAGAGATCGAGGGGAGGTCATGGCCTTTGGATGCAAATCAAGGGCATGGACCTCATCAAGGCGGAGGACCTTGTTTGTAATATTTTTTAGAGGAGGTCGTGGCCTTTGGATGTAAATCCAACGGCTACGACCTCAAGTGAGTACAAAGGGAGGTCAGGAGCGGTTGGATGTAAATCCAACAGCGATGACCTCGCCAAGGTGGAAGGTGGTTTTTGAGGTTGGATAACCATGGGAGGTGATACGGATTACCGGGTCTTCACGTCGTAGGATCGAGGGGGATAAATAGGGAAAGCCTATTGAGGTAGCAATTCTTGGCAACACACTCCAATGAGATAGCCTCCAACAAAGAACTCAATCAACAATCTCTCTAATTGAACGACCGAATCCATTCATCCGTCGCGCGATGTTCCTTACAATCCGTAGGAATTACAAGGACAAGATGGGGGGGGCTCCCAACCTAGGGAATCTAACCCTAGGCAAGAGCAAAGCTCAAGTTTAACTTCTAATCTCCCTTTCTCGGGTGGGGTGTTGCCCTTTATAGTGGTGGGGCAGCAAAGGAAAAGGGCCTCGCCCCGATCGACTTCGACCGGCGTTGAAGAACCGGTCGGACAGCTGGCGCCGGTCGGACCGGGTGAACAGCGATCGGACCGCCCGTGGAGCTGCGCCAAATCCCGCTAAGGACGTCGGGCGGTCGGGCCGTTGTTGAGGGCGGTCGGACCGCGCTGGGCGCCGGTCGGACCGGCGTGGAGGGCGGTCGGACCGCCCATGAAGCTTGCGATGGCAGGACGCCGGTCGGACCGTCGTTGAGGCGGTCGGACCGCACTGGGCGCCGATCGGCCCGGCCGGCGGTGGTCGACCGGTATAGGCTGAAAACAACAAGCACATCTTTGTCTCCGGTCATCACTTCTCTTGCCATCTTCCCTGCAAGCCGATCACACATACATATGGGGCATGAGGCAATATCCGCCTCAGAGATATCAATGGGAGACTCAAGTAAGAGCGACTTCACCTCGATGTTAAGTTGTCGCGCTCGTGCTCTTGTCATTGGTCCCTTGGGCGTGTTGGAGGTAGCTTGGCCCACGTTGGAGTTGATGGAGTTGGTGTCGATGTCCTCATCATCCCTCCCTTCTTGGAAAGGAGTCGTCCTCGACTCGATACCTTCTCGCCCCAAGAATGGTGATAAGTCTGCTACATTAAAGGTAGAACTCACCGCGACTTGTTGCTTGGAAGGTCAATCTCATATGCATTGTCATTGATCTTTTTGAGCACTTTGAAAGGTCCGTCACCACGTGGCTTCAACTTGGAGGAGCGTTCGGTGGGGAAACGGTCCTTGCGAAGGTGAATCCATACCAAGTCGCCGGGCTCAAACAACATTTGCTTCTTGTGTACGTTGGCCTTCTTTGCATAGAGGCGGGTTTTCTTTTCAATCGCCTCCCGGGTTTTGAGGTGAATTGTCTTCACGAAGTCGGCTCGCTTGGAGGCCTCCATGTTGACTCGTTCTTGTAGCGGTAGTGGAAGGAGATCAAGCGGTGTGAATGGTTTGAACCCATACACCACTTCGAAGGGGCACATGTTGGTGGTGGAGTGGACGGCGGTTGTAGGCGAACTCCACGTGAGGTAGGCATTCTTCCCACTCTTTGAGGTTCTTCTTGATCATGGTCCTTAAAAGAGTTGAAAGTGTGCGATTCACGACTTCGGTTTGGCCATCGGTCTGCGGGTGGCATGTGGTGGAGAAGAGTAGCTTGGTGCCGAGTTTCGCCCACAAAGTCTTCCAAAATAGCTCATGAATTTGACATCGCGATCGGAGGCGATTGTCCTTGGCATTCCATGGGGCGCACAATCTCCTGAAAAGCAGGTTAGCCACATAGGAAGCATCGTCGCATTTATGACAAGCAATAAAATGAGCCATTTTAGAGAATCTATCAACAACCACTTAAAATCGAATCCTTACCCGTCTTTGTTCTAGGTAAGCCCAACACAAAGTCCATGCTAATGTCCTCCCAAGGAGCACAAGGAATGGGAAGTGGGGTATACAAACCGTGGGGATTGAGCTTGGACTTCGCCTTGTGACACGTGATGCACCTTTGAACATACCGTTGAACATCTCGCGCATTTTGGGCCAATAGTAGTGATCGGAGAGCATGGTGTAGGTCTTTTCCTTCCAAAGTGTCCCATTAAGCCGCCTTGAGATGAGACTCTGCACAAGGAACAAACGAACGGAAGACTCGGGAATACAAAGCTTGTTAGTGTAAAAGAGGAACCCATTGTGCATGTGGTACTTGTCCCAACCCTTCCCATCATGGCATTGCGAAAAAGGCAAAGAGAAAACAGGTCATTTGCATACAAAGATTTCAAACTTTCTAAGCCAAGCACCTTAGCTTCTAGTTGCACTAGCATGATATGTTTTCTAGAAAGAGCGTCTACTACCACATTCTCCTTTCCTTCTTATATTTCACAACATAAGGAAAGTTTCTATGAATCGACCCATCTAGCATGTCGACGATTTAATTTTGCTTGGCCCTTAAGATATTTCAATGATTCATGATCGGAGTGGATGACAAATTCTTTGGGCCATAAGTAGTGTTGCCAAACCTCTAGCACTCTAACCAAAGCATATAACTCTTTGTCATACACGGGTAATTAAGTTGAGCGCCATGCAATTTTTTCGCTAAAAACGCCACGGTCGCCCATTTTGCATCAACACACCCCCAATGCCCAACCCACTAGCATCACATTCCACTTCAAAAGTTTGGGTAAAGTCCGTAAAATTAGCAAAGGAGCCTCGGTTAATCTTAACTTTAATTCTTGAAAAGACTCTTCTTGAGACTTACCCCAAACAAAGTTAACACCCTTTTAGTGAGTTCATTTAGAGGCGGCAATGGTGCTAAAGTCCTTCACAAACCGACGATAAAAACTAGCCAAGCCATAGAAGCTACGAATTTGACTAACATTCAAAGGGTTGGCCAATTTTAATTGCTTCAATTTTCGCTTCATCAACTTCAATTCCTTAGAGGAGACAACAAACCGAGGAAGATCAATTTATGGGTGCAAAAGTGCATTTCTCAAGATTAGCAAACAATTTCTCATTCCTAAGCACTTCTAGAACAAGTTTAACATGCTCAACATGTTCATCCAAGGATTTGCTATATACAAGAATATCATCAAAGTAAACAACCACAAACCTTCCAATGTAAGCACGCAAGACATGATTCATGAGACGCATAAAAGTGCTAGGAGCATTGGACAAACCAAAAGGCATAACAAGCCACTCATACAAGCCAAACTTGGTTTTGAAAGCGGTCTTCCATTCATCTCCTACATTCATTCTAATTTGGTGATACCCACTTTTCAAGTCAATTTTTGAGAAAATGATGGAACCACTCAATTCATCAAGCATATCATCAAGTCTAGGTATGGGGTGTCTATATCTAACAGTGATATTGTTGATAGCCCTACAATCTACACACATACGCCAAGTGCCATCTTTCTTAGGGACAAGGATTACCGGTACGGCGCAGGGGCTCAAGCTCTCGCGGACATAGCCCTTGTCAAGTAGGGCTTGTACTTGACGTTGTATCTCCTTGGTCTCCTCGGGATTGGCGCGGTACGGTGGCCGGTTGGGAAGTGGAGCCCCGGGAATGAGGTCGATTTGATGCTCAATCCCTCTCAAAGGAGGAAGCCCCGCCGGAATCTCCTCGGGAAGGCGTCCTCAAATTCTGCAAGAGAAAAGAAAGAGCACTTGGAAAAGGGGTGAGTCGTTAGTTGAAAGAGTAAGGTCCTTGCACACTAGAAAGAGGGGGCATATGGTGGAGTCTCTCCTCACTTCTCTCAAATCTGATTTGGTGGCAAGCATGACTAAAGCTCTCCCCTCTCCTTTCTTTTGGCCGCTCTTATGGGTTTTGTGGCTCTCACTCACCGAAGGGTGTCCCTCATTCTTTACCTTTTCTCCTTGGCGGCAGAACCCGTGGAGCATTGTCGGCGATGATTTGGTTGGGGGTCATGGGACGAAGCACCACCTCTTGGTTACGCCATTTGAACTTGTAGTGGTTGGTTCGGCCCTCATGTGTCACCGCTTCGGTCGTGTGCCACGGTCTCCCCAAGGAGGTGGCACACCGTCATGGGCACCACATCACACTCCTTTGTGTCGGCCAGAGGCTCCAATTTGGAAAGTGACCTTGGTCATGTGTTGCACCTTGACCGTGCCACACTCACTTAACCATTGCACATGGTAAGGGTGGGGATGCTTCTCCAATTTGAGTCCCAACTTGAGCACGAGTTCTTGGCTTGCAAGGTTGTGACAACTCCCGCCATCAATAATCACTTTGATTGATTTCCCTTGCATGCCAGCCTTGGTTTGAAATAAATTGGTCCTTTGCTCGGGCTCATCTTGTTTCTGGACCGTCAAAATCTTCTTTGTGACAATGAGAGCCGGGCTCGTATCAAAGTCACAAAATAGTGGATCTTGGGCCTCTTCTTCTTGGGCATCTTCAAGATTAGCAACCTCATTTGATTTCTCGGCCTCTCCATCACTAGTGGACTCATATCCTCCATCTTCGGTCACAATCATGGTTCGGTTGTTTGGGCACTCCCTTGCAATGTGCCCACGGCCCAAACACTTGAAGCATTGGATCTCACGGCTCTTGGCGGTAGACCCAACTGAGGAAGACCCACTGGTGGCCGGAACTCGCCGGGTAAATGGTGTGGATGCTTCTTTGGTGCCGGTGGTGGTGGCGGGAGGCTTTATGCTTGAGGCGCCTCCACCACTCCCTTGAGTGTAGCTCTTCTCAGGTATGCCCTTGGAGGTTGACTTGTTGCTATATGTTGCAGTTCTTGGTGTGAAAGTTGGATAACTTCGGGCATTCTTTGAATCTTGTTGCACTTGCCTCTCCACCTTGGTAGCTTGGTGCACTAGCTCGACCACTGTTGTTGTATGGTTGGAACTCAGTGATCCTCTTGATAGGGTAGTTCAAGCCTGACATGAAACGAGCCATGGTTTGCTCTTCTGCTTCTTGGATGTTGGCTCGGATCATGGCTTTCTCAATCTCTTTATAGTACTCTTCAACGGACCGGTTGCCTTGCTTCATGTTTTGCAATTTATCATACAAGTCCCTCTTGTAGTGCCTGGGCACAAATCTTGCTCTCATTTCATGCTTCATCTCAGCCCAAGATGCTCTAGGCCTCTCATTGTGAGCTTCCTTTGGTTGATTACTGTTCCCACCATATGAGTGCATAGTCATCAAACTCAAGCGATGCCATGGCGATTTCTTCTCCTCGGAGTAATTATGCATCCGGAATATTTTATCCACTTTCAACTCCCATGTGAGATATGCTTCTGGATCCGGACCTCCATCAAATTTGGGTATGGTGAACTTTAGCTTCCCAAACCTTTCCTCTTCACGCTCATACCGGTACCTACCACGGGGGCCATCACGTGACCTCGTCTCCCATCCATCATCGTGAAGATCATATGGGTCACCCCCTCCACCTCGGCCTCGGCCAGCAATGCCTTCTGCTCTTCTTGGTGGATGTGGGTGAGCTTGATGATGGGGAATGCGGTCCCCTCTTGCTCGCCTCTCTCGAGCCAGGCGCTCGGCGGCTTCTGCATCGGTCTCATCCAATTCAACCTCATGTGCTCCCAAAGGATTTGCCCGGAGCTCTCTAAGGATGTCAGCCACGAGGTTGGTTCGGAGAACCCCGAATTGTTGGTTGATCTCGATCTCCAAATCTTTCTGAGTACTGGCCATTGCTTCTTGGATCTCTTGTCGAAGGGCGCCACTCAACGCATTAAGGCTGCGTTTGAGTGACACATTCAATGACTAACTCATCTCTGCTGCAGGTGGCCTTCTCGACATGGTTAGTATCCAACAAAGAGAAACAAAGATTAGTTCAAAAATGTAGAATTTTACTCTCCCTCACCTTCCCTGCCAACCAAGTCCTTGTACTTCCTCACGGATTGCGAAGAGGGTTGAGAGAGTTCTTGTCGAAACCTTGAACACACACACAACTTATGTGGAGCTTGGAGTGGGTGAGTATTCAAAAGCAATCACAAAATGAAATTCAAGTGAAGTAATGCTAAAAGGAATCCAAACTAGATTGCATAAGCCTAGGTGCCGATCCCAAGTCAAAGGAACTCACACACTCCCAAAGATGATGGTACTAGAATGCAACCAATGGTATTGAGCTAAAGCACAAGATGGAAGTAAAAGGTAGAATTAGCTCATGTTGCACTAGTAAGGGAAGACGCTAGTTCGATTGCAAAGTTGTAAGGCTCTAGATTGCATATGACAATAAGAATGCACCAATATATATAGGAGCTTGCAGGAAAGGTATTTGAGTTGGCTTCCCTTCCCCTTTCTCTTTCTTTCTTTCTTTTTTTTTTTTTTGATGTCTCGTTGGGACAACGCTCTCCTTCTCTTTTCTTTTCTTTTTCTTTTTTTTCTGTTTTTTGTTTTGGAGGAGGTACTTCTTTGTTGCCCAACTCAAATCACATGGATATCCGACGGATTCAAGCTTGATGAGTGAACCTAGGTGCACTACTCATTATACACATGCAAAGCCAAGCAATCGTGGATGAACTAGTCGACTAGGAGCAAAGGTATTCGCAAAGGTACGAAAATGGCTTCCAAGGCTCGAGTCGGGATCAAGAGTTGCAATTTCAAAGTGGCTGATCTGTCTTTGCTTCGGCGGTCCGGCCCGGTGCGGCCGCGGTCCGGCCGGCGGAATTGGTCCCGTGGTCCGACCGGTTGGGCAATGGTCCAACCGGTTGAAGCGGGCTTGGCGGTCCGACTGGTAATTCGGCGGTCAGACCGATTTCTCGAGTGAGCCCAGTTCGTCTCGGCCGAAAAGATGAAATTTGTCGATTCCCGTCGATTCCTCCGATCAAAATGCACAAAAATCACAGAGGAAGTAGATCAGCACATAAGCAACACATCTATCGGATCACAATTAGCAAAACACATCAAGAATTTCAGATCGGGGCTAGGGTTTTCAAATTTGGGGATGAACACAAGAACCCTAGAAACAAGAAATTTGATAAATCGATCCTACCGTGGCAACCAAGAGCTCTGATACCAAGATGATACGGATTACCGGGTCTTCACGTCGTAGGATCGAGGGGGGATAAATAGGGAAAGCCTATTGAGGTAGCAATTCTTGGCAACACACTCCAATGAGATAGCCTCCAACAAAGAACTCAATCAACAATCTCTCTAATTGAACGACCGAATCCATACATCCGTCGCGCGATGTTCCTTACAACCGTAGGAATTACAAGGACAAGATGGGGGCTCCCAACCTAGGGAATCTAACCCTAGGCAAGAGCAAAGCTCAAGTTTAACTTCTAATCTCCCCTTTCTCGGGTGGGGTGTTGCCCTTTTATAGTGGTGGGGCAAGAAGGAAAAGGGCCTCTGCCTTGATCGACTTCGGTCGACCGGCGTTGAAGAACCGGTCGGACACTGGGCGCGGATCGGACCGCGGAGCAAGCGGTCGACCGCCCGTGGAGCTGCGCCAAATCCCGCTAAGGGCGTCGGGCGGTCGGGCCGTTGTTGAGGGCGGTCGGACCGCTGGGCGCCGGTCGGACCGGCGTGGAGGGCGGTCGGACCGCCCATGAAGCTTAGCGATGGTGACGCCGGTCGGACCGTCGTTGAGGGCGGTCGGACCGCACTGGGCGCCTGTCCGACCGTCCGGCGGTGGTCGACCGGTATGGGCTGAAACAACAAGCACATCTTTGTCTCCGGTCATCACTTCTCTTGCCATCTTCCCTGCGGTCGATCACACATACATATGGGGCATGAGGCAATATCCCGCCTCGAGATATCAATGGGAGACTCAAGTAAGAGCGACTTCACCTCGATGTTAAGTTGTCGCTCGTGCTCTTGTCATTGGTCCCTTGGGCGTGTTGGAGGTAGCTTGGCCCACGTTGGAGTTGATGGAGTTGGTGTCGATGTCCTCATCGAGGAGGTCGGGGCGGTTGGATCTTAATTCAAGGGCCAAGACCTCAACAAGGCGGAGGTCTTTGGGATTTAACGCACGTGGGAGGTCATGATGTGGATCTTTGATCCGGGGCCGTGACTCGATGAGGTGGGGAGGTCTTAATCGAGAACGTTTGAGGAGGAGGTCGTGGTGTTGGATGTAAATCCAACGGCCACGACCTCAACTAAATGCAAAGAGAGGTCTTACGGCCCGTAACGCGGGAGGCGGGAGGTCCTAAGCAAGGTTGACTGAGAGGAGGTCGTGGCGGTTGGATGTAGATCCAACACCACGACTGATCAAGGTGGAGATGAGGTCTCACGAGGTGCAGACATGGTTGAGCTGGACCGACTTTGAACATGGCTAGCCCAAGGAACAGTCAAGGGGTTTTAAATTTTGTTTCTCTGGTGAGACTTTGCCAAATTGTTTGGGCTAGCAAATGAACTCCAAATTTGATGAAATTTTAACTGGAGCTTACTGACATTAAGATGAACCTATAATAAAATTTCCAGAGGTTATTATGCAATGCATTTTTCTCAGGAAATTTATTAAGGTTGTTTAATGCTTCATTTTGCCTCCAAAGTTTATCAACAAGTGCTATAACTCATGATATTTTTTTAAGGGTCCCATATCAGTTTTGGGACCAAGGAAAAATATATTCCAAATGTTTGACACAAGATTTAAGATAATTGGAGAATGAGTTTGATTTTTGGTCAACAAGAGCTTTGTGTTTTTGAATTACACAACTCTTGGACAATAATTACATAAGATTTTAGGGTTTTTCAAGATGTGAGAAAAGTTTTAATTTCTACACATATAATTATACTTGATTAACCCTAATTATACATTTGGGATGTTACAAAATCTCTCCCCTTACAGAAATCTCGCCCCGAGATTTGGCTCACTCGATCAGAAAGAAAGATGGATAGTCCGCACGCAGACGATCTTCTCTTTCCCAAGTAGCCTCATCCTCGTAATGGTTTGACCACTCGAACTTTAAGGAACTTGATGGTCTTATTCCTTGTCCTTCGCTCAGACTCATCGAGCACGCGAACAGGTGCTCGCGATAGGTCAAATCGGGTTGACATCGAGAGTTTCCAACGAGCTTCCTCGGTTGGAACACGGAGGCACTTCTTAAGTGGGACACATGAAAACATCATGTACCCCTCAAGTGCAGTTGGCAACTCCAACTTATAGGCAACAGCTCCTTCTTCTCGATAACGGTAGGGACCGACATATCGAGGAGCCAACTTGCCCTTGACGCCGAAACGTTGATGGCCCTTCAAAGGAGAGACTTTGAGATAAACAAAGTCATTAGGCTCAAAACGTAACTCACGTCGACGGCGATCCGCATAGCTCTTTTGCCTGGATTGAGCTGTGCGCAAACGCCACGAATAATAATTTGGACTTGGCGCTCGGCCTCATTGATTGAGTCCGCCAAAGAGAGGTCTCTCACGGTCTCGACCAGTTCAACGGGTCCTACACTTTCTCCGTATAAGGCCTCAAATGGTGCCATGCCGAGACCGGCTCGAAGTCGTTGTTATAAGAAAACTTCGGCGAATGGCAAGCATTTCTCCCAATGCTTCCCATAGGAAAGGACACAAGCACGAAGCATGTCTTCCAAAACTTGGTTGACCCTCTCGGTCTGACCATCAGTTTGAGGGTGAAATGCTGTGCTAAAAGCAAGATGAGTGCCCATAGCCTCTTGCAAGCTATGCCAAAAACGAGACGTGAAAAGGATCCACGATCCGACACAATCGTCTTGACACACCGTGCAAACTCACGATCACGGGCAATGTAGAGCTTCGCCAAAAGACCTACCCGAAGGTCGGTCTTGACGGAAGAAAATGTGCCACCTTAGTCAATCGATCGATGGCGACCCAAATGGCATCATTCTTCTTCGGGATGTGGGTAGACCGGTGATGAAATCCATTCGATCGAATCCCACTTCCACTCGAGAATTGGCAAAGGTCAAGCGATCATCGATGCCGATCTTGATGCTCGACCTTGACGACACACGTCGACTTTCGGCAACGAACTTCGCAATTTCCCTCTTCATTCGGGTCCACCAAAATCTCTGGCGGAGATCCTGATACATCTTTGTGGCCCCCGGATGAATGGATAATGGCGAATCATGGGCTTCGCGGAGGATCAAATTCCGCAACTCCATGTCCTTTGGAACCACAAGGCGTTGCCCGAACCTCACAACACCGTGCTCATCCTCAGAAAAGCACTTGGCTGTTCCGGCCTTGACATTTGCCTTGATGTGGCCCACTCCAACATCCGACTGCTGAGCGGACTTGATCCGATCCACCAAGGTTGGTTGCACAACCATGGCAGCGAGAGATCCATGCTCAACTATCTCCAAGTTGAGACGCTGGAATGCTTCGAGAAGAGAGGGCGAATGCTCCTTGAGCACTAAGGCATTACAATGCGCTTTGCGACTAAAGCGCATCGGAAGCGACATTCGCCTTGCCGGATGGTAGTGAATACCCATATCATAATCCTTGATCAACTCCAACCATCTCCTTTGCACGAGGTTCAGTCGGGTTGGGTGAACAAATACTTTAGGCTCTTGTGATCCGAATACACCTCACAACGACACCGATTAGGTAATGTCGCCAAATCTTAAGTGCATGAATCACGAAGCCAACTCCAAATCATGAGTAGGGTAGTTGAGTTCATGAGGTCTCAATTGCCTTGATGCATAGGCCACTACCTTGCCTTCTTGCATAAGGACACAACCAAGGCCTCGACGAGAAGCATCGCAAAAGATATCGAAGCCGATGGATATCGGGAAGAACAAGAACGGAGCGGTGGTCAAACGCTTTTGAGTATTTGGAAACTTTCCTCACACTCAACGGACCACACAAACTTCTTGTCCTTCTTGAGCAACTCCGTCATCGGCCGCGATCTTGGAGAAGTTCTCGATAAGCGGCGATAATATCCCGCTAAACCGAGAAAACTCCGCACATCGGTGACGAAATAGGTGACTCCATGAAAGAACATCGCTGACCTTGTTAGGATCAACGGCTACGCCTCCTGCTGAAAGAATATGGCCTAAGAAAGCGACTTCCTTCAACCAGAATGCACACTTGTGAACTTGGCGTCAAATGGTGCTCACGTAGCTTGCCTAACACAAGCTTCAGATGCTCGGCATGATCCTCATCGTTCTTGGAATAGATAAGAATATCATCGATGAAGACCACGACAAACTTATCCAAATACTCCATGAATACCGAATTCATGAGATTCATGAACAAGGCAGAGCATTGGTTAAGCGAACGACATGACAAAGGTACTCGTACAAGCCGTAGCGAGTAGAGAACGCCGTCTTTGGAATATCCTCGGGCGAATCGAACTCGATGATATCCCACTCTCAAATCAATCTTGGAGAAAACTCGAGCTCCAGTCAATTGATCAAGAGATCGTCGATCGCGGGCAATGGATACTTGTTCTTCATCATCACTTCATTAAGTGGGCGGTAATCAACGCTTATGCGTAAAGTAAATCCTTCTTCTTTACGAAGATTCTTTGGACAACCCCAAGGAGATGAGCTAGGCGAATGAAACCCTTCTCTTGCAGCTCACTTAAGCGCTTCTTCAACTCCACCAACTCGTTCGGTGGCATCCCAGAAGGCCTCTTTGAGATAGGGCGATGCAGGGAGCCAACTCGATGACAAACTCGAGGTCTCGAGCAGGCGGCATCCTGGAAGATCGCGGAAAGACATCAACAAAGTCACAAACTGTTGGGACTTCGCTAATATCTAGGCGGCTTCGCTTCAAGCGCGAAGAGATGAGGATCTAGCGACGGTGAGAAGCAAACACCGCTCACCGAAGAACTAGACAGAGAGATGAGCTTCTGGCGCAATCGATTTGTCCCATGTCTTTGAGACAACCAATCCATGCCAAGAATCACATCTAGACTCATTTGAATGGAGAAGGATAAGGTTTGCTAAGAACCCTCGCCGATCTCGATAGGGACATCCCTACACTCAATCTCACTCTCAACTCCGAACCAGAGAGCGAATGAGTAGCGGGACCGACAATGGAGAGGAAAGAAGCTCTCCAACAGTAGCAAAAGACTCAGAAACAAAGGAATGAGATGCTCCTGAATCAAACAAGACAGTAGCAGGGTGAGAGTTAACAGAAAGTGTACCTAGCACGACGTCGGGTGCCTCCTGAGCCTCCTCTGCGGTGATGGCGTTGACGCGACCACTACCCACGCCTTGGGTAGCTGGGACGATCTTCTGGTCCTGAGATGCACCACCTCCTGACCCGCGTCCTCCATTAGGACGAGGGGCTGCTCCTGTCTTCTTAGGGCATTGGTTCGCATAATGCCCCTTCTGGTTGCATGAGAAACATGTGACCCCGGCAGCCGGGTTGCGGGGGCCGCTCTCACGACTCGCAGTGCACGGATAGGACACGGCTGCGAAGGACGCGAACGAAAGAGGTGACCTCTGGGCGCCAAGGGTGAGAGTGGTACCCCGAGACCGCCTCAAGCGGGACGGAGGAACTAGCCCTAGATGACTTATGGGCCTCCCACTTGCGCTATGGAGTCCATAAGCTCTCGAGCCGCATGCTCACGACGATGGCCTTGTCGACCAAGGACTGAAAATCGGAAGTCGACAATGGATAGCTTGTCCTTCACTCCTCGGACAAGCCACGCTGAACTTGGCACCTTGGCCATATCGGTAGGCCACATCCTCGGAGCATAACGAGCGGATGATTGAACTCGTATACATACTCCATGATCGAAGCTACGCCTTGCTTGAGCAAGAAGAAACTCCTCCTTCTTGATCTCCATCAAGCCGGCAGGATGTGAGCCCGACGGAAGGCAAGACGGAACTCCTCCCAAGAGACGGTGTGATCCACGGGCCGCATGGCGAGAAAGTTCTCCCACCATGACAAAGCCGCACCCTCCAAGCTGGTGCGATGCGAACAACGCCTTCGTCGTTTCGCATCGCTGCGCGATCTGGCTTACGCTCCACCGCGACGGCCAATCGTCCGCATCCAAAGGGTCCTCGCACGGGAAAAGGTAGGGGCCGAGTACGAAGAAACTCCGCGAGTCCTCCACGCGGCCGATGGGCATTCTCGCCCGAGATCACGAAGCTCCGGAAAGTGCGAGAGTGTTGCGCGATGACGCCCAAGAGAACTCTCCGGTCATCCGCGGTTGCGCTCTATCTCAAGAAGAACCTCGGCCATGGTCGGAGGAGGAGGAAGCTCCTCGTCTGGACCACCGATCGCCTTGGCCGCTACGAAAAGGCCCGCCATCTGTTATAAACGAATTTTTGGTTAGCAACTAGACCAAAAATTAAGCCTTAAAGAAAGCAAAAGCGATCGACTAGGGAATGGAGATCACCCTAAACGAAAGCCAAAGCAGCGGGTAATTAAACTTTAACAAGCTTTTAAAAGACTCCAAAACAGCCAAGAAACACCAAAAGAAGCTCAACTTCTCAACGCAACTAACCCGTATTGAATGAGCGAGTAATTGATCGAGAAGATTAAAATTCAGATTGTAAAGTGAGAGCTAATGCTGCTAAAGAGCAAGGTTAAGGCAGCGAAATAAGTGTTAGATACTTAGCTAACTAGTATCACATCTTACCCTTTTATTCCCACAAGTTTTAGTTGATTAGCCTCTCATTATCTATCCTAATTAGACACCTTTGAGACCGCTGTCCGGAAATTTGATGCTTGCTGTCCGTGTTTAGCATCCAAGCTCCTTGTCGAATCACCGACTCGAACTTCAAAACCTTGTAGTGGGCAGCTCACACTTCAATTTGCCAATCTCATTGGTTCTCCCAAAAACCAAGGTTAATCGATACAACTATTTTGTAGAAGGAAGAGAGGAAAACAACTTTTAAAACTCAAATTAGAGTGGGATGAGAAGAGAAAGCTAAGATAGGTAAGGAATAAAATCCGAGAATTTACCTAAGCTTTCAAAACTCATTTGATGCTTTGAAAATAGGTTTTCAAAATATCCTAAGAACGACCAAGCTTGCGTTACTACGGTCATAACGGCTCTGATACCAACTTTTGTGAGACCCCGATGTTTATTAGGCTCATAATACTTAGTCATCCAATTGACCCTAGTATTATCAACCAAATAAACCCGGTCTCGAGAAATGTATACTCCCCAGAATGCAGTATACATACCTCACAACAAAAGAGTATATCAATTCCATACAACACATAGTACATAAGCAACAAACCAGAAGTTAATATTAAAATGGAATAGCTATTACAAAAGAGAGGCCCTTAGGCCAAAAAGCAACAAATAAAAAGATAACAGCGGAAGCAAAAGTGCCATAAAGATGGCTATAACACAAAGCCAATCAGTGTGCCTTAACCCCTAGGCATCGACCGACCGCCAAGCTAGTCGTCAAGAAAGCGCAACACGTGGCACGTAAGTAAGGCTCTTGGAGCTCACCTCCGATCTCTGCAACAAATTTGTTAAGCAAAGCAAATGAGTACAATAACTTGTTTATTGTACTCGCAAGACCGACGTGTAAGATAACAGAACTATAATTTAGCTACATGCAAGCTTTATTTAAGTGGATGAGGCTTTGGACTCATTTTAGCACAAAGCAAGTTTCATTTGCAATAACATAATAGATTGAAGGCAATTTGATAAAGCATTTTTAATTGTTGAAATACAACGCGATAATAACATAATAACAACAACAAGAACAAACTCGAAGTGACTAACCCTTAGTCACCACAACAATAGCATGAACTCCCCGTTCATACCAACCCAATAAGTTTTAATTAAAAGGTTGAGACTAGTCTTGAACGACCTTACCAAGCATGTCCATAACCTAGGACGAGGCTATTCGAATAGTTTTATCCTGCGGGGTGTACCAATGTACCCACATGCGGATCGCCTTTCCTTTAGGCACACTACCTTTGGTGTGCTTAAGCACGCTAAGTCCTACGAGACATTTCCAATGGACGATGATAATTACGAGCAAGAACCCACGGGGACAAGACACATTAGACAACCCTAACCGGTCCGCCAATGCTCCTCCCAACACCACACACACAGATTTTATTAAAACATACCCACCAACCAGCTCATAATTAACACCTCCCAAAGTACTTAGTCAAGAGAGGTCCCATATCCCCTCGTGTGGTTAGCATAAAAGCGCTTGGCTTAGTGACCCAAGTACTCGGTCCTTAGGGACGGGCATACCACCACATTCCAAAACCGCACCATCCATCCAATATGCCCAAGTCTAAATCGACATTTTATTTTCAGTTTTTGATTTTACAATTAATCAAAGCACAAGTGCTGGACATATAGGAGGAATAATTATACTTGTGTGATCAAGACCATCGACTATGTCGATGATCGCCCATTACTACCGATAGCTAAGCATGTCTAAGCGGTTTTAAACGCAACTACTAAGTGATAAGAGCTCATCCAACGAGCTCAAACCACAGCGAATAACCTAGGCTCATTGGTAGTAGAGGATAACAATTCCTACAGATTATGCAACTATAGGAAAGCTAGCGACATTTAACACAAAGTAGCATGCATACATAGAAGTAAAACAAAGTAGTAAGCTTTAAAGTAATGGGACATGATGGGAGATGGTCAAACTGCTTGCCTTGTTGCTGGTCACTTTGTTGCGGAGGGTCACTTTCGGGATCACCACAAATGTCTAAACCTAACGGAAAAGCGATAAAGAACCGATAAGAACGATTTAAAGACAACAAAGACAACACAGCAAAAGAACTCCAAATACTTTGAAATTTCTACAGCAGCAAGAGGGTGATTTTAGGAGATTTTGCAACAAGAACCAATGGATTTGGATTCTTAATGCAAAAGATATGAGCAAAACAATTCTGCTCAGCCCTAAAAATACCAAACTGCACTATTTACTAATTTAATTATGAGGCAACATTTTCTAGAACAGTGGTGAGGCTGAAATTTTTACTGCAAAACCAGCACCTCATGAGATGAATAACACAATTGAGTTCATCTCATTTGGAGCTATTATGCACTTTCTATAATTTTTCAAAAACAAGAACTTGAACAAAATTATAATGCACAAGTCCTCATTTTTCTAACAGCAACATGCTCAAAACTAATTTTTTAGTGAGTTCATTAATAGAGGAAACCAACAAAGTTGGTCTCACTCAAAAACAACCTACAGAGCAGTAGTTATGAATTTTACAAGCTAAGCATTAATTTGAATGTATATTTAAAAGGAGTTTTAAAATCTAGTGGCTAATGTGCTCTGGAGCTGAACTCAACTTATAATCATTTTTAGATTAAAGTCAAGTTCAAGATAGAGCTAACACAACTTGAATGACCTCATTTGGATTTAAGAAGAAAAAGATATGAAATTTTAAAGTTTATACCTTATTTCGCTTATTATTAAGACTTTCTTGGCATTTCAACACTCACAAAGACATGGGAGGTCGTGAGCCACAGATCACAGATCTAACGGCTCGAGACCTCCCAAGAGAACAACACACACGCACATGGGAGGTCCAGAGGTCTGGACCTCCTAACCACGCACACTGCGCGAGGTGAGGGAGGTCGTGGCCGTAGATGGGAGATCCAACGGACCACAACAGGAAGGAGGTCGGGAACGGACCAGATCTAAAGGGAGGTCCTCAACGGGAGATGACCTCGAGGAGGTCCCGAGGAGGTCCTCAGCGTCCTGCACCTCCGGGAGGTGCAGACGGCTAAGATTGCGCCAAGGAGGTCTTGGACGCCCGGATCTCCTCGGAGGAGGTCCGATATCCTGCAGCTCGCGACGCACATGTTTGGACGGGGCATTAACGCGCCGCGGGACCACGAGGAGGTCCGCGCGAGGGTTTTAATGCGCGCAAAGGGGACAGGTTAATGGCAGTTAAGACGCCAATGATTGCGATGATTGGGCATTTAAAACGGCGAAGTTATGTCCTAAAAACGACAATGACACGCTCGGGACATCCGACAAAATCCCGAGCGTGAAGAAGTGATCTCGCCGGCGATGTAGAGCTCGCCGGCAAGATCAATGGTACCGTTGGGTTCGCAATAACCATGCGCACGCAACGGACCTCTCAACGGCAATGACGGCCTTGAACACCGGCGAGCCGGAGAGGACCAATACGTCCCGCACGGCCACAATACGAAAATGCAAAAACGAGCTCGCGCGACAATCAAGCTTGTGCCAAGAAAAGCTCCGCGAGATCATTCATCGCGGGTGCCGGCAGATCTGAGGACTAACGGGGTTTACCGGTGGTCCTAAGGTCCGGGAGGTCGTGGAGGTGGTGGCGGAGTTGGGGAAGACAGGGCTCTCTACCAAAGCTCCACTTCAAGCCCGACTTTGTCCTCCTCTCAAAAGCGCCCAAACAAACTAAGTTAGGGTTAACTTCCAGAGGTTTGGGGAGCACAAAATGAACGAGGGTGGAAGAGGGAGCCATGGAACCCTTGAGCTACCGAGAAGCTCCAAGGACATCAACAATGGCGACCACTAGTGAGGTGAGTGAGTGTTAGTGGAGGAGGAGCTCACCACGCACAAAGTGCAAGGCCGAGGTCAATTAGGTGCAAAGGAAGCCAAGGAGGCTTCAAGGGTACTTTATAACCTGATTGAAGGTGATGAGTGGGGCTAAGCTCCATGGTGAGCTTAGCCCACTGGCCTGGTCCATGAGGTGGACAAGACATGGGGCCGACAAAGGTGCTCGGGCTTGACTGAGAGGCTAAAAGTCGACTGCATTAAATCTTGGTCAAGAAAGAGTCATTGAAGTGTACCCCAAGGTCGACACGCATTAATTGCGCCTTTCGAGTTTGCCCGCCGCCGAGGAAGGAGAAGAACAGGAGGACTTTATGGCCGTTGGATAAGACCAGGAGAGGTCCTAACCATCGGATCCTATTTTGAACCGTTATGTTTTAAGTGGTCGGGAGGAGGTCCCACCACACGATCAAGGGTGAGGAGGTCGTGGCCTCCGATCTCCTTAACGTGAAAACGCACGTGAGGAAATGGACAGAGGTCCAAAGCGTTGGATCTCCATCCAAGCAGTGCGAACCTCCGATTGGGACTTAACCGCACGCGAACATAAGAGATCGAGGGGAGGTCATGGCCTTTGGATGCAAATCCAAGGGCATGGACCTCATCAAGGCGGAGGACCTTCTTGTAATATTTTTCAGAGGAGGTCGTGGCCTTTGGATGTAAATCCAACGGCCACGACCTCAAGTGAGTACAAAGGAGGTCGAGGCGGTTGGATGTAAACCAACAAATGATGACCTCGCCAAGGTGGAAGGTGGTTTTGAGGTTGGATAACCATGGGAGGTCGAGGCGGTTGGATCTTAATCAAGGGCCAAGACCTCAAAAGGCGGAGGTCTTTGGGATTTAACGCATGGGAGGTCATGACCGTGGATCTTTGATCCAGGCGGTGTGACTGATGATGAGGTGGGAGGTCTTAATCGAGAACGTTTGAGGAGGAGGTCGTGGTGTTGGATGTAAATCCAACGGCCACGACCTCAACTAAATGCAAAGAGAGGTCTTACGGCCAGTAACGCGGGAGGCGGGAGGTCCTAAGCAAGGTTGACCTGAGAGGAGGTCGTGGCGGTTGGATGTAGATCCAACAGCTACAACCTGATCAAGGTGGAGATGAGGTCTGCTGAGGTGCAGACATGGTTGAGCTGGACCAGCTTTGAACATGGCTAGCCCAAGGAACAGTCTGGGGTTTTAAATTTTGTTTCTCAAATGAGACTTTGCCAAATTGTTTGGGCTAGCAAATGAACTCCAAATTTGATGAAATTTTAACTGGAGCTTACTGACATTAAGATGAACCTGTAATAAAATTTCCAGAGGTTATTATGCAATGCATTTTTCTCAGGAAATTTATTAAGGTTGTTTAATGATTCATTTTGCCTCTAAAGTTTATCAACAAGTGCTATAACTCATGATATTTTTCAGAAGGGGTCCCATATCAGTTTTTGGGACCAAGGAAAAATATATTCCAAATGTTTGATACAAGATTTAAGATAATTGGAGAATGAGTTTGATTTTTGGTCAACAAGAGCTTTGTGTTTTTGAATTACACAACTCTTGGACAATAATTACATAAGATTTTAGGGTTTTTCAAGATGTGAGAAAAAGTTTTAATTTCTACACATATAATTATACTTGATTAACCCTAATTATACATTTGGGATGTTACATGGGCCAAGGCTATGGGCCTTTAGAAATCCCTTTTTAATTCCTAATAAAACAGTTCAAATTCAAATATAGTTCTAAAGATATATGGCAACCACGTGACCACCCCCTAATAAAACAGTTCAAATTCAAAACTAGATGTATAAGACAGTAGCGATGAAATCATACCAAAGGAGGAGCCGGACCAAGAGGGTTGCGGCAATAGGACTCCTGGAGGATGCAGCAGCAGCAGGAAAAGTCCAAGGAGGAGACCGAACAGCAGATTAGGCAAATTATCTTTAAATAGCAATTAAGTATTTACTTTCCTCTTTAGAGATATAGTTTCCTTCCTTCGAGATAATGTTTCATTCTTTAAGATTTCCTTCTTTAGAGACATTATTCCATCTTTACATATATGATTGTTAGGGGCCATCCTATTAAAGGAGATTCCGGCCAGATGAATCAAACAAGCAATTAATAGAGAATTTTCCTCTCTTCTCTACCTCCTTGCCCTACACCCACAAAAAAAGGAAAGGCTATCACTGGAGGCCGATGAATATTTGAACACTATACCATGAACTTTAATTTGACTCCTAACCATAATGACTATTAATCTAGTATAGTATACTTTGAATCAAAATGATGTTCTTCAATTACCAGCTATACCATTCAAGCAACATGGCAATATGCATGTATTAGAGAGCTAAATTACAACCCAACTCCACTAAACTCAAGACAACACAAGTGTGAACCAATTTCGCGAAAATAGCCTAGAATATTTTACCTTCACAATGCCCAGCAGGGGTCGGCGGACAAGACGCCGACATGGGAACGAGGCTGGCATGGGGAGGCTGCAAGACGGGGAGGATGTCAAGATAGGAGAGGACGTTATGGGGAGAGGCGACACGGGGAGGATGCCACTGGGAGGAGGACAGCGTGGGGATTAGGCCAGCGTAGGGGGCCGGTGGGAGGCGAGGACGGCGCGGCGACGGCGGATTTGGGGAGTGGAGAAGTCGGGAGGAAGAAACGAGCCGAGGATAAACTGAAGAACTGGGTGGGTGGCGGCTCCTAAGTACTCACTGTCACGCCACTCTCATTGGCATGTGTCACACCACTACTAACGGCGTGACAACTGCCACGTAAGCCCTCCACGCTGGCATGACGCGCGACTGAGAGCTTACGTGGCATGTTTCGTCACGCCGAGACTGGTGGCGTGACAGAGTTGATTTACCACGCCACGGGTGGTAGCGTGATCAAAGGGGTCAGAATTAGAAATAAAGTTCGCGATGTGTAAACTTTAAAATAATTTTAAATAAAGGATTAAATAAAAAAATTTCGTTCACTTGTTCGTGGAGATGGGTGGCTGGATTCAAATCTTGGTGGGGAAAAACCGGGGGTCACCGAGATTTCCGGATACTACCCAAAATGTTTAAACAAAATTTCGAATTCAAATAATTTTTTTAGAAAACACACCAAATTAACAAGAATGATGATATATTTTGCGATCCAACCCAATCGATTGAAAAGAGTCCTACAGGGATCCTGATCTTGACAATCTCGTTGATTTGAAATGATGCGCTGCTACTTTTAGAGCATGTATGATGTATGTACTTAGTGAGATTTGTGCACTTCAAGAACTGTCCTTCTGGATGTGGAAACTAGATTCCATAACAACATCTAATGTTGGTTTCTTATAAACTTAAAGGCTCCATCCCTTCGGGATATTTAGCACCAAATAATTATAAAATCTCTTCATCTTTTAACTCCAACCTTGATATTTTGATCAGCTTCCCGTTCATAAAACGATAAATATTTTTTCCGTTCATAAAACGATAAATATTTTTTCCGTTCATAAAACAATAAACATGGGACCAAGGCAAACGGTATCAAGGCGAAGCCACCACCGATGCTAGTCACCGAAATCACAGCTTACGAGGCCCTACTGCTCTGCCATCGAGGGACTGTCAGAACTGAAGAAGAACAACAGATTCAGAGAAGTTCAGAGAAGACAATTGAGTCGCGAAGCGTTATGAAGTGCGGACGGCTAAGATCGCTTCTCCCTCGCCGGTCCACCGCCTCCCCCTCCTCCTAGTCTCCCGCCTCCAGATCCGACCCCGCCGTTCCCCTCCTCCACTGCTGGAGATCCACCGCCACCGGCGCCGCCTCCCCGTCCTCCGCCTCCTTCTACCTCGCCGATCCACCGCCTCCGCCGCCATCTCCCCCTCCTCCGTACCCGACTGCACCATCGTCCTCCTCCTCCGTCGCGTCCTCCTCATCCGCCGACGCCGCAGTTCCCGACGGCGGTGACCTCATATACAACCTGTCCTACTCCACATTTGTACCCTTTTTTCAAGTGAATTTATTAAATTTTGTACCTTTTTGTGTAACAGTCTATCTGATAGATCAAAATCAGATGCCCTGAGCAATTATGTATTTCCCCTTTCCTTTTTTGTGGTGATTCTCCGATGGACACTGCTGCAAGTTCTGAATTGCCATTAAATACACCCTCTAATTAAAAGAGGGTAACTGCTATCGTTTTTACTTATAATCGCCCACAGATCAAAAGGCAGCAATATAAACATTGGTCTTTGCATTTTAGTTGATGTGGATTCCACATGCATATGAGTGCTCAATGATAATCTTGATAGCGCACATTTCATGTTCATTTGTTAAGCATTTTGCAAATTCAGTCAAAATTAGTGCCAGAAGTATACTTTGAAGCTTCTTTTGGTTGTAATCATTATGTTCTGAATCTTTATACTTATCTGGTATGCATAAAATTTGTAGGCTAAGGGATCATCGAGTGGAGCTTCTACTGCTACTCCAGCAGCCCCTGTTGCTTCAGTTGCTAGAACGCAACCTGCACAAGCACTTGTTGCTGCATATGAACCGTGAGTTATCTGTTTCTCCAGTTTTTATATTAGAACCTATTATTTATCTTAGCTATTGTCCCTTTCATAGGGCGCCTCCAAGTGCACAGCCTCCAGCTGCTTGTGTTACTCTAGCTGCTGCTGTGACTGCATCGTAAGTGCCTTTCAGAGCCTTTATTTTCATTCTTTAGAAGCTATCACTTATCTTTACTTATTTCGTAATGCATGTAGTAGGTTTTGTTAACCATCTGTTGGCAGCCATAACAAAGAACTTATTAAGTTGTGCAAGAAGAATTGAATTTTTCCCCTTCTCAGCAGAAAACAATCATGTCAAAACTAACAGCAGTACAGTACTGCTTGTGCTCAGATATTGGAGAAAACATCAAAATATCTTGTGTTCTGTACTACTGCTTTCAGAAATAGAACAATAACATGACACTATACTGTAGTTCAACACATACATATTTAACCAACAAAGGAACGAGTACTTGAGAATAAGCTGGCAACTAAACAAATCTACTGTTAACCATGACAAAGAATTGATTAAGTTATGTCTTATACGAGAAGAATTGCAGTTTATCTTCTGATAAGAAAAAATATTGAATCTAAGTGCAGTAGATTGCAGCTCAGATGTTCAAGATTTTGAGGAAAACACTAACAAGCTGTGTTATGTACTATGCTTTCAGAAATAGAATAATAACATATTAACATGACACTATACTATAGTTCAACTCAGGAGTCAGACATGAGTTGGTATTAATGTTATCTTCATAGAGTCAGTTATTATTAAATCTATAGATACACTACGTGCACAAAAGAAGATACCTTGGACATCACTTCAAATATCACGATATTTTGCTGTTAACATCTGATAGGAACAGGGTTGTGAAGAATCTGCACTAGTCTTCTAGGTTGTACGTTTAGGATTGCTCTAGGCAATTTACACCAAGTTAGGCCTTTTATGGATGATTTTTCTATAGGATTTTTCCTAGTTCACGAAGTTTGCATTATTTCACAATGCACATAAAAACATTATCTCATGATGTTCAGTGAGAAACATTATTTCAGTGATTTGATATCCTCTTACTGAGAGTTAAGTCTGAACTTTGAAGTGCAAAGAGCTAGACCTTTTTTTCAAAGGAATTTATTAAATTTTGTATCTTTTTTTTGCACACTAGGATGGCTGAGGATCGTAGTTGGATCTACACAGGGCGTAGACAGTTGGATGAGTACAGCCAAGAATGGATGCAAAAGATCACCGGTTTTGTGGATAGAGCATTTGCTAGGAGCACAAGACGAGGTGGTGTGTTGTGCCCTTGTTGTCGTTACTCGAACACACGGTCACAAATGAAGGCGATAATGATCACACACTTGTGCAAGTATGGATTTAGACCACGCTATACCGTGTGGATCTACCATGGCGAGTCAGAAAGTAGTAGATCGGACATGCAACACACAGATGATGACGGCCACAATGAGAGTATGATAGAAGACATGCTAGATAACATTCGATATAATTTTAAACAATAAATAAGGATTATCAATAAGTTTATATTAGTGTGTCATAGACTTCGCTTCAGTTATACGCTGGAGTTAAAATTCGAGCACAAATTAAATCAAATGGTAGAAGGGTTATCAATAAGTTAGCCCTTGTGAAGGGTCCTTGTACATTCTAATCTTGTTTGTGTTTTTTCGTTTTTTTGCTGTATATATCAACCCTCCTTCAATATATATTTAACTCATACTGTTTCCTTACCAAATAAAACAGAGAGGGATGATCAACCTCCAGAACTGCACAAACTTCAAACTAAGAGTGAAATTCGAACTTGCAAATGATTCAACAAATTCACCACAAAAAGATCAGAGAGCTCTCACACAACAGCACGCAAGCATGAAAAGTGCCTCTAGCACTAGCAAACCAAATCCCCAGCCTTCAAAGCAAAAAAAGGCAATTAATCCCAAAGAAAGAAAACTCTAGATGTTCGAATAAATACATGTACAATGCACAACAGTGAGATCCATAAAAAGATCTGGGACCTATAAGAAAGTGCCGGGAATACTGCTTTTCCCATACCTTTACTTGGGAGTTAGGAAATTATGTAGATGTAGATCACTATTTTGTCTTGCATGTCAGCACAAGGCATCAAGCTGTGCAGACCAAAGAAACAGGTGAAGAAGCTACTACATGCATGCTAATCTCTGTGTTCGAGATGACAGACAATTCAAAGTTGATGTGTCTAGTCAAGTTAAAAGTTCATTTGCATTTGCATGTAGGAAGTTTTATGTTTCATTGCATTTCGCTCGAATACCCTAATATGCTTTCTAATACACGCATTTGTGTCATGCTTTTGAAAATCTTATAGCTTTGGCTCAAAGTGTTACTCCCTCCATTTTTAAATACATGACGTTTGATGTTTGATCAAACGTGCAGTCAAACTTATCTAACTTTGACTAATAATATATGAAAAACTATTTAGATTGATCATGAGTGAATAGTATCATTAGATTTGTCATGATAAATATTTTCATAATATAATAATTTTGTAATTTTTTACTAACAAAATCATGTGAAAAGTAATGATCAAAGTTATATAAGTTTGACTGAACGCTTGGTCAAACGTCATGTATTAAAAAACAGAGAGAGTACATAGTTAATAAGTTTCCCAAACAAGAAGCTGCTTTGCCATATACATTACCAAAAACACCTAAAAGAAAGCCATCATTGGATCCATTCAACATTTCTAATTAATTCCCCAGATCTCAGATCTCTGATCTTTATAATTAGCCTCATGTTTGATCCAAATCTATTCAACTATCTTTTCCCCATGAGGTGGCAAAGGAGAGTAAGCTGCAGTGTGCTCCAGAGTCCAGCCCTCTTTTGTCCAGGCTGCCTTATTATGCATGTCCCATGTATGTCTCCTTCTGCACTTACCTTTGTCACTTTCAGTTTGCAACCCGATGGATGTATGAAATGGTCCAGAGAAGAGAACCCGTACGGCTTGATGTGCCACAGATTAGTCTCCCTTAGCTAGCATGAGTATACTACTATTACTTTGCAACCCGTACGGCTTGATGTGCCACAGATTAGCCTCCCTTAGCTAGCATGAATATACTACTATTACTTTTCAACTTGAACCAAAAAATAAAAGCTAGCTAGGCCAACCAATTATTTGTCATGTGAATGGCATTTCCTAATCTACAGCAAGCACTAATCGTACTACTCCTAACCCAATTATTTGTCATGTGAATGGCATTTCCTAATCTACAGCAAGCACTAATCGTGTTGGGATAGATCCTGTTGGTACAATCTAGACAATAAAATGACAAGGAGATGCTTACAAGTTCAACAGATACAATGTGAAAGAAAGCAGTATATTCAAAAGTTCAATCATAATATCATGTGCAAATAGTTACTCTTTAGCATACAATATAACAATATCCAATAGGTTCATTAATACGTGAGCACGCAAATTAGTACCTTGCGTTCAGGATCTGCATAGAGGCAATCCAATGGAAAGGGTAACTGCATTAAACATATTTTAGACAAAGTTACTTAGGCATGAAAATTTCTGGAGAAAACATATATGCATGATTGATTGATTTTTTCTAGCAAGTTGTTAGACAAGAGGGATAAGTTAGAACAGTTCACGGTGTGTGTGTTAAGAGGGTAAGAGATAAGGTATAAATTGAAGCGTACTACATACACGCTCAGCAAGAATACAAGCTTTATCTGGAGTGCCAACACCGACAGCAATTAGTTTGACGCCGGCTGAATCAACTCTCTCCTTTGTATCCCTCAACATAGAGGCCAACTCCCGACTACACAACACACAAGCGGAGTTGATGATTAGCACACAAAAAGAAATTAAACCAACAAGCACAAACTCTTACCAAGTAGTAGTTCATAAGTTTCAAGGAAAACCATATCTACAGAAGGAGGAGGAACTATCTCTCTTACCAGGAAGGGCACCAAATGCCTTAGCAGCACAACGACGGTCATTCCTTGCACAAGCAGTAAAGTACTCCCATAGTTTATTCATGTACAGCATCAATTTCATACTGAATTCTCGTAGCATCATCAAATAATTTTAGAGTTAAATGGGGTTTAGTGTTTCAATCTACAGAAGGAATATATTTTGCTCAAACAAAGCAACAATTTGTCACATCTTAATCTGAAAACTTCTGGGATGCAAAGCTTAAGCCCAAATATAAAGGCAAAATTACATAGCTCACGTCTCCTCGAATTACACAGATCAAGCTAATTGGAGAAAAGGATGAGCATCTCTACCTCGTTCTAGTCTCACAAGCCCCTGAATAGGACGGATCGCCGGTGGCCACAGAGAAGACAGTGACGCCACCGAGGGCATCGCCGATGCCCGCCCTAGGTTTCGGAGAAGGGGATGGCACAGATGGGTTCCGGAGAAGGGTGCTCTGCGCTGCCGACCTCTGGATGGTCGGATCCGCAGACGGTGTGGTCTTGAGGCGTCGGCGAGGCGTGGCGACAAGATCCAGCGTGGATGCGGTAGGGGTGGTGGCGTCACAGGCGAGGGGAGGAAGGGAGTGCTTGTGGGGGGACCGGACGGCTCGGGTGGGAGAGGAGGGCGTGGGTGGGGAGAGGTTGCACAAGTGGGATGCGGGCGTGGGCCGCGCGATGCTATCTGGGTTGTCTGTTCCTGTCTCGCAGATCCAACGGAGCGCATACCCACAGGTAGGGAGGACGGATGACCACCAACTCACATTTTTAAGTAGTAGAGATTCTAGTGCATTGAGTTTGAAGCTCAAATTCCAAAATTTTGCATAAGTTTTTGTATTGATCTGGTGCATAAATTGAAAGGGTATCCATGATTCCACCTAAAAGTACAAGTACTCCCCCAATCCACAAAGGGAGTCATTTTCTACTTTACAAAGTCAACAAGTTGTCACTTTGACCACCAAAATTTTATCACCATATTTTCGAAAAAAGTTATAAAAGGACAATATTATGAAAGTATTTTCATAACAAATTTACTCATAGCATTTTTGTATATCCAGACTATATATTTTAGATAATACCTGATGAGAACATCCCTACCAATACCACTGAACCTACTCCTACTCTTAGCAAGAATGCACCAATTGGTCCTATTACTCGAGCTAGGGCTAAGCTACTTGCACAACAGGTGAATTTGCTCCTTAATGAGTTTAGCTTTGATTTACATGAGAATTGGTTACTACCTAATGCAACTATCTTATGTGTTCTCAGATTTGACAAGGAAGCAACATGGGAGACCAGGGGGGAGAAGAAAGCTGAAGTGAATGCAATGGAGCATACCGACTTGGGCTGCAAGGAAGTAGAAGCTCGCGCATGGAGAAGCACCATCAAGGGAGAGCATGCAGCCAAAGAAGTAGAGCTCACATCAATTTCGGCCAAAGGAGAGTTGGGCTTGTCCGAAATAAAGGTGGAATCAAAGTTCAATCCGAAATACAAGCTGAAATCCAAAATCAGCCCAATTTCAGCCCAAAAGTGGAATCCAAAATTGAGGAGGAATTAATTCCAACTTTGATTCTAGATTTATGTCCGAAAAATAGGCTTCCACGCCTTATATCTTGGGCCAAACATCTTGTATATTCAGCCATGTATCTTTACTTTTTCAGAATTAGGGTTTAACGCGTCTAGGAGATCGATTCGGCCTCTACGACCGAATCTGATTGGGCCTTTGTGTTTCGGCTGAACCAACGGGAGGGGGACCACTATACCTTGTGTGTTGCACCCCCATGTATCCTTAGACCACGTTTATTCAAGAAATAACAGATTGCTTTTCAGCACTTGTTCTTCTCATAGGGTTAGCTATTGCAACCGAAATCTAGATAGGGGCATTGGGTGTTCTTTATCATTGTTCTTGTTGGTCCTTGTGGATTGGGGGAGCATTGCATCTACTTGGTGGTCTCGTGGATATTCAACATCTAAACATGTGGTTGGGCGAGTTTATGTGTTGCAGGTTGTTGCATTGGCAGCGTACACTACTACAGAAAGGGTCATCACAGACGGTTCTAAACTGTCATCATGGACGGTTTCTGAACCGTCTAACTTTATGTGTCTGTGATAATAGGCGGTTATCACAGACGGTTTTTAAGTCGTCTGTGATAAGCAACAACACAGACGGTTTTATGGTATAAACCGTCTGTGAAGACCAACTATCACAGACGATTATATGTACCAACCGTCTGTAATTATATACATTACACAGATGGTTAGAAAAAATAACCGTCTGTGATATCATAAATATCACAGACGGTTTTTTGTAGTAATCGTCTGTGATATCTTGGATATCACATACGGTTATACGTACCAACCATTTGTGATTAGATACATAACACAGACAATGTTTGGTAGTAGCCATCTGTGATATCTTGTATATCATAGACGGTTGTTGCTGGTATCCGTCTGTGATTGGATACGTATCACAGATGGTTGTGAGTAGTAGCCGTCTGTGATTGTATATATATCACAGACAGTTAGTAAAAACAGTCATCTGTGATTTTCGACATATCACAGACGATTTGTTGGTGGTAGTCATCTGTGATTGGATACGTATCACATACGGTTTGTTGGTGGTAGCCGTCTGTAGTAGTATGCATTCACAGATGGTTTTTTGTGGTAAACTATCTATGATAGTATCCATTCACAGACGGTTTTTATGTTTTTTGGCTAGCCTCAGGTAATGCTAGCCATGCCCTCTGAAAACAAGCAAGCAGAAAACAGATATATCACAATTGATTTTATATAGAACAACTCAAAGTGATTTAAAAACTCAATATCAATTACAAAGTGATTTGAATTACAACTCAAAGTGAATTACAATAAATCAGTGTCGCTGGGGTGAAACTCTCCATTTGGGTGAATGATCTCCCCCGTGATGAAGTTGGCAAGCTGTCCTCGAATGTCCGTGAGTATGTCCAAATGGTAGGCACTTTCTTCGATTGTCATGCCCTGTCGCTAGCAACAGTAAAGTAGTAAGCGTATATATTTAAATTCATAATTATATAGGATTGACTGACAAACCTCTGGATCTTTGATCTTAGCACTCATGATTTCTAGCATATGACGACAAACGTAGAATGCACATACGTCGCCTTGTAGTTGTTGCTGGTGGCACTGCAAAAATATTAGTGTGATATAAGATATATGTATAGTCAGTTCGAGAGTCCAGGTTACGAAGTGTGATATAGGATTATTGTGCTGTAGCGGATACCGGAAATTTAGTCCTGTGTTGTAGTGTAGCGCTCCGTTCCTTGTGTGTTCCTCCCTCGCCAACATAGGCGCTAAACGACCTACGTGATTCCAAAAAGTTATTCTTGGATATTTTAAACGAAGGAAGACTACAATAGAGTTACGTATGGAGAAAATGAGCATACCTGTCGAGTAATTTTTGCACAATGGTGAAGTCGTGTTTTTTGTCGACTAGAAAATCAAGGTATATTACCTTGTTCCACTTTGGTACGATGACTGAAAGGATCCAGTGGTACCTATGAGTATGTCGCTATAGTCATTAAACCTAAGTTCATGTTTCGTATAAAGAAAAAAATGAAATTTGTATAGCAAGTAGTGAAGCACTTACCCCTGATTATAGGGCACCAGTATGTAGTCCTTGTCGAGGTGAGTAAGCAATCCCCTCGTTATGTACTTCTCGACATAGGATGCGTCTTGGGTGATGCTTTGCTCAGAGATCAACTGTGGGTCGAGGAAACCCACCGGTTGTCGTGATCGCTAGGCTTCTTGCATCATGTATCTATACATAAGCAATGAGTTATGATATTTATCGGTATTGCGTGAATGTAGAACTTGATTGTACACACTTACAGTGTCCAGCATCATAGAAGTGAGGCGTTTAGGGTGCCGAGGTTGAATAGATCAAATAAGTCTTCGAAGCCCACGATGAAGTAGTACGCCTTGTGGAGGAAATGGTTCTCTGTGTAGCTGACGGTGAATCCAGTAGGCCGGTCTTCCCTCGCCTCATCGGTCTGCCGCATGTAACAGGCATGCAAAGTCCCGTAAGCCAAACTAGTGTGGCGTAATATTGTGTCGGAGACCAACAGCATTTCGAGGGAGTATGTGCCAGGCTTGTGAGGCGCCTTAATCTTCTTCGATTTGGCCTTAGTGCCTCGCGTGCTATTTGTCTTCTTGGAAGACAACTCGACACACTTTTCTTGTTTCTTGGGCGTCGTCTCTACGGTAGCTGATACGAAGGTCTTCTGAAGTGGGGGTTGAGGTGGAGTCATCGAGGGTACTGTTGGAGAGGCATGATCGTCGTGTGGAGATCGCGACACTACAGGTTCAAGGGCGATGTCCCTCTTGGGCCACTGGACATAAGTGTGCAAGGCATCCCCTAGTGTTATGATCTCTTCGTTCGAGCACTTCTCTAGCGGAATGACCTTCAAATTATCATGTACCATGTCCACCTGGACCTTGGTGTAACCCTGCGCCACCTGGGCACCGTGCACCACTATCTCTTCCTAGTATGGATACACCACCCCTCGCCCAGCCTCAATAGAAATGGACCCAACCAGCCTCACTTGGAGCCTGCAGGGCGTGGGCACCTACAAAACGATACACAATGCGTCCTATAGGTCTATCTTTCGAGAATTCCAGAGATGTACATTACTTGGATGACGTCGATAGGTAATTGGACGTCGCCAAGTTCTAAAAGTGCAAGCGTGGACGTGACGCTACTCCGATGTTGAGGGGGACTGGCTCCCAAAATCATGGAGGTGGCTTACGATTGGCTGATGAGTTGATTCATTTGTTCCTGCAACGATGTTATCTGTCCTTGAAATTGTGCACTAATCTCCTCTTTCAACTGTTCCTCGCGTTTGTCCTTGGATCTCTTCTGACAACGTGATTGTGGCCATCCCTCTTAACCAGCTTCGGGTGCGCTCGTTTGTGATCTCGGTAAATGGTGAGGAGACCTGCGATTGGATTGCCGCATTGTCCTCACTGATCCATCCCTGGAGTTTACCCGCGTACCCAGCGGTGCCGAGTCTGTGGGGGTGAATGTTTTGTGCCTGGATAGCCTTGCGCGCCGCACTTTGCTGTTTAAATTCGTCTATCGTCTTCATCTGCACAAAGGCGCCCCATATATCTGACGACACGAAACTATACTTCATGCAGGGCGTTCGATCCTTGTTCACGTACTCCGTGACAAGCTTTCTCTTGAAGGTCTTCCAAGCGTGTCCCATCGAGAGGAACACCTGTCATCGCACGAGATCGGAGAATTCTGCTGGGATATCGAACGACGTTGTAATTTCAGTCCACAACTGCGCTTTCTCTACGGCCGTCAGATCTTGCCATTTCTGTGTGGTGATGGGGACCCGTTCCCTTCCAAGTATACCGCAGGTGGTCCGAAATGCTACCACTGCTTTCTCGGGAAGCAGAGGGACCCCAGAGGTACTGACGGGCATGATGGTCATTCGGTCCATAGGCATTTTCGATATTCCCTTGGCATGTCACTTAGGTACCACTTTCCTCGGAGATTCAGACGCATTTGGCGATGTCGATGATGGCGGCGAAGATGGTGCAGATGCCATCTCGCAAGATTAACAAATCAATACTGCATCAATAAATGATATTACTGCAAGATCAACAAATCAGTACTGCATCAATCAGGATAAGATGCTCAAAAGATAGAACTTCACAACAAAATAAATCATCAATTGAGAGTTCATTGTCAATATTTCAATTGCACTAACTACACAATATTTCAATTGACAGGAATATAAACAATAATCACAGTGAACAGAAGCTACCAACAGAATGGAGCAAAATGACCAGATAGCATCACTATAATGAAATAGAGGGATATGATGAGCATGAATAACATGACACAATATTAGAGAATCCAAAGCGATGAGCTCGTACCTCCCACAATATTACTAAGCAATATCTCCCAGTGCTAGAGTCAATCAAATCAGCATAATTTGAAACTTCTACTAGCACAATCCAAAGCGGTGAGCTCGTACCTTGACAGGAGGCATGGACGAAGAGGGAGTCGAGGTCGGGGGTCACAGAGGAAGGACACCAACACGGGGAGAGAGGAGGCTCGGGGATGATGGCGGCGCAGGGAGGACGACGACGCGGAGAGAGGAGGCTCGGGGATGACGGCGACGTAGGGAGGACGACGGCGCGGAGAGGGGAGGCTCGGGAGGAACACGGGAAGTAAGGGCACTAGGGAGGCGGACTGGAGAGTGAGCTCTAAGGTCCGAGGAGTAGTAAGGACGCAAACCCTAGTGGGGCCCTACTTATAAATGCATATCGCAGATGGTTCTCCTAAAGAACCATTTGTGATAATTGAATATCGCAGACGATTCTATTCCAGGACCGCCTGCGGTAATCGAGCATATCACAGACGGTTCTATTCCAGGACCGTATGTGATAAGAAGAATATCATAGATGGTTCTATTTTAATAACCGTGTGTGTTAAGTATCATAGACAGTTTTATTATGGAACCGTATATGATGCTCAACGTGCGTGGGGGGGGGATTTTTGGACGTGTGCGAGGCGAAATGTTTTGGCGCCTCGTTATCACAGACGGTTTATTCCACTAAACCGCCTATGATAGTTCCTTCTATAGCTAAAAAATATTATGTCTGAAAAGAATATTTTTCGGCTAGACTCGGGAAATGCTAGCCATGCCCTTTGAAAACAAGAAAGCAGCTGATACAATCACAGATGGAATGATTTCTTAATTAGTGAATCAATTACAATGGAATAATTCCTTAATTACATGTCGAGTTTGTTAATTACAATGGAACAATTTTCCAAATAGGTGTCACCGTGTGGGATCATTCCACTTGCTATTTCGTTTTAAAATATAGCCATTCACGATGATCGACGTGCATATAGCTAGCTTCCTCACTGGGTTCTTCCTCGAGCCTAATGCGGTCTCCGAAAGGAGGCAACTTGTCAAATTGATTGTGCTCTTCCTCATCCACGATATTCTCAACTCCGACAATCATTCTTTTTTCATGAACTACGTGGCGATTCTTATTTGCCGGGTCCTTGTATCCAACACATTCGAGGTCCACAGTAGTGACGCCGTACTTGTCGACCTTCACATCCTGCAGTGGCGAACTTCTAAGTGCTTCCAATAAGGTAAGTCCCAAAAAATTAATCGCTTTTTCTAGATGTTTTTCTGACAGGTCCTCAATTTACGACTCTTTCCAAAAACAACATCGATATCCTTGGCCATAGCATAGACCACTTTCCCTCTAAAAGCCCTTGGAGCTGAACCGTACTCCTTATTTCCGTCGAATTGTTTCTTCATCTTACGGTATGGGTGATACCTAGGAAGGAACCTACGGTGATGCATGTAGACAGTTTTGCACGAGTTATTCAGCCACACACTCTCGGTATCATGTAAGCAGTGCGGACATGCTTCAGCTCATTTTGTGCTGAGCCCCGATAGGTTACCAAGGGAAGGAAAATCATTGATGGTACTAAACAACATGGCGTGTAAAGTGAAGTTCTCTCATTTGTACGCATCCCATACCTGAATGGATTCCAGCTTAACTCCACCTAAGTGAGAGACTTGACCGAATTAGAGCCCCGACGATCATGCGCGCGGCCGCACCTCCCACTACTACGTAAATGCTAATATCGACGCCGATCACGCGGTTCATCAAACCGCCTCAGATAAACACAATCTCGAGCGGTTTTGTTTACCCACGTACGTGTTATTCACCGCGCTAAAAACCGCTGCGTGAAGATGTCATATCACGAGCGGTTCATGTTTGGAATCGTCGTGAATTATCACGAGCGGTTCACCAAAAACCGCTCGTGATATTACCCAATATCACGACGTTTTTGGTTTAACTGCTCAGTGATACTTCACTGACGCAGCCTAAACATGAACCATCTGTGATATTACCCAATATCACGAGCGGTTTTTGTTAAAACCGTCGTGATAATTAACTCATCACATATCATATATATATATATATATATATATATATATATATATATATATATATATATATATATATATATATATCTCCCGCCAATGAGTCTTCTTGATCTCCATCTCGGGCGCCACGGTAGGTCCATCGCCGTTCCATGCCCGGTTTGAGTATCGCCTCACTAAGTTTGGCCGTCCATTTCAAACTATATATTGCGCCGAGGAGCTTGCCGCCGTCGCTTTGTGTTCACCGATCGACGACGCATCAGCCGCCTTGGACCTTCCCGACTTTCTCGTGATCGAGGTGAGATACTGGAGCATAAGCATCCTTTAATTTGAGTAGTTTCAGGCGTTTACGCTGAAATTGCTAGTTTCAGGCGCCTCCACGGGACATCATCACCGTCGGTTCGCCTCAGGCGACCTTAGGGCCGAGCCACGACTATTATAGCAATGCGATGTCACCCCTAAGCCCAGTTTGAGCTTAAAATCCTACTGTTTTTAATCATTTAGTTAATAAACTAACGAGTCTATGATATGTGGGACCACCATAGATTTTATAAATAAAATCATGAAATAAAAAATGAGTCACTGACAAGTAGAGCCCACATGTAAGTTAATAAAATCCGGAAAAATGTAAAAATGAAAAAATCGTAATTAAGCCTCGTAAAATACGCTTTGAAAGTCATCACCCTTTTATTTATTTTCGTGGTTTTCAATACGAACCGTGTGATGGACCAAAGTGGATGTACACCGAGAACCGTGTGAGTGAAGAGTACATTAATGGCGTGTCTGCTTACAAGAGCCGCCGAGGAGGATATGTTGAATAAGGGGCGGAATATATGTCTTGCCCATGTATTATTTGCGAGAATCAAGATGTTTAACAACCGAGCGAGATCGAAGCACACTTGATTCAAGGGGTTTCAAAAGGGTTATACATGTTGGACGATCACGGTGAAGAGCATATTATACAGGAAGTTAACGATATGCATATTATACAGGAAGTCAACGATATGCCGCTGAATGGTGTCGATTGTGGTTCCGATTCGGATAGGCTGCACGATGACAATCTAGATCGGATGCCATGATGCGTAAGGAACCGTGATGAGAGGAGTATGTTCAATTCGGGGTGTGATGGAGGACTCAGAGAAACCTTTGTTCCCGTCTGCCGCAAGTCGGAATACACAAGGTTGTCATCCGTGCTTAAACCGCTGAAATTGAAGGCAAGCAATGGTTGGTCCGACAAGAGTTTCACGGAGCTGTTAGGTCTCTTAGCGGACATGCTTCCGGAGGGAAACGAGTTGCCCAAAATCACCTACAAAGCCAAAAGGTTCTTTGTCCATTGGGAATGGAAGTAGAAAGAATACATGCATGTCCGAACGATCAGATCCTCTCAGAACGAGTATACAAACATGCATGTATGTCCGGTGCAACGATCCCGATACAAGCGAAGAAGCAATCGATGACGACGAGGGAATCGAGGTGAAGAAAGGACCTCCCGCTTAGGTGGCGTGGTATCTTCTTGTAATTCCCGCTTGAAGCGGTTTTTGCGAACCCAAAGAATGCAAAACATCAGATTGGCACTCAAAGGAGCGTAAGAATGACGGAAAGTTAAGACACCCGCTAATTCCGCCTATTGGAGAAACATCGATAGGAGGTTTGCAGACTTCGGTCTTGAGAACCGAGGAATATAAGGTTTGGATTGAGTATGATGGAATGAATCCTTTCGGTAGCATGAGCAACCGACATAGCACTTGGCTCGTGACGCTCAGATCTACAACCTTCCTCCTTGGTTGTGTATGAAGCGGAAGTATATTTTGTTGTCGATACTTATCCAAGGGCGAAGCAACACGGGAATGATATTGATGTGTACCTAGCACCATTGATGGAAGATCTAAAAATCTGTGGATTGAAGGGTGCATGTATGGGATGCGTACAAATGAGAGAACTTCACTTTACATTCCTTGTTGTTCTCGCACCATAAATGATTATCCCGCCCTTGCTAATCTGTTGGGCAGAGTACAAAGGGGCCAAAGCACAGTACTCACCGCTTAGATGATACCGAGAGTGTGTGGCTGAATCACTCGTGCAAAACCGTGTACATGCGTCATCGTAGGTTCCTTTGAGGGCTCACCCGCACCGCAGATGAAGAAACAACCGACAGAGAGAAGGAGGACAGTTCGGCTCCAAGGCATTTAAGCGAAAAGAGGTCTATGATATGATTAAGGATTTAGATGTTGTGCTTGGAAAGGGATGTAAATCGAGGACAAGTAAGAAGAACATGTGGAAGAAGAGATCAATATTTTGGGACTTACCTTATTGGGAGCACCTAGAAGTTCGCCATCGTGATCGACGCCATGCACGAGAGGAGAATGTATGTGATGACTTGATTGGTCTCTTTATCAACATTCGTGACAAAAGAAAGGATGGTGTCAACGCACGGCTTGACTTGGTTGATATGGACATCGGACTGAGTTAGCACCAACAAGGACCGATAAAGACGAACGTACCTTCCCCGCTTGTTACACTCGTCCAAGGCCGAGAGAACCGAACTGCGTTTGCTTGCATGGTGTGAAAGTTCCGTCCGGTTACATTCGCCAACATGAAGAAACTTGTTTCGATAAAAGATTTGAAGTTAATTGGCATGAAGTCTCATGATTGTCATGTGTTGATGACACAAATGCTCCTGTTACAATTAGAAGTATTTTGCCGATCAAGGTCCGAGAGACAATCATGAGGTGTGTTATTTTTTAACACAATTGCTCGAAGGTCATCGATCCCGAAGGACTAGATGCTCTACAGACGAGGTGGTGACGACTCTATGTGATCTTGAGATGTATTTCCTCCGTCGTTTTTCGATATCATGGTCCATCTCATTGTTCATATTGTGAGGAGATAAAGATGTGCGGGCCCGTGTTCCTACGTAGCATGTACCCGCTCGAGAGGTTCATGGGAATTCTCAAGTCATATGTACGGAATCGATCTCGGCAGAGGGCAAGATCGTCGAAGGTTATGCAACCGAAGAGGTCATTGAGTTCGCCTTGATTACATGGCTCAGTCGAACCGATGGGTGTGCCTCGATCTCACCATGAGGGAGGCTCGAGGGTATCGGGACCATCGAAGGAAAGCAATCACTCCAAATATGGATGTGTATGCTCAAGCCCATTTCACGGTCTTGCAACACATGGTGAAGTGTCCTCAGATATCGACCAAAGACAAGGACGTGCTTGACAATGTAATCCGGTGCGGCGGATGTTTGGATCATGAGACAACACAATGATGGTTCAACCAATGGTTGAAGGAGCGACTTGCTAGGAGCTCATCAAGTGATATCTTGACATGGTTGGCAAAAGGGCCAATATTTACTGATTATAACATGGCGAGGATCGACATAAATGGGTACACATTCTATACGCAGCTCGGGATATAAAAAGCACTAACGTATCAGCGGTGTCGTGATAGATGCATTCAAGACCGATGGGCCGAGGAGCTCCTACTATGGGCAAATAGAGGAGATATGGGAGCTCGACTACGTGCTTTTCAAGATCCCCTATTTCGTCTTGTTGGGTCCATCTCCACGGTGAAGGTCGACAAGTACGGCGTCACTACCGTGGACCTCGAACGTGTCGGATACAAAGATGAACCATTACGTCTTGGCTAACCAAGTTGTTCAAGTCTTCTATGTTACCGACCCGGCAAATAAGAAGTGCCACGTCGTTCTTCATGGAAAAAGGAGGATTGTCGGAGTTGAGAATGTAGTGGACGAGGAAGAATACAATCAATTTGACGAGTTGCCTCCTTTCGAAAGCGGCATAAGGGTCGAGGAAGAAGAACATGTGAAACTAGCTACATACTGCGTCGATCATCATGAAGGGCTAATTTTAAAGATTAATTGAACAATGTGTGTATATGTATGTACGCTCGATGAATGGTTAATTTTAGTTCATTTGAGTTAATTAATTGATTTGTCTTGTGAAATGGATGTGATTTGTTTCTCAAATGAATGTGAATTGGATGCATATACATGTACTTGTTGTCTTTTACGCTTGTTTCAGAGGGCATGGCTAGCATTTCTGAGGCTAGCCAATAAGCGAATCTAGATATTAACCAATACAAAATAATATCACAGCAGTTTGAACTACAAACCGTCTCACATGTATATCACATGACGGTTATTTATTAAAACCGTCTGTGATACATGTATATCACGAGCGGTTCTAAGTGAGAACCGCTGCGTGATATATCACATATCACGATGGTTCTAAGTTAGAACCGCTGCTGTGATGTCCATCCCTATTTACATTCGGACTCTAGCTAGGGTTTGCCGCGCCTCCACTCTCAAACGATTAAGTTTCTCAACTCCTCTCGCTCCCTCCTCCCCGAATTGCTGCGCGCCGTCCTCGACGCCGCCTCCTCGAGCAGCGCGACTCCTCCCCGATCCGTCGGCGACGCCTCCTCCTCCCGGCCAGCGCGCCTCCCCGAGCCCCGAGCCTCCTCCTACTGACCAGCCGCGCCTCCCCGAGCCCGCGCGCCCTGCCTGAGCCCGCCTCCTCCTCCCCGAGCCGGCGTGCCTCCCCTTCGATGCCGCCTGCTTTGCTTGATCGCTCCTGCTCGTCCTTCTCCTCGACGCCTAAAGGTAACCAATGCCGAGTTGCCGATCGACCCCACGCCCTTTCCTAACTATTTCTATCAATAATCTGTCATGGTCCTTCATGATAATTGTACTGTTTTAGGAATTTGTATTTGTTCTAGTTAGTTATTCATATGGTATTTGTTTTGATATCGCCTTTCGAATATATTGCAATGTGGTGTGGTGGGCTTGAGATGAATGCTCTGTGATGATAATAGTCTTGTCTTTGAAATTGTTTTGATAATCGGGTTTGTACTTGAGCTCTAATTGGAATGCTTACTCTACATCGATAGCAATATCAAAATGTTAAATCTTAGCTTTATGTTGATTTCATTTGTTCACATGATGTTCTATTTGTTGTGAAGATGTCTTCCGCTCATTACGAGTCAACGCCGCCATGTGTCTCGATGATGCACCATCCTCTGGAACAATATCCAACCGCTGTAGAAGAAGAGAATATCGAAAAGGCCCATGGGCCAATTTACCATCACGGAGGTCGATCAGGACCCTATCAATCCTCGCCGAGCAGCGTCTGCATTCCGGAGAATGGTCAGAATAGTTGCACGGGAACGGGTCAAGATCACCTACGATTCGTGGAAGGTGGTGCCCGAACCATCAAAACCGCCTCTTGGCGGAAATTCTCGCATCGTTCGAGATCGGTGAGAACACCGGACTCCGTCGATGACACAGCGTTGCTCTGGCGTGCAAAGCGTGGAAGAACTTCAAGAGCACGCTTGTCAAGAACTACGTGGAGAAGGATCAAAGCCGCCTTCCACAAGTATCTATTCTTGGAAGAGTCTGGCCGAGTTTGTGGCGAAGAAGACAGCAGATGAATTTAAGAGTGAAAGTGCGGCGCTACGGCCCTCAAGCAAAAAACAAGCACCCCACGGACTCGGCACTGGTATGCGAGTAAAGCCCCGATATGGAGGATCAGAACAGCGAGCAAGCGGTTTGAATCTCTCCTCGCTATTTCCGAGATCACCGATGTGCGCTCCCGACAAAGGGTTATTTTCGAGGTTATGTATTGGGCCTACTGGGAAGTGTACTTTCCAAACCCGAAGACCGTGAAGTGTCCCAAATACCGTAAGATATCGAACTACCTAGTTTGTAATTACTCCATAACTTTATAGGAAGTGAAATGACATGTCGGGCTATATTGCAGATAACGCTGAGTCCACAATCTTCACAAGGCTCATTCCAGGCAGATAGGGAGAAAGATATACTCTCTGCGGCCCTAGGAAACAGTGAGCATCCGGGTCGCACGAGAGGCGCTGGTGTTTTTGTTACATGGGAACAATGGTTCTAAGCGGACTCGGATCGCATCGAGTAGGAAGAGAGCCAAAGCCGAGCACGATGCAAAGCTACGAGAGGATCTTCGTGCATCCTCGAGATGAGCTCTTTGAAAAAATCAGAGCGGAGGTCACTGAAAAAATCAGACAGGAGGTCACTCAATCCTTCAGATTGGAGATTCGTGCATCCGAGCAAAAGCAGATGGAGACCTTTGAGCAAAAGTCAGTTGGAAGCCCCTGCTCCTACTGTACTGCTAACCAGCCCCCCAAACATCCGAGTAGCTACGCGTCCAACCCTAACCCTACCACAATAGGTGATGACAGATTTTCCGTCGATGACATCCAGGTAATAATTATTATCTCTGGAATGCTCAATCCATTGATAGGCCTGTTGGAGTAGCTAATTTTGTATCATTATGTACGTAGGTGGCTACGAAGTGCAAGCTCTAAGTGAGATATGTCTCTGTTGCCCTAGATGCTGCTTGGGGCCAGGTGTATCCATTCGGTGTCGGAGCTTTGGTGCACGGTGCAAATCTAGCGCCGGGTTTCACAAAAGTGAATGTGGACGGTGTTTGTGCCAATTTCGAGGCCATCCCGCTGAAAATTCCCCTAAATGATGAGGTCATGACTCTAGGGCAACCCGTTGGAACATTCATCTAGTGGCCCAAGGAGAACATCTGCCTGGAGCTACCTGCTCCGGTGTCAACTTCACGGGAATGTCCTGCAACGGCATCAAGTCCAAGGGACCTGACTGCACCGAAGCTACCTGCACTAACACGGCAAGGGCCCATTGATCACATGCATCTACACTCGTGCTCATCGACTCTTGTGAAGTCGACCTATACAAAGCGACAAGGGCAAGGGCAAGGGCAAATCGAAGACGATCGAGTCCTCTCCTGATATCCCCTTCTTGCCGTTGGCACCGAAATTCAAGCTAGGCGAGCCGTTGCTCGAGAAGTTAAACGACCCTACCCTAGGATTGGATTGCATGGAATTGCATACATGGTACATGGAGCAGTCCAACAAGCGGTTGATCAACGGCTCGGGTTTCACCGTCAAGTTCAAGGAGGATCATTTTAACCACGTGTATCAAGACGCTGTCTTCACGGTGACCTTCGACGACTTGTTCGTCTCTTCAACCTCGGCGAGCTCGACGCCTCACTCATACGATCTTTGGATAATCGTAAGTGTGTACAATCACGGTCAATGTTAGTGTAATATCGATAAATGTTATATATAACTCCTACCTTTTGTATAATAGATACATGATCTGTGAAGCCGAAAGAAGGAAATCACCGGTGAGGTTTCCTCGACCCACACATTGTCTCCGAGCAAAGCATCACGGCGAATGCAACATTCGCCGAGAATTACGTTATAGATTTTTTCATGGCTCACCGCAACAAGGAATTCATACTTTTGCCCTACAACCGTAAGTAAGTAGTGTTGCACTCATGGCTATACTTGTTGATTTGTACTTTATAAGCAACACGAACTTAGGTTTAATGACCATGCCGACATACTGTGTAGGTACCTTTCGATTCTAATTGTAATTATACCAAAACGAAATACGTAATATACCTAGATTCCCTCTGAGGTCCACTCACAACTTCACAACTATCCGAATTTAATCATCGGTAAACACATTTCCTCCATAGAAACTCTATTGTAGTCTTTCCTTCCTTTGCAATGGCTAAGGCTAACTTCTTGGAGTCACGTAAGGTGTTCGACGTGTTACATGCTAGAGGATGGAATATCAAGGGAAGGATTTGGGACATGATCAAAAATTCGGTACTTGCTAGCTAGTACACATTAATCCTATATAACACTTCGTAGCAATGCCTCTCGAACTAACCAATTCTATTTTTGTAAAGGTTACCAAGAAACCGCCGCAACGTCTGTGGATATTATGTTTGCCACAACATGCAACTACTCATCGGTTCGCGATCACCAATGATCCTCGGGTTTGTCAATCTTTCAACAATTATTTCATATATACTTACCAATTTATATAAGCCCGAATTTAACCTTCCTATCGACAAAGTTGCAACCATCGCCGAAAGCTGCGTTGGAACAGAGCGAGCTCATAAAAATTCGATCACACCTTGCGCCATTCCCGAGCAGACATGTGTCATAAATCCAAATGGGAGTTTCCACGGTGTAGATTGAACTTGATTGGGATAGATTGAACATAATGGTACATATGTGTAAATTAATGTACATTAATGGTTAATTTTAGTTAATTGATTTGTGAATTGGATGTGCTTGTTTCGAAATGAATGCAATTTTGATGTGTTTTCAAATGAATGAGAATTGGATGTGCTTGTTTGAGAGGGCATGGCTAGCATTTCCGAGGCTAGCCAATAAGCGTAAATAGATTTAGCAATGCAAAGACTACCACGGTTTCATCTCAATGCAAATGCTGGTGATAGTATACATGAGCGGTTCAAAACCGTCTGTGATGACCTAATGCATTATTGACCCATAAACTCAGACGGCTCACGGAACCGTCTGTGATGGCGTTTTTGAACCGTCTGTGAAGGCCTTTTCTGTAGTAGTGTCTGCGAGCGCTATATGGTGATCGGTTCTCCAACAGTCCAAGCCACTACACTTAGCGAGTTAAATGGGAATCCACGGAACAGTGAGCGTGAGGTCATGTTGGCTCCTAAGATCAGTGACCAACATGCCCCAAACTCACATATAGCATTGATCACATCCATACAACAATCATACATTCATAGTTCCAAAAGACATACAACATAATAGTTCAAGACTACGACTATTACAAATGGCACGGTTGGCCAGAATCAAATAAGACCATAAAGTAGCAGCGGAAGTAAAATAATTAAACCAAAAGGTCCAGCATAGTATGCCCAATACCCATCGGCAACCGACTGGGAGTTAAATAATAGCACTACTCGTTAGCGTCGCCTAAATCGGCGCTAACGAGCTCATCGGGCTCACAGTCTTCCTCACCTGAAATTGTAGCAACCGGATTGAATACAAAGTTGTACTCGCAAGTCTTACACAAATAAAAATTAGTTATGTATAGAGGTTGTTACAAACGATGGCTCATATTGGCTTAGTTTTGTGAAAAGAAGCAACAATTTTAACAACCTACACATACTAGTCTTTCAATTGCCATTTTGTAAATAGATTTGAAGTAGAAGTAAAGCATGTGAATAAGTAATAAATTAAACAACAAAAGAAACAAACAAACAGCAAAGTGGCTGCCCACTTTGGTACAACAAAATTTCTTGAACATCCTATTCATGCCGAACCACAAGTACCCACAATTTAAATACAAAGTCTAACAATAGTAACTCCTGAACTCAAGCGGTTGTCCGTAACCGTGGACATGGCTATTCGAATAGATTTATCTCTACAGAGGTGTACTACTTTACCCACACGACTCGATTAGCCCGTAAGCCACCGGATTGAACACACTTCCTTTGGTGTGTCGGCCGGGGAGAATCGAGATACGGTCATTTTTAGCAAGAAGACCCTATTGAGCTAAGTCCCCCATGTGAGATGGTTCCTTTCCTAGTACAAGCGTCTGATAGCACTTGCTAGGGAGCTCACAAGTTGTATTGAAAATACCGATGCAATATACATAAAGAAAAATGGTGTGTCTCTTGCACACTATAGAAAAATTACATCGGCTCCTAAGGAACATAGGATTTCACGGTCACTATGTCCTTACACCACCAGACTTAACATAATAAAACCTTCCCCCTACTTAACCGTGTAGTACCCATATCCCACATGTGGTAGCACGAGTGTACTTGAATCAACGACATTACCAAAGTTCGGTCCTTAATGGTCCGGATAAGACATCCACATACCCAAATCTCGTGCACGAAGGCACCATCACTAACCAACACTTGTCCAGACCCCAAAACTCATTTAAAATGACAAACTTTAATTTAGAAAACAGATGCAAAGATCTGGATCAAAAAGAGTATAAGAAGGTGTATGTTTCCCAAAATTGTCGGGTTAATCCCGACAATCAAACTACCATTCTAGACTTGCATGGCTAAGCAAACTCGAATAATATATTTCACACATCCTAACTTAAGCATGTGGTACTGGAATAATTCAAGGTTAACCTCATGGTTTAGGATTTAACTAATCTACACATCACAAAAATAGCGACATTATCAAAATAGCATGCAAGCAATTATCGTTGCACTAACTTAACAAAACTAAGATCAAATATGATGCAAAAGAAAGTTCAAATGATACTTGCCTTGTTGGTAGCTTAGCTACTCACTCTCAGTAGCGTAGAAGTCAATATCGATTTCCCCGGAATTTAGAGAAATAACGATATTGATAAACACCGAGAAATACTTCAAAAATCAAAGTGCTAAAAAATACATGATTTTTCTACAGTGGCTAGTACATGATTTTAGATGAAAACAGGCGAAAGATTTATTCCAATTGGAGTTAGTGTGTGAGAGTTATAGCTATTTGAAAATCAGATTTCAATAGGTTTAAGTTCAAGTAATTTAATTATTTGGCCAAAATTTGTAGAACAGTAGGGGATACAAGGATTATATAGATAATTAGGGAATATTTTTATAAGTCCAAAACATTTGGGTTTAACTCATTTGGAGTTTTTAAGGATTAGTTATGCATTTTCCAAGTTAACAGCCTTTTTCTATTGTAAAGATAATGGGTTTATGGATCATTTTCCAAAATAATATTTTTTGCTACAGAGAAATGTTTGAAACCAATTTCATAATAAAGTTCATTAAAAATGAAAATTATCAGAATTGGTTTCATCCATTTTGGAGTTGAGGAGAAATAATTATGTATTTTTGAAGTTATTCAAGTTTTTAGTGTGCAGATTAATACGTTTTGGATTTTATAAAGCATTTGTTCCTTTTCTTACCGAGGACTGCGCTTAGCTAGCGATCCTTGTTGCAAGGGCCCAAACATAGTCTGACTTCCTAAACTATTCTTCGAGTCAAAAGTGCGCTTGCAAGTGGGCCCGTCTCGTTAGTGACTCATTGCGGTGCGTGCGCGCTTGAAACGTTCGGACCAAGCTTGTGAGTGGTCCGATTACGATCCAACGGCCCAGAATCATTGCGTGTTCGGACGGTCCGAACGGCCCAATTGATCTGATCCGTTGATTTTGCATCGGGCGATCCATATTCGTGGCGCGTTCGGACGGTCCGAACGGCCCACTGAATCTGGATCATTGATTACTCATCCAAAGGTCCAAAATAGTCCTAACGTTGCCTTGGGCTGACCAAGCGAAAAAGGAGCGTGGGGCTTAAGTGGCTTGGGCCCACAGGTCAGCCACTCACGGTGTTAACTAAACGTGTTGGATTTCTGTGGAAGGGGGCCCGCATGTAAGAGACTAACTAGTGCGGTTAAGACAGTTATTAAGTGCTAATCATCACGCTATAGTGCTTGTCCAAATATGACAACGGGGAGTTTGCCCCGCGCGTTTCACCGACGGCTCGCCAGCGCTACGCGTCATGGCGGCGTGAGCTAAAGGCAGGGTTAGATCCGCAATAGTGTTGCGCACCTAATGGGAGTGATTACAACCTCTGAGATGGCCCTCACCGGTGGCTAGTCGGAGTTGAGCAACAGCGTGCAACACGGCAAACAAGCAAAACACGATAAAGCTCCGCAGCGGTTCAGATAAGCGGGTGCCCAAGCTTCTAAGGACTATTAGTGAGCTACCTGAGCAAAGAGGAAGCTTGGAGTGAGTTGAAGCAGTGACGGCGCCGGAGAAGACAACAGCGACAATGCGGCTCAAAGTGTAGAGAAGGTCCTGAGCAAAACCAAGACCATTGAAAGCTTGGAGAAGTTTAAAGACCTTATGAGCAAGCTATAGGAACAAATAATCGGACAATGGCTTACTGAGACAAGTGAGAGATGATGTAACACCCTGGCTATGCGGAAGCCAAAATGTTACCTAAAAGACTAACATAACCTCGCCGTGGGTGAGTACCTCGATGAACAAAACGAGGTCCACCTCTTGGAAAACGACGAAAATCCTGCCTCGGGGCAGCTCGTGGACCAAAAGCAAAGCCACGGAAACCAAGTCCACGATACTATCCAACACCACTAGAAAATGTGTCAAAGAAGCCATCAACAAAGCGAGTCCTCTTGCTAGGCTCTTTAGTGTGCATGTCATGAGAAATACTATGCCCACTAGGAGACTTAGAAGCATGAGCTCGACGCAAATGTTTTGCATGCCGAAAACAGAAATCTACATGATGTCCATTCTTCCCGCAAAATGAGCAATGGTGTAAATGTCTACTGAGAGACACGGTCCGATAGGACGAAGCACCATTGTCGCTCAAAGAAGAAGCCTTGGAAGAACTAACATTATGACTCGTCCTCGTACTAGCACTAGTACCACACATGCCATGAGAAAGACTATGTGTGTTCCTAGAGGTACGACGACGCACTCGACGCTCATATTTCATACGGCGAAAGCAAAACTCGAAAGTGTGTCCATCTTTCTTACAAAAGGTGCAATGGTACTTCCCTTTTGAAGATGTAGTACCATTTGAGGAAGAAGCACCTTTGTATCTAGAAATTCGTTGGACAACACAAGAAGAGTCCGAAAGAGTCGAACTCATCAAAGAAGAGCTATCTAAAGCGATGCCACAAAAACCAACATCAAGTGACTCACGTTTAGCACAAAAAGACTTCAACTCCGAATGCAAAGAAATAAGAGAAATCTTGAGAACATCAATTTCGGAGTGAAAGCAAATACAAGAGTCACATGATTTGGCGCTCATATCATCGCGCAAAGAATCAATCTCGCTCTTCAAAGAAATGCAAGATGTACAAGAAATTAATGATGCTTTCGAATTAAGCATGCAGTTCAAAGCATCAATTTTAGTTTCTAAACAAGCACAATTCTTGCAAAAGACTAAACCATCCTTAAGCAATTTTTCATATCCAAAGCACATGCTACAAGGCCTAGCTTTGATATCAATAATTTCAGCCCTAGCATTCTCTAATTGCTCAAGGTGAAAGGTATTAGTCAATTTCAACTTCTCAAAATCAGCAAGCATGCCTACACAAGATTCACAATCATTTCTAGTCATAGATCTAAAATTGCCTATTTCTAACTTAGCATTATCAAGCTCATTATGTAAGGCAATACAAGAATCATATGGCATAGAAGCATTTGATTTTAATAATTTATTTTCAGCTTTTAGGCATGCAAGAGAGTTATTCAAGTTCTCCATATCTATAAGCAAAGAATCATAAGCATTCATGGAGGTTTTCAATTCGGAGAGCTCATGAGACAAATCACCCTTCTCTTTTTCTAACAATTTTACTTTCTTCCCGAGAGCAAGCAGTTTAAGATCATATGAATATAAAACATCTTCAAGTTTTTCTTTGCTCACCTTGCTTAGCTCGAGTAGGGGATCATCCTCGGAAGAATCATCACTATCAACCTCAAAGAGCTCTTCATCGTGTTCATCCTCAAAAGCTACTGCGTATATGCCAATTGGCTCATTCTCCTCGGGCTCTAAAAATGACTTATCCCTTAAACTAGGACAATCAAAACGAAAGGGATAGCCACAAATATCGCAGGTGAATAGCTCCTTAATAGACATCCAAAAAATCGTATGTTCAAGCCTCTTGTCACGACGGACATCAATGGCAAAAGAACTACGATAAAATGCAAAGAAGCGCTCACAAGTCGGCACACTAGTCGCCATGCTCAAAGATCGGTGAAGATCACAAAAGAGCAAACTTGGCTCTGATACCACTTGTAGGACCGGAAAGGCGACTAGAGGGGGGGTGAATAGGAGCACCTAATATTTTTCACTTTGAATGGATTCAACTCGCAAATCACTCCAATAGCTATGAGAACTATGAAGATGAATGCTTAAGCATAGTAGAGGTCTTGTGTTGAACCCTCTCCTAACCCCCAAAGAGCAGCAGCAAAAACTGAAGAAGGTCTGCAGAAAATTCAGGAATCGGTACTACCACAGTGTAAAGAAAGGTACTACCGCATCGAGGTACTACATGAGCAAATGAAAGGTACTACAAGACCGAGGTACTACCGCAGTAAATAAAAGGTACTACGCAGTAAATAAAAGGTACTACCACAGTAAATAAAAGGTACTACCGATTGTCTTGACGATGAACGAACAAAAAGCGCAAAAGTCCTACAACCGGTACTACTGTGTGTTAAGTGAGGTATTACACAGAAGCGGTACTACTCGCTAATAACTCATGCAGTACTACCAATTGTCCTGGAGGATGAACCCAACAAATTTAAAAACCAAATCTAAAATTGGCACAACTTTTGATCTACACGGGCAAACTTGATAAAACTTGAAACATAGCTTCCCTATGAGGTTAGGAACCTATTCCAAACAAAGATCGAATAGATCCACACAAAAGTTCCAACCTTTTAACGATTTGATCAAGCTGTTTCAAGAAGCTCGCCAAAATACTGGCGAGATTCAAATGATTTGGGACTTGCTCGTGGGTGGAAGATCGACAAGATGGTCTCGGATGTATACCCACTTGTCACAAACAAGCCAAAGCACATCAAGAGCATGTAATAAATCTCACAGATCAAGAGAAATCCCCAAAAATGTAAAATAAAACAATAAGAACACAAAGGATGATCTTGAGCAAACTGGTTGGATTGATTGAGATAGATGGATGATTGTTGTTTACAGCCACTCCAATCTAGGAGGACAAAGCTCACCACGTAAGCACGCTCTCAATCCAAACCCTAGAACCTAGCTCTCCCCTCTTTTCTCCTCAAAACCCTAAAACCAAAATAGGGCAGCACATATGGGGTTGGCTCATGGCTCCTCTCTAGTGGCGCAAGCGGCCACACAGCAGCCCAACACCCCTCTATTTATATAGAGACTAGCATCTAGGGAATATTCCATTAGGGCACCCATTAAACCCTAACACACAATGGGTTAACACAACGCACGCATCTCAAAGCGTCGTCTTCATCATCGATTGACTTAAACCACTTCACCATGCGCCGACCCGCGCCGCGGTTTAGCCAAAAGGTCACCAAGGCGGTATTTCGTGAAATTACCAAAATACCCCTTCTCGATCCTTCTCCAAAAGACCGAGTCCACAGATCGTGAAGCAATTCCATGCTTTGCCACGTGTAGGTTGATCAACGGCTCCATGTCGTCAAGTCTCTCCCATCCGGATCCCACCGGCACAACTGAGCACTTGCAACGACTCCCGTGCCGCTTGATCCAACCAGTCGCACCGAACTGCCCGTTCGGTCACCTTTGTCCATCCTGCGCCCCACTTGAGTCCTCTAACCTCACCCGGCATCCTCGATCGTTCTGGACCTCAGCTCTCCAAGCTTAGTCCCGATCCACCTCGCCGCTGACCGTCATAGACACGCAAGCCACCACGACAAAGAATAGACCAAGAAACCATTTCCGGAACAAGTTCTTCACAACTTGACCCACGTTAGCCAAAACATGCATCATGCAACATATATGCACTGATGAACATGAACTTGACCTAACCCAAAATCACTTCCCAAGAATTCATCAATTCAGCTCAATTCAAAACACAAAGCGGTGCTACCGCCATCTAAACCCGTAGATATCGCCATGCGGTCATACCGCCAGTAACAAGCGGATTTATCGCCACCAGAGAATCCCAAAATCTCCAAAACACAACTCCTCTGGAAAATCCATACCGCACACATGCGGTCATTCCGCCATCTTGGATTCTAAGCAACCAAGGCACGCGGACTACCGCTCCAGAGAAAATCCACACTCCAAAGATACCTTCTCGGAAAATCGCAACCGCCAACTAAAATACGGTGTTATCAAGATCGCGTCATTACGCCACTATCCTCGCGGTACTACCGCTCCACTTGAACGCACAAAAGGCCTCAAACAAATCTGGGCCGTCCGATTCCAATCGGACGCCACAAGAAAACCAACGCCAAGGACTCGCAGAATATCAAGACTCACAAGCGGTCATATAAGACGCCGGTAGTACCGCAGCTTCAACGCTTGCAGACTACCGACGATTCGACACTTGTGAAAACTCAGATTTCAACAAACTCTCAAAGCAATTGCCAATTGTCTCATCACCTCAGATCATGAGCATGTCCACATGACATCCACAATGTCCTCATGAAATCCACAGGCGGCGGTGCCCTGGAGGGGAGGCGGCACCAGGGAGAACGGTTCCATGGAGGGGAGGCGGCGCTAGGGGGGAACAGCGCTAGGGTTAAGGGGGGTGGAGGCACATGGGGGGAGATCAAGTGCTGGCGGTGGCTGGGAGAAGTAGGGTTCTATTGGCCTCTCTCCCCCTTAAATAGGTGTAGGGCCGATGCCCTCTTGGGCCATGGGCCAAAAAGGCCAAACACTAACCCCCATTTCCCACTAGATTCTAATTTTTTTATTAATTCAATAATTACTCATTCGTAATATAGGATATTACAGATGAAAAGTTGCTTATACGACCGAAAATGGTCCAAGCTTCAATTCACCTCAATTCTGTCGTGCATTACCCAAATTAACTTAGGGTTTCTCAATCTCATGCTAAAAGACACGAGATGACGCAAAAGACTTAGGATAATACCCACCGGAGATGGAGATGACACAATGGTGTCACTCGAGTGCGTGCTCTAGAGCTTCAGAGAGCACGAAGATGGTCCAGATGCTAAAAGCAACGAGAGAAGCTTGCATTAGCAAAAATGGACACAGGGTGGATCAAATAATCAAAAGGTACCACTCGGTGCAAGTTTACCGGAGTAGGGAATGAAAATGAGCGCCCTTTTCCTCAGCCACTGAGAGGAAAAGTGAGTAAAAACTAGGGTTTAAGTGTTACTTATGCTCGTGAACGTGATAGAGTGGAGGAGGCATCAAACGAAGGAGCTCTAGGATAGGTTGCCATGGGCGGTGTGGTCACGGCAGTGACAAAGCAACGCAGGAGCTCGCGGCTACATGGCAAAGAAGTCCTGAGTGAGCTAACGGGAGGTTGAAGAAGGCACTAACAGCGTGGGCCCGCCGTGTCAGCGATTCAAAGCGGCGCGGTCTCACGCGTGACGCTCAAACCACTTTTCTCCTCCGTTAGATTAATATCCAGCGATCCAAAATTGTGGCGCGTTCGGATGATCTGAACAGCCCAATTGATCTGGATCGTTCATTTTGAATCGGACGATTCATATTTGTGGAGCGTTCGGACGGTCCGAACGGCCCACTAGATCCGAGCCGTTGATTCTGAATCGGACGGCCCAAAAGCGCTGATGTGACGAGGTGCATCTATTTGACTCCGCCAAGTCAAGTGGCTCGGTCCGGTGCAAGCCCAAGAAACAATGCTAGGCTGAGTTGAGATTAGGTTTGACTGAGATTTGAAACTAGTTCCTCAACTTTGACCATAGATTTAAAAATAGGAATAAAATTCCTAAAAATATTAAATAAATCAGAGGTATTCCTGGGATGACCTAGTACCCAGATAAAATTTGAAACCCCTCTGTTAATTTCATATTTTGAGCAGTTTAAATCCACAACCGAAATAGGTCATTAGGTTGAGTTGAAATGTCTAGGGTTTGAAACTAACCCCAAAAATTTGGGAAAAATTATCTTAAATCAAGATAATTATTCTAGTATTTGAATAAATTATTTCCAGAGGAACTTCAGTAGCATAAGTTTCAGTTCTGTTTTGAAGTTCACTTCTTTAAGTGTGGGTTCAAGACTTGCACAAGATTTTTCAAGTGCAATATCTAATGAAATGCTTGAAAACAATGATGCATGCTCATGAGATGCAAGGTAAACCTCTTTATTAACCTGAGGATGTGACAACCGTGACTGGTCTAACATGTATACTCCTTTTTGAAACCCCTTCGAATCAAGTGGCCCTCGATCTGCGCCGGGTTGGTAAACATCTTCAAATTATCGCAATCAATGCATAGACAATACATAAAATTTACCCCCTTTTTTAACATATCCTGCTCGGCAACTCTTTTAAAAGCAGACACACCATCAATGTACTCTTCACTCACACGATTCTCAACGTACGTCCGGCTTCGGTCCATCTGCACTACGCACGTAACAAATTAGATTAATACACGCAACTACTCTTTCTATTGACCAAACATAGTACAAATTGAATAGCGATCAACCCAGGGCAAATATAAATTTAAGGAATACGGATCGTCATAACTGAGGCTCACTATGATGTAAACAATATTATTTTACACAATAGAGGACAAGTGAATGTATATATACATGCTGCTCATTATTCAATTGTAAATCTTAACTGCCAATAACCTCCTTAGATGATAAACCTAGATATCATCCATGCATCTCTCTAGATTATAATGCATATAATTAGAAGCAAATATTAACCTTAGATCACCAAGAATAAATAGATCTAGAAGCACACTTGCAAATCTACGGTATTTAGTTCTTTCACCAAATGCCCCAAAGCAGGTCGCCTCCTTCAAAGCAGCTACATATCAGAGACAGATCTGTCTAGAGTCAGGATGACAAGATATTTAATAGCGCATGTCACAGACCGTTCTTAAAAAATCATCTATGATACGTAACACAGACGGTTTTAAATAATCACCGTCTCTGATAATCGTAACCTTCACAAACGGTTCTTAACAAGAACCATTTGTGACATTCGTAGACCTCACCGACGGTCTCCGAATTATCACAGACGGAATTTATTCAAACCCGTCTGTAATACGTATCACAGATAGTTCATAATAACCGTCTGTGATATTCGCTATTAAATATCTGGTCGTCCCCTCAGATCTAGATCTATCTGAAGTGAGAAATGTTCAACTCAGATCTAGATCTATCTGAAGTGAGAAATGTCTCTGATATATGCAACTGCTTTGAAGGAGGCGGTCGGCTCTGGGGCGCGTTTGGTGAAAGAAATACCGTAGATTTTCGAGTGTGCTTGTATTTCTATTTGTTTTTGGTGATCTAAGATTAGCATTCCTTTGTCTCTGATGCGGCTACTTTCAAGAAGATGGCGAGTACATCTAAGAAAGCAACCAAGCCTACCACAAAGCATGATCTTATTTTCGGTTGTCGTCCACGCAGCATGAGGTGATGAGACGGTATCCATGGCCTACTTCATCGAAGCTAACACACTCTCCTTGCAGCCATGCTTCTTGAACTTACAAGGGCTGGTCATACCGTGGTATGACCAGCCCCTGTGAGTTCAAGAAGTATGGCTGCCAGGAGAGTGTGTGTTCGATGAGGTTGGTCATGGCTGCTGTCTTATCCTCATGTTGTGTGGATGACCTAAAAAAATCATGCTTTGTCGTGGACTTGGTTGCTTTCTTAGGCATGCTTGCCGTTTTCTTTAAGCATGCTATCAGAGATGGTTCTTGTTAAAAACCATCTGTGATAAGCATCACAGACGGTTCTAATTAACAACCGTATGTGATAAATAAACATCACAGATGGTTTTTTGTTAATAACCGTCTGTGATAATTAAATATCACAGATTGTTGTAGTTTATAACCGTCTGTGATATTTATCACAAACGGTTTATTCCACTAAACCGTCTGTGATAGTTCTGTAGCGAAAAAATGTTCGCAGCACGCTAGCATAAGTAGGCCCAATCCTGAGCTTTCTTATCTTCTTCTAGTAGTTGAGCTCAGCTCTTTCTCCTTCTAGCCTCACCTCACCACATCTCCCCCTCTTGAGTGAGGGCCATATGTCTGAGGCGTCGAGCTCACCGAATCGGATCTAAGGTTAGTATACCTTTGTCTTTGATGCGGCTGTATGATATTTTTTTCGGGGGGTTGTCCACGCAGCATGAGGAGGATAAGACAGCAACCATGACATACATCATTGAGCCTGTAAGTTCAAGAAGCATAGCTCCCAGGAGAGCGCATGAGGAGGCTATTTCGCTGGCATTACTCCAGACACAACTGCAGGCTTCGGATGTGCCAGGCAGCATGTAGAATCCCCCTCCTCATGCTTCTTGCGCACATCCGAAGCCTGCAGTTGTTTCTGGAGGAATTGGAGCGAGATAGTCTCCTCAAGCGATCGTTTGGCAGCCATGCTTCTTGAACTTGCAGGCTCAATGAGGTTGCCTGTGGCTGCTGTCTTATCCTCCTCATGCTACGTGGACGATCCTCCGAAAAAATAATTGCTTATCAGAGACGGTTCTTGTTAATAACCGTCTGTGATACACATCACCGACAGTTCTACTTAAAAACTGTCTGTGATAATTAAACATCATAGACGATTTGTGTTACTAATTGTCTGTGATATATAACTGAAAAATGTTCACACGCCACCATAACTATATATGGTCAATCCTGAGCTTTGTCATCTTCTTCTAGTAGTTGAGCTCAGCTCTTTCTCCTTCTGGTCTCACCTCACCTTATCTCCTCCTCTTGAGTGAGGGCCATATGTCTGAGGAGTCGAGCTCACTGAATCGAAGGGCCCTAGTGCTAGCCACTGCTAGGCGGGTGGATTGCCCTAACTACTGTGTGCAAGCAAATGTGTTTTACGCCAACACCGAGGGAAATACTAGTCGGGTGTTTTACAAATATCATTATTTCTCAGTAAGTAAACTTGAGTTTGATTTCTTGCGGTTTGGATGTTTCTCCAGTAGCTATGAAATGTGTGTGATGTTTTGGCGTTTGTACGATTCTGTAGGCTAGATGATGTCAATATTTTCAGTGGGTAGACACCATGGACAGAACAAGGGAGCACAGCAATATAGGGCAAAGGATGGATTCTGGGTTGTACCAGAGAATGGAAGTTGTGCTGGAGCAGAGGCTAAACATGTTGGAGTTAAAGATGGAGCACATTCTAGACCATATCAAGTGGCTTAGAAGATTGTGTGTGTGTGTGTGTGTATCATTGTTGTAATTTATGACATATTTGTGAAGTAGCTGGTTTCTTGTAGTAGTATGCAAAATATCACAACCGGTTCCAACCATAAACCGTCTGTGATAAAAAAAAATCACAGACTGTTATTTTTAATAACCATCTGTGATATTATAATTATCACAGACGGTTCCAACTACAAACCATTTGTGATAATACATGTAACAGACGGTTATTAAAAATAACCGTCGGTGATATTATAATTATCACAGATGGTTATTAAAAATAACCATCTGTGATAATTGTAATATCACAGATGGTTTGTTCCACTAAACCGCCTATGATAGTTCCTTCCATATTAAAAAATGTTCTATTTTTCGGCTGCTAGCATCAGAAGCGTTACTAAAAAACCGCTAATTTTACAAGTAGTTCAACACCTGTACAAAGAACTTGGCGTACTCATGTCTGATCCTACAGTCGTCGCTGTAGAAGATGATGTAGTCGTCCCACCCAAATCCACACCGTGGCGGTTCTCGTGCACCGATGGCGTCCTCCGATAAGCGCCACACCCTACTGGCAACTGTCCATCTTCCACATCGCCGCCTGGACCGCGTCCGTAGCGAGCCTTCGGCACCGCTTGCACTCCAGGTTGGTCCTTTTGGCTATCTCGTACCCGCCGGTCGGCTCGCCCTCGACCTGGCTGATGTATTACTTTGAAATGTCACGCGCCTCGCCGGCCTTGTAGAGGAGGAGGCCGAGCACGTAGGCCACGGCCTTGTGGCCGACGATGCCCCCCGTTCGAGGAACACGAGGCCGCGCTGCATGTCGTGGTGCGCGAAGACGAGCGTGAGGCAAATGATGAAGCGGGCCTCCGGGTTGCCAGCGCCAGCTAGGTGGTTAACGACAGCGAGGTAGCAGTCGTTGTCCAGCCACTTCATCGCCTCCTGCCGCTCCAGCACCACGCGCCTCCCCACGGCGTGCTCCATGGATGCTTTGTACATGGCCTTGCAACTCCAACATACGTGCACAATTCAAGACGTCAGAATTACTCCGTAAGAGAACATTAAAATTAAGGGCGTTGTTGCTAGTCAGATTAGTGACATGTTTATCAAGTCAAATTAAAAGGCTAACATGTATGCATGCATGGATTGGTTGCACAACAAACAGTAGTATGTATTTTTGTAGGTATATATATAAATACGTACGTGGCTCGTAGGCTGCAGGAGAGCTTGCGGCCACAAGGCCGCCGATGTTGACGACGATATCATGAGGAAGAGCGACGGCGATCGCCGACCTCCTCGCCTTGGTCCTCGCCGATATGCTCCGTGTGCTCACCCTAGCGCGCGACGTATGGTCTGTGAGTTTTCATTACCGTAGTGATCGAGTGTTTTTTAACTCCACTGGTTGTTGATGGAGGGTGCGAAAGACATCATCATTCTTTTAAAACGTATCACAAACCGAGACGAAGGGACGATCAGAACGCTTCGCCATGAGACGAAGAGACGATCGCTGAATCAAGAGGCTTCCACTAAACCGCCTGTGATAGTGTTCAAGATAGACGGAGAACTTAACTTCAAACTGGATTTTTATATCATTTTTGTATTTATATATGGCTAAACAAAGATGGCGGTTGCTTCTTACAAAAGATTTTTTAAAAAGTAGAAATAATAAAAGATCAAGTTTTTCTAGTGGCCCAAGTAGCTTGCTATCTCCGTTATCAAAGCTTCGTAGGCGATGTCATCGGCATCGGAGGGTTCAGATCGTTAGCAGTAGCTCAAACACTTCTAACCGTTGACGCGATCGTTCCATACTCGCCCAAAGAAGCTCCTCCTGAGGAGCCAAGTGGAAAAGCGCCCATAGGGGTCTCGGCTTGGTCGACTCGGTCGCTTGCCGCCTCGATGTCGCATTCCAAGCGACGGTAATCCTCATGCAGATGTGCAACCTCTTGCTCGAGGACTACACCGATGTCGAGGTTAGCTCGCCAAAAGCTGCAGACCACCCGGAAGATACGGCAGAGGAGGTCATCTAGACGGTACAACGTCGCCGTCACATGTCCCAGCATAACCTTCGCCAGAGGAGGAAGGACACTATAAACATAGTGTGCTTCCGCAGCTTTCGCCAGCGTACCACCGGCGAGGTGCTCGTATAGGTTGGCCAGGTAGGCCATCAATGCCGGTGTCAGGGGAGAAGAGTGGGAAGCCATTTTGTTTCTGCTTGAGAGTAGAGCGATGTGTGAGGAGTACGGTAGCAGATGATCTCGTTTGTGTTTGATAGTAAAGCGGTGCGTGAGGAGTACGGTAGCGGATGATCATTCTTATAAAACATGCAAGGAGTAATGTCGGTGCAGGAGACGAAGAGACGCATTGCACGGGAAGCGAATCGGCATTGTACATATCACAGACACTTGTGACCACAAATCGTATGTAATACAAAATTATCACAGACGGTTATATTTAAAACCCGCCTGTGATATTTATTAATATCTGAGATGGTTATTTTTAATAACCGTCTGTGATATTTCACAGACGATTTTAAATATGAATCGTCTATGATATTAATAAATATCACAGACAGGTTTTTCACAGACGATTGTAAACATGAACCGTCTGTGATATTAATAAATATCACAGACGGGTTTTAAATATAACCGTCTGTGATAATTTCGCAGACGGTTTTAAACGTAAACCGTCAGTGATTTTACATCTTCACAGACGATTTTTACCGCACCCAATAACACAGACGTGCGCTAAACCAAAACCGCATGTGATTGTTTTTAATACAGACGGTTCCAGAGAACCGTCTGTGATGAGACGTCCAGGATAGCTCTTTTTGTAGTAGTGGTATTGGCTTCATACGATTCATCAGGCTACTCGAGTAATTTTGATCCTACGTCAAGTAGATCGGACAATCCGTATTAATACCTTTGATCAAAATTTAATATGTTTTGACTGCAGTTATTCTAGGGCGACTTTTTTTTCTGTGCGAGAGTATCCAGTATTGGTGGGACGAGCATGCATCATTCACATGATTGGCGAAACAGCGGGCATGGCTGTCCGGCAAGGAACCAGACCTTAATAGCAGTACGTATAGTACACATCCGTATACACCTCTGCTGCACCACGAAATCGGCGTGAGATTGATGCCGGTCGGTCATCTATCTGTCTTCAGCTGCCTCTGCCCCCACAACAATGGCTGCAGACCGGCGGATGGATCGGCACTGTGCATGGACGGGAGCCGACCACCTTCCTCCATGCAGGTCATCTCACGTCATCGATCGCGCTTGCCATCAGTTCTCCGTGGCCCTACGGGCCGGGACCGCAACCAAATGGAGACGAGGTTCAACGTAACTTGCTTTCCGCCGTAGTATGACTCGTCCATTCTGGACAAGGGCAACAGGCTAGCTGTACATGTGTATGTAGTACTGGATGTGCTGAGTCTTTTCATGTAGAGCTTGTGCATAACTTGATTGAAAATGATGTGGACCATGCATGTACTTCTGGCGAAGTTTGGGTGCCCACTGCGAGTGGGTTTGGGGAATGAGATGGAGTACGTGTGTATTTATTTTTTTTAGATAATGGAAGTTTTTATTGAACTCAGCCAATTACATCAAGGTGATACAACCGCACTGAGATCTCTCCTGGCCTCTGCATAACTAGGATGCACATAGCCAAAACACTCACGACACCCACAAAAATAAAAGCCAAAGAAGTACAGGAAAAGTCAAGGGCCATCAATCCTGAGACTAGATCGCCACCCATGTCCCTGGGTAAAACACTCTCTGACCACCTGCTCCAAGTGTAGACACCCCGCAATAACCAAATCCCGTGAACCCGGCTTCTGTAGTATAAACCAGGTGCACAGCCAATGGATAATTAAATAAACCACCTGCAAAGGAGAAGCAATAACTTTTCTATCAAAAACCATATCATTCTCAAGATAACCAAAGCGACCAACAAGTAGCAAATTACCTAACAGACATATAGTTGTAAATCCTACCGATTCCCTAAGCCAACGAGAAAACATGTGAGAAACAAGATGAGAAGGTCTGATCCCACTTGCCACATGTATGATAGTCCAAACCGAGCGGGCAAAATGGCATTCGAAGAATATGTGTTTAATTGTCTCCTTACATTGACAAAAACAACAATCTTGATTGCCTTGCCAATTACGTTTTGCTAGGTTATCCTTGGTTAACACCACTCCACAGCGGAGATACCAAAGGAAAACCTTAACCTTGAGAGTACCTTTAGTTTCCAGTTAAATGCATTTATATTAGGGACATCACTATAAACTAGTGCTAGGTAATGAGACTTCACAGTGAATTGCCCATTAGAGGATAAGTTCCATCGAAACTCATCTTGCTCCTGAATTAATTCTATATTAGCGATACGTGGTAATAAGTTATTCCATGCCACTAGTTTTGAACCAATTAGATCCATTCTCCATGAAAAATTTGGAGGGCTAGTTTGAAAGACTTCTGCGATAGATACCTGCTTTTGCATAACAATATTATATGTGCCAGTCTTTGTTCAGTGGTCGCATTTCCCAACCAAATGTCTTCCCAGAACCTAATTTGGGAACCATCTTTGATTATGAAGGATCCAAAACGGAAGAAATCCGGTTTCACATTCATTAGACTTGCCCAAAAATGAGAATCCCCGGCCTTCCTTGAACTGCGAAGAGGCTGGGAGCCCAAATACTTATTTCGTATTAGCTGCTGCCACACTCCATCTGTAGTAAGCAACCTAAATAGCCACTTGCTAAGTAAGGCTATGTTTTTAATATCCAAATCATGGATTCCTAAACCCCCTTGATCTTTAGGATGGCACACTATGTTCCATTTAGCCAATCGATACTTCTTTTTTGACCATCACCGCTGGAAGAACCTAGAGCGAAAGTAGTTGAGTTTGTTGAGTACCCTCTCGGAATCGCAAAGAAAGACATCATGTACATTGGGAGGTGCTAAATCGAGTTAATCGAGTGAGTCGCCCTCCTATGGATAGAAGTTTCCCTTTCCACCATCGAAGTCTCTTCTCAAATCTTTCCACCACTTCTTTCCAATCAAGATTTCTTAGCTTCCTATAATGTATAGGGATACCCAAGTACCGAATTGAAATTCACCGTGGAGCAACCAAATAACTCAGATATTCTTGCTCAAAATCTCTAGCTTTGCCAAAGCAAAGATAATTCACTTTTATGGAAATTACTTTGTAGTCCCGATAGTTGCTCAAAAGCATAAAGCAATAACTTCAAGTTTCGAGCTTTCTCCAGATCATGTTCCATAAAGAGAACCGTATCATCAGCATATTGTAGGATAGAGAGTCCACCATCAATGAGATGTGGTACAATCCCTGCAATTTGCCCATCTGCTTTGGCTCTATTGATTAGAACAGCCAACATGTCACCACGATATTGAAGAGCATCGGCGATAAAGGGTCTCCTTGTCGTAAACCTTTCTTAGTCCGGAAGAAATGTCCTACCTCCTCATTGACTTTGATCGCCACACTCCTCCCGAGACAAAAGACTCAACCCAAGAGATCCACTTGGGCAAGAAACCTTTCATCCGTAAGGTTTGCAGTAGAAAAGGCCATTTGACCTTATCATAGGCTTTTTCAAAGTCTATTTTAAAAATCACCCCATTCAAATTCTTACGATGCAATTCATGTACTGTCTCATGTAGGACTACAACTCCTTCAAGGATATTACGTCCTTGCAGAAAGGCAGTTTGTGTAGGACTCACCACATGGTCCGTCACAGAATTAATTCTGTTTGTCGCGACTTTGGTGAAAATTTTGAAACTGACATTTAACAAACATATTGGCCTGTATTGCTGAATTCTGTTTGCTTCTTGAACTTTTGGAAGGAGTGTTATTACCCCAAAATTGAGACTAAATAGGGGGAGATTTCCCGCATGGAGTTCCTTGAAAAGATTCATCAGATCATCCTTGATGATATCCCAGAAATTTTGATAGAACTCCGCCGGAAAACCATCCGGTCCAGGAGCCAATGTGCCATTGCAAAAACAGCTCCCCGAACCTCCTCCTCCGAAAAAGGTGCCGTAAGGAACTCATTTTCCAATTCCGTAACCTGGGATATATCCTCTATAATAGATTCATCTAGCGTAAAGTAAGAATCCTCAGGTTGGCCAAAAAGTTTCTTGTAGTAATTAGTAATGTATGACTTGAGTGTTGTAGTCCCTTCTATTTTTCCTTCTTCCTGATCAAGGCAAAAAATTAATTTCTTCCTATGTTTACCATTGGCTACCATGTGATAATATTTCGTATTATTATCACCCAAAAGGACATCAATCACCTTTGCTCTTTGGTACCATTTGATTTCTTCCTCACGAAGAAGTCTAGCCAACTGATCTCTTGATTGAGCAAGCTGCTCTCTCTCAGAATCATTTAAGTCTCGTACCTCAGCAGAGATGTCCAAAGCATCAATGGTAGTTTGGAGACTAGCTTTCTGTTGCTTATATGAACCGCTAGTCTGAGCTACCCAACCCCTCAAGTAACTGCACAATGCACTCATCTTGTTATTCCATCGTTAAACGGAGTTGCGGCCCATAACCGGCTTGTTCCAAATTTCCTTTACAAGGTCTCGAAAATCCTCACGTAAGAACCATCCTAGTTCAAGTTTGAACTGCTTATGGTTCCTTATGAAAGCCGCCCTTCCTGTTTGAAGTAACAGAGGCGTGTGATCTGAAATACCTCTATCTAGAGCATGAACCGAGACCAAAGGATACTTGGATTCCCATTCTGTTGTCATTAGAACTCTGTCTAGCTTCTCATAAGTTGGATTTGGAAGGGAATTAGCCCAAGTAAACTATCGTCCCGATAAAGCTATTTCTCTAAGGTCAAAGCTGTCAATTACAGCATTAAAAAGAAATGGCCACCGAGTACTATATCTATCATTGTTCTTTTCTTTACTGCATCTTAAAATGTTAAAATCCCCACCAATTAAGGTCGGAAGGGGTTTTTTGTTGTGTATGTGAACTAACTCTGCCGTAAAAGCGGCTTTGAAATCATCTGCTACCGCCCATAAGTCACCATCAGAATCCATTTGAATCTGTCCTCCTTATTAGTCAAATGAAATTTGACATAAAATTCGCCTTCGACAATCAAAGACAAATCTAAAACAGAGGCATTAATTCCAAGTAAAATCCCCCCAGATCTACCACGTGGGGGAAGACAATGCCAAACGAAATCTGCTCCCCTAGAGAGGCGGCTTAGACTCTTCTTTGACATGTCATTCTTCCTCGTCTCCAAAATTGCCACAAAGTCTAAATTGTGATCCTTTATACAATCCGCCACATACCTATATTTAGCCAAGTCCGAAAGACCTCTGCTATTCCAGTATATGCCTTTCATGAGGACACAACTCGAGAAGGTTTATTTTTAGCCGAACGGGCTTTCTGTCCTTTCTTCTTGCTTGATTTAGATTTTCTTGCAGAAACCATCAAGTCACTAATTGTAGTGTTCAGGTCCGCCTCATCTAAACCAACCTCTGAGACTTCCTTTACTAAGTGATCGAGTAGGGTACCATCATGTACAGCATCCTCGTCATCACTAGCCTCAAAAGGATTGTCTCCCTTAAAAGTTTGAGAATCAATTGATCTAGGAACCACCTTTAATCTATCTACCTCAATGTGTTTCAACTTATTAACCGAAATAGCAATATCACTACCAGTGGAACCCAAAGAAACTCCCACATTATTCAGCTGAGATAAAATATGATCATCAGGTAAATACCGAATTGAAACAGTATGTTTACCTTGTAGGAGAGGAGTGGCAGGAGTACTGGTAGGAAAGAAAGGCTGAAAGGCACCCATCTCCTTTGGCGCCCCATCCAAATTGCGAGCCGCCGTACGCCTCATCGCCTTCCTCAAAGAGTCCTCGTCAGCAACAGAGATGTCGTTGTTTTCCACATTCACACGGCCGCTTCGACGAGGACCATTGTAACTCTCCGGGGATGGAGTCATGGTGCTGTTCCTCCCATAAGGCTGGGGTGTCTCCGGCGAAACTGCTAGTAAAGCATTCTTGCCACACCTCTCCTTGTTCCCGGACAGACCCATTGAGAGCGGATGCACCCCACTGCGAACTGCAACCGGGCTCTTAGGCGGCGACGATGACAAGACCTCCACTGGGCGGTTCCCATCCTGTGACAAGATCAAGGGTGTCATGGTGTTGGCGGCATCCGCACTGCCCACATGCCGCGGGCTCCCTGGTGAGGAGGAGACCACCGCAATGCTCTTTTGTCGCTGGCCTCCCGGCAACGAGGATGTTGCGGTAATAGTAGCCGCCAGCGGTAAGCAGACAGTCGGCGTGGTCGAGGAAGAAACCATGGCCACCTACTGTGTGATCTCAGCCGGCGACCGAATCCTAGGACTCGCGTGAGCTGAGCTAACCGGCGATGCACCAGCAGTTCCTAACTTCCTACGATGCCCATGTCCATGACAATAGGACGTAGTGGAGGAGGAGGCCTGCTGTTGCCGAAGGGAGTAAGTGCTAGCTGCATGGGAACTGTACCGGTACCCTGTCCAGCCTGTGGCTCGCTAGATGAACTGCCTTTGAGACGCTTGACAATTTGGTGAGGAGAATCATCTCCCTTAGGACCTCCCTCTGTCTCAGCCCCATCATCATCACGGCCCATTGAAACATCAGACATTGGCAACGCAGGTTGGAAACCTTCTTCCTCAAGTGAAAACGTGATAGAGTAACCGAATTTCCCAAACACCGTGTCTGTAGTGAGAGGTAGATCCTCCCAGCTAAGCAAACACACCTTGATGCGAATGACCCCTTTACATCGAAAAGTGAGCATATCCACATCTTGTGTAGCTCCGATAAGAGTCCCCAACGCCCAAAAGCCCAGGTAGTGACGCCAAGGGTGAGGGACGCCTGTGACATGCACCCATACCTCGTCAAGCTGGTAGACTGGGACAACATCCGAGGAAGGACGCCATTCTGAAATCGTGATGGAAACTCCATGATTCTTTAGCCTGAATTAAACATCATCCAACCGTTTTAGCTCCTCATCAGAAGGAAAAGTGACAAGGAAAGAATTATCACCATGTGGCAAGGCCTCCTAATTCCAATCAGAACGAATGAGATGAGCCAATTCCTTTTGTACCACATTAGCTGCAAGGTGACCACCCATGATAGTGACCAAAGCTGTCGGGACTGCATTGGACATATCCATGTTCAAAGTGTGTATTTATAGGTGTGCTGGGGACTTGGATATGAGTTTTTAGTGTCATTTCCTTGTATGGATACTTCTTTCCCACGGGGATTAATTGATGGAACATGAGATATTTTTATATAAGTAGTTTTGGTCATTGACATAGTCCCTAAGGTAACACTTCTACTACTAGTTTCTATCCTACCACATATTGTTAAAAATCAGAAAAAACATATTACAAAAGTATATTCCTTATGAATCCAGTGATACCAATTCCATGTGGACAATCCAGATACTTTCTTATATATCGATGATCAAACTTAGCACGGAATGTAACTTAGGCTTTGTTTGGACTAAAGAAAAAAAAATGGAGAAAAACCAGAGGATTACAATCCTAAGGAATTTTTTTTCCCTTTTAGGGCTTATTTTGATACATTGTGATCCGACTCAATTCCTTCGAATTGACTCGGAATTTGAATTAAAATTTCTTCCAATCCAAATGGATTGGTTATAATTCCTCTTTATCCAAACAAGCCCTTAGACGTGTTTGGAAAGGAGGATACCTCGTCCTTTTTTTTGTGGCAAATTTCATATTTCCCATGGTTTTGGAGAAAATTAAAGAAAAAAGAGCTCACCCCGATCCTTTGGAAAATTAAAGAAAGTTTTCTTTGAGCTCATAGAAAAAACAGGTGAGAGCTGATAGAACTCGGGTCACCACAGACTGCTGGATGCCACCAGCTCGAGAGGTTCTTACGTCCAACAGAACTGTTAGCATGCACTCCCGCTGCAACTGCAGCCGGGCCTTTTGTTACGAAGGCCCAACTAAGGTTTTTGCTCAAGTCTAGTGCACAGACCACACCAACAAACCAACACAGCACTTGTACTGTCGGCCGAACGAAAAAGTTTTGCATTTTTTGGGGGTACAGCGACGGAAGCACGGCGTCGCGCCCTGCCGATTGATCTGAGGAGGCGCCGCAGGCGCGTGGGGGACCGACCAGGATGCGGGGGCTGGCGCGGGCGGCGAAGCGCGCTGGCGAGATGGCCTTCAACGCCGGTGGCGGCGCCGTCAACTGGTTCCCCGGCCACATGGCCGCCGCCTCACGCGCCATCCGCGACCGCCTCAAGCTCGCCGACCTCGTCCTCGAGGTCCGCGACGCACGCGTAAGTGCCCCGCGTTTCCCTTTCGCCTGCTGCTACTCCTCTGTCTTTCCTTACCATCCTGTTTTAGAAGAGTCTCACGTTGTTGCCGCGGGAGGTGGGGGCGGTTCCTGACGTTCTGACGGTGTTCGACGAAATGCCCTGCTTGAGTGCAAATTGCGAGGCAATGGAACATGACTTCGTGAAGCCGACCTTGAAATGAAACATATACGTAGCTTCTGAATTTATGATAAGTGCCGAGTGACTGACGGTGCTCATGCTTAAGTAGCGTCTACAAGTTGGCGAATGATGTTTTGTTCAATGATCATCACGTAAACTGTCCATTCTTGCTGTTTCCTGTGCATTTGTTTACTTATTGTGTTCTGTATTCCTCTGATTACGTGTGTGCAACTACTGTAACTTATGACCAGATTCCGTTGTCCTCAGCGAACGAAGACCTTCAACCTGTGCTTGCAGCTAAGAGGCGTATCCTTGCTCTAAACAAGAAAGACCTGGCAAATCCCAACATAATGAATGTAAGTATGGATACATATTACTATAATAGCTAGGCTCCTCAAACTAGAATCGCCATTCCTTGTTGAAACATTTGTACTTCTATGTAATTTCTGATATCAACAAAGGAAGATTTCCTGATAAATGCCATCTTTGTTGCCACGTACAAGGGCACCGGGCATTGCACATCAATGCCCTTGCTCTTGTACTCAACATAAAGGCATCTTGAGAATTGGTCAATGTACGCTTTGGTCACGGCGTAGACGGAGTAGAGCGGATCAGACAGCACGACGGAGGCGGCTTCAGAGCCGATGTTGACGATGGCGCCGCGCTTCCTCTCCACCATGCCTGGGAGCACAGCCTGCGTGATCCGCGTGACGCCCTCAACGTTGACTCGGATCAGACTCCGCATGAGCTCCTTGTCCACCTTGTGGAAGTAGCGGGCATACGGGTAGGAGACCTTGGCGTTGTTGACGAGCACCCCCATGTCCAAGCCCCGGATGGCCTACTTGAGCCCCTCCACCCCAGCGGCGAGCTCCTCGCCGGCAAAGTTGAGCATGAAGGTGTGGGCCTCGGCCTTGGGGTGCTTCGCCCTGATCTCGGCGGACACTGCGGTGAGCTTGTCCGGGTTGCGGCCAACGAGCACGATCCCAAGCCCCTCGGCAGCGAGGTGGAAGGCCATGGAACAGCCGATTCCGTTGGTGGCGCCGGTGACGATGGCCTGGGCCCGTAGCAGCGGCGTAGGGGCTTGCCGGGGCAGAGGAACGTGGTGTAGACCCAGAGCGTGAGGCGCACGGTGGTGCGGGCGCGCGAGGAGGCCAAAGGTCGCCAGGGCGGTGCCACGCCACTGTGTCGCGGAGGAACTTCGATGTGGCGTGCGTGCGACCATAGTGGCTCTCGCGGGGTTGGTGGACTGGGAGGTTGTGATCTTTGTTGCCGAGTAACTACAACTAAGACTAATGTGGCCACCCCCGGAAGCGGAGATTGCTCCTCCTGAGGGCATCAGGCAGCGAAAGAGGACGGAGGCTAGGGTTTGAACCTTTGCATTGATACCATCTTATGAATATTGTGTATGTATTCATGAGGCTCAATGGACAGTATATATAGGGAGTACAAAGGGATATATGCCATACATATATAAGGAAATATAAAAGGCATATAAAGAAATACAAAGGAATTCCTATTCTAACAGTTATGATAAGATTTTTCATGTGCTCACACGGTCATATTTACTTCTAATTTGCAGAGGTGGCTTCATCATTTTGAATCATGTAAGCAGGATTGTATTTCAATAAATGCACACAGCAGCAGTTCTGTTAGTCAGGTTAGTTAACTGTTAATTTCATGTTCATCCATTCTTCTTTTGTAAACCTCACAGAATATATGTATTATACTGGAAGTAGCAGTTAAATGTTAAGATGTTAAACTTTCTGTAACTTCGAGAATGGGAGTTCATTTACCTAATTACCAATTATAAGGTTAATTGGCCGCTACACCATTTGCTGAAATTCTATAACTTGTACTGGTAAAGGTCCTTCACAAAGATGAAGGTAGCGACAAACACCACGAAACCAATACCTGTAAAGTCTCATAGTATAATATGAATTGAGAACTTTGTTGTTTGAAAATAATTTTTTAAATAGTTTCTAACAAGATGCGCTGAATTCAATTTTTTTGGCTATATTTAATATTTGGGGTAATTTAATGGAAGTACATAATCTTCATGTTTTATATTAAAAGAAGTAAGTAGCACTTCTCTCAAACAAAAGCTCATTAGATACATTCATTTATGACTGTAAAATCCTACAGTTATGCCATTTAACCTCCTAAACTTGCTTTCTGTACCCTACACGTTTTCTGTAGTGAAGACTTAAAGACTTGAGGCAAGATATGTAGGTGTGTATTTTCTCAACAATGCTGTTCATGCAGCTGATGTTGCAGTGTCTTGTATGTTATAGATTGGATTTTGGAGAATTTTAGCATTTCACATGACTCGACCACTGTTAAGGAATGTAATCATTATCATATGACCGAACCGTCTTACCAATTTCATCTTGTCCAGATGATTCTTTACTTTCTTTAGTCTTCGGTGTAGTTTCAACCCTTCTAATGTTTGATTCTGTAACGAACAGCTGCTTGGGCTTGTGGAGTTAAAACTAAAGGAAGCAATCGCGAAAGAGCCAACACTTCTTGTTATGGTTGTTGGTGTCCCCAATGTTGGCAAGTCTGCACTCATAAATTCTATTCATAGGATTGCCACTTCTCGATTTCCAGGTATAATCATTACAAAATAAAATGATCTTTTTGTTTCATTTATGATCCATTTTTGTTATTGCTCTACTCCCAGTGCAAGACAAGATTAAACGGGCTACCGTAGGACCACTGCCTGGTGTTACTCAAGATATTGCAGGATACAAGGTAAGGCTCTAAGGTCAATGTTTTCTTTAATGTCTCTGAATTTGTTAGATTGATATTTCCAGTCCTTCGATATTATTGCACTAGATAGCAGAAAAATCACCAGATAATCCATGTTAGCCTGACTGTTTTTTCAGTGGTGTTATGCATGTGAATGCCTGCCCAGTCGAGTCATATCCAGGGATTGGATAACCGGCCGATAACCGGCCGATAGCCGATATAATCGGTTCTACCGGCAGGGTCCGGTTCAAATACAAACCGGCTCCGAATTTGGCGGTTTGAATGAATTTTATCCAAAAATTTGAATTTGATTGAGTTTTGCTCAGTTGATGAATGAGTGTAGTAATGCAAGCCCATTTGAATCAATAGTCTATATGAACATCTTGCTAACTAGCTTAGATGATGATTTTGTTTGAATTTGATTTTTTAAATTTAAAATCGAAAAATTCAAAAAATTTGAAAATTTCGGCGAAATTGGCGAAAATTTCAATTCGTAAATCGGACATACCGGCCCCCTCCGAAATTTTTTTTGATCCGGTTACCAGAACCCTGGTCATATCTGAGTTTCTTTTTGCTTGTCGCTCTTTGTTATGTGCACAAACACTAAATGTTTTAAAATGAAAGGATGAGGCACACATCCATGGGTATGGACTAGTGCAGCCAATTTACATTTTTTTTCCTTTTTTTATCTGAGAAGATATGGACCACGTTTTAATATTACTAATAATTAGTTCATATATTGGCATCTCTTGCTTTTTGAGTTCTATCTGGCAACTACATTTAGCTACCTATGTGCCTGGAAGTTCACAAAACAGAAAGTCTTAGTTACAGGACAAATGAATCTTCTCCATGTTATGATCCTATCTACGAATTGGGGGAGAAACACTGTAACAAGGAGGTCAAGAAAGGATGCCAGGAATTGTTGTGTTTCTCTTGTTTGATCTCAATTATCATATTTATCTTCATTCTGCTTACAATTTAAACATATTCCACAACATAGGCCACTTGGGCCAACTTATGCAGCCCACAGCCCAGTGCCTTTGTAAAATTCATTTAGCCCACTCCAGTCCAGCATTCTCACATTCGGCCTTCTCACTCATGCTTTAATCAGTACTCTGTTCCCACCAACCCTGATTCCATTCTATGTTGCACCATCGGCTTTCTCAGCAGTGTCCACACCTGGGGTCATGACAATCAGTCTTGGTTTTGAATGCACGCATAATATAAGTCATTTTTAGGACAGTAGTTTGTTGTTTTTTCCTTATGGTATGATCAAATGAGTAAATTAACAGCAAGATTTGTCATGGATAGATTGCAACCCAGCCAAGCATTTATGTGCTTGATACACCAGGTGTTCTAGTACCAAGCATTCCGGACATGGAAACAGGTCTAAAGCTTGCTCTGACAGGTTAGAATTTTAGTTTATGCTATTTTTTTTTCTGTGCCATCAATTCAAGCTTGCTCTGAAATCATGCTTTCCACATAGAAAACCTTTGCATATTTGATAAACACAATCGATAGGCTAATCATGGTTTCATTACTCTTGTTTTATTCTCCACTAATATTGGATTGTTTACATACTTGTACTGTCCTTTTCTATTTATTTGCAGGAGCTGTCAAAGATTCTGTGGTTGGAGAGGAGCGTATAGCAAAATATTTATTATCTCTTCTTAATATTAGGAAAACACCTCTACACTGGGAGCGATTGCTTCACAGAAGAGAAGAATTGTATGAAGAGACATGTGACGGTAATGAAAAAGGCTCTAGAGATTCACTACGAAGGATGAGGCGATTCAATAACTCTGATGCCTTATATGTTCAGGTACTAACTCTTATCTTCACAATCTGTAGCTGTCATGGTCAAGGTTGTAAGAATCTCAATTCTAATCATACGATCCTACGTTTCTACAACCTAGAGGTCCAATCCTATGGTAGAGTCTTAATTTGGTAGAATCTTAATATTATTATGATTATAACAAAAAATTAATAGGATCATTGTCAAAATTTTCATACGATCCTACCCGATTCTAGTGATTTATTATAAATAATTATTTGCATATGTCTCTTTCATTGTAAACTTTTACTTTTTATTTCTTCATGTCCATTATAATTTGCATAAATAAGAAACAATGAACATTTGCACTACATTTTGGTAAACAAAAGTTCTAAAAGTATCGTTTTAATTTTTTAAAAATGTAGAAGTGTTAAAATACAAGCTAGATTTAAAAAATATGTTCTTTGGTAGAATCCGATAGGATCTTAGATTCTACATCGATCCTACAATTCGCAATCTTGCTGAAGAACCTTCGATCCAATTTAGGATCACGATTCTGACAACCTTGGTTATGGTCATGGATAGTGTGTGTGAACAGCACCGTGTGTACTGTAGCAGTAGGCCATAGCAAGTTAGCAACTATTACGAAGGCCAAGGGTATCTATTTCCCTGAGTAATTAATTAGTTTCCTAGTATAAAAATTAGTTATTTGGTATCCTATCTATTAGTAAGGAAAGCTATTATTTATATTGATCGTAACTATAATTTTTAGGAGAGTCCTCTATATAAGGAGGCCATTGTTATCATCTTCAGCAAGCAAGAAATAAAGAATAGTTCCTTCATCTATATCTTTCCTGCTCTTGTGGTGCGGCTGCCGGTCTCCAGCATGGTCGTGCTGCTTGGGTTTAGGCCATCTAATCCCGGTCACCCACCAGAGTAATACGAAGGAAAATATTTGGGTCAACTGGAGCCCGATGGTTCAGTCTGAGCCTTGGTGAACCACCTTCTAAAGGTTAATCCACCACCCAGTCCTGAAAAGATCCCCTAATCTATCTAGAAAATATCCCCTTGAGCGAATATAGAAAATATGCTTCATGAGCAATCATTAAGGGGGATATTGACATTTGGATGAACTAGATTTATGTGGGCATGAAAATGTCATGTGGGACCTTCACTACTCTAGGCGCACCCGAAGGCCCACCGACGCCGGCAACAGCAAGGCAGCTTCCCCACTGGCAACTTAGACTGAGCAATGGCAATAGATGCAACAGGTGCACACCAAGCTAGATGGCCTCACCAACATGGTACGGGACATCGATTAGTAACAGTACGCTCACCATGTTGCCATCGGCCGCCTAGAGCATGGCAACAACAAGTCACTAGCGGAGATCGAGGCGGAAGCAAGCACGACGGTCGAAACACGCGCCGCAGTTGAAGCACTCGCGGCGGCCGTGGCCAAACCTAGCGACGGTCTCCTGCCTCTGATACCTTGTGCATTGCTGACAGCACGTGATGATGCTGGCCTACTTGATACGCCGACGGGCGACGTGGACAGCCGAGGGGTTAGACGCGCCGCAGTCCCTCGCTTCCACAAGCTGAATTTTCCTAATGTATGATGGCAAGGACCCGTTGCCATGGCTTAACCGCTACGAGCAATTCTTCCGTGAGCAACGCACCATGGAAGAAGATAAGGTATGGCTTGCGTCATTTCACATGACAGGACCGGTGCAATTGTGGTATCACCGGCTCGAGTAGGACTTTGGAACACCGACATGGCATCGCTTCGTCGAGCTCGTCAGTGTGCCCTTTGGACCGCCACTACGCAACAACTCTTTGGGTGAGATCACGTCAGTGAAGAGGACAAGAACGGTGGCGGACTACCAGGAAGAATTTCTGGCCTTCCTTTGCCGCATAGACCCAATATTGGAGCGACTGTAGGTCCAGCTCTTCACCCTGGGGCTCAGCGAGCCGCTCCAAACTGACGTCGGGCTGCAAGTGCCGGAGTCCTTAGAGTCGACCATGAGTTTGGCACGCACCTACGAACGGCGCACATAGGTCGCAGCGGTGGCCGTGAACATCAGCGTGCAAAGTCCGTCACGGTCGTCGTACACGCGTGGGAACACCGCAGCGTAGAGCATTGCAGCGGCGGGGCCGACTCTGCCCGTGGCAAGCACCGCTACTACACCAACCGAAGCAGGCAGCAATGGCGCCAAGGGCAAGGGCACGCTGCCACGTCGTGTGGTGATCACTCCGGCAGAGATGACGCATCAGCGTGACGTCAGCCTATGCTATTATTGCAAGGAGAAATTCCACACCTGTCGCCGTTGCAAGAAGCTATTCGTCATCTAGATCAATCCGTTCCTGGAAGAAGACGACTAACCCGCCAACAATGAGGACACAGAGCCAATCATCTCTTTGGCGAAAATCATGCGCTCCAACCAGACCATGCGCCTCACAACTGAGGTGGGCGGTAGATCCTTTGTTGCCTTTCTCGACTTTGGCTCAACACACAACTTCATTGTAGAAGGCAAAGAGAAGAAAGCCAACATGCACGCATTCTAACTAAGCCTGGCCTCCACTTCACCGTGGCCAATGGGCGACCAGGTGGATAGTCCTAGCGTGTCCGCGCCATACAGGTCGGCATAGGAGATAAGACCTTCACATTGGACTACTATACGATCCCACTCGAAGGCTTCAAAATTTTCCTCGGGGTGCAGTGGCTTGGTACCCTAGGGCCGATCATATGGGACTTCACCAATCTGACCATGTCGTTGGGCAAGGATGGCCGCCATGTCACATGGCGTGGCATACCAGCGGCACACAAACCCATAGAGACCCTCGCCATCTCCAGCCACGACCTCTTGGAGGAAATACTTGAGGAGTTCGGCAACCTTTTCGCCTAACCGCACGGGCTCCCACTCGAATGCGACCAGAGCCATCGCATCCATCTCCAGGTACGCACTGAGGCCATCGTGGTACGGTCATACCAATATGCGCAACTGCAAAAAGATGAGCTAGAGCACCAGTGCGACGAGATATTGTGCCAAGGGACGATCCATCGGAGCTCATCAACCTTCTCGTGCCCAGTGCTAATTGTCAAAAGGCATGACATGACTTGGAGGTTTTGCGTGAATAATCGGGTGTTGAATGATAAGACAATCAAGAACAAGTTCCCAATTCCAGCTGTTGACGAGCTCCTCGACAAACTGCGTGGCTCCAAGTCCTTCAACAAGCTCGATCTCCGCTCTGGCTAGTGGTGGCTACCATGGGCGGAGTTCGCTTATAGCACCTCCTTTCAAACATCTATCCAGGCGTTTCCTTTCAACGTGGTATATGTTCGGGAACCGCCGTCGATCCGCTCCTATGGCGATGGCGTAGCCCGTCTTCCGGCCATTGACCAGCTTCTTCACGACCTTGATGAGTTTTTGGCCGAGGTGCGTCAGCGTTTGGAGCAGGCCCAGCAGTACCACAAGTTGCATTATGATAAGCACCATCGGGAGTTGGAGTTCAATACAGGCCTCCTCCCTTGCGGTCAAGGGGTGCGGCAAGTTGGGGCTACGCTATTTCGGACCCTTTCAGATCATTGAACGCATCAACTCAGTGGCTGACATGCCCGAGAATGGCAAGATTCACTTTTTCCATGTCGGCCTTCTCAAGATGTTAAAGGTTGACCCTCCTGGGTCCACTCCCGCACTACCACCACTCCTCCACGGCCGCATCTGCCCCATGCCCGAGAGAATTCTCAATTCCCGACTAGCATGTGGCCGATGGGAGATACTTGTCCGGTGAGCGGGAATGACAACTGCCAATGCTACTTGGTAGTCTTTGGAGTAGTTTCGGCACCATTTTCCGTAGTTCTAGCTCCGTCCTAGTTCGAGGACAAGCTGCTTCTCGAGGATGGGAGAAATGTCATGTGGGGACTCCACTACTTCAGGCGGACCCGAAGGCCCACCGGCACTGGCAACAGCAAGGCATCTTCCCCACTGGCAACTTAGGCTTAGAGATAAGCCTCATATCTTTAGTTACCTTTTGTTAGGATTATCGCTTTAATGTAGGGATTTGTTAAGATTAGTTGCTTGTTAGCAAAGTTTGTTAGGGCTCAGTCTCTATACAAGAGATCAGGCGCATTGCTTTGAATCAAACTCTTTCTCTCTTGTTCGTTCTCCCTGCCCCTGCCACGTGGTAGCCGCACCATGGCTCCCAAACCGCGCCCTAGGGGTCCAGCGCTGCGTCTAGTTACTCATCACGACTGTCCTCTTCGTTCCAATCCTCCGAAAAATCAGCCCGCACGTGACAGAGGACCACATGGATGAGCATTTTGCAAATAACCACACATGAAAAATCATATATGAGGGATCCCAGTATTTAGTGAGTAGTATTTATATCTGTTTGTGCAAGCGTATTTATCAGACTACAATTGTCATCAAGCAACGGTGTTGCTCAAGCACTGTAGTGCTAGTGGTGTTCTTGAAGCGAGGATATGGTTCCTTGCCATGATACTAGATCTTTCTCCAATATTCTCAATGTGTACCAAAAAGGGTGCTGATATGTGTAACTATAGTATATTTGCGATTTGCCTTGGTGTACGCACTTTTATTTCCATTGGCTTATAGGAGACTTTAATAGTGGTTGAGATCTGAAAAAAGTCTCATGTCTAGCAGTCCAGGTAGCAGTTTGTCAGTATTGTGTACCTCTTCCCATTGAGCTGGAGTAGTTATATGGGCAGGCTAATCTTAATCTTGAGATTGTTTCACACATTGGGCCACTGGGTGGCATGTGTGTGGTTGGTGTATCAGGCAGAAACATTGGGGGTGGGATTATGGTTGTAAGTTTGTATGATCATGCTGCTTTTGGGTTGTCTTTGGCAACATGGACCATGGAAAGCATCCCTTGTGTAGTCTGGATGCCATGTGTGGTTGGTGAGTCCAGCGGCACTTTTGTTAGCTGAACTTCCACCATGTGATTATGTCCAATAGTCAGATCTTATTAATTATTATTTTAATGTAGTTGAACGATTAAGATGGTACTTTTGTTAACTTGCCAATTATTCAGCTTTGATGTACTATTTCTTTTGTGCTGAATCGTGTTTTATATTTGTTTTCATCATAATCTCTCTGTGTGTGCGTCCGTGCACTTCTGGCAGCGTTGACTGTCTACATTTCAAGATTGCAAAGGAGGGTAAACTTCCTCGTAATTTCTTACTAGCATTTTCTGTCCAATCAAAAACTTGTTACCATTTTACGATATTATGTTTTTCCAACCAAATTTGTTCTACTATCTCTACGGTACAAATTGTATATTGTACCTAATTCTGCTGCCCATGGTACTGTGGCATTCAATGAGTTCCCTTCCATGTCATCTATTATCTACGGGAGTTGATAAAACCTCGTCGCCCTGTTCTAGGACTTGGTGATGGAGGTCCAGAGAACGCTGTGCAGTACATTTATGGACTGCCCAGGCAACACCGAGGAAGAGAGCGAGCTGGAGAGCCTGATCGACGCGCAGCTCGTCGCTCTTCGCAAGGTGTTCAGGATACCTCACAAACCGCATGATGAAACGCACGGCCCGGCCTCCAAGAAGTTGTTGACTCTTTTCAGATCAGGGAAACTCGGCCCTTTCATCCTCGACGACCTTCCAGATGATCAGTAAACGGAAGATTTACTTTCCTGTGTGAATTCTATGTTTGTTTCTGCACAGCTGAGGAAATACCATGGAAGATGGATCACTCTGATACAGGAGAATGGCCAGGTGATTGTCATCCTCTAGGAACAGTTTTTGTTCTGTCTTTTGCGCAGTAATGCAACATGCCAAAGATGTGACAATGTTCAGTACTGCACATGGATGGTGCATGCCGTCTTGGGTATGCATGTTAGCCTTTTTCGCTGCATAGAAGTTTAGGACTGGTTTATAGCAGGATATGTTTCTCTGTCTGCCTGTATGTCGAGTTAGCTGTTGACTTGGATGGTTTCTGCCGGTTGCAGAATTGAAATGTTGGCACTTTGGTTGTACTTTTTGCGGTTGGTACTGTTCAAGGTTAGTGTCGACCCGCTGCCGTTTGTGAAGGGACTGCACATGTGGGGGCTGTCCTTCCGAAGAGAAGATCCAATTTGGATTGAGCGCTAATATTTCAGGCTTCAATGCCCACGAGAGATCATCAATTTATCATGTAGGTTCCCCCAAAAATGCTTGGACGTCGAATTATCATGTGCATTCCCAAACAAACGCGCTCTACCTTATACTACCAGAGATTGTTAAGCTCCCGGGTGCCAAAAACACTCAAGGTGAGGACCAAAAACACTCGGTAAAACCCATCCTGTGTGTCCACACTCGGTAACGCTCACTCGGTGGCCTTGAGCCTACTTCGAATGTCATGCCTCCCGAGTTTTTTTCGATCCAAACACTTGGGATGGCTTTTAACCATCCGAGTGTCCCCTCGCACTGCGGAAGATTTTAGGGAACGGTACGGGCCAAACGAGAATGGAAATGGGAACGCAACGAAAAAGGAAACGGAAGGATCACCTCAACAAGAAAGAAAAAAAAAGCAATCCAATTGTGATTCCAAAAGATCCAATAGTGAAAATTAGTTACAGATCCTCTAGTAGAAGGCTCGGCAGTGTTGCTCAATATGAGGACAAGAGGAAGTGGCTAACTTTGATGGCGGCGGTGGCTCTATTGGACAACGACGGCAGTGCGTGCTCGCTTCAAAGGAACCCGCACATATGACGGAAGAGGCGATGGGGACGATAAGCATGAAGAAAGCGACACACAACATTGACGATGGAACGGTGCATATAAAGATGCGACATTTCTACAAATTAGGAACCTAGTGAGCAACGCAAAGTCAAGTATAGAGGAAAAATTGAGTCAAGATCCTAGAGTCCGTACCTACAATCCGACGAATTCGCTCCACATATCTCTGGTGATGGCGACGGCAAGAATGGAGCAATGTATGTTGAACTTGAGTACACGGGAGAGGGACGAGGAGCACGACGACAGCGGTCAGCGGATGTGAGGGGACTTGGGCAGCGACAAGTTGGCATAGTGTGGATATACTTTTAAGAATTATGGTTTAATAAATTTGATTGGTTAGAATATAGCGTGAAAAAAGATGCTGTTTTTTGATAATGATGTATTTACAAAAGTTGGATTCTCTCGTTAGAAGACGGCTATAGATGCTTTTAATAAACATATTAGGGATGCATTTTCCATTAGCGAGGTACCTCCATTATATTTATCTTTTTTTGCTTTGCTTTTATTCATATATGAAATTATGAATTTGATTGCACAAGAATACAAAACTATATTTGTTACAAATTAGTTTAGTCATTCGAGGCTTTAACTCTTTCAGTCCACTCTAATTTTTCATCCTGGATTTGCCACTGTTTGCCATCCGATGTCTTTGGAAAGGCATGCCCAATTACTCGAGTTGGACTATTTAACACATATGTCCTCCTCACTTCACCTCTAACTTCACTGGCAAAATCTTCTATTGGTATGCAATGCGTCGGATCGGCAATAATTTTATCTGGATTAAATTCTAGTCAAGGCTTCTTTGGTAGAGTTACGCTCTCATCGGTTGGGGGAGTACTACTTAAATTGCTTGTGAAATAATTACGCAAAGTTCGTTTCTCCATTATTGCAAACCTACGAATTAATTGCTAATTGAGTATATACCACAATACCACAATATATTCTAACAAATTGCTAATCGACTAATTGAGAAATGAGTTGCAAACCTACGAATCGGTTGGCAGCAGCAACTTCAGCCTTCACTAGTTCACTTATTAGTTCACTCACTGCTTCAGCAGTTCAGCCCCTTCGGCCCTTGGCCCTTCACTCCTTCAGTTCAACACTACTTCAGTCCTTAGCACATTTAGTCCTCGCACATCCTTGCCTCGGCAGAGCCTCCGCCTCAAACCTCCTAGCTCCCATGATGGCGCGACCCCGCCTCCGGCCTCCCCACCCCCGGCTCAGGCGCTCGGTGATTAGCACCTCACGCCAGCCTGCCTCACCGGCTCGAGCTCGGCGCTTCCCACTCCGGCCCGGCCACGCCTCGGCGCCTCTAGATCTCGTCGCCACCTCCCGGCCTCAGCTTGAGCACGATTGCACGGGCGGCGTCACGGGCTTGAGGCCTTGAGCACGGGTGAGCAACCTCAGTCCTCACTCCTCACTGCCTCCGTGCCTAGGTCAATTGATTGGGGATTTGGGGGAACGGGGAAGGGAATGGATTAGGGATTTGGGGAATTTTGGGACATGGGAATAGGGTACCATGTGGGACCAGTGGGGACGTGGGCGGTGGGCTGGTGGGTGGACCACAGGCGTGAGTTGGGCCTTGCTTCTTCAATTCTTGACTTTTCTTGTTTGTAGTTTGCCGGCTTGCAGCAACCATGGCAAGTCACAATCGCAGGGTAGCGTCAGGGGAGCCGGGAGGGGGTGGTGTTCGGTCGACCGGTGGTGGGTAGGCTTCAGCCTGATGAAGCCTGCCCGATGGATTCGCCAGTAGCAACAATGGATGGAATTACCCAAGTGTTCCTCAGCAAGACACTCGGGATGTAATGTTGTACCGTTACGACCCACCAAATCCAATTTGCACTACTACGGAAAAGGTCTTCACAAATGGTTCAAAAACGTCATCACAGACGGTTTCTTGAGCCGTTTGAGTTTATGGGTCAGTAATGACCCATGGTCATCACAGACAATTTTCGAACCGTCTGTGATGCAGACTATCACAAACGGTTATTAACTCAGAACCGTCTGTGATAGCTGACTATCACAGACGGTTTGTATATAAAACCATCTGTGATATCTGACTAGTATAGACGGTTTGTAAATGAAATCGTCTATAATAACTGATGTATCATAGACGTTTGTAGATGAAACCATCTATGATATATATTCTCTATAAAGTCTCCAAGCAGTGGTTGCTTGTGCCTTTAAAATCAGCTTCATATATATATATATATATATATATATATATAGTTAAATACTCTGACCACTTCGAGAAGTCGTGAGGATGAGACAACGATCACGTGCAACCTCTATGGTACATTCCTTGATGTCAAGTCCAATTATCTATCGACGACATCCATGTAATTGGATGTCAACGCATTCTCCTAGCAGCCATGCTTCTTAAACATGCAAGCTCGATGAGGTTGCCCGTGGCTGTTGTCTCATCCTCCTCACGACCCCGAAAGTGGTTAAGGACTACGAATAATATATATATATATATATATATATATATATATATATATATATATATATATATATATATATATATATGAAGCCGGTTTTAAAGGCACAAGCGACCCTTTGCTTGGAGACTTTATAGAGAAGAAATCAAGAATAGAATGGTAGGACTTACCTAGGACGCAAGGGAGGAGAACTTGACCAGCATAAATACGGTTACATAGACAAATGTGAAATGAATGGCGAGAGACAGGTGAAGAGGTGTTATAGTAGTTTTTGACTCAAGTCTTGTTTTGGAATAGAATACATACCAATTAATAAATAATTGATGATCAGAGGCACATGCTAGGTAAAAATTTCAAAAAATTGTATGTTAATTGCAGCTTTACAAATTAACCTAACATTTACAAATCTGAAAAGTTAATTGGAGCTTTCAAAAGCAGAATACCATATAGGAATATACCATAAGATTACTTACATGTACAAAAATTTGTATGTGTACAGACTGATATTTTGCCCCATCCGAACCCACAACATGAACTAAGCAAGATGCGCAGAATGCATATACACCAATAGCCCTCAGTTTATATTACAGAGCAAGGGGAGGGAAAGCGATAGAGAGTAGAGGGGAGTAGTACCCTCAGTGCGACGCAATACCGGTGGCAACACCTCCACCATGTATTAACCCACCTCTATTTCATTTACCATGCTTTATCAATAAATTAACCCACATCAGTAAATAATCAACTCACATCAGTAAACCAAAACAAGCTCAAGCATGAAACTAAATTGAGTCCAGGAGGAGGAAGCCCCAAACTACTGGGCCTCAAACTGATAAATTAAAGATCAAAGTGACAACAGCTAGGAATTCATTAGAGCTCAAATATGAAATAATTATCAATTCAATTTCAGCATAAGACTATTAACATCATTGAGTAGTTTAACAGAGCATACAAATACCAATTTACAATACCTCCCAATGCTAGGCACAAACAAATCACTCAGAGCATACAAACATTTCTATTCATAACTAGCAGCACCAGCAGTCACACCTAAACACAACCCCATTTTCCACATCCAGATCCATCCATCCAGCCAGCCAGCCAGCAGTCACAAAGGGCAAAATAGCAAGACAACAATGCCAAGGGTGTTCAAACCGACCATCAACTCACAAGGTAGCCCACATTGCAGCTTGGTTCACATGAATATAGGTGATAGATCTGTCTTACCTCGACATCATCGGTGTCGGTGGTAAGGTAGCCGAGGCCGAGGTCGGTGGAGAGGTAGCCGGGGGAGGTCGGTGAAGAGGTAGCCAGGGTCGCACACGCTGGGGGGAGGAGGAAGAGGAGAAGGTAGCGTCACCGTAGTTGTGGCACGACAGTGACACTGCACAAGACACTCTTATAGTACGAGTGTCTTGCGCAGTGCACCGTGGTGTCACAACCAGCGGCGACGAGAAGAAGGGTGGCGTTGGCGACAGGGTTGGGCGACGACGTCGAGGTCGGGGGCACTCGGGTGGGGAGGGGAACGGATGAGAGTAAGAGCGTTGGGGAGTGACAAGTTAGGGTGCAAACCCTAGCGGACTCCTACTAATTAATAAAGAGTGATACTTATCAAAAACGGTTCTATAATAGAACCGTCCATATCACAGACGGTTCTATTATGGAACCGTCTGTGATATGGTTGTTCTCAAGTTCTATGTTTTATGTTTTAAGCATATTATCATGTATACATGACATGAAGAAATTACATGTTTATATGTCAATTTTGTCATTTAAATACTGCTGATTTTTTTTTCATTTTGGAATTTATATAAGGCCAAACAGCGTGGTTAGTCGCTTCTTACAAAGATTAAAAAAACGTAGAAACCTAAATAAACAAAATTTTTATAGTGGCGGAGGTAGGCTGCTATCTCTGTCTTCAAAACTTCGTAGGCGGCGACGTCGGTATCGGACGGTTCGTGATCATCAGCAAACGAACCCCGAAATGCGTCCACCCGCTGATGCGCTCGTTCGAGTGTAACCCCGAAGACCCTCGGACTATTGAATCAAGAAGAATTGATCCTATAGGCTCTCTTCCTTTGCTTGAGGGGTCTCGGCATGGTCGGCTCGGTCGCCTACCGCCTCGATTAAGCAGTCTAAGTGACAGCAAGTCTCCTGGAGTCGTGCAACGTCATTGTGGAGGACCACGTCGATGACGCGGTAAACTCGCCGGAAGTGAGAGATCACCCGGAAGACGCAGCGTAGGAGGATGTCAAGACGGCGGAAGGGATATTGTCACAGATGGTTGTAATTAAAAGCCGTTTATGAAGTCTCCAATTATCATAGACGGTTTTTAGGGTAGACAGTAACATAGACGGTTATCAATATGAACTGTCTGTGATGGCATGTAATACAAATAATTTTGATCAACCGTCTGTGATGAGACGTTCAGTATTAGTCTTTTTTAGTAGTGTTGGCACCTAAAGGTCCCTAGTGTACCTTCACGACCCTCGATGTTTTGCCATGCGTACATCAGGAGTACACTCGGGATGAAATGTTGTACCGTTACAGCCCAAAAAATTATGTTTGGCACCAAAACTTCCCTAGTGGACCTTGATGATCCACAGGATTTTGTTCAGCATGCCGAGTGCTTCTCTTTTAACTGGGGAAGTTGCCGAGTGTAAGACTCGGTGCAATTATATGACACTTGGGATCTATCCGTCCTTTGGTAGTGGATATAGGAACCGAGTAACCGAAAGAATTACAATTTGTTCCAAAATCTTCCATTCCAAACATGACCTCGTGAAATTTGGCAGGAGCAGCGCAATTTTTTTTAAAAAGAGAAACTACATCCAAATTTGGATCTAGGGGATTTTACTCATACAATTAGTACCCAAACCCTCCATTCCAAAGAGGTCAATGAGGATTCCTTTTTGTTGAGACAACCTATCACTTGCACTCCTAAAATATCCGCAAATTTAACACCAACATCCGTACTTCTCAAAGAAATCCAATTAAAAATCATTGAGAAATTTGCTTCCTCAATTCTTCAAAAGCACAAACAGGTCAGGCAGGCACAAATTTCAGGAAAGGTGAGCCATGCTTTTGCTAATTTTTCTAAGGTTCTGTTTGGCATTGCGGTGGATTATAATAACCTCGTTTGGTTGAGTCGCTTTAAGATATTTTGGTCTTTGGATAACTGTTTTTTTCATAATTAAGCTCCAAACGAATATATTATTGTCTTCCAGAGAGCTGAAATGTGAGAGCATAACCATTGCATAACAAAAATTATCTAATTTTAATTTGATTTATCAAACAGAATAATCGACTTTTCATAACTTGTTTTTCACATCAACTTTAAAAATAAGTAGTACTCCCTCTGTTTTAAAATATAAGACATAGTTTTTCTAGTTTTGTTTCAAAATATAAGGTGTGGATGTGGCTTTAATGTCATTTTATCTGTTTTGCCCTTATCTATCTTCCCTCTCTCTTCAACATTTGTAAACACCCACCTACACGATTCTCTCTCTTATTACCTGCTTAATTCCCCAAAATAGTCTTATAAAAAGAAACAGAAAGAAGTGCAACAAAGCATAGCAACCCTGATGAACTGATCCAAAGCCAGCTCAGACATTTCAGCCTAGCTTTTCCACGAGCTGTACGCAATCTCGGCTTAAATCCCTCGCTAGGTTTGTGGGCTACGCACACGGCGCCGACCGCCTTCAATTACAGGCGCCGTGCCTTTCCCAAGCCATTTAATTAGGTCGCATGCATCAGACGAAGAAAAAGGGAAAGAGCAGCGCAGCGCGTTACGAAAGCTGGACGATGCCCTGACGTACTTGGCGCACCCTCTGCGCGTCCCATACGGCATACGGTGCAGCGATTAATGGCGTACCAACCGCATTAGATTCTGAGATGCCTATGGGTCGCTCCGAATAATGTTCCCTCCATCGCTGAACAGATACAATTCAGGTCCAATCTAACTCCCGCGATCCACGGGGAGCTTAAGCGTCCATTTGGAATGTATGAAATTAAAAATAAATACTGAAATACAAAAAACACCAGAATTAGTGTCATGCACAGTAAAATCCTACAGAAATGATACAAAATTGGTGGTAGAATGATATATATTTAGAAACAAAATTTAAAAGCTAGAATGATGTGTATTTAGAAACGGAGTAAGTAAGATTTGTCTATTTGAAACACAATAATCTCACAGAAATATGTTAGAAGAGAATAGCAAAATTCCCGTGTCCCCAGCAGCACCAAATACAGTATTTTCCTTGGCAAAAGGGAGAACTTTTTTTTTATTATTATTTAACCTTTTTTTAATTTTTATTTTAAAGTTAACTCAGGTCTTGACTTTATTTAATTCGACACTTTGCTTTGGTTACCACCATGCCGTGGTGTGACACAATAATGCTGTTACGCCATAGGATAAATCCGCGTGACGTGACCAAATAACATTGTCACGCTACGAGTGGTGGCGTGATAAAAACTTACTCCAGATACGGGCTAGCGTGACAGCGTTGTTTTGTCACGCCATGGATGGTAGCATGACTAAAGAGGTCAGAATTAGAAATAAAGTATGCCGGGTTAACTTTAAAATAAAATAAAAAAGGATTAATTAATAAAAAAATTCCAAAAGAGAAGCGTTATTATTTATTTCGAAGAAAAGGGAAAAGAATATCTGTGCTGGATGGTCATGGTCATGGAAAGCAACAAGAGTGCAGCAACTCACCACGGGCCCCACCACCACGCCAGCCCACAATTCCCTGGACGTCCGCCGCACAAAAGAGGAAACAAGAAGAACTGCAAGAGCGAGATACGAGAGAGAAACGGAACCACGCGGCCGGAGCGACTCCTCCCCCAAAAATACCATCTTTGTCCACCCAAAAGCGCCACCGCCTCCGCCAAGAAACCCCCGCATTTCCCCCCAATCCGCCCGTCATGGGGAGGGATTCCCACCTCCTCGCCGCCCTCCTGCTGCTCCTCCTCTCCTTCCTCGCCGCCGCTGCCAAATCCTCCGACGAGGACGCCATCCGCGACCTCGCCAAGTCGCTGGACAGCCCGCCCCCGACCTGGGGCGGCGGGGCCGGCGTTGTCTGCGGCGTCTACGCCGGCGTCACCTGCGAGGGCGGCGGCTCGGGGCGGGTCACCTCCATCAACCTCGCTGACAAGGGCCTGTCGGGGAAGCTGCCCCCCTCGCTGTCCTCCCTCACCGCGCTCAAGGCGTTGCAGCTCCAGGGTAACGCTCTCTCCGGCGCTGTCCCGTCGCTCGCCGGGATGGCCTCCCTCACCCGCCTCGCGCTCGACGGCAACGCATTCACATCCCTCCCAAAGGACTTCCTCCAAGGGCTGCCCTCCCTGCAGTACCTCAGCCTGGACGACCTACCCCTCGAGCCGTGGTCCGTCCCCGACGCCATCGCCGGCTGCTCGTCCCTCGACACCTTCTCCGCCTCCAATGCCTCGATTACTGGCATCTTCCCGGCGGTTCTTGCGAACCTGTCCTCACTCAGGACGCTGCGGCTGTCGTACAACAAACTCACAGGCGGGCTGCAAGCCGGGCTGGCGGGGCTGATTGCCCTCGAAAGCCTTCAGCTTAACAACCAGAAGTCGGATGGAAGGCTGTCGGGGCCGATTGATGTCATTGCGTCGATGAAGAGCCTAACACTGCTGTGGATTCAGTCCAACGCGTTCACGGGCCCAATCCCGGATTTGAGCAACTCGCAGCTGGAGTCGTTCAATGTGAGGGACAATATGCTCACCGGAGTGATGCCGGCTTCACTCACGGGGATCAAGACCCTGCGGAATGTGTCACTGGCGAACAATTATTTTCAGGGGCCGAGGCCGGAGTTTGGGAATGGGGTGACAGTAGATATGGCTCCTGGGAACGGGTTCTGTCTGGATAAGCCTGGGCCATGCGATCCGCTGGTGACCACTCTGCTTGAGGTGGCTGCTGGGTTTGGATACCCACTTGAGCTTGCAGAGACGTGGATGGGGAACAAGCCCTGTGATGATCGTTGGGTTGGTATCATTTGCATCTCGACGAATGTGTCTGCCATTAACTTACGTAGTCGGAACTTATCGGGGACGATATCGCCGGCTGTTGCAAACCTGACCGGGCTAGGAAAGCTTGACCTGTCGAACAATCACCTCACGGGGGTGATACCAGATGCTTTGACGTCAATGCCAAACCTTATGCTTCTTGATGTCACAAATAATAGCCTCACTGGCAAATTGCCCGATTTTAAGCCTTCAGTAAAGGTGCTGGCTGAAGGAAACCGGTTTGGGGAATCGGGTGGTGATAGCGGAGGTGGGGGTGGTTCTAATGGTGGTTCTTCACCCTCAAATTCTGCAGGTGCATCAAAGTTGAAGTCGAATGCGGGAATGGTTATTGGAATTCTTATAGCTGTGGTTCTTCTTGTTGCTTGCATTGGGCTTTTGGTACACCATCGAAGGAAGAAGAATGTAGAGAAGTTCACGCCTGTCTCAACCAAGAGCCCTCCTGGTGAATCTGAGATGATGAAGATTCAGGTGGTTGGAACAAATGGCAATAGCAACGGAAGTGGTGCAGTCCCAACCGAGCTTTACAGCCATGTGAGCTCTGGCAGCACAAACATTGCTGATCTGTTTGAGTCCCATGGAATGCAATTGCCAATGGAAGTGCTGCTAAAGGCCACAAACAACTTTAGTGAGGACTGCATCTTAGGTAGAGGGGGGTTCGGTGTGGTGTTCATGGGGAACCTCAATGGGAAGCTGGTTGCTGTGAAAAGGTGTGACAGTGGCACTATGGGGACTAAAGGGCTGCAAGAATTCATGGCTGAGATTGATGTTCTTAGGAAAGTAAGGCACCGGCACTTGGTTGTACTACTTGGGTACTGTACCCATGGCAATGAGAGGCTCTTGGTCTATGAGTACATGTCGGGTGGAACATTGCGTGAGCACCTGTGTGATCTTCAGCAGAGCGGTTATACTCCTCTTACATGGACGCAGAGAATGACAATAGCTTTGGATGTTGCCAGGGGGATAGAATATTTGCATAGCTTGGCCCAGGAGACTTTCATCCATAGGGATCTGAAGCCTTCCAATATATTGCTGGACCAGGATTTGAGAGCCAAGGTTTCAGACTTTGGGTTGGTCAAGCTTGCTAAAGATACAGATAAGTCCATGATGACAAGGGTTGCAGGGACATTTGGATACCTCGCGCCTGAATATGCTAGTATGTGCATTTCTCACTGCTGTGAATATTTTATTCTAAAATACCAGTCTGTATTTTTCTTGCACAAGTTTCTTATATCAGTTACACAGGTTGCTTTTTCTTGGGAATGGCATTGCACTTTGTTTTTTGTTTTTCTTGGAACAAGCATTCTGCTTTGTGTAGTCACTAGTTAGCATCATAGAATCATGGATTTGGATTGTTACTTTGCACTTGACTCTAGAGGGTGATACTACTTCCTAATAGAAGCCTTACCACGTAAGAACTATAGAGCTTTTCCTTGACTGAATACTTGCATTGGCAATATACCAAACAGTTTTCCCAGGCCTTCTCTGAAAAGGGAAAAATAGTAAAAAAAATATAGATTAGTAGAGAGAAAGGGATTCTTTTTTATATATCAACATTTACGTAGGTTGTTTTTTCTTTGGTGAAGTACACCAGTTAGATTTTTTGGAACAAGCTAACTGCTTGGTGTAATCACCATGATAGAATAATGGATTAGTCTGATTATTTGGGACTTGGCACAAGGTCCTGGTTCTTTGTAAAGAGCCTTGCCACTTTAAAACTGCATGGAGTTATATCTTGACAGAATCTTGGCATTGGCCAAACACTGAAGACTTTCCTCAGTCTTGCCACTTTAAAACTGCATGGAGCTATATCGACAGAATATTGGCATTGGCCAAACACTGAAGACTTTCCTCAGTCCTTTCCTTGTGGGTTCTGCTTCCTTATCTCAAATATCAATTACATTGAAATAGAATGTTGTTTTGCCTTTATCCTCGTTTGTGAAATCTTGGTTGAGTTATGAATCACAAGTATCCTATGCAGAATTTGAAGTGATGAACGAAGCATCACAAATGCTACAAATACAATATTACTTCACTAGTTACATTTTAGAAAACAAAACTTAGATCTTAGACAAGGTTCTATAAATCGGTAACCGGTACTCGACAGGCCACCCACCTAGTAGTGATTATACGGGCATAACCGGCAACTACACAGTAACAGGTAGGGTACCTGTTACTTGTATACAGCCTAGTAGATCCGTTTTTAGAACACTATTCTTAGACATATGTCAAGCCATTTATTTATTTTAATAGGCTCTATTGAACCATGCAGTTATTTTAGGACTTAGGAATGATAAATATAACCATATTACACTTTTTAGTCCTTTTTGGTTGGACAGTAGCATGATCCATTGGACATCATCAGCACACTTTATATTTATATATATATATATATATATATATATATATATATATATATATATATATATATATATATATATATATATATATATAATGACGACAAACATGGGACCACTTATATGTTAGCTGTACAGATTATACTCTGTTGATCGATAGAAATGTGACATGACTTTTATGGTTTTGTGAAGGTGGTGTACTGGTATTAAATTAGGAAAGCCCTAGTGTTTTGCAGATCGTAGCATTTCATCTCACTTAAAAATAATGCAACTTTCATTACCGCTTTCTATGGTGCTTGTTCTTTATCTGAAGATGGGATCTCCACCAATCTCTTTATAGATCCTTTTCTTTGTGCCGTCTTTTGAGGCATGCTTATATCCTTGGACTGGACAGCTGATATTTGCTGCATCTTGTGAACATTTATTACATTGGTCCGCTGTGTTGACACAATCTTGTGAGGATGGGCATTTCCCAAGCCAATGACTCAGGTTTCTGATGGAGCTAACATATGCATGCACAACATTTTGCCGGGCACTTTATGGACAAACGTATAATGGCACTACTGGAAACAATTTAAAATTTTAAATATTGGTCAACCTTTAATGAAGTTGTTGTTGTACTTTTTGTTTGGTACTTTGGTTAGGTCCATGCTTTGTCAAGTACAGATATTGTTTACATGTACTATTTGTGTTTCTGGCTGTAGTGGTTGCCTGGTCGGTTGTATTTGTTAGAGTGCCACTCCTTATCATTGCGGTGAAAAATGCATAATTTTTTATGTTCTCAAACTGCTACTCTAATTAACTGCAGTTTTTACATGCATGTCATGTCTACCTCGTGCCCTTGCAGGCCATGTAACAGTTATATTTTCCTCAGGAGGGAATGCATAATCTTGATATTGTGAAAATTGGAGCTTCTCCTTAGTTTGCTGGTAGTGGCTAGATGTTTGAGCATAAGCACAACATCTTTAGTATGTTGTAAGTCAGTTTGGTACATATTGGTTGCAATTGCTGACATAATTAGTTAATTACTTTAATTACAATATGAAGAAGGGGTATTACGCGTATATGTGTTGCCGTTCTACTCAACTTGTTACAGGTCATAAATTTAATTGTAGTTTAGTATCTAGTAAAGAGCCTGTGTTGAGTTAAACTGGGGCTAATTGTTGAGGCTACAATAAGCCAACATATGTTTGTTTACTTCTTTTTAGTCAAGGTATTCTGACCGGACAGTCGCATGTGTTTAGGAAATATTGGGGTTCAGGTGGCTTTAGACACTGCACAAAGGGATGTTACTTTTATTCTGCATGATCAGTCAAAGGCCAACTACAAAATGCGAAAAGTTCACAAAACACTTTCTCGGTCCATACCAGACGTACCAACTAAAACAAAACATGGGTTCAGAAAGTCATTTCATAACCACAGTGTATTGGAAGGCAACTATGCTTAAATTTAGGAATGTCTCAGGACTTGAACACTGGACGTACATCAGATAAGGATATGTATTGCAACCGAATTCTGTCATTATCTTTTTCCCAACAGGACGAGTCTATTCACAAAAGGGAGGACTCTTGTTATCTTGTAGGATTTCTTTTACGCTTTTGTTTTGGAATTAATTTTATGAAAGGAATACTGCATGAATTGTATAATAGATAGTTGATGTGATTTTTTGTTTATTTATTTTTGCATTGCCCCATGTTTGTGTCTTCCGTTTTTGTGATGTAGTAGTGACAAACATGTCATTTATATGTGTACAGCTACAGGAAAAGTTACTACAAAAGTCGATGTGTATGCATATGGTGTGATACTAATGGAGATGATTGCTGGAAGAAAAGTACTTGATGATTCATTACCTGATGATGAAACACATCTTGTAACAATCTTCCGAAGAAATATGCTTGACAAAGAAAAGTTCAGGAAGTTTGTGGATCCCACACTGGAACTCAGCGCTGAAGCTTGGAAGAGCTTACTGGAGGTAGCTGATCTTGCCCGCCATTGCACAGCACGAGAACCATACCAGAGGCCAGACATGTGCCACTGCGTGAACCGACTTTCCACCCTGGTGGATCAGTGGAAGCCTACAAACGTTGACGACGACGACGAGGGTGAGACAAGCGAGATGGGTCTCCACCAGCAACTAGCGAAATGGAGAAATGACGATTTTACTATATCGGATTCAGATACATTTAGCACATTCGACATGACAAGGAAGTACAATTGACAATTTGCGATGCACCCTGTGATGTCATGTATAAACGAGGAAACAGAACAACAGCATCAAGAGGCTATTGCTAGCTCTTTCGATCACGGACATCAGTGAAGGCCGACGTGCCAGATACTGTAATTAGCCCTTTGAGAACCGGATAGCTTGATGATCAGCATGTCGCTCTTCCTGCGTTGATGAGTGCTAAAGCCAGTTTTAGCCTTGAAGGAGTGATACTTTAAGTTTGTTGCTGTGCCTAGCTATGTCAGTCTGTCTTTTCGTAGTGCTAGTAAGATTGAGGGGATGAACAATTTGTTGTTGGATGGTCCGGAAAAGAAAAAGGCAAAATATGAACTCAGCGTGGTTAAGTGTTTATCTGCTCATGATAGAGCTTTTGTAGGATGGTAGAACGGTTGTTTTGTGAACAATCAACCATGAGGTATTCTTTTTCCCCGGTATTTGTATTCGTTATGTATGGACAAGTCATGTTATTTTCTGGAATTTTTGGCACATACAGCACGTTTAGAAGCCGTATTAGCATTAATGACCATGGATCACATGTACTTGCAGAAGTGGCACCGTTAGCGTACGGTCACTGTGTGCCAACGGCTCCTGCGCCGCCACGTGTCTCCCTGCCAACCCGCCATGTGGGTCATTGGCGCATGGTGAGCATGTGCCAACCGTTTGTGCATGGTGACCGTGCGTCAACAGTCCTCGGCCTGTCACGTGTCCTAGGTTAGGTTAGTGCTATAGTATCACGTGTCCCAGCACAAAATCGCAAAACAAAGTTGTAGCAGGCATATAGTAGTACTTCGTCTTCAAAAAACTATGTGCCATCACCATCATCGTGCGATTATGCCGCTCTACAACTCTGTTTTGCTGTAGTGAGTACAGAGCTGTGAAATGGCGCTTAATCCCCTTTGCTTCACATATCGCCTCAAATTCCTTAGACAGGAATTCCCCTCTATGGTTTGATTTGATGGCCTTTACTTTGTGATCAGATTCGTTCTCAACTTGCACCATAAATTTCTTGAGTGCCACTTTTGCATCTCCCTTCTTCTTCAACACGTACATCCACATCGCCCTGGAATGATCATCCACCAAAAGAAATAAATATTGATTTCTTGAGTGCCGCTTGTCTTGTTGACTTCGCTTGATTCTTGTATTTGTCCGTCCAAGCGCGTTGTGTCTTCCTTCTTTGGATCCGCCGCCTCGCCGCTTTGGCGGATCCGGGCGCCACCGTCGCAGGATCTGGAGCATCTTGTCGCTGCCGCCGCCGCAGCCGAGGAGGAGGAGTCCATCAGCACCGGGGTTTCTTGGTGGTGGTTCGTGATGTGGCCCGTGGCCGCCGCTGCCGCTGCGACCTCGCGCCGGATTCGACAAATCTGCCTCCATCATTTGGGCTCTTCCCATTCTTTGGATCGGGGCTCCCGTCTGGGATCCACTCGCCACTCGCCCCTCTTGGCCTCTCCTTTCGGCCAACGCCGCCGCTCCCATGGCCGCCGTTGGATCCCCTCGTGCCACTTCGGCTTTGGGAGCTGTCTCTCCCTCCTCTGCCGACTCACTTGTTGCCGAGCCTCTCGAGCATGACCTCCCTCCTTTAGCCCGGCTACTACGGTGTTCTTTGTTTTGTTCGGTTGGAGGAGCGTCTACTGGCCCGATTGGGATTTTTGCTTTGGTGTCGGTGGAAAGGAGTTGGTGCTTGCCTCTTTATTAGTCAAGATGTAGCGGCACGACATGGTCTTGCTTAAAGCCAAGGAGGGTGAGCTGCTGGTCCTTGTTTGGTCGGGTGGGCTGCTGGTTCTTGCTGTTTCGTGGGTAGCCTGTGGCCATCATTTCTTAGACTAGATGCTGCTGCTGTCGGTGGAAAGCACGGGTCTTGTGCTGCTTTTGAGCTAGTGCTATTTGTCGCTGGTCCTTGCTGTTTGGTCATCGGACTACGTGATTATGCTGCTGCTATTCTGCTGCTAGTTATCTTTAGATTTTTATTTCTTTGTGTCATTGCTTCCGTTGCGTCCATCCAAGTCCGTAAAACTCTATCATTAGAGTTCGTCTATGCCATGCGAGTCCACAAATTTGTTGTTAGTCATAGAAGCATAGAAATTTCTTTGCATGGCAGCAGCCGCTGTTCTTTTCTTTGAGCCGCTACAGATCTGTCGCCCCAAGCTTTTAAGGCTGCCGCACTTGCTGTGCAATGCGTCTCTATTGCGTTTCTTGTGTACTACGTCTTTATTGCGCTTCTTGTGCACTGCGTCTCTATTGCGCTTCTTGCGCACTGCGCTGCCGCCGTCTTGGGCTTCGATCTGCGCCGCCATACTTCTTTCTATTCCTATTCAGCTTGATTTGACAGCTTTCTCTATTTTATCGGTTTCATCATCTTCTTCGTCATGTTGCCGTGAAAGACTTTGCTTCCGCACCTTGTGCTTTATGGGCTGTCGCATGACCCCGGATGGGAGGAGATCTTTTATCGACATATTTTCGAAGAGCTGCATGCTACGACGACATTATCAAGACTCAGACTTTGAATTTTCCATATTTTAGTGTCAACCCTTTCCAAATGCAATGCTATTGCATACGCTTTGCATTTGAGAGGGGGGTGGGTGTTACAGATATATTAGAGATATGAATATCTTTGTATTGCCTTATCTGTATATAGCATACACCCCTTGTACACCCAAGTTCCTACTACAAAAAGCGAGTCTATAATCTTGTCATGGTGCCTTCGGAGGTGGAGTGAGTACGATGTGATAGCTTCACTGAAAATCAATAAAATTGGTGTGAACATAACATTATCAAGTTTCCACCATAAGCACAAGCAGACTGCGATGCAAAACTTAATGAGAAATTTTAAGGTCTGCAACAAGACAGAAATAACAACTGCTGAGCATGTTTTTTAAGGCGTCTGAACTACATTTGTAACATGTGGGAAGATCTAGCAACAATTAGTAGTTAGTTACTTAGTTTGGTGATTTTAAACACAAAACTCGAACCTCATCCGCTAAAGCTATGTACAGCATTCTGTAATAGGGAAAAAACAAACAAACCAGATCCATTAACACCTTTTTTAGCCTTTTTTGGCAATAGGAAGCTTAAACTGCTATGGAAGTTACACATCACGTACAACAAGCTAAAGCGATAATTACCAATTAGTTACCTAGTTTAGTGAGTACAACACACAACTCGAACCTCATTCATTAAATTTATGTGAAGCATGTTGTAATAGGAAAAAAAATGTGCACTAAATCTAGGTAAAGCATGTCGTAATAGGGAAAAAAAGGAAGCAGATTCTATCAACACCTATTTTGGGGAGGCATTTTTCTGAATAGAAAGCTCTAACTGCAGTAGAAATTATATATCACGCACAGCAAGCTCAAGTGACATAAACCATTATTTTGGATATGTGCCAACTAATTACTTGTCAAAGAAGGACGACAACAAATTGTGGGATTTGTTAGCAACAAAAGGAAGGGGATGGAGACAGACAGAGATCGAATCCGCATGAGCAGAGCAGACGGTCATCCGCGACGATATGACCATTTTTTCCTCTCATCCCTTTCATAGCAATACTTCCTCGTTCAGTACACGATGACATATGTAGCTCATAAAATAGGTACACACATTGCACCCTTTTTTATTAATGGAAATTAGCACCTATATTGTCTCCTGTTTTACTAATTGTGATATGGAGATACTACCTAGCTACATATCAATGGTAGCAAAAGTAAACTAATTGAGCTATGGAGATACTCATCTCAGCCACACCGTTGACTTCTGTTGCTGAGATGTGCACAGTCGCGACCACTGGGAGTCTCTGCCACCACCGGTTGGTCTCAATGTCGCATGCAGTTCCGTGAGCATCGTCATCACGACCCTGTATACAACAACAAGAACATAAATTCTGAGAAGTGTCTGCTTCCATTTAATCCATTCACAACAAAATCTACTTAATTCGTGTATGAATGGAAGAATCAAGGCTTCGCCAGTTGAACGATTTTTCCTCCCTGTGAACATAACAAAGGGAACCAACAAAGTGGAGCAACAAAAGCAGCAAAGAGGAGCAACAAAAGCAGCAAAGAGGAAAGAGGGCTCTGGGTCGACGGGCACCAGCAGCGGCTGAGGCAGGTGGGCACAATGACGACCCTCGTCGCTGCACCACTGGGCTAGCCTAGCCAACACCCTCCTAGGGATTGGCGAGTGGATCGACAGTGGCGCTCTACTTTAGGCCAAGTGAGGGAGGCGAGGAGATGATCAGATCGGCGGTCGCGGGGGAGGTAGGTTTGCGAGCGAGGAGACCGACAGCCCGACGGTGGTAGTGCAGGTGAGGGCAGACGAGCGGAGGAGGCGGCGACGTGGCCAAGTATTGTAGACAGAAGAGGCCTCGGGATGTATCTAGGGGAGTGTCAGACCCGGATTCCGAGAATCCAAATCCTCTGTGAAATCACTGTGCTATTCCCTAGATCAGTAGCTAGCACTTCACAGTACACATTGCTGAATCATTCATACAAGCGTGAACTGAAACATTAAATATATTACAACCAACTGAGCGACATAGACCACGTCGGGTCGAGTTTTACAAAAGGGGCCGAGCAGGCCAAATTGATTACATTACATGAAGACAACGGAGTCTACAACGGAAGCAAAAGGTGAGGTAGGGCTCATCTCACACAGGCAAGCGACTGGGGTGACATATGTACGACGGATATTAACCAAGAGCTGGATAATATCGGTTGTACGTGAGTACCAACGAGTCTACTTAGACTGGGTGAGACCTAAACTACAGAACTATACTACTCCTCGTCATAGCCTTGTCCATCATCTCCTGGGCCTTCGTAGAAAGCGTAGTCTCCTTCGTCTTCATTATCTGAAGGGTTTGGGAAGAGCGAGAATGAGTACTACTACCATGCTCGCGAGCCAACACACAATGCAATGATATACATGCAAGGCTTAACAAGGATGGTTCAAGTTCTTTTATTTGCGAAAGCAAGTTTTTCAAATAGCATACTTACAAAGTCCTATCACTTAGCATTTTAACAAATTGCAGTTTTAATAAAGAGAGTAAAGTGCAATAATTAATAACAGTAGAGGTTCCATCCGTCGGAACTCTACACATGCATCTTTTCAATTGGAGCTGCCTCCATTGACCACACCCACTAAGCTCGAAGGCTCAGGGAAAATCCAACACAGGGCTAGGTGAACCCTTCCACCATTTTCATACCACCCACAAAGTTTTGAAATAGAATTAACTCAAGTTATGATTCTCATGTCCGCCTTTGACCGTAGGTACGGCTGTTTAAACAGTTTTAGACTCTGTAGAGGTTGCACACTTTACCCACAAGAGATAGTCATACCCATTACCCCACATGATTCCGTAGTCATGTAGTTGGGTGACCGCCACAGTAACCTTTCAAACTACCTTGCCCTTTCCGTCATCTCACCCATATGGGGTTGCGCCCATACGTTGCACGGGATCGTTGTAACGCAAGTGTTGGGTGTAGATTTGGACTACCCACAATCATGGCAACCTCACCCATTCAAATTTGGATGTACCCAAGCTTGTGCGTTCCATTCTCCACCGTGTGAGACACATTAGAGGTTCAATAATTTCTGAAGCCAAGTTGCACTTTGCAAACTTGTGGTTGTACTTGTTTAACACGGAGGTCGTGACAAGATTAAGTCCTTAGGGTTATCTGGCGGTTCATTCCACAAACCAACCATCCTCGTGCTCTCGAGCACCCACACCTCACCATCTGCCCAGATAGAACTAGCAATTGGGGTTTTGAGGAGTAAACCAAATTATTTTCACACCTTTTGTCAATGGACCACCAATGACTACCCAAATCATTTTATGTTTGAGGAAATGATGATTGGGGTATTTAATACCACAGTACTTAAGCAAGACTAGCATGTCGCTTAAGTACAACCTATAACTAGTATTACCATATAGTTACTAGGGTGACAAGGATTAATGAATTCAAATTATCAAGGATGGCATATTAAATTAATTAATCAATAAGTGGGTGTTTAACTACCTTAAGCTTTAACATACATTTGATAAAGAATTAGAGCATGCAATTTTGCTAATTTAAACGAATATAATTTGCATAAAATGTAGGATGAATATGGTCAAAGTATTGACTCGCCTTGGTTAAAGGTAAGGGAATCTTTGATAATCTTGTGCTTGATCGAAGTGGAGATCCTTCGCGTCTGCGAATCCTAATCGGGTGATCGTACCGGAAAAAGACACAAACAAGCAAAGAGAGCAAATAAATACAAGAGATAACAAATGAACTCCAAATTGAACAAGACCTATGCCATTAGCAAGATCTTGAATTAATAATTTTTTTTTAGAAATTTATTTCATAATTTTTGGAGTTACGACGAGGGAGGAATGAATTTTTGAAGTTTCTCCTTTGAATTAAATCTTAAAGGAAAAACAAGAAAAAGAGGGAGAGAGAGAAATCCGGCCGTGGGGCCCATGGCTCAGCCTCTCAAGCGCAAGGGGACCCCGTGGACCGCGTCCACGCGCGGGCGCGCCTAGGGCGCGTGGTGGACCGGTTGGGGCTGGGCCCACTTGGCAGCCATGGTGAGGGGGGGGGGGTTAAGAGCATGACAGTGGGCCCTGAAAACAAACCCACTGCATTCCCCACTTTCGGTTCACAGAGAAAGAAAGAGGCCTGGCGCTCGGGCGGCTCGGGACTTCGCTGGCACCGGCGAGCGCCAGCGAGTGGCGGTCGGCAGGTGGTCAAGAGGGCTTCCCCCGAGGGCGGCGACTTCATGGGCGGAGGCGGCAGCACTGGAGAGGGCCTGGCGTGGTGGCGGCGTGGCTAGAGGAGGCGGCGGGCGCCACGGGTAGTGGAGGTGCGAGGTGGCGCCGACGACGTGGTGGCGTGGAGGGAAAAAGGGTGCGCGCACCGGCTGCACCCGAGTGAGAGAAAGCCAGCTGCGGAGTCGGGGGAGCTTGAGGCGACTCGAGGAAGTCCAGCGGCGGCAGCTGGGGTGGGAGGAGAAGATGCAGCGCCGGCGGGGCACCTCGGCGGTGGGGAGGGAGCAAGGAGGAGGGGGATGGAATCCTCGCATCGCGGGGCTCATGATGTGTGATTCTTGAGGCGGGGCTCACCGAGCGCGAGGGAGGCGGAGGCGGCGCGCCAAGAAAGGAGGCAGCGATGCTCGCTGGTGGTTCTTCTGGGGAGCTTAGGGGCGGCGTGAGGAGCTGGGGGGGGGGGCTCAGGAGGCGCTTTATAGGCCACGAGAGGCGGAGGCTTTGGAGAGGGGGCCAACAGGAGGGAGTCCATGGCGCCGTGCGGTCCCGAGGGGGAGATAAGGCGAGGAAGCGGAGGAGGCGCTGCGAGGACGTGTGGTGGCTCGAGCATCCACGCTGACAGTTGGTGCGTCTTGTGTGGCGACAAAACAGGGGAAATCGCTCAATCCGGAGCTCGAGCGGCGAACCAGGATGGCGACATGTCTTTGCTGTGAGAAAACGAAGCGAGGAAAGTAGTTAAAGACAGCGGCGGCGTCGTCCACGGAAGAACAAGCACAATGGCTAACTTCGAGGAGGAGATGACGAGGAAGACGACCGGCGTGACCAAAAAAAAAAGGGGGAGAAGGCACAGGGGGGGGGCAGCGGCAATGGCGAAGGCGGGGCAGAAAGCGGGCCAGTAGGCGAAGGAGATGGGCTCGGCCAATGGGAAAAATAAATTTGAGCTCGAAAGAAGGAGGTCCAACTCAGGGTGGCCCGGGAATTTCAAAAGAGATGAGAAATTCCACACTGCGAAATTGAATTTCAAATGTTACGGACATTACATTTGAAACACACACCGAGAAAGAAAGGAAGTTTTCAGAATTAGCTTGGTAATTTGAATTCTGGCGAAGAAAAAAATCGAACAATGATTACTATGTACCGTCAGAAAGCAGGCGTTCTGAGGAGGAGGAGAAGGGGAGGGGGGGGGGTGAAGGAGGGATGGGTATAGCTTGGGCGAAGGAGGAGGAGGCGGTGCTTGGTGAAGGGACGGGGCACCACGGGCGAGGGGAGGGCGCCATGACAGGAGGAAGAATGGGCGCAAGCTAAGTGAAGGAGGTGAATGGTGGGTCCGGCGAGGCCGAAAGGGAGGACAGGGTGGCGGAGGCGAGGTGAGAGAACGGGAGGAGGGAGGCGGCTGGGGCAGCGTGGGCGAAGGGGAGAGGTGTTTGGAGGAAGGAACAGGAAGGTTCGTGCGAGGCAGTGTTGAGCATTTAAAGTTAGCGGCCCCAACTGTCAGCAGCACAACCCACTAACTCAGCAGCAGCGTGCAACCCAGAAGGCCAGAACGCTGGGCTGGGCCGATCGATCGCCACGCGCAGTGACGCGGTTGGTCTAAAATCGCCCAGGAGCGCTGAGGGAGCGCCATTCCTACGCACCATAAAGAGTTTATAATATGTCACCATCTTGGCAACTTGAAATGCGCCATTCCGATTACGTCATCTTTACTGCTCTACCCTTCTTATGACAACAAAATAAGCGGTACCAACTATGTCTCGTAAATCAATGTATGCATATAATTCCTCACCCAAACAGAAGTAATCAATCAATAATAATGCATACGCCAAGATCAATGCATAAGAAGTTGCGAGGTCATTAAACTAGTCATTTAGCAGAACATCCAGAAGAATATGCAACTCTCCTGATAGCTATTACCAGCGACGGTTCCTAAGGAGGAGGCATATAAGATTCGCTCCATTGGAATGCATCACAAAGTTCATTTCCATCTGTGTCTTGATCAACACAGCTGAAGAAAACTGAACAATGGAGAAGCCGTTGTTTTGGCTGATTTTGATTTTGGTGGCCTCACTTGGTTGCAAGGGTGATCAAGATTTTGTCGCAGGTTTGATTCCAGTGGTTTATTTATCTTTCTAAAATTGAAAACATATTTTCGTCGTTAAGTTATTCTATTTTCTATAACCTGCGGTGGATATAAAGTGCAATTAAATAATTTTTGGTGGATACACTTTTATCAAGGAAAAGGACAAAGAGATGATATTTATATCCAATGTTATGCAACCAAGCTATTAGTCAGTTGAACTTCAGTGTTCGACGTCTTCTTGTTATGCAAATTTGGTTATGTAGTTTGTACCTAATCATATTATGAACTATGAACATGTTAGGATTTGTATAGTTTTGTTTTGAAAATCATTAGTTAATGATTCAAACTCGAGAAACACGACAGGACCTGCTAGTATACGAGTTTTTTTTTTGTGGAACCACTAGTGTTTAGTTTTGCAAAGAAAAAGAAATCCTCCTCATCCAAACACCCCTAAAGGGTTCCTGCATTTCAATGGTACTCATTGATACTTTTCTGAAAGATTAATGTATGTATGACAGAGTTTAGAGCAACCACACGACTAAGTGCTGCAGTAACCACATGATTTTACCTAGACATACAATTCCGATGCTTAAATTGAGTTGTGGTGATTATGTGCTGCAGTAACCAATGATTAAGTGCTGCAGTAACCAACTAAGAGCTGCAGAAACCACGCGATTCAGTTCTAATTGTACTAGAACTATCAATTACGACATAATTGTTGTTTGAGTTAACGAGTGAAGCACAGTCATGATATATACTAACAAGGTCTTCCTTTGACAATTGCAGACGGTGAATACATCAAGATCAAACGTAAGCCTTGAACCCCTCTTACATATGCACACTTCAACGCTGATTTCTAAAGGCTTAACGCCTTAATCCTAATTCCTCCAAAAAATCTTTTTTCAGGGAGCTCATTGGTAGTCCTCATAGTTTTCTCAGTCATGGTATTTGTTTTCGCCATCGCAGTCATCAGATACCTGAGACACAAGAACAAAGCCGATGAAACCTCTGACTCAAAAAAATCATCTGAAGGTGGATGCAGCCACACATGCATATCTAATTACAACCCCTGAACAGTGACAAACTTCATACATCATACACCACATCATGTACTAATATTCATAGATTGTTTATTCTTGAAGGCAACAAGGTTTATGGGGAGGTGATCAACAGGTGGTCAGGGCTGTACAAGTTCACCAAGGCCGAGATTGAAAGGGCGATAAACTACGCGAACAGCAGGATATACCTCGGTTCCGGTAGCGCAGGCCAGGTGTACCAGGGAGTGCTACCGAGCGGTCAGCTTGTTGCGATCAAGCACATCCACAAGACGGCGATGTCGGGGTCGTTCATGAGGGAGGTGGAGGGGCTGTCCCAGGTGAGGCACCCCAGCCTTGTATGCCTCTTTGGGTACTGCGATGAAGGGGGAGATCAGTACCTGGTGTATGAGTACTGTGCCAATGGCAACCTAGCTCAGAACCTCCTGAGTAAGAAGAATTAATTAAGCTTTGAGCAGAATCTACTAGTTACAATTCTTTGCTGGTTTGTGACAATTTTTGGTTGATGATCGTAAGTTTGGAATGCAATGTTTTGTTCTTGAATTGCAGGAAGTGACTCCGTGCTCCCATGGCCAACAAGAGTGAAGATTCTGAGAGATTGTGCATCTGTTCTGAGGTTTCTTCACACACACCCTGATGGATGCATTGTGCATAGAGACATTAAGGTGAGAATATTGAATGAGTTTGGAAAGCATTACTCTCTTGTTCTGAAATTCTGTTCTGATTTTGCAGCTTACTAACATCTTACTGACTGAGAACATGGAGCCGAAGTTATCTGATTTTGGGCTGGCAAAGATGCTGAAAATGGAGGAGACCAAGGTGTTCACTGATGTGAGGGGAACCATCGGTTACATGGATCCTGAGTACATCACACATTCCAAGCTCACTTGTTCTAGTGACATATACAGCTTTGGTGTGGTTGCACTGCAGCTTCTTTCAGGAAGGAAAGTCATAGAACTGGACATTGTTGCGCGCGATTCTCTTACAAAGAAGGTACTCATATTTTCTGGATAATATTTCTATCACAACCGAAAAGAACTTTGCAAAGTATGTATAAATGGCTAAATGATTTTAATTCTTTTGAATCTTGGGAGTAATTTTCACATTGGCTTCTTCTTATTTTAATCTCTTATATTTTCAAAAGAGTTAGTGATGCTCCTTATTTTCTACATGATGTATGAGCATAATTTACATGCAACTTTTTTGTCTAAAGGCCAAGGATGTCGTAAGCGGGAAAAAGCCATTGGAAGAATTCATAGACCCACGCGTCAGAGATGAGGTAAACATTGAAGATTTCGTGTTGATATTAAAAATTGCGGTCATTTGCGTGGCACACTCGAGCGTAGGGCGTCCAACAATAAAGGATGTGTTTGAGGAGATGGACAAAGCATTGAGAAATACAAACTTGAAGGTTAAAATTATTGCCATTTCTCATACAATATTTGTATTAAATAATATACTAGTTTTTCAATTTACTTTTGATTACTCTAATCTTTTAATATTGTTGTTGTTGCTACTGCGCAGGCTGCTAGGGCAAGGAAGGAAATAAATGCATCAAATACAGTGCAATATGCAAAAGCGCTTGATGTGTAGTACTTCATATGGATTGAGGAAGATGCTCTATTCCAAGCTTTTGCCTAGGGAGGATTATATTTGCAATACTAGTGGTCCTGCAACAGTAGTTGCCAATGGGTGGATGCTACTACTTTTAGGTTATGTGAGTACTTGTATTTAAAAGAAGTCGTCTCGTATGTAACAAAACAGTCCATGGGTCACATTAAACAAGCATAATGATAAGGCAATCATAAATATTTAATCCATAGGAAGCATAGCAAGATAATTGTTAAGAGTGTTGTACATTCTTTCTCTCTCTCTCTCTCTCTCTCTCTCTCTCCAGCCCATAAGACCCACGCAACAATGTCTATATATACCTTTCAATAAATGAATAAGCAGTATAGTTGTGAATAGCAAAACTTGTCTCCCTCATTTTCTAATATGGTATCAGAGTTATTCAACCCTAACCCTAGCCCTCTTTCCTAATCCCACCGTCGCTGTTTCTGCTAGCAGCCTCTTTCAATCGGGCCGAGACCATCTCGTGCACCTCGAGTTCCTTGTCAGATCCTTCCCCAACGAGTCCCGGCGATCCCTGGAGCTCCTTCCTTGCCCTCACCAGATCCTTCCCTGACGACGCATCGCCTGGAGCTCCTTCCTCACCAGATCAACTCCCTGGATCTGGCACCTGGAGCTCACCTACGTTGTCACCACCCCGGATCTGGCGCTTGGAGCTTGTCTACGTTGTCCTTGTCGCGGATCTGATGATGTCTCACCCGCCTCCTCGTCTCGCCCGATGCCTAGTCTTCACCACAGATCCGGCAGGATCTCGATGATCTCCACTAGCACCTAGAGCTCGTCAATGACATTCTCATCGCCTCACCGCGAATCCAACCTCTTGCCTGTCACCTCACCGGGATCTCGACAACCTCTACAGGCTCTCTCTAGACTCTCTTAGGGGTTATGGTTTGGCCTCTCACTTGACTGATGATCCTCCTGATCCGAAGAAGGTTGATGTTAAGGCTGCGAAGGCTTGACAGAAAGAGGATGATCGTATCATGACTGGCCTTGTTCTGAGTGTTGATGCCTCTCTAAGGATGAGTCTTAAGTATCATACTTCAGCCAAGCAGATGTGGATATACTTTGAGAAGAGATATGTTCAGTCCAGTGGTGCTCTTCTCTTCACATTACTCAAGAACCTTCATAGTATTCAGCAGCAGTAGGATCAGTTAGTGAAGGAGTATTACAGTGCTTTCACTCATATCACTGGCCCTCTAGAGTCTATGACACCGAAGGCTGCTGATGCTTGCCAGTCTTGTGTTGCCAAAGATGAGTATGCTCAGCAGACGCTCATGTATCAGTTTGTCATGGGGCTTCGATCAGAGTTTGAGCCTATTCAGACTCAGTTATTCAACTACCATACTCCACCGACTTTGACTGAGGTGCTCACTAGTTTGATTGCAGTGGAGTCTCATCTTCATTTGCTTATGTCTACCTCAGGATCCACATCACATGCTATCCTGGGTATCTCATAGCGGTCTGGATCTATTAGAGTGATACCCATAGGATTGCTGGTGATGAGGGCATCCCTAGCTCTTTACCATCTTCTTCTGCTACTGCGGATCAAGTTACAAGTATTGAAGCTCTAAATCTGCCATTTGGACCTATTACAAGAGCACGGGCCAAATTATTAAAAGAACAGGTGAATTTGTTTCTAGCTGAATCACATAATGTTATTGATGATAATTTTATACTACCTAAAAGTTGCATGTTGCTTGTACTCAGGATTAAAGATGAAGATTTTGACACGGCTAAGCGTTTGCTCCTACACAACTTGGTGCAACCTCAGAGGGAGGCGATGTAACACCCTAGCAAACATGAACCTGGAATGCTACTAAAAAAACATAAAACAATGCTAGGCTAAGTTTTTCTCTTTATTTTGGCAGAGTCTCCTCTGTATTTTGACCATTAAAGGAATTATCAAACAACTAACAGATATTTGAGTAAGATAATAATATATCAAACTTTAAAATATAAACTTAAAATTTACCAAAGAGTCACCACCAGACTGTATTACAATAAAACTTTGTAATGATGCACATGAGCCAATACGCTTGATCAACATATGCATGTAACAATAATTGTAAAACAAAGAACAAGAATTCACCACCGCAAAGCATTAACATTCAAAGAGTAATAATCAGTATGGGCATATAACAAGCACTATACGACTATGAATAGCAAAGTGTAGTGCACCAAAATTTCTATCCCATTCCTATGCATGCTGCCTTCTTAGGAAGTACCTAAAAAAAATAAGCAACAAGTGTGAGTCCTCGACTCAGCAAAGTACAACTAATACAATAAACTAAACCTTATGAATAGATTTGAATATAAATAATGCTCACATATATCCATCCACATTGGTTTCATAAATTTTTATCTTTTACTTTCATGCAATGCAAATGCCACGAATGCACTTCTCTTTTCTTCTTGCAATCACCAGTAATGTGGAGTATGCATTCGTTGATGCATACCCAAGCATGTGCCTTCTAATACAGGGACCTCAAGGATACACTCTAGGAGTGTGGGGACCTCATGCCCATCTAAAACATGACATGGTCCTAAAAAAGTGTCATTACTTGGCTACCACGTAGACCAAGTCTCAAGAATCAATGAAATGATGGAAATGTTTGTTGTCAACCATAAATCTTTATCTCTTTATTTAATCAACATGAGTACATAGCATATCCAATAGAAAAAGTTGAATAAACATTCATATGTGTAAAATATTAACAAGTCATGAATATTTTCCATATTTGTTACCGACTACTTGCACTTGCCTCAACCGTGTGACGAAAGATGACGAGTAGAGGGCCTTGCCCCCTGATTCACACTACCACCTGAGCATTCATAAAACACACCAAAAAACAATCCAAGAGTAGTACAACATTACAAAATAAATAATTAACACCGCTCCTAATTGCAACCCAAAACAACCCTGATTGCCTCCCCGAACTATGTTTTGTCCAAAACAGATTAGCTAGCATTCAAAAAATCATAAATTATGATCTACAACTCCAAAACTAATAAACCTTACCACTGCGAACATGTACACAAAATTATCTACAACTTTGTAGTTATGGGTATTAACAAATTCTCGTAATAAGGAACCCTAAATTTCAAATTTCGACGACTGCTGCAGGAGACAGCCTAAATTCGCACAGGAGAGATCTAATAGCCATAACTTTCCATCCGTTGATCCGAATTACATGCTCGATCATGCTACGGAAATCTATCGAGATCGTCTACAATTCTCTAGCAGATGAAATTCCCAAATTTCACACCAAAAGTACCCTAAACTACAGAGTAACAGAAACTGCAGAATACCCTTGGAGATCAAGATGACGAACGCGAAAACCCAGCGAGACTCCTCCCATTCCTTCCTCTTTTCCTTCTCTCCTTCGTATTTCGTCCTCTTCTCCTTCCCTTCCCTCTGTTCCCTGCATTGCTCCTAGCCGGCTGCACCCAAAACAGCGGGAGGAATGGAGACTTGGGTTGCAAAGGAAGAGGAGACACTAGGGGTGGTTGCTGGGGTGGGGAGGTGAGGCCCAAGGGGGAGAAGGGAGAGCTAGAGGTGGTGGCTGGAAGGGGGAGGGCGGGGAGGGGCGCAAGGGGGGAGAGGGGCTAGGGTTGGTTGCCCCTCTCACTTGAACCGGCTCCCTAATGGTCCAGATGCCATGGGTCGAAAGCCCACGGCCCGGTTCTTCCACTTTAGCGGAAAAAACCCTTCTGAAACCACTAATACTTCTCTAATCCAATTGTTCTCTCTTAAAGCAATTCGGGATATTACACGGAACCCTAGAAAACCACACTACGCGAGAGAGGATGCAATCCAAAATAAGAGAAACAACCATATTCCCTAACTTTTGAGGTGCGGTTAGGTCAGAGGGTGCAAAAAAACGAAGATCGCCTCTGCTCCTGAAGGGAATGCGGGCCGATATAGCTCGCCAGGGACTTTGCTTTTTTTGTTCCTTTGCGGGTTGAGCACGCCGCCAGAAAGAGAAAATACGATTTGCTATAGTGCGGGGAAACGGCCCAGACGACGCGGCCCCAATGCACGTAATATACGAGACTTCCGCACTCGTTCAAAAAGAAAAAACCTAAGTGGTTATACGTAGTAAACGATGGTATCAATTACGACATATTACATTGATATTGCTGCCTCATACTTTTACTACAATGGTTTAATGTGTTTACTGTATGGTTCTAGTAACGCTACTATTATGCATCTGGTTTTCTTAATTACTATATAGCCGACAAATCACAATGATATTACAGAACATTCAGCGCAATGTCCTCACATATTTTGTTGACAAATCACACTGATATTACAAAACATTCAGCACGATGTCATCACCTAGTTTTTCGACAAATCAAAATGAGATTACTAAGCACTGAGCACCACATATTTCAACAAGACGAATCTTTCTCGTGGCCGCGACCTCAACGTTTGCCAAGTCGACTGCCTCAAGTGGGGTGGTTAGATTGGATTGCCGATGTCTCCTTCATCCTATGGATTTCTCGCAGGGCATTTCTTGAAGGTGTGCCCAGACTCCCTGCAAATAGAACACTTTTTCGTACAATGCCCAGCTTCTGCTCCATCCATATCATTCTTGATACGTTTCCCATCAGCCTATCAATGTCCACAGCCTAGATAAGTTGCTCCTAGGTTGAATGGCCAGTGAAATGGCCAACCACGCCGTAACCATACAGCTCTACACTCCATGTTTGCATCAGCTCCTCCTTGTTAAAATAATTAGAGATGTACTAGCCAGTATGTTGCGCCACCGTCGAATATGCGGCCATAACATGTGAGCAAGGCCTGTGCAAAAGAAGACTCTTGTTGCAAGTGCATACACAACTAGCATAGTGTAGCATTTACTCGTGGGTGATCCTCTCGTGGTTCATCCCGTGGCGTCCTTTATCCATGCACAGTATCTTGAAGCTAAGCTCCCTTGTGCCCATCTTGAATGCCCAGTGCATCTCACCCTTCTTGCTCTTGTCCTTCATGTATTTGGTGATCATGGCGGAGTATAGTACTCTATCATTTGCCATGACGAGTGACGCATTGTTGCATAATTTGTGGTACCACGGAGAATTGTCTCCACAATAACAACCAAAAGGGAGGCACCTAGCGCCGCGTATGACCCAATTGTACACCTTGACTAGATTGATTGTCATGACACCATATTGAGCACTGCCCCTGTCATGTAGTAGGGACCACTTCTCCTTAGACTCGTACTCAATTCAGTTTGAGAGGCATTGCACCTGCGCCCTTGTCTTCCGCGCCACACTAGAACCATCTATGGGTAGCTGTGGTAATGCTTCGGGGGCCTGGTCAGCGCTTGTAGCGGCCTTTTTCGTTGCATCCCTTTTGTGCGTCTGGGTCCACTCATCCAAAATTTTCGAGAGTGCATCAAATTTTCACTGCTGGTTCTGGTTGCATAGCCGCTTGAACAGGTTCATCAAGTCCTTATCGTGGAACTGCTTCTAGAAGTTTGCACCCAAGTGCCTCATGCACCACCTGCTCTGCAGATCCACCTGTGGAAGTGGTTCATTCTCTTCTTGTTGTAGCTAAGTTATTGCACTCAGCAGACCTGTATGCCGATCATGTATGACGTATATATTAGGACGACCCTGTACAATAAAAATCCTCAAATTCCTCAGGAACCACAACTAGCTGTCCGTATTCTCACTTTCAATGAATGCGAATGCCACAGGAAGAACTTGATTGTTCTCGTCCGTCGCTATTGTAGTCAATATCTGGCCCTTGTACTTTCTGTCGGTGATATGCCCTAGAGGCAATCATAGAGATGATTGTATCACGTCTATGTTTTATGAGTTATTAAATAAATGTTATTTTGTTCCTTGAATGAATCATCAGTTATAAAGATTAACAAGTATGTGACTTGTTGGTGAAGTTCTTTAACTTATATGATGTCATTCTAAATGTATCCATGGTCGAATGTCAGTAGCCGGAACATTAGTGACTTATCGACCAGTACATGTATTGATCGATGACCATGTTTCACCGGTCATGGATATAGAGATATAAATAATATGAACACATGTTAGAGAACATGGTGTTGAATTGACCTACCTTCAGACACTATTGAGATTGTTATGATTTTATGTGTCATCATTTCGTCTCAAGCAATGATGATGTATAATCCTTAGACTTGAGATCAACATGGTTTCCTACATGTGTAATAGTACACTTCGGGGTTGTCAAATGCTACTCCGTAATTGGGCAGTTATAAAGGTAGTTTTCGGGTATGCTATTAAACATGCAGAGGGATGTGACTGGTCGGATATGGGATTTGCCCCTCCTAACATAACATGAGAGATATCTCTGGGCCCCTTGATGTGGTCGGATAAAGAAAAATGCATGACCGTGCCACTAGTGATCGAAGAGTCGACCACATGAAGTTATCCGTCACTTGATCGAGAAAGTATTGAACTATCCATGGATGACAAATTATCTTACCCAGAGTTCAACTAGATATTGTGAGGCAAAGGAAGAATATACAAGCAGGTCGTTCAGTTCGACCAAATGCGGACTGGTCGTATGGAGATACAAGCTGGTCGTAGACTGGCCGAACATAATCACTAACTGGTCATGAACTGGTCGTAAGGAGTTACGAACTGGTCATGCCCATATATAAACTGGTCGTATAGAGATACGCGCTGGTCGTAAGTGATAAGCACCTACTCGTAGATCATATTGCATTAAGGGAATTGTTATGTGTATTTGGGAATTGTTATGTCCTACTAGGAACCGCTAATGACTCGTGGTTGGAAAAGGGTTTCTGAGTCACAACCGATTAGGCATGAACCTACCGGGTCACACACTTAACGGATTGGAACAGAATTTGGATAGGATGCGTCATGGGCTCCATATAAGGGGATGCATGAGGCTATTGGGATAAGAGAGATAGACAATGTAAGTTGCTCTACTGAAACCCTAGCCGCCATCTTCTTGAGAGCCCTACCATGAGAGTTGGTGCTAGTACACCGACGTATGGTGTTCCAGCCCTGGACGTGTGAATACCGCAGAGACGTTGCTACGGTTGCACTCAAGGACAATCCACAACCTACGCAAGGAACGTCGTAGGGTTGCTGGAGGAGACGATCGGTGCCGGTGACACTAGACGATCGACTACGGCTACTTCATTGACGCGCACGACGTTGGATCAAGCTGCTCCAAATCTTCTTCCGTTGTACTGCGCATCTAGTGGTAACGATCTATGATCTCTTACTTCTGCGCATCTAGTGGTAATGATCTATGATCTCTTACTTCTGCGCGTCTAGTGGTAACGATCTATGATCTCTTACTTGCATAGCTTCCTGGTTTACATGGTAGAATTTTTGAATTGCCAGCTAGAGTAGCCTACTCGTATCCCTTCAGTGGTATCAGAGTCATGTTGCGTAGTTTTTGATCTAGATCGGTCGTATATACTTGACATATCGTAGTAGTAGATTGGATCTATTACTGGTCAGGTCTAGTAACCTAGATCGGTTCATATGGATGGAACGGTCTAGGCACTGGTCGATAAGATCGATCGCTTTTCGGCGATAATAGATGGGTTTGCGGGAGGTATGAGTTGAAAGCACCAGATGATCTACTCAACTTGTTTATGATCACATTGCATGATACTCCTACCGGTCCGAATTCTGCCATCAGGGTATGTTGTGATACGTGGTCGTATGGAAGCAATGATCAAATAGCGGGACCGCCGTGCTAGGTAATCGTTATCGCGTTATATAGTATTGTGTGCTCATGTCACCCGATAGAATTGGATTCTATGCATAACACCTTTTGCAGGGATTGATGTGAATAGTATGGTCCATTGTATATGTTATGCATGTATGGATTTTTTTCATGGCTTGCATGTCATGCTGTGTTATAGCCATCGAGCTACATATTATTGTATAATGGTCTGCGTACTGGCATGTGATGCTTAATATTATCATATGTAATTCATTACTAACTTTTGGGAGTAATTGCTTAGTAGATGAATATGGTGATTTCAGCATGATGGCTATGTGGACAGGAAGCATGGTGATGGAGATTGTCATGTTAAGGGCCATACTATTTCATAGTTTAATATGATTATCTGTGAATGTTTGTTTTGTTCCTGTTATGCCATTGATTATGTTTTATCATTAGATGTTTTAACATGGTAGAGTAGTATCCCTCAAGAGAAATTAAGCAAATTTGATGTCTTTCCAATTGCTGCATCTCTCACGATTTTGATTGTTAATTGGTAGATCTACCAAAATAGGCTGCCATTAACTATCTTAATAAGATGGGGTGGGTGTCGGACACCCACATGCATAGTATTAGTCTAACTTGATGTAATACCCCGATTTTCATAATCGGGATGTTAATATTTATTTTGGCGATCTATTAAATTTTTTACTGCGTTTTAAATTTTTTTTCGGTGTTTAATTAAAATGTTGCTTTTAAAAACTGCAATTAAAAATTAATTATTTCGATTTTATGTTTTTGCATGCATTTCAAAAATCATGTCGTCATGCATGCATTAGTATTGTCGTTTTATTTTTCGGTTCGACCGACCACAGGCGAAATGCATGCGTGTCCCTTCTTGACCTGTCTCTCCCATTTTTTTCTGACTCTACTAACTCCTTTCGTTTCTCTCCTTCAAATCTCATCCAAAAACTTAAAACCAAGCCATGCATGTCATACCACCGCAATCGTCATCACGACCAACCCAATTATGTAATTCATTTCCGCATGCATGGCAGTTTGAGCGGATTCGCAAAGGGAGGAAAAGAAGTAACAGATGAAACACATGCATGTCCATTCTTTTCCCTAACTTCTCTCTTCGCAATCACCACCAAAAATCAAGAATCCGACAACGCATGTTATACCATTGCGTTCGTTGTCACATGAGCATTCCATTTTAACGGTTAGTTCGCACATGCGAGGTCATCTGCTATTCTCTTTCCTCAGCACTCTTTTCTTCTCTCGTTGCTCACTGCCAACTCATGTCACATTTCCCCCAACCATTTACCCAGCCAAACTAGCACCCTACTTATTTAATCCGATCAAACAACCACTACTTTTTCACAACCATGTTCCCATCACATGCCCCAGCCGAACCATCCCTATGCCATTCTTTGCCTCAGCCATCCCACTGCCGACATGCCCATTTCCATTCTTTTTCTTCTCACTCCACAATTCACCAAACAAAGCCTAGCAAACCACTGCGCCTTTTATTTTTGCCAGCCGAACCACATCCTCATCTTTTCTTTCTTGTGCCAGCTGAGAGCCACCATCCCCTGTGATTTTCACTCCCAGTCGCACAGAGCAACCACGACCTTTTTCTTTCCTTCCCAATAGATTGACCCCATGATAATTTATTTCCATCCGAACTATATGCTTCACTACCTTTTATTTTAGTCTCTCTCTTAGTACACACCATCTTCCTCTCACAGCCAGCTTCTTTCCCCAAACCGAACAGCAGCATCCTCCATTCTTTCTCACTCAAGAACACAAGCTCCTCTCCACTTCTCTCCTCTAAATCTCCACCAAGACATCCCCATCACACAAGCTTTCTATTCATGCAACTAGTTTGCGCATGCACAATCGTTTGAGCAATTTGAAGAAGGAAGGAGTAGCGATGCCTTTAAATTTGGGAGTAGTGAGAGTAAGTAGTGGTAATATGACATGGCATGGAGCTGCGGTAGAGAGCAAAGCGGCGTCGGGTGCAAGGAGCTACTGGTGGAGGTATGCAATGAGAGCTAGTCTGCGGCAACATGGCTTAGCGGCGATGGCGAGCAAGCATCTGACCGACTTTAGCGGCGTGCAACAAGCATCTTGTGATAGCAAGCAAGCGATCTTTGCGGCGGCGGCCCGACCAGCGGAGCGACGAAGATGGAGGCGAGGTGGCGGCATCTAGTAGTGCGACAGTGGCACAGTGGAGGCAGCGGAAGCAGGCGCGACGGTGAGGACCCGACAGTGGTAGCGGCTCGCCGGTGGTAGCCGAACGGCTACGGCGATGGCAGAGGATGGCCGAGCCCGAGGCGGCCGAGGTGAGGAGGCATGGGCAATGGCGGTGCATGCGAGTGGCGAGGCGGTGTGGTGGAGCAAGGCCAAGCCCGGCCATTCATACATGCGGTGTGGTGTGGAGCCGTGCATGTGGCGGTGCATGCGCGCATGTACTCGGCGGGCATGCATGCATGTGGCTTGGCTCGCTAGGGCGCAGTGCACGGATGCGGACAACAGAGGCTCGCTACGGCACGGTGGTACCGAGATGATGGACATGGACGAGGAGCTAGACGCGGACGTGGAAATGGCGACGACTACGGCGGACGCGGAAACGACGACGACTACGGTGGACGTGGACGCGGAGCCAAGAAGACTTCGCCCGGTGGTGATTCGCACGCTGAGTGCTGCGGTAAAAATCTTGAGGGTTAAATTGAGTTACCGTGTTACATTGTTAGCTTTGCATGTTGCATAATCATCTTAAGCATCGCATCTTTTCATGCATGTTTTGTGTAAAAATTGTTTGGTAGCTTAAAAATGGTATAACTCGCCAGTTAAGTCTTAATTATGCATAGGCATGATCGTGTATTGATATATTGGTGAATGTGAATAATTAGATTATTGTGGCGAAATGTGTGTATTGTTGATCGGTGGATGCTAGATTAAATATATATTGGATCAATAGATTGGATGATATTGTTTTAGAGTCACATGCAAAATTGTGGTGATCTTAGATGATAAATTAATTCGAGGTTTTTCCCTCACGATGGATTAGTAATATTTGGAGTTAGGGCGCATAAGGATTTTATGAATTATTACTTGAGGGATAGCTCTTGTGATGATGTTTATGGAGATATGGAAGTTGAATCAGGTGATTTATTTAATCATGAGTAAATTGATGGGATGTCTTAAGTAATAGCTATGTAAGTCATTTATGCTAGATTTGGGTGATGGTAGAATAGATATTTTGATTGCGGATAAATATTTGGATTGCCATGTAATTGGTAGTTAAGTCCTATGTGCCGAGTTGATAGTTTTGTACTCTCAATTGGGTTAGTAGATAAAGGATCATTAGTTGATCATAGAGGCACATATATGATTGAATTGGTAGAGGTCGTTCACGACTAAGTTCGATGGTATGGATATGAATTGGTCAATTAGTGAGCCATTAGATGTTGGATGTGTTATTAAATTGTAAAGCTCATTAGGTGTCGGTTAGTCTATTAAACCTCGGTCGGTGGAAATTTTGGGTGTATGCGAATATGGATTGCCGATGCGAGACTAGTTGTAACACCCCAGCCCAACATGAGCCTGGAATGCTACTTAACAAATAGAGAAACAAAATAAAACTAAGTCTTATTACTAAATTCTGGCAGAATCTCCTTTCTATAAATGGCTACACCGGATGTTCTAACAAATTATTCTAGCAACATTCAATATTCCAAACATCCAATTTAAACTAATTCTCAAAGAACATCCAGATCATGCTAAACAACTAAAGCATAATCAAAAGGGCATCCATAATCCTCTAATCAACTCTATTACAATTTATTCCAATCATAAGGCATAATCATAAATAATCCTTTAAGCAGTATAATCAAAAACTAAACCATCATCCAATTTTAATCATCTATGAACGGTTCGTGCCAAGGTGCAATCAAACTTAAAACTATTCCCTCCCATGCATGCCATTCACATACTGGGTACCTAAAAAAATACAACAACAATAAGAGTGAGTGCAAGACTCAGCAAAGTACAATTAATGAGACAACAACATAACAACTGTAATCATCATCACCATCCATCCACAAATCTCTATAATAAACATTTCATATGTTCATGCTATGTAAGATGCACAAATACACTTTCTCTTTCTCTTTTGCATATACCGGTAATACAGAGTATGCATCCATTGATGCATACCCATGCCTGTGCTTTCTAGCACAGGGACCATAGCCCATACTCCACAAGTATGGGGACCAAAAGCCCACACTCCACGAGTGTGGGGACCATAAGACCGTCATATTCATGACGGGGACCTCAAGCAATGCTTGGTCACCACGTGACCAAGCCTCCAGTATGATAGCATGATGCACATGAATAAAACTTTAAACCATCATAAACATGTATTCGCAGCAACATCATACATGAATAAACTTACTCATACTTCTAGCATTCATGATCATTGACATTTATAACATTCTAGCATTTATGAATAGCGCATATATTCATAATACTAGCAAACAGGAACAATCACTCATAAATAATCTACCACTAACTGTACTTGCCTCAACCGTGCGAAGATGGAAGACGCGAAGAGGGTGCTGCCCCTAGAACCAATCCCCCACCTAAATTAATTTAACAAACACTCTAAGATAACGATTCTGGACCAAAAACAAAGCTAGAAGTAAATACGAACTCGCTATAATCTCTAGCGCGATCCCAACTCCAAACTCTTAAATGTCGATCTGTCCCCTCGACAGACTATCATAATCTAAAATTCATAACTTTTCGATCCGAGATCCAAATGAAGCGTTCTTAGACTTCCTGGAAATCTTATCAAATTCCCCACCTAAACCTAGTTGGGGAGCTTTCCAGATTCAGCCATGTTCTACCCTTACCAAACTGATTAACATAACAACTAATTCCCATCAGGGGTTCTGGACAGCGACATTAAAATTATCGTATCTTTCAGTACAATTATCTAAATTTCATGTTCTTTAGCTTTCTGGAAAGATATTCAAAATACCTACATCTTTCATTATGGTGGGATCTTCTAAAAACTCCTTTAACTATATGCTTCTGACTGATTAATAACAACTGATAGAATTATAATAGAACTACCGAATAGCAAAGCTCCAAAATTCATAACTCTTAATCTACTCATCCAAATGACATGATCTAAGAACCTACAGAAAGCTACTAACATAGCCGACAACTTTCCAGGAGGCGTCTAGACCAGAATCAGCACTTAACTTTCTCAAAAATGTTGGCCAATACTGACTGCCCCAACAGATCAAATACCGACATTGCCTAAATTACTCAATTAAACTACTAAATGAATGGGGATCGGGATTACCCTTGAGAACTGCCGAAGAATACAAGCACCAGCATGCGATCCTTCTTCTCCTCCCTTCCTTCCCCTTCTTTCTTCTTTCTCCTCCTTCCTTCCTCTTGGCCGACCTCTCTAATGGTGTTTTCCTTCTCCCTCCCAAATGGCCGGCAGCAAGGAGCATCACCAGGGAGCAATGGCATAGCTGGAGGTGCTGGAGGTGCAGGGGAGGAGGCGTAGGAGGTGGCGCCCAAGGGGAGAATGGGGGTGGCGGCCAAAGGGGGATGAGGGTGGCGGCTAGGGTTTCCACCCCCTTAAGGCCGGCTGCCCCCTCCACCTATGGGCTGAATACAAATGGGCTTGAAGCCCCGGCCCAGGTTGGCTTAGCTTTGTAGAAAACCCCCGCTCTAATCCTCTGTTAAACTCTTTTCTATTTGGTCCTTCTCCCCAATTTAAATATTCTCTCTCGAATACTCTTTCGAATCCATCTGGGGTATTACACTAGTAGAGCTAGATAGCTAGTATTAGCTTAAGTAGTCTAGCGGAGAAGGATTGATGGAGTTAGTCTTGATCATGTGCCCATAAGTTAATGGATTTCATACAATTATCGGATAGGTTGTAAGTTGGAAGATCGTGAATCCGGGCATTGTGTGGTTGGATGGGCTACTTTGATTATGACAGAGGCTAGGTTGGCCCGAGTTTAAAAAGTATTTTTAATGTGGTAGAAATTTCTGAAAAGAACTATTTTTACACTGAAAACAATTTTATCTTTGAAAATTCGTAGAAAATTCTTATGAACACTCCAAATGAGTTAAACCAAGTTATTTTGGTCTTATATTTTTATTCTCTATTTATCTATGTAATCCTTTTCCCCACCACTATTCTACACATTTTCACCAAATAATTAATTTCGGATGAATAGTAACTGAAATGCAATTTTCAGGATTTTTCAGAAAACTGATTTTCAAACTGCTATAACTTTCACATATTAAGTTCAAATTGAATAATTCTTTCACCTAAATTTATATAAAATCATAATCTACCTACTGTATAAATTTCATGCATTTTGGATGATATTGATTTTTGGGATGTTTTCGGTGTTATTGCTCTTATTTGATGTTTTTCGTTCGTTCGATAGTTGACGAAGGTACGAGTGTGATTGAGAGTGATTTGCAGCAGCACATGGACCATTCATAGCAAAGGCAAGCAATTTCATCCTTTGATGCATGTTGCTCCTATTAATTTTGAAAAATATCTATGTTGATTTTCAAGTATTCTATGCATTGCTTAATTTCAAATACTTGTATGTCAATTGGGTAGAATTAGTTATATCCTCTTGCTGCATTGGCCTTCTTTTGAATGTTTATTACTCCTTTTACCTTGCACTACAAGAAGAACATACATACAACAACACATAACTCGCAACGGAAAATACATGCATTGTAGGACCAACTTATTAACAACACATGTAACCTGCTCGACCCACCACCTCGCTAATCGAAATAAAACTGCTCGACGCTCCCATCTAAAACCATATTATACCATCGCCTCCCCTCCTAGGAAACTCCATGGTGATCTCCCCGCTTGCCTTGCCACCCATACTGGATCCGCGCCTCTGGCTTGGATATCTGTCGCCTCCTCCCCACGGCTACGTTCATGCATGGAACCGATGCCGCCTCCTCCCCACGGCTACGTCCATGCGTGGAACCGATGCCGCCTCCTCCCCTGCCACTCCCCCGTGCGGAGACGCCCCTTGGCCTCCTCCCCTGCGTCGTGAAGTCGACTCCGGAGAACACCATGAGACGCCCCTTGGCCTCCTCCCCCTCGGCGTGAAGACAACCCCGGCTGGATCCAAACCTCCTCCTCCTTCATGCCACTTGACTTCCCCCTTCCCCACACCGGTTGGTCTCCTCCTCCGCGCTTTGAAGCCACCTCCGACCGGATCTGGGCTTCCTCGTCCTCCATGCAGCGCCGCGAAGCCGTCTCTCACCGGATCCTCGTGGAGGGGCTGTGGCGGCGGCGGATCCGGCTGGTGGCAGCGTGTCGCCGTGGAGGAGGACCACATCGCCGCCCGCGGCAGGCGAGGCAGCTATCATGGGGGCTGAGTCATGGCCTGCGCTGGAGGTGGCGAGGCAGAAGGTCGCGGTGGAGGCTGCGTCGAAGCCCGCGGCGGGCAATGCTGGCGGCGGCGACCCGGCGAGGGGAGCCCCAATGCAGCAGGTGCCCATCCTCTGCCTCCATCGCATGTATGGTTGTCTAGTGCTGCATACATGCTTTAATGGGGACATGAGGAAACAATTGAAATAGGATGCAGTAGTGAGTGATGGCATAAATTCGTGTGCAATTGGGCATGAAAACACGTTTGGCGTTGATTGTAATGTGCAAGTGATTCTCCATGAACATTTGATGCTAATGTTGGGCCATTTTACCTATTAGGCAAGCCGGTTATTTCTCCAGCTTCGAGCAAAAGAGTCGGAGCTCTGATTAGACCAACTACTCGAAAATCCTCTGTTCCTATGGTTAGTGTGTTTGAGAGCATTGGAGATTCAGATGAGGATGATGATCTTGCCCTGCATTCCAAGAATGATGCTTCTTACTTGGCCACAAATGGAGCTATTGTAAGTCTAAGACACATATACTTACTCGACAAGCAATAGCAATGTGTGCATCACTTTTTTACGGATAAAATTGTATCTCAATGGCAAATATTATGCGGTTTGAAGGATCTTCATTATTTGCATTGTTGTTTAACTAAATGAAACCTGGATCTATCAACACAATTAATCGAGAAAAGCTTCTCGGCTAAGTTGCAAGTAGTATACATGAATAATCGCCATGTATATGTTGTTGTGACTTCATGTAGAGATGAACCTCGCTAGCATTTATCGATCTGAACAAGTCTTAGGCGCAATAGGGTGAGTGGATGGTTTGCCCTTAACATTGGGTTAATTCTTTAGCGTAGTTAAATGCCTGTTTCCATTTTTCCTTTATCCTGTCAAAACATTCCAACTAGCGATTACTCAAGGAAATTGTATATACAAATTACACTGTTTATTGGACAGAAGTAAATTATTCTATTTTGCAGTGATGTACTTATCCGTAGTTACTAGTTCCCCACTATATTTTTATTGTTCATTTTCCCCTAAATATGTATTTTCTTCTGCAACTTTGTTTGTTACATTTTCTCCTATGATGTAGTCCTTACTACCACTACAAATTCTTGTCAAGGGACAACTTTCTACTTGCAAATATATCTTAGTTTTATGTGTACTTAATAGATTAAGATGGTTTTTTCTCATTATACTGAGGAGCAAATCCTTCGAGATAAAGCGAGTCGAACATGGACATAAAACCAGTATCATCAACAAACATGATTAGATCTCATAGTGCAATGGCAATCTGCATGGCCCCCAACTCAATCCGAGAGCGGTGATATATTTTGAAAGGAACTCGAACATGAAACTTTCAAGAGGATCAACATTACAACTGTTGGTATGGGCCACTTTTCTCCATTTATCTATTTAGTCGAATCTTTGATGAGTTAGATTAATATTGCATTTCTCATTAAGTCCTCAATCACGGTGTTTTAAAAATAAATGTTCCATCCATGGGATCAGTTCCTTTTGTAATATGTATGTATGTGTGGACGTAGTTCAGTTAGAAAGTAGAATGCATTTTATTTTATGGATCATCTACCTGATTGTCTGATTTCTATAGTGAGAATAAAATCTCTTATTTCTAGTTTTCTTTGCTTACATGTTGCATTTTATTTTATGGATCATTTACCTAATTCCTGTCGAGAAGCTGGTAGGAAGAATGGTAAAATGGTTGAAGGTCGGTGGCCATATATTCTTTAGGGAATCATGTTTGCACTAATCTAGAGATTCCAAAAGGAAAGTGAATCTAACACACTATCGAGAACCAAGGTTTTATACAAAGGTTAAAAGTCTAACTCAAACTTTTTTCCTTCACTTTCAGTCTGTCTTTAGAGTGGAATGCTTTCTACTATGCTACAACTTTCCATTATCTATTAGTCCTATATCTTTTACTGAAATCTATTTTACTGGCTATGGGCTGTGGCATTGCATCTCTAGCTTCATATGAGCAATTACCATTAGCATATTGTCAGATAACAAACGAGTTACTTTTTTTTTGTTAAGGCCGCATCTTAACATGGTGACTCCTTACTGTTAATTTTCATTTCCATGGTCACTAACAAAGATTGCTCTTTCATTGTATCCCAAGTAGCTAACTTTTTCATTTACAAATAGGTATTTAAAGAATGCCATTCCTATGATCAAGATGGCAATTCTTTTGAGCTTTCTCTAGTAACTTGTAAGTGCATTGGAGCTCATGTGAAAAACAAGAAAAATCAAAATCAGGTACTTTCCTTTCCTTGGATGCACGTAAACACCTGCATCTGTTTGGAAGAGTTGGAATGTTATATTTTACTTTAATAATGCACTAAAAGAACTTTATTTCTCTTTTCATATTGAGAAGATATGTTGATGGTTTGGACTGTTCAGCAAACTTGTGTGTACAATGGAGAATGCTGGGGAATGAAGAATTTTTTTATAGAACCACAGGGGCATAGAGAATGAAGACTTTCCACTAAAAGTATAGACATGTACTTACATTTATGTTTTAGGGCGTATTATGTTATTAGATCATGATGGTACCAACTGTGTATATACCTCGAGTCTAGACTTGTGAAGTCAGTTGGAAATTCTTTGTAATAAACTAATTTTTTGTTGATGTCAATGAAAAAATTTTGTTATACACTTTGATATATGTGTGTTTTGTTTAATCCTATGGGCCCTAACTGATAATTCCAGCTTGGACATGAAAATGACACCTTTTGCAATGATTAGATGCGTTGTAAACAATCCTAGAAGCGATTAGCTAGTGTTCAATGCCAGCATATATATATATATATATATATATATATATATATATATATGTATATGTATATGTATATGTATATGTATATATATATATATATATATATATATATATATACACACATATATATATACGTGTATACATATGTATATGTATATGTATATGTATATGTATATGTATATGTATATGTATATGTATATATATATATATATATATATATATATATATACACACATATGTATATATGTATACATATATATATATATATATATATATATATATATATATATATATATATATATATATACATACATACATATATATACATACATATATATATATACATACATACATACATACATATATATATACATACATACATATATACATACATACATACATACATACATACATACATACATACATACATATATATATATATATATATATATATATATATATATATATATATATATATATATATATATGTTGCCACTATATCAAAAGATACGTTGCAACCTTGCAATGCTTTTATTTACATGTTACCAACGCTTGTATATGTGTTGTCATAGACCTTGGCAACGGCCTCAATGGCAACACATACTAAATGCATTGGTATAGACCCTAACAACATTTATTTGGATTTCTACCAACGCATATATGTGTTGCTAAAGGGGTGTTCATGTTGTAGTGTTGAATGATTAAGGCTATATGTTATATGGGAATGTTTGCTAATTTGTAGACGATGCTTAGCCATGCTAGTAGTTGTAGCTAAAAGCGGTTGATAGAGCTAGTCCATCGGTCGATGGATTGAATCGAATCTTCATGAAATTTGAGGATTATATGGATTGAATTATATTGAATTTGTGGAATATATCCAAATCTTCGCATCTGATTGTTGTGGACTTGTTGGGTGGGTTGTTATTGTTGTGTGTTGGACTTGGACAGGTGATAGGATGATGAAGGGGTGGTCCCGGATTCGCGTAGCCCCGTTCGGGTATTTGAGGACCGATCTGTGGTGTGATGAACCAAGTATTATGTACAACCACATGCCGGGATAATGGCGAAGGCTTAGCTTAATAATTTGTTGTGTGTTAGCTATCCAAACATAATTAGATTGGCAATTGTTGTTGTTTAGGTTTAATGGCTCTCTTATCAATCTAGTGGGGGCATGTTATATTTTTCTTTTCTTGCCCTTAAGGGTCTTTTGCATATGCCGGGTTGCTGCGCAAGGGACTTACTTACACAATGGGGTTCCCCTATGGTTCAAGCGACCGTATACAGTCTACCATGGGATTGTCCTCAGGTGGTTTGATAGTTAGGATATGACATTGTAACGGCCTCGTTATGATATCTCAGTCACACTCCTTCGGAAGAGTGCATGGCAACAGTACGAGGTATTCATATCGTGTGGGGAAAGCTGTACAACTTTGCAGAGAAATAAATTTATTCGAATAGCCGTGTCCCCGGTTATGGACATCACTTGTGGGAAAGCATGCATAGTTAGCCTATGGAAAATTAAGTTTGGGTTATGGTTGGAAATGTTATGTCATTGTGTTAGTTTGTTCAGATCTGAAATGTTATCACAAACGGGAAGTTCGCATGTTGATTTATTAAGGAATGAATTATGTCATGAACTAGAAGTTTGTGTGTTGATTATATTTGGAGTATGTATTGTTGTTGATCATAAATTTGGGATTACCTACTGTTATATAATGTTTCTAAAATGTTTTACAAATGGCAATTTGAATCTATATCGTTTAAGTCTTGCGAGTATATTTTTGTACTCAGTTGCATTGTCCATGTTGCAGGTGAGAAGTCGTTTAAATTGGGTTAAGTACTTCAGGCGCTATGACTTTAACCCCAGTTGGTTGCTTGTGGGTTTGAGCATGCCAACTCGGCTCATTTCTCTTTTATTTCTAAGTTTATCTTCCGCTGCGATTTATTCCCTTGTGTTTACTTTTGGCCGATCGGCCCACATATACAAAATTGGACCATAAGGTTCTATTTGATGAAGTTGTATTAATGATTCTATTCACTTGTACGATTGTGTATGGATATGATTGCAATGTTGTGTTTGGATATGTGCATGTTAGCCACTGATCCTTGGGAGCTAACATGAGACACATATCCGGGCACTCAAAATCATTTTCGTCTCTCGTTAAGTGTTGCGCTTTTTGCGTAATCACTTAGCTTGGGACGGGTCTGATTTCGGGGGCCTACACTTGACAAGGCTATCAGAACGGTTTAGGGCTTAGGGCATAATGTTGGTCGTCGGGGGCATAGAGATACCACCTAACAAACAAGAGTCATATGTGATATGATTGGCAAGAGGTTGCTTACCTAAATCACTAGGTTTCTAGGAGTGATGCCAAATCTCACTAGGACTTAATGGTATGTGGATCTTGAACCCACTATATGAAGTTAGAGGGAAACTTGGTTTAGAACATATAGTGGGAGTATCTTTTATTAAAGTGTTTAATATAAGATCATACATAAACATAGTGCTGATTTTTTTTTGCATATATACATATTTTCTGTTGTAGATCATGGCACCTAATACTTCCTCCACACCTATCTTTAACTTGCGATCTATTCTTGAGAAAGAAAAACTGAATGGAATAAACTTCATTGACTGGTTTCGTAATCTGAGAATTGTTCTCAAACAAGAAAAGAAGGAATATATTCTAAAGGGATATCTCGAGGAACCATATGTAGATGCTACGCGTGCTGAAAAGAATGCTTATGAGAAGCATTGCAATGATGTAGTCGATGTACACTGCCTTGTGCTTGCCACTATGAACTCTAAGCTTCAGAAGCAATACGAGACCACAAACGTTTACAATATGATTGTGGGTCTAAAAGGCATGTTTCAGGATCAACCAAGGGCAGAAAGGTATAATACCTCCAAGGCATTGTTTTCTTATAGGCTATCAAAAGGTAGCTCGGTCAGTCCTCATGTGATCAAGATGATTGGTCACATCGAGAGCTTAGAAAAGCTTGGTTTTTCCCTTAGCCAAGAGTTGGCTACTGATGTGATTCTTCAATCACTCCCTGCGAGCTTTGAGCCCGTCATATTGAATTTTCATATGAATGGCATGAAGAAGTCAATGACCAAGTTGTATGGCATGCTTAAAGGTGCCAAGAAGAGCATCAAGAAAAGTTCCAATCATGTGATGATGGTTCAAAAGACTACTAGCTTCAAGAAGAAGGGTAAGTCTTGGGGAATGGGAAAGGGCAAATGAAAGACTCAAGATGAGATCGAGAGTCTCAAGGCTAAGCTTAAGAAGCTGAAGCTGGGTCCTAAGCCTGATACAGAATGCTACCATTGTCATGAGACTGGGCATTGGAAGAGAAATTGTAAGAAGTACTTGGTAGAGATAAAAAAGAACAAAGGAAGTAAGACTTCTAGTTCAGGTATAAATGTTATAGAAATTAATCTTGCCACTTCTCCTACATGTTCTTGGGTATTTGGTATCGGATCAGTTGCTCATATTTGCAATTTGATGCAGGGACTAGTAGAGAGTAGAAGTTAGGTAAGAGGCGAGGTTGATCTTCGTGTGGCCAATAGAGCAAGAGTTGCTGCATTAGCTATTGACACTTTACCATTAGTTTTACCCTCATGATTAGTTATGGAATTAAATAATTGTTATTATGTTCCTGCCTTAAGCAAAAATATTGTTTCTGCTTCTTGTTTAGGAGCAGATGGTTATGAGTTCAGAATAAAGAACAATTGTTGTTCGATTTATTTTGAAGATATGCTTGATGGCCATACTCCATTGGTGAATGGATTATATGTTTTGAATCTTGAGGATGTGCCTATCTATAACATTAATGCTAGGAGACTTTGACCTAATGATTTGAATCCTACTTTTATTTGGCATTGTCGTCTAGGTCATATAAGTGAGAAGCACGTGATGAAGCTCCATAAAGATGGTCTTCTAAACTTATTTGATTTTGAATTATTTGAAACATGTGAATCTTGTTTACTTGGCAAGATGACAAAGGCACCTTTCACGACCAGAGGTGAGAGGGCGAGTGACTTATTGGCCCTTGTACATACGGATGTATGCAGACCAATGAGCACTTCGGCCAGAGGTGGTTTTCAGTACTTCATAACTTTTACGGATGACTTTAGTAGATATGGTTACATCTACTTAATGATGCATAAGTCTAAATCCTTTGAAAAGTTCAAGAAACTGGGAACACCTCAATGGAATGGTGTGTCTGAACAACAGAATCGAATATTGTTAGACATGGTTCAATCAATGATGAGTCAATATGATCTTCCATTGTATTTCTGGGGATACGCTCTAGAAACAGCGACTTTCACTTTAAATAGGGTTCCATAAAAAACGGTAGAGAAGACACTATATGAGATATGGACCGGGAAGTGTCCTGGATGGTTTTTTCTCAGGATATGGGGTTGTGAGGTATATATAAAACGTTTGACGTCTGACAAATTCACATCCAAGTCGGATAAGTGCTTCTTCGTAGGGTATCCTAAAGAAACTAAAGGATATTACTTTTATAAGCGGGATGGTGACAAAGTGTTTGTTGGTATCTTCTTGGAGAAAGAGTTTCTTTCCAAAGGAGTCAGTGAGAGCAAGATGCAACTCAAAGAAATTCAGGAAACATCTGAAAATATTTCAACTCCTACTGATCCTCTACAGGATGAACAAAATATTGTAGAACCTGTAGATGAGGCATCAGCCCCGCGTAGATCTAAAATGCCATGTCAATTGCCTGTAAGGTATGGGCATAACGTTCTATTATTGAATAATGATGAGCCTAAGGCTTATGAGGAAGCGATGATGGACCCAGACTCTGAGTCATGGCTTGAATCCATGATATTTGAGATAAAATTCATGTATAACAATCAAGTTTGGAACTTGGTTGATCCACCTGATGGTGTTAAAACCATCAAGTGTAAATGGGTTTTTAAGAAAAAGATAGATATGGATGGAAATGTTTATATTCATAAGGCATGACTGGTTGCAAAGGGTTTCAAATAAATTCAAGGTGTTGATTATGATGAAACCTTCTCGCCTATCGCTATGCTTAAGTCTACCCGGATCATTCTAGCTATTGCTGCATATTTCGATTATGAGATATAGCAAATGGATGTCAAAACGACTTTTCTAAATGGAAACCTAAGTGAGGATGTGTACATGACACAACCTGAGGGTTTTGTCGATCCACAGGGTGCTAGAAAGATATGCAAGCTTCAGAAATCCATCTATGGATTAAAGCAAGCATATCGGAGTTGGAACATTCGTTTTGATGAAGTGGTCAAAGGGTTTGACTTCATCAAGAATGAAGAAGAACCTTGTGTTTACAAGAAGGATAGTGTGAGAAAACTTGTATTTCTGATCTTATATATGAATGACATATTACTAGTTGGAAATGATATTCCTATACTTGAATATGTTAAAACTTCATTAAGAAATAGTTTCTCTATGAAAGATTTAGGAGATGCAGCATATATTTTAGGCATAAGGATCTATAGGGATAGATCTAAAAGGCTAATTGGATTAAGCCAAGATATGTACATTGACAAGGTGTTGAAGCGGTTCAACATGCAAGATTCCAAAAGGGGTTTCTTGGCCATGTCACATGGAATTAGTCTTAGCAAGAATCAGTGTCCTTCGACACTTGATGAGCGAGACAAAATGAGTAGAATTCTATATGCTTCGGCCATTGGATCTATCATGTATGCCATGCTTTGTACATGATCAGATGTGTCGTATGCTCTAAGTGTTACAAGAAGATATCAGTCAGATCCAGGTGAAGGTCACTGGATAGCAGTCAAGAATATCCTAAAGTGCTTCAGAAGGACTAAGGATGCATTCCTTGTTTATGGTGGTGAGAAAGAGCTGGTTGTAAATGGTTACACCAATGCCAGCTTCCAAACTAAGAAGGATGATTTCAGATCGTAGTCTTGGTTTGTGTTTTGTCTTAATACAGGAGCAGTGAGCTGGAAGAGTTTCAAGCAAGGAACAATTGCTGATTCTACAACAGAGGCTGAATACATTACAGCTTCCGAAGCTGCAAAAGAAGCCATATGGATTAGGAAGTTTATTACTGAACTGGGTGTGGTTTCTAGTGCTTCTAGTCCAATGGATCTCTATTGTGATAATAGTGGAGCCATTGCATAAGCTGAGGAGCCTAGATCGCATCAAAAGTCCAAACACATACTTCGACGATATCACATCATTCGTGAAATTGTTGAAAGAGGTGATGTGAAGATATGCAAAGTGCAGACGAATTTGAATATTACTGATCTGTTGACAAAGCCTCTCCCGTAACCTAAGCATGAGGTGCACACAAGAGCTATGGGCATTAGATACATGTATGATTGACTCTAGTGCAAGTGGGAGACTGTTGATGATATGCCCTAGAGGCAATCATAGAGATGATTGTATCATGTCTATGTTTATGGGTTATTAAATAAATGTTATTTTGTTCCTTGATTGAATCATCAGTTATAAAGATTAATAAGTATGTGACTTGTTGGTGAAGCTCTTTAACTTATATAATGTCATTCTAAATGTATCCTTGGTCGGATTGATGCGACAAAGGGTGTCCCGATCTTTCGATGAGAAGGATAATTCGATTTGAGGTGACAACTCTCATGATTCGACTACCAATCGTACACAACCAATATACCCAGCAATCGTTGAACCAACTTCAAGATTATTATCGACCTTGATAGAAGCATGATCGGTCTGATCACGAAGATCAATTCCCACAAGCAATCAAGAACAAGCAAGAGCGAGATAGATATGCAACCTGAAATTGCAAATAGGAATAAGTTTCGTATTAAAAAGTGGGGTTCTGAAGAACAATGTTTCTGTTGTACTCGTCGAACAAGAGGACAATGTATAAAGTAGCAAAAGCTAAACTTTAATCTAACAAAACCCGATTTTTGGTAGAGGGGCGGCGGCTCCTATATGAGGAGGTGCAGCCAAGGTGGGCACCCTAGGGAGGCGGCCAAGGAGGTGGCACCCTAGGTAGGTGCAGCCATGGTGGGGCTGCCTAGGGTGGCTGGCCAATAGATTATATAGCCCGTGGGCCAACAATAGGTAATGCAGCACCATAGCATGTAGACGTAGTACGACCCGGTGAAGTAGAAGTAGCTTGGCTCTTAGGAGTAGAAGTAGCTCAGCCAAATTGGGAAATCTGGAATTGAAGTAGCTGAAAGTCCAATTGGAGAAGATGTAGTTGAAGTAGAGGATGCAGTGCAGCGAGTCGAAGTAGTGATTGCATCCTTAGGGTTGATCATCATGAATGTCACTGGTCGGAACACTAGTGACTTATCGACCAGCACATGTATTGATTGATGACCATGTTTCACCATTCATGGATATAGGGATATCAAATCAATAATATGAACACATGTTAGAGAACATGGTGTTGGATTGACCCACCTTGAGACACTATTCAGATTGTTATGATTTTATGTGTCATCAGTTGTTCTTAAGCAATGATGATGTATAATCCTTAGACCTGAGATCAACATGGTTTCCTACATGTATAACAGTATACTTAGGGGTTGCCAAACGCTACTCTGTAACTGGGTAGTTATAAAGGTAGCTTTCGGGTATACTATTAAACATGCAAAGGGTTGTGACTGGTCGGATATGGGATTTGCCCCTCCTAACATAATAGCAAAGATATCTCTAGGCCCCTCGATGTGGTCAGATAAAGAAAGTGCATGGCCATGCCACTAGTAGTTGACGAGTCGACCACATGAAGTTATCCGTCACTTGATCACAAAAGTATTGAACTGTCCATGGATGACAAATTACCTCATCTGGAGTTCAACCAAAAATCGTGAGGCAAAGGGAGAATACACAAGAAGGTCGTTCAGTTCGACCAGATACGGACTGATCGTATGGAGATATGAACTGGTCATAGACTGGTCGAACATAATTAGTAACTGGTCATGAATTGGTCGTAAGGAGTTACGAACAGGTCATGCCCATATATAAACTGGTTGTTTAGAGATACGAGCTGGTCGTAAGTGACACGGACCTACTCGTAGATTATATTGCATTAAGGTTCATCCGATATAATTTATATGTATTCGGGAATCGTTATGTCCTGCTAAGAACCGCTAACGACTCATGGATGGAAAAGGGTTTCTAAGTCACATCCAATTATGCATGAACCTACAGGGTCACACACTTAACGGGTTGGAACAAAAGAGTTCGGATAGGATGCATCATGGGCTCTATATAAGGGGATGCATGAGGCTGTTGGGACAAGAGAGATAGACAACGTAAGTTGCTCCACCGAAACCCTAGCCTCTATCTTCTTGAGAGCCCAACCGTGCGAGTTGGTGCTAGCACACCGGCGTACGGTGTTCCACCCCTAGACGTGTGGTTACTGTAGAGGCGTTGTTGTGGTTGCTGTTGCACTCAAGGATGATCCACGACCTACGCAAGGAATATCGCAGGTTGCTGGAGGAGACGATCGGTGTCGACGACGCTGGACGATCGACTACGACTACTTCATTGACACACTGACATTGGATCAAGCTGCTCCAACTCTTCTTCTGCTGCACTGCGTGTTTAGTGGTAACAATCTATGATCTCTTATTTGGCTTCCTTGTTTACGTGGTAGAATTTTTGAATTGCCAGCTAGTGTAGCTTACTCGTATCCCTTCACTTTCCAGTTAGGAATATGCCATCCACGCACAAGATTAGACGACAGTACTAGAATGCATTGATGTATGGACCAAAGGCGAAGAACACTCACTTCAGTACCCTCTTATTGCCCGAATTAGGATGCGTGGAATCTTGAATGTCGATATGAGTGCAGAGATTCCTATCTTTTATGACTCGGAGTTGACTAGGGAGCTTGTGGTAGGAGTCCTCAAACGTACCGAACCTTGATTCCAATGCCTTTTGTTTTGCCCTCTGTGCCTTGGTATAATTGATTGTGTACTGGAACCTTGCCTCGATCGCCTGAATGATGGATCGTGGCTCAAAATCTAGATTATCCACGATCTCACCGTACATGATTTTCACGATGAAGCTTGATGAGAGGTTCTTGTGGGACTGCATTGACTCAGCGATGACACATGTGTGAGGGACCACTATAGAGCATTTCCAGTAGGTGTCCCACTAAGGCTAAAATGCGTGCACTCACCAAGGGCATCCCTCTATGTCGTACTTCACATCGTAGCATCTTGGGTTAGACATAATGACTGTGAATGTACGCCGCACCGACAAGGCCCAGAATTTGACCGCCTCCTGCACGACCTCCTTGCATTTGTAAATAGCTCCTTGCCTGACCTCACTCTGGTCGTACTCCCACGGCACACGAGAGCCTTTGTTAATGATGAGATTGTCGAACTAGTATGTGTTCCACTCAGATGGAACCATCTGTTGTTCCACAACATCCTTGTCGTCGGATCCTTCATCTTCTGACAATGCCATGTAGTCTTGGTCTTCGAGATCCATCATTTGGACTAGGGCTTCCAGCCCCTCGCCCTCGTCAGCAAGCTCACTAGCTTGCCTGACTGAAGGAGTTCCTTCCACAGGGTCTTCATCGACAACATCAACAGCTCTCGGACCTTCGGTCATTGTGTACGTCGCGCTATGGCTGGAGTCCTTGACTTCTTCTTCGCTATCACCACCCCCTTCATGTTCAACCGCCGATGCAGGAGTGAGCTTGGTATATGCTTGGGCCAAAAGGACCAAATCCCACCGTTCCTCCCTCACCCTGCGTACATAGGACTGCCATGACCTTGTTCCCTCGAGCTACACTAACTCCCAATATGGGCCCTGTGGTGCTCGGTTGGCAAGGCAACTCAATCTCAGATCATAAATCTAAATTAAATGTGTGGAACAACCACCGCATCATAGTGCCCCATGTACGTCGCTATGGTCTTGTTAGGGTCACGGTCGCCGATTGGAAATAACGCAAATCAATCCCCTCGGGACCCTCAAGAATAGTCCCCTAACTGTAGTAAATTTTGAAGTTGGGGACGTCCGACATATTTGACGCACTACACTGTAAACAAGATTTCTACGATTAACCACATATCTAAAACTAAACTACCATTAAAAAGGATTATGTATAACATACTACACTACGTAGCCGTACATCTAAAACTATGTAATCCATTCGGTTAAAAAAAATTACCTGAAAGGTGGACGACCAAACGGACAGCGCTTCGCTAGCTTCTTTCCTACCCTCTACTCCTCTCCCTTCCCTCCTTCTCTTTTTTCTGAATAAAAGTGAGTTATTCTAGAATTTTGGGGTCTTTCATAAGTAGGGATGGAAACGGATCGAATACGAATCAAATAGTCCCGAATACGAATACAAATCCATATTTTTAAAACAAATACGAATACGAATTCAAACATTCTCGAATACGAATATGTACTCAATTCGGTCGAATGCGAATATCCTACAACTTTTGCGATAAATCTCGGTAGAACAAATTTCTGTAACATAACTACGCATCTACAGTCTACACGAGTCGTAGCAACACCCAACAGCCACATATTTGGCACCAAATCAAGAACCCGTTGAAACATAAATGCTTTGAGAAAAATTTGGATAGTATTTGTATTCGTATCTGTCAGTGTTTTAGGACTGAACTTACGTAAAGATTGTTAGATTCGGGGGTTCCTCTAGGCTTAAAATCACACAGAGATGGAGACACGGGGATTTTTATACAGGTTCGGGCCTTCTCCTGGGAGAATAACAATCCTACTCCTGTGTGTATGTATTGAGTATGTTGGATTACAAGATAGAACCAAAGACTAGAGTATTGTGCTTCTAATGATCTTCAGATCGCCTCGATTGTCCTGATGATTCTGCCTTTTATACAGTCCTCAAGGTGTACCATTGCGCCTCCAGTGTAAAGACTGCCTTAATGTCCCAGATTATTGAGCCGTTACTGGAGGTTATTATGGGAGTAGTAACGTTCCTGCGCTGCCAAGCAGTTATCACCACAACAAAGGAGTTAAAATCATGCCATTATTCCAGAGAATAACCACGTAGTTTACTGCCCATATCTTGAATATGGTGCGGAAGATTCCCTGATCATCTAGGCCCACATGTCTGTAAGCCCTGTCAATTGGGGACTGGTCGTAGAAGAGCTTATGACCAGGTGGTGGTTGTAGAAGATCTTATGACCATAGACTGATCGTAGAAGAACTTACGACTATGGGGTAGTCGTAGAAGAACTTACAACGTCTAGCTTCTCCCTTATGGCTATTAAGGGGTATACTCAAGAGTTATATGACATCATTATTATCCATAGTATGAATTATAGATATATAATAAAATGAGGATTGTTATATCCTCGTCATCTAGCCCCCCAGCTTAAGCGAAAATAACTTACTTGGAGAAGGAGCAGTAGATGGTCTTACGATCAGTTGATGGTCGTAGAAAGATGGTCGAAGGAAAGACTCTTCGACTAGTGTTTCATTTGACCAGAATTTTACTTGGTCAAGAAAGTTGTGGAGTAATCCTAAGACTTATAAGGTGGTCGTAGGGAAAATTTTTGAGCACCGAGTGGTTGCAGTACCATGGTTGGAAGCAAAAACTTTCCAGTCGCTGTTGAATTTGACCAGAAAAAGACTTGGTCAAGAAGGTAATTTCGCTTGAGGTGTAAAGACTAACCTGATTTCCTCGAGCAAACAAATTTAAGAATCCTAATCGACTCCCTTATTTTTGTCTGTTGGAGCGGTTCCCGAAGCGGTGGCAACCGTTGGGTAGCCATGTCTTTTTTAACTTCAGGCGTGCGGTTATAAATATTCACCGCGTGTGAGGATAAGGACTTTTACCTTCCCCCAAATTGCTGTCGCTATTCAAGCTTTCGAGTTCTCCGCCGCCGACCAAATCGAGCCTTCTTCCCCACTCTTTCCAAATCCAAACCTTTAGCCTTTTGGGAGAAATGGCCAGGGTTGCTTCCCAGTGGGTCGAATCGGAGATGGATGCAGCCAAAATCAGAGCTTTGGCCGACTCTGAGAAGATCCTGAAAGAGAAATTTGTGAAGTGGATTGAGGCCACTGGACAACATTGGCCGTTGGGAGAGATTGGCAAATCCCCGTTTTCCAGGCATTTTGTGAATGTGTTCTTCAATTGCCTGCTCATCCTTTTCTCATGTTGGTACTCGAATACTTCCAGGTGGAGTTGGTGAATCTCGTTCCCAACTCTATCACAATGTTGAGGGTGTTCGTGTACCTGTGTGAGGCCTACCTGGGGATTTCGGCTGATCTAGAGTTGTTCTAGTACTACTATGGAATGACCTAACTATGCGGAATCGCCAGTAGTTGTAGTCTGAAGCTCCACGACAGAAAGTCGAGGGAGTATATTCAGATGTTTACCCGGTCGTCGTGGCCGGGGTGGAAGAAGAGGAGGTTCTATTGGGAGATAACCAATGAGGACAACCTCTCCTTCGCTGGGAAGCCGGCCGAGAAGGTTTCTACTTGGGATTCGATTCCCAAGGATCTTGGTCGGATTGCCCCCTTCATTCTAGCTATTGCAGACTTAAAGAAAGAGGGGCTTACCGGATGGCATGTGATGAAGGATTTCATCACACGCCGTATTAGCCCTCTGAAGAAGAGGGCTCATCAGATGTGGAGGTACTCGGGGCCAACGGACCCGACGAGGGACTACTCAGAGGGTAAGCAAACCTCAAGCTTAGCCTTCTTCCTGTTGATTTTGATTTAGGCTTTATTGAAAGTTTCCTTATCCCTATAGACCTCTCACAAGAGGAGATTGACGCTCGAGTCAAGCTTATCTGTGAGAAGCCCCCAACCCATGTGGTGGCGCCTCCAATCTTGGCTGACCTGTCTCTAGAGGACAAAGTGGAGCACCTAAAGGTAATCAAGAGTTGATTTTATCTTTAGGACTTTGTAGTTATAGAAAAACTTATGACTGGGTACTGATCGTAGGAAGGCTTACAATCAGGTTTTGGTCATAGAAAAACTTACGACCAGGGGGTTGTCGTAGAAAAACTTACGACATGGTGATGGTCGTAGAAGAACTTACAACTGCTTTATAATATCTCTCTTTCTGATTTCTGCAGAAAGTAGGCATGGAGAATTGTCAGGACGATGAAGAGGTCAAACTGATGGTCGTCGGTGCTGCTGTAGTAGAGCAGTTTGTTTCTCCCCCCGCCAAGTGGCGTCGGCTTGTTAAGGTCGCCGACAAGGGAGGCTCAAGTTCGATCCCTACTGTTGAGCAAGCAGATGCTCCTCAGACCAGGAGGAGGAGGCTCACACAGGCTGTTGATAAGGACGACGCAAGCTCGAGCTCCGCTACTTCGTCTGCACCTTTGGCTAACCTTGTGGCAGAAATAATTGCTGCAGAGGAGACTATTGTGGCAGGAATAGCTGAAGCATTCAAACCCAAAGCCCCCAAGACCAAGGTACCATTCTATTATGACAATAAAACCTTCGCAGTTTCTGCCTCTCGCGGCTTTATCAAGTGACTAGAAAAGGAGAACTGGAAGAGTTTCATGTCTTTTGAAGAAGAAGCTTTGCACCAAAGAAGCTTTCATGATTGAGGGCAATGCTGCCCTTGAGGTGGTCGAGACTGATCTCGACTGTTCGGAGAGCCAAGGGGCTCAAGAAACGATAGTGCTCGATCAAGACCCACAACCAGACGTGGTCGTGGCCGTTTCTCAACTTGAGTCTCGACCAGACATGGTTGAGAAAAAGTCGAAGAAACCTTCCTTAGGGAGGGTTTTTTTTCAAACTTAAGATCAAGTCCGACACTAGAAGGTATGTAAAAAAATAAAAGTGTAAGAACAACATTTACCTTTTGCTTTTTACTACCTAATCGTGCTTTCCTTTTTACGATCTTAGCTTGACACCTGTCACCCTCGAGGACGTTGCTATCAAGGAACCCACTACTGTTTCTCCGGCAGATGGGAGAATGACAGTGGCGGTGGTCGAAGGGTCGTCCACTGTCCGAGTAGTGGAAGATGCTGTTGTTGCTAACTTGGCTACGACTATGGGAGCGATCGTGGGGCCAGAAGTGGCTACAACCACAGGAGTGGTCGTAGAGACCGAGGCAAAGATGATGCCTGATATCACGGAGGCATCAGGCCATCGCCCCGGGAAGGAAGCCGTTGCAGACGTTCCCTAGGTCCTCAAGGAGGAGCTGGTGTTACCGAATCAGAGGAGGAGGAATATGCTAGCTTCACCTCTAAGTTCTTCGGGCCGTCTTCCATTGTGGGATCTTCTGCTCTCAGACCTCGTGCTCGTGTCCCTCACCCCAAAAATATTCTCGATGGAGGGGATGTTTTCGATGACGTGCATTTCGAAGAGGTGTGGTGGGACCGAGTGCGAGAGATTGATGAACTGAGGAAACCCACGAGGGTAGTGTCTTCATTTGCATGAAGGGCAATGAATGTAATTACCTGTTGTTCGGTATTTGCACTCATATTTTTTCTCGCTTCTAATTGTCTTTCTTTATGCAGAGAGCATTAGAGCAAATTGTTGCCGTTGTTGAATACAACAGGCAACTTGTCCAATTGCGACAGGAAAAAGCGGAACTCTACGAGCAGGCAGAGAAGTGGTAAGTAACTGCTTTTCATAGCCTTTTATGTTTCGACCACTTACACAGTACTTGCGGGGTTTGTCATAGAAGATCTTATGACTAGCTACTGGTCGTAGAAGAGCTTATGACCAGGGTTTTGTCGTAGAATGACTTACGACTAGATCTTGGCCGTAGAAGAACTTACAATCACTTATTTGGTGCTGACGTCTACTCTTTCCCTTTCAGGTTCAAGAGTGACGAGAAGGCCTTAGCTAATTCTCTCGATTATGAGAAAGCCCAGAAGAAGAAGCTAAGTGAGGAAATTGAAGACCTCCGAAAGAAGCTTCAGGAGGCAAACTCTGCAAACACAAAGTTGCAGGGACGACTAAACGGTAAGTGCTGAACTTAAGACTGCTTTCAACTTTCTTTTCTTATTCTGAATCTCATTTCCTTTCAGAGAAAGACCAAGAGGTCCAGATGTGGGAGCAGTGCTACCTCAAGGACACTGCCGCTCACGCCAGTGAAGTCAAGAAGTTAGATTCTCAATTAGTTGGTAAGCAAATCTTTACCTGCGATTGGTTGTGTTTTCCACTCGCGGTCATTTTATCTGATTGGTCTTATTCTTTTCAGAACAAGTATTACAAATAAAACGACTCCGCGAGGCTTCGACTCGCAATCAGGAGGAAATGAAGGCTTTAAAGATTAATCTTCAAGACAACGTTTCACTTCTGAACAATGTACTCGGTGGGCTTCATGCCGAGAGGATTACTCCTCGTGACGACATGCTGCCTGCCCACTCGAGTGCCATTGGCGAACAAGTCGGGACTTTGCAAGAGTTGGTGACTACCCTGAAGACTAACCAATTCGAATCGATAAAGGATGCGATCGAAGAGGGAATAAGATTTGTCCTGGCAAAACTTAAAGCTCATGATCCCAACCTTAATCTGCAACCTGTGATAGAGCGACTTAAATGCGCCTCAAGCAGAGGCAGAGCGATTAATGACAACAATACTGATCGATCACGAGGCGATCCACGGAGGGTATGCAAATAAGTCCTGTAAAGACAAATTTTTGTTGATGTTGATATATATATATATATATATATATATATATATATATATATATATATATATATATATATATCCATTCCTTTTTCTGAAAATTATCTTGTTGAGTAGTTAGTAACTCAGAAGATAATGAATGGAAAAAAAGAGTAAGACTAAGAATTGAAGTCAAGTTAATAACTTTATCTTAGCCCCTGACTATTTGCCTGGTTTATTTAGATAAACCGAGTAAATAGTATTTAAACGGGTTTTCTTAAAAGAGAGAGGTTTAGCTAACTTGTAGTTTTTCGATCACGATTATCATGCACTAGTCGAAAGAGTAGGAACGAGTCGACACTAGGAAGTTCCTTCTAGTGAGCAGGACCACGTGCAGAGAGGAAAGGCTTCGACTAGGTGATGTTACCATCTCCGACCAAATTAATCAAATCAAGAATGGTCAACTTGAGTTAGATAAACGTCTGGAGTCCCTTAAAAAATTTGTTCAACTTATTTCAATGCACTCGATTGGGTTCGCTCGGTAGCAAGAGTTAGAAACAGATTTACTGGAAGTTCCTTCTAGTGGGCGAGGACCACGCAGAGAGGAAAGTCTTCGACTAGGTGTTGCAACGTCCTTCGACCAGTTAAAACAAACCGAGTTTACCAAAAGTAGTCGAGCAAATTTAAAAAGTATACTCGGCTTAATTTATTTTTCAAAAAGATGAATGAAGAAATAAACTAAGGTACTAAGAGTCAGCTTGACATTATTTCGACCATGTTTTGAACCCAAGCTTTTTGTGTTGGTAGCAAAAAGGGAGGAACGAATCGACACCAAGAAGTTCCTTCTAGTGGGCGCGACCACGTGCAGAGAGGAGAGGCTTCGACTAGGTGATGTTACCATCCTTTCGACCAGTGTAAAGATGAACTGGGTACTGGTCGTATGATGTCTTACAACCAGTGTATTGTCGTGGAAAAGCTCACGACTAGGAACTGGTCGAAGGCGGACCTTCGACCAGGGTATGGTGGAAAGAATTGTCAAAGCACTACTCAAAGTAAGACAATAAAGATAGAAAGAACCTGATGCTTTATTGAATGGTTGGTCGTTTACACGTAGAATTTGCATAACTGGTCGATATTCCAAGAATTAGAGAGAATCCGACGTCTTCCATTGCCAGTCATACCGAACCTAGACGCATAACTTTGACCACTATGTAAGGGCCTTCTCACTTGGGGGAAAGTTTGTTCTGATTAGACTGGGATTGAATTTTCCTCAATACCAAGTCACTTATAGCAAGGCTGCGAGGTTGGACCTTACGACCGTAGTATTTGCGCATAGCTTGCTGGTAGACCGCTGAACAGATTAAGGCCTGATTTCTCTTCTCTTCGAGTAGGTTAATGTCATCCGCTCGAAGTTATTCTTGGGTTGAGTCATTGAAACTCTCGACCCTTGTAGACTTGATCTTTAGTTCTGGCGAAAGCATGGCTTTGGCACCAAAAACTAGGAAAAAAGGTGTTTCGCTTGTTGCCCAACTAGCGGCCATGCGAACTGCCCATAATATTGAGGGTAATTCTTGTACCCAAGCCCCCGAGCGCTTAATAAGCTGGTCGAAGACTCGAGTTTTGATTCCCTGCATTATTTGGCCATTCGCTCGTTCGACTGCCCCATTGCTTTAGGGATGGATGACAGAGGCGTAACAAAGCTTGGTACCCAACTCGTCGCAAAATTCCTAAAATTTTGCGCTCAAAAATTATTTACCATTATCTGTGATTATTCGACTTGGGACTCCAAATCGAGTAATCATGCTTCTCATCATGAACCGTTTTGCGGCCTCCGTTGTTATCCCAATCACAGGTTCGGCTTCGATCCATTTTGTGAACGTATCAATAGCCACAAAAAGGAACTCGAAGCCCCTTGGAGCCCTTGAAAACGGTCCTAGGATATCAAGACCCCAAGTCACAAAAGGCCAAGATAGAGGAATTGTTTGCAATGCCTGAGCCGGTTGGTGTATTTGCCTACTATGAAACTGGCATTGTACACACTTCTTAACCAACTCTTTGGCATCGTAGAGGGCTGTTGGCCAGTAAAATCCTTGTCGAAAGGCTTTTCCGACCAACGTTCTGTAGGAAGCATGAGTTCCACAGATGCCCCCGTGTATGTCGTGAAGGAGTTTTAGTCCTTCTCTCTGCGGTATGCATCGCATGAGTACCCCTTGAGTGCCTCGTTTATAGAGGACTCATTTGACCAAAGTATACATTTTGGCCTTTCGAGATAAACGATCTGCTTCAAGATCGTCATCAGGTACGGAACCCATCTGAAGATACTTGTAGATGGGATCCATCCAAGTATCCTCGTACTCTAGAGAGGTTGTCCCAATAGGAGATATCTCTGGTGTGTCCACTAGAGACAGCTTCTGGAGTTGCTCCAAGAAGACTCCTTTTGGTACTTGTGGTCGGGAAGAAGCTATCCGAGCAAGCTGGTCTGCAAGGAAATTATCCTTTCGAGGGATAAATTGTACCTCGAAACCAAAAAATGCTTTTCAAGCTTTCGAACCTCTGATAAGTACCGAGACATAGTCGGGTTAGAGCACTGGTACTCTTTTCCGACCTGATTCACAATTATTTGATAGTCTCCTCTCACAAGTAGTCGTCGAATCATGGCGGCCATGACTCGTATGCCGCTAGTAAACCTTCATGATTCCTTACGTTGTTAGTGGCCTAAAAGTTTAATTGTATGACATACTTTAAGGTCTCTCTGTTAGGAGATTCCAGGACCACCCCAACCCCCGAGCCACTTAAAGTAAGTGACCTGTCAAAGTACATCGTCCACTGGTCGTGGGTATCGTACTGGGGATCCTGAACAGGTTCAGGATTTGTCCATTCGGCGACAAAGTCTGCCAAGATTTGGGATTTAATGGCCGTTTGGGATATGAAATAGAGGTCGAACTCCCCAAGTTCTACTGACCATTTAGACATGCATCCCGCTGCTTCCCTATTATGGAGGATCACTCCTAAGGGAAACTCAGACGGCACAATTATCTTGTGCGCCTGAAAATAATGCCACAATTTCCTCGAAGACATGAGGAGGGCATAGAGAAGCTTTTGGACCTGAGGGTAACACTCCTTAGGTCTGTGCAAAACTTCACTTACGTAGTACACTGGTCATTCAACGTTTTCACGTTCTCGACTAATCTTTGCGCTCCTTTCGCTTGTGGCGTGGCGACTAGATAAATTAAGCGTCCCTTACGGTTTGGAGAAACCGAGCAGAGCACTCGTAAGATATTTCTTGACATCCTCAAAGGCAGCGTTTGCCTCTTCTGACCACTCGAAACCCTCATGCTTCCTTAGAAGTTTGAAGAAAGGTAGTCCTTTTTCTCCCAGTCGTGGTATGAAACGACTTAAAGCCGCCATATACCCTGTGAGCTTTTGGACTTCTTTCTTCGTGGTTGGAGAGCGCATTTGAATAATGGCTTTTATCTTTTCGGGATTTGCTTCGATCCCTCGTACAGAGACTAGGAATCCAAGCAATTTTCCCGAAGAGACTCCAAACACACACTTCTTAGGATTGAGTTTCAAGCGGTGTTTTCTAAGGTTGTCGAACGTCTCCTGCAAGTCCGAAACATGATCAAGCCATTTGATGTTTTTTACGACTAGATTGTCAACATAGGCTTCCAAATTTCGGCCTAGCTGAGGTGAAAAAGTCGATTGCATCAAGCGTTGAAAAGAAGCGTCAGCATTTTTTAGACCAAATGGCATTTTGACATAGCAAAATATACCAAATGGAGTAATAAATGCGGTCTTTTCTTCATTTTCTAGACACATATTAATATGATGGTAGCCAGAATATGCATCTAGAAAACTTAATGTTTCGCAACCAGTAGTAGAGTCAACCAACTGATCAATATGAGGTAAAGGGAAATCATCTTTTGGACAAGCTTTATCAAGATCAGTGAAGTCTACGCACATTCACCACTTACTGTTAGACTTCCTAACCATTACAGGGTTGGCCAACCACTCTAGGTAGTCAACTTCTCTTATAAAGCCTACTTTAAGTAGCTTGTCCAATTCTGACATTATAGCATCTCGTCGATCAGGGGCAAATCTCTGTAATTTTTGTTTTACGGGTACTTTGTCGGCCGTATAGCTAGCCCGTGCTCGATCACTTCCACAGGGACTCTGGGCATGTCGGATGCTTGCCACGCGAAGACATCTGCGTTTGCCTTCGGAGGAAAGTGATGAGGCGTCTTCCTACTTGGGGTTGGAAGTATCCTCGATCTGACGATCTTCGAGAGCTCCTCCCGATCGAGGGAACCTCTTTGACTTGGTCGTTCGGCTTGAAGCGCGACTTTAGGCTTCGAGTGCTTAGTCGAAGGTCGCCCTTTTCTTCTCGGTGGTATCGACCCACCATCTCGAGGATCGTGATCTGCGTGTGCGCTATCTTCTTATCACAATGAATTGTGATTACTCCTTTGGGACTTGACATCTTAGGACATTGATACCCATAATGAGTTACCATTAAGAATTTTGTCAAAGCTGGTCGTCCGAGTATGGCGTTATATGTCGTATCGAAATCGACCACATCAAAGGAGATCTTCTCCGTCCTGAAATTACTTGGTGAACCAAATGTTAAAGGAAGAGAAACTTGACCAATGGGTTTGGCCGAAGGCTCCAGTATAATACCATGAAATGAATATCTTACTGGTCTTACCTCGGTCATAGGGACTTGCATTTCGTCCAGGGTGTTTGTAAACAAAATGTTCAACGAACTACCACCATCAATCAACACTCGATTTACTCAACAGTTGTTGATGGTGGGTTCGACCATGATCGGAAATCGACCTGGTCGAGTCGAAGGGATCGGGCAGTCAACCTTCTTGAAAGAGATGGTGACTTCCAACCACTTTGGCAACTTATTGACAAGAGGAGGGTCAATGGAGTTTACCTCACGTTCGACTGCCTTAAGCTGTTATTTTGACTCATATGCTGATGATCCTTCAAAGATGTGCTTGATGGTATGCTCGGGATCTTGAAATAGCATGTCCTCATTGTCGTTTGACTGTGTACGACCACTAGCTTACCCTACCTCCTCGAGAGTAGGAAGTGGCCTTTTACCGTTGTAGTAGTCCTCGAGTTTCTGTTGGAAAACTCGGCAGTTGCGAAGGTCATATCCTTCCTTTTTATGGAAAGGGCACCACCTAGGCTTATCGTTCTTCCGTTCGGGGCACTTACCTTTGCCTCGATCGGAGTATTATTTGGCAGTTTGTGGCTCCTTATCACTTACGGCCAAGACCTCCTTAGAAGCATTGGCTTGAGGCTTTTGGCCCTTTGCCTTGTTCTTGGATTCCTTGGCCTTCTTATCCTTCTTCTTGCCACCTTCGCTAGTCTCCTGAGGGTGCTGGTCATCTCGATCGATGATTTTGGTCCACTTGACTGCTTCATCAGCAGTCGCGTACCGGTCAACCATCTCGAAGAGTTCAACGACAGTAGTAGGAGGATTCAAAGCGATGTCCTCTATGGTCCTTCTGCCGCGGACTCCCTACTTGAAGGCTTTGATAACAGATAAGTCAGAAACCTCAGGAATTGAATTGCGAACCTGACTGAAACGCATGATGAATTGGCGTAGTGTTTCGTAGTCATTTTGTCGCATCATGTGTAGGTCGTCCTCCTTTCCGGGGCGATGGTAGGTGCCCTGGAAATTGGCCAACAGTAGATCGCAGAGATGTTGCCACGAGTAGATCGACTCGACTGGTTGGTTTAATAACCACGATCGAGCAGATCCTTCGAGCACAGTCGGAAGGTAATTCGCCATGACGCGCTCTCCTCCTCTTGCTGCTCGGACAACAATCGTATAGATTTGAAGGAATTCGATGGGATTTTGAGACCCATTAAATTTCTCCATGTTCCCTGGTCGAAACCGCGGCAGCCAGTGAACTGCTCGGAGGTCAGGCGAGAATGCCCGACATCCGGTAATTACGTCGTAACGCCTCCTTTGTAGAAAAGAGGGGTTGACGTCGCTAGGTGATCGTACTCGACGATACCCAGCAACGGGTGAATCTGACTTATGGTAAGTCTCGATCCTACGAGGGTGATACTCCTCGTACTTTGTCTGCTGTTGCAGACCTTTGGGTCGAAGTGGTGAATAATCACCTCTCCTAGGAGCTTTATGATCGTCAGGCATTCGAGGAACTCTTTTCCTGTTTGGGGAGCGATGCAACTTGCGGCGATCCCCATGCGGTGAGTTATTCAAACGACTGGAAGCTGATGGAGTCGTACTGCCACGACTTCCTGCATAATGTTGGCAGGGTCGTTCGAGCTTGTTCATTGTGCTCCGCAGTCTTCGTGCGATCTCTTTATCGAAGAGGTCGTAGCTAGGTGCTCGGGCAAGTTCTCGAGCAGATCGTTGATATACTGAAGTTCCTGAGCTTCTTCCGACTGGTATTGAGTGCGCCCAGGCAGTTTTCTCTGAACCGCAACTCGTTTCCGTCGGATTGTTTGTAATCATCCATACGATCCTTGGGCTTGCCTTAGTGAAATGTGATGATCTCGAGAATTTCCCGACGCTCATCGAGTATTGACTCGTTAAATCGCGGAGGTGTCCTTGTCATCGCCACGGCGGTCGAGGGTGTGATCTTCGGAGGCGTCTTGACCTGTCTCTAGGAGAGTTATTGCTACGAGGCGGGGCGAAGACCTCCGTTGATGATCTCCACTTGCGCTAGAGGCCTCCTCGCTTGAGGAGTCGTCGAATGACACCATCTGACGACTTGGAGCAAACTCCTCTAGGAAGGGGAATTCCGGGTTATAACCGTCTCCGTCAGCAAGTGAGTCCTGCGTTGGGATGATCGAACTCGAAGGAAGAGCATGTTCGATCGCATCCTTGGCTGGGCTAACTTGAGAGAGAGAATCACCAGATGCTGATGAAGATCCAGAATTACGACTTCCAAGAGTTGTCGCGCCAGGTCGGACTGTCTCAGGTGGACTTGAACATTTGGAGAGGGAACCCTCGCCATGCCCCGAGTCTGCCTTGGGACAGCCCTCATTGTGGTCGGATTGACCCTTGCCCTCTGAGGAAGCTGGTTCCCCATCTGGACGTATCGTTGTGGGGGATAAGGATCCCTTCTCAACTCCGTCGGTGGTAAAGTCTCTTGGAGAAATATTTCCGGGGGCGACATTACCATTGGATGATGCATCATTCGGCTCGTAGTCGAAACCGGCATCCATATCGATATCTGCATAATCGGCCAAGTCAAACCAGTTCTCCTCGTTCCACTCTCCTGCCATGAGAGCATGAGAATTGGAAAGACAAAGGAAAGCTGATGACTCGAAGATCCCCACGGTCAGCGCCAACTATTGGTGTTTTAGGACCGAACTTACGTAAAGATTGTTTGATTCGGGGGTTCCTCTAGGCTCAAAATCACACAGAGATGGAGACACGGGGATTTTTATATAGGTTCGGGCCTTCTCCTGGGAGAATAACAACTCTACTCCTGTGTGTATGTATTGAGTATGTTGGATTACAAGATGGAACCAAAGACTAGAGTATTGTGCTTCTAATGATCTTCGGATCGCCCCAATTGTCTTGATGATTCTGTCTTTTATACAGTCCTTAAGGTGTACCATTGCGCCTCTAGTGTAAAGACTGCCTTAATGTCCCAGATTATTGAGCCGTTACTAGAGGTTATTATAGAAGTAGTAACGTTCCCACGCTGCTAGGTAGTTATCACCACAACAAAGAAGTTAAAATCGTACCATTATTCTAGAGAACAACCGCGTAATTTACTGCCCATATCTTGAATATAGTGCGGAAGATTCCCTGATCGTCTAGGCCCGCATGTTTGTAAGCCTTGTCGATTGGGGACTAGTCGTAGAAGAGCTTACGACCAGGTGGTGGTCGTAGAAGATCTTACGACTTCAGACTGATTGTAGAAGAACTTATGATCATAGGATAGTCGTAGAAGGACTTATGATTATGAGGTAGTCGTAAGAGGATTTACGACTACTAGGTGGTCGTAGAAGAACTTACAACCTCCAGTTTCTCCCTTATGGCTATTAAAGGGTATACTCAAGAGTTATATGACGTCATTGTTATCCATAATATGAATTATAGATATATAATAAAATGAGGATTGTTATATCCTCGTTAGTATCTAGGAAAAAAAAGGGATAGTATTCGTATTTGTATTAAAAAAAACCGGATAGTATTCGTATTCGTATCCGGGAAAAAATGATAGTATTCGTATTCATTTTTTCTGGATAGTATTTGTTTTTTCGGATACTATTCGGGTTTTTTTTTTCTCGGATACGAATAACACCGAATACGGATACGAATACTAACCATTTTTTTCCAGATACGAATAACACCGAATACCGATACGAATACTATTCGAATACGGATTTTACTTACCACATTTGCGTTTTCTCGGATATGAATATCGGATAAAACGGATTATCCTTTACTATTTCCCATCCCTATTCATAAGGTCGATCGTGTCGCTATTTGGAATGGCGCCAGGGATTTGTAGGATCCCTGTTGCCATTTGAAATAACGGTTTTCCTAAATTTTAATATTAAAAAATTTAGAGACTTGCGGGATTTCAACTGCTACTGTCATTGTTCCAAATGGTGATAGGACACCGCTATTCCAAATGACGATAGTAGCCTAGTTTTATAAATTTTTTTTGTAAATTTCTTTTAAAATGATATTATTTTTTAAAAAATCGTTAAGGAATGCATGATCTGCACGGTCTAACCGAGAGGGTCTACGTGGGCCTCAAACAGAGAAGCGCCCAATATCTGAGAAGGCATGGAAAAAGATGGGCTGGCCTAGCGGCTAGCAGGCAGAGGCGGCCTAGAAACTCTTACGGCTCAGCCGACCTGATCTCCCCTTATCCAGACCAAACCAAACCCAAAGGCCATCGTCACCACCGTCGCCTCGCCTCTCCCCGGCAATGGAGGCCGACCCGAGGTGAGCCGAGCAGCCCGGGCCCTCCAATGGCGTGCCTGGCGCCGCAGTTCAAGTGGGCTCCCTGCCCCCACGCGCATCACAACCACCACCTCTCCTCCTCCAGGTGCTCGGGCGGCAGCCCCTTCCGCGTCCACTGCGCCGTCACCTCCGCCGCCGCCGCGGTCGTCGACGCCGAACGCGCGGGCGGTGGGCCGCTGCGCCTCGCGTACGCCGGCCCGGACTCTGCGACGGCTCTCCAGGTTACACTCTCAGCTCAGCTCAGCTAGTCAATTTGTCTCTCAAGATTTCTGACTGCCCGTTCTTGCTGCTGGTATTCTTGAATTTAAGCTTCTTTTGGTTTTTGGTGAACGAGAAAGTAGGTTGACAAAGGACAAGGCTTGCTCGATTTGACCATTAAGGAGTGGAGATTAGAATGAACAGGCTTTTGGTTTTAACCTTTACATTAAACTGATAGAAATGGTTCGATTGAACACGGATATGAGTTTGATTGCCCGCATATTAGTGGAAATCTCGTAGTTCTCTTACACATAAGATGCTTTTGAGTTAAAAATGTCAGCTGAGCAGTTGGCCAAGTACGGTAAAATACTACAAGAATAATTTAGGAAGAAATCGAGTAATAATACTAATGACATTTGATATGAACTAACACATGATTTCACTTTAAACAGATATAATTTTACTTTACATATTTACAAGGTTGTAACCATTGTATTGTTAGTAGCACTAATTAGCTCTCAAATAGAGTCATCAGGTGATAATTCGAGGACCTGTAACATTAGCTGTTCCTTAATAACAATGCCATATCTTAATATTCATTCTTTTCTTTTTCAACATCTATCCACAGAATTTTTTTGAGTCAACTCTGGCATCAGAAGCACTTCTGAATGAAGAAGCTGTGGTAGCAGCTGCAGCCGCAGAGGCGGTTGCTCTTGCTAGAGCAGCTGCCGAAGCTGCACAAGAAGTTGCTCGGATGGTACAAAATAACAATAACCAGGCTGTCATTAGACAAAAAAAGGCCGCGGACAACTACTTGGCAAAAGAAATCCTTCGCACTGAAATCGAATTGAGCAGTCTTAATGAATATAGTGATGGTGTTTTGTTGGAGGACTTAGAATCATATGGCATCGTGAGTGATGAAGCTGTACTAGATGATGATGCACAGGACACTCAGAGCATAGTTGTGAAGTCTGCACGTCAATCCGAGAGAAGAGCTCGGAGGACAAGAGCAGCAATAAAGGCTGCTACAACAGTCCGTAGTTCACAAAAACATGCAACATCCTCGAAGAAAAATCGGTCCAAGGGCTCTTCATCTAGCATGAATCCTTTAGGTTCATTGTGGAAGATGACTGCCGGGCGACTTCTTACAGCAAAGGAAGAGGTTGAGTTGTCAAAAGGTATTCAGGTGAGGCTACAATGTTTTAACTAATGAGTATGCACTATTGGGTCTTCTCAGCTCGAAAGTTACCATGGCAGTTTAGGTATTCTACCACGCATCAATGTGTACCTACCTAGACACTTCCACAACCGATGTGGGAAAAACCAAATAATCTTTCACTTCGCCTTTCATTCTGCTTAGCCAAAGATGTTGAAGCTTTGTACTGGTATAAATTTTAGGTTCTATTGGCCCTTCTCATCTCAGTATGTGACTATTTGTATACTTGTACATAAAATGGAGCTGCATTGTTGTTTTTGGATGTTGACAGTGGATCAGTTACAATCTGCTTAACAAGTGTTGTTAGTTTAACTAGTTTTACTGCCCTAGATTACCAGAAATATTTTAAACTTTAGTTGCAGTTGCATAGGCTTGCATTTTTGTATTCTACGGTTTTAAGCCATATTTGAATCATGACACTGTCATGGCCCAACTGGGGTGAAACTTTGATACAACAAAATATGTGGTTGGGGAAATTGGCTGTCCTTTTGCATGGACATTTCTTTATGAGAAGAGGCAGAAACCTTGCAGGAAAGGAAAACCTCAATATGTAATTTTTGGAAAATCTTATGGTCCTTGCAGCAGTATTTGGGGCGTCTTGCATGGCATAAACTTTTTTGAGTTTTTGCAAAAGTATTGCCATACAGTTTATGGTTCCTTTAAAGCTGTTGGTGGAAAAAGAAAACAACTATTCACCATTCCAACCATGTGGCGCTGGTATTTATTACTACATCTGGTTTAAATTACCTGTTGTTTTAGCACGATGAACACAGAGCAAGAAAGGAGTTAATCCTTTTCTTACATAGTTTGCCCCTGTTGATTGTATACCCATATCTTTAACACAATTATCAATAAACAATTAATAGGGGCATATGGTGGAAAATATTGCCTCGAAAACCCAAAATGTCTATTTGCAAACCAAAACCAACTTCATAAAGCATCATCTATTTTGGACTGTAGGTGGTATTGTTCTTTTTTTTCGCAGAGTCAGTTTTGGCATTAATAAAGCAAGTTTGCCTTGAATTGGTGCAGGATCTCTTGAAGCTGGAGGCAATCCAAGCTGAGCTTACAGAGTACAACGGTGGCCAGCCAACCTTCTCTCAGTGGGCAGCAGCAGCTGGAATTGATGAGAAAACTTTGCGGAAATGTCTGGATCATGGTATTTATTGCAAGAACAGAATGGTAACATCCAATGTGCGACTTGTAATCTCTATTGCCAGAGAGTTTGAAGGTCCTGGAATGGAGCTTTATGATGTTATTCAGGTATTGGCATGTACCTTGTAGTTTGTACCTTTTCTGGTTAATAAGAATAGTATGAGCAGTGCTATATTTAGCATCGGAATTTTATTTTTAGGTCTTCATTACAGGAAGGAATGCAGGGCCTTATAAGGGGTGCTGAAAAGTTTGATGCATCAAAGGGTTTTAGGTTTTCAACATATTCTCACTGGTGGATCAAACAAGCAATGCGTAAATCTGCCTCAGAGCAATCCCAGATATTTCGATTGCCAGTATGTCCCACCATTCTTTTCTTTTCCCTGATTTAGCTTTTTGATGCATTGTTTTGTCTGCCCACCAGCTGTGCTCATACTGATGGTGAGTTGGTGACTTGTGGTACTGTCATGCATGGGTGTGACCTGAATTAAGTTACACAACTTTGTCAGACAGAAGTTTAATCTGAGAGGGTGAACTATGGGGTGAGCCCATTTGCAAATTTGGTGACTTCTAGTCAGTGAGCAAATGTGAGATAACTATTAATTTCAAAGAGTGAAGCATTGATGATAGTTTCTTGATGCAATACCATGGTGCAATAATGTTGACAGTGTTTTCTTTTCCTCGTATGGTCATAAGGCACTTGCACATTTTATTCCTTCTGTTTTGACTTTGTTGTCTAATATCAGCTCTGTTCGTTGATGGTTCATGTTAACTAGGAATGCTTGAGAACGTCTCAGCTCATTCGGTTCAGTTTAACTAGACCACCATGAGATAGCTTTCAGAACTGGTACCAAATGGATGAAAATTAATATTGACATTTTATATTTCATCAAAGCTGGTTCTCTTATATCCAATACTTCTTACACTGGCTTATTCACGTTAATAGGCTCACATGGTTGAAGCAAGTTATCGTGTGAAGGAGTGCATAAAACGACTTCGCTGTAAGCTTAAAAGAAGACCCACTAACGAAGAAATAGCAGTGGACACTGGTATGCCGATCAAAAGAGTCGAGACCACAGTAAACCTCCCGAAGTATGCCGTATCCCTTGATAGCAAAATTGGTAGCACAGACATGACTTATCAGGTAGTCTCCTGTTGTATCTCACTTGTGCTTGCTGTCATAGAACTCAAATGAGAACATGCTTCCCTTTTCAGGAAGTCACAGCTGATCTCAGCGTTGAGACAGCTGAGGAGATGCTGAACAGACTGTCAATGAAAAAGGATGTACACAAGGCACTGGACACTCTGACCGCACGTGAGAAGCAAGTCGTCAGGCTGAGATTTGGCCTCGACGATGGTAGGATAAGAACCTTGCAGGAGATCGGCAATGTAATGGGTGTGAGCAGGGAGAGAATTCGGCAGATCGAGTCAGGCGCATTTCGGAAACTGAGGAGCAAGAAGAGAGTGAAGGCTTTGAAGGATTATCTGGTACCGGTAGGCAATTGGTGAACTGTTTGTCTACACAGAGCATTTTTATTTCGGATTCCTTAGTTTTTCTTTTTGAGGATTCTTTACTTGTAACAATACCCAGGTCCTCATGTAAAATACATTACCAGAATATTTGTTTTACGAGAAAAATAGTGCAGTTCCTTTCAAATGAAGGTATCAACAATTTTTGCTGAGCTACTCAATATTTATTATTACTGATAGTTTATAAATTACACATGCGCCACTACAAAAAATATGAAATACCATGCATGTTCTTAGGATGCTCTGGGTCATTGCAAATGTACCCTACAAAGGATCAAAATTCTCTACTGTGGTTTTGCTTTTCTTTTCCAGTTTCCCTTAGTTACTGCTTGCCCATTCTCGGCCAGTGTAAGAGGACGCGACTGCAGTTGCGCGGAGATGTAACAGGTACCAGCGCGGAGATGTAACAGGTACCAGAGTTTCATTTGCCAGTTCCGGCCTCGTTTTTGTCAGTAAGTGGAAACGGATTTTCGCGGATTACCTGTACGAACCGGAACAATACCGGACAGTTTACCTCTTATAAGTTTTGAATTAAAATTTGAAACGAACAAACTGTGCGCGTGCCGGGGGAAATTAGGTCCATTCGCATAACTTTAGATAAATAACATCGAATTTACACTCGAATTTTACCATTGGGGGCAGTCGAGTGCGAATTCGATGTTATATGTCTAAAATCACGTAAATGGAGTGCTACGGACCTAATTTTCTGCCGTGGCCTAAATCCTCGCCAATCGTGGAATCCGGCATCGCAAGACAACATCGGTGCACTCCTGTCGACCCGTGGCTGCTGTGGCGCACCACAGGGGTGTCACACTTCCACCGAAAGAATTCATTCCATCTGTACTCAACTCTAACCTTATGTTCTTCGGTTCCGCACCGAACTCTTCGAAGCTCCGATCGAAGTTTTTCCACTAGGCAGAATCAACAGGGTGTCTTAGCTTTCCATCTTTTTTACGCTCCTCCGAGTGCCAACGCAGCAATCTTGCTTCCTTTGGGTTCGCAAATAAACGCTTCAAACGTGGGATCACAGGCAAATACCACAACATCTTAACAGGAGGTCCTTACTTCACCTTATCAGTATTCTTACACTTGTATCGGGATGCTTTGCGCACACGGGACATACATGCATGTCTGCATACTCTTTACGGTAGAGGATATAATCGTTCGGACATGCATGTATTCTTTCTACTTCCATTCTCAATAGACAAAGAACCTTCTTTGCTTGATAGGTGGTGCTGGGTAATACGTTTCCCTCTTGAAGGATGTCCGCTAGGAGACCTAACAACGTCGTGAAACTCTTGTCAGACCAGCCATTGCTTGCCTTCAATTTCAGCAGTTCAAGCACGGTTGACAACCTTGTGTATTCCAGCTTGCAGCTAGAGAACAAAGGTCTCACCGAGTCCTCTATAAAGCCCTCGAATTTACAAAACTATCTCATTGTAGTTCTCTTCTGCATCGCGAGCATCTGATCCAGATTGTCATCATGCGACCTATCCTCATCAAAAGCATAGTCCACATCCGGCGTATCGTTGACTTCCTCCACGATGTCGTCATTATTAACTTCTTTTATAATATGCTCTTCACCGTGACTGGTCCAACATGTATACACTTTTTTGAAACCCCTTCGAATCAAGTGCGCTTTGATCTACGCCGGGTTATTAAACATCTGCAGATTACCGTAATCAATGCATAGACAGTACATAAAATTTTATCTCCTTCTTCAACATATCTTGCTCGGCGGCTCTTCTAAAAGAAAACACGCTATTAATGTACTCTTGACTCACACGGTTCACACCGTACATCCAGTTTCGGTCAATCTACGCTGCACATGTAACAAATTAGTATCAAATTAGATTAATAAACCGTAAGTACGTACTCTTCCTATTGACTAAACATACTTAAATTGATTAGCGATTAACTTATAGCAAACATAAAGAGTTATAGATCATTACCCTCGGAGCTCACGACGAAAATACCAAATATCCTTCGAGATTCCTCTCCTTCTCCTTCCCCTCCCTTCCTCCTTTCCTTCTCCTCTCTGCCTCCTTCCCTCCCTTCCTTCTCCTCTCTAAGCTGGTGCAATGGGGGAGGACCTAGGTGGCGGCTCAAATAGGAATAGGCAGGGGGGTCTGTCGGGATCAGGTATTTATAATACCAGCCTATCACAGACGGTTCTTATTATGAACCGTCTATGATATGCAACTATCATAGACAGTTTTTTAAAAGAACCGTCTGTGATAATTCACAGACGTTCTTTGTTAAGAACCGTCTGTGATAGCGGAGATAATCATAGACGGTTCTTTTGTGAATTATCATAGGTGGTTCTATTAAAAAACGTCTGTGATAATTGCGTATCACAAACGGTTTGAAAGGAACCGTCTGTGATAAGTTCAACACAGACGGTTCCTTTTGAACCGTTTGTGATGAGGCGTCCACTATTGTCTGTTTTGTAGTAGTGTGGCAAGATCTCACAATGGATTTCATTGAGGGACTTCCCAAATCCGAAGGATATGATGTGAGCTTGGTCATTGTCGATCGTCTCACCAAATATGCATATTTTGTATCTCTCAAACATCCCTTTACAGCAGCGCAGGTGGCTCGCGCATTCTTGGAACAGGTGGTCAAATTACACGGTGTGCCTCGATTGATTGTCTCTGACCGTGACAAAATTTTCACTAGTACATTTTGGAAGGAGTTGTTTGCCGCTGTGGGCACTCGACTGTTGTATAACACAGTGTATCATCCATAGACGGACGGTCAAAGCGAGCACGTAAGTCAATTCTTGGAGATGTATCTCTGTTGTGCTGTGCATGATTGCCCTCGTCAATGGAAGAAATGGATTGCAATGGCTGAATTTTGGTATAACTCCAATTTTCATTCTATTCTGGGGTGTTCTCCTTTCAAGGCGCTTTATGGTGTGGAGCCCAACTTTGGTGCAATGCCGAACATTGTTTCCTCTTCTAGCGCCAAGGTTGATGAAGTGGTTTGGGATCGGCAAGCTTATATTGAAATGTTGCATAACCAACTGACGAAGTCTCAACATCAGATACGCACTCAAGCTGACAAGCACCACTGTGAAAGGAAATTCCGAGTGGGAGACCGGGTATTGCTCAAATTACAACCTTATGCTCAGCAATCCGTGGTTAATCGCCAGTATCCTAAATTAGCTTTTAAGTATTTTGGTCCATTTGTGGTGCTGGAGAAGATTGGGGCAGTCGTTTAGCTGACGACTCGTGATCGGAAAGGAGTTTCCGAGTCACAACCGATTATGCATGAACCTAACGGGTCACACACTTAACGGGTTGGAACAAACCAGTACGGATACGATTCGTCAAATGTGTTCGGATAGGATCCGTCACGGGAACTATATAAGGAGATGTTTGAGGCTGTTGGAAGAGCGACGAGATAGAGTATATACGATATACGAGTTGACATGAGTTGCTCAAGAACCCAAGCCGCCATCTCCTTGAGAAAGCCTTCCCATGCAACTTGGTGCTAGCACACCAGTGTACGGTGTTCCTTCTCTAGATGTGTAGATACTGTAGAGGCGTCACTTTAGTTGCTGTTGCGCTTGAGGACGATCCTGGTTCTTCACAAGAAACTACAGAGGTTGCTGGAGGAGACGATCGACCACTGCATCGATGTACTCGACGTAGGACAATCGACTACGATCACTACTTCGACGCGCTCTTCATTGGACCAGGCTGCTCCAACTCTTCTTCCGCTGCACTACGCGTCTGGTGGTAACGATCTATAATCTCTTGTTTGAATGGCATCCTGGTTTACGTGGTAGAATTTTTAAATTATCAGCTAGCGTAGCCTACTCGTATCCCTTGAAATAAACCACATATCATGCTGAAAGGAAGCTTAGTATTCCAATAAAAAATGTCTTAGAATATTATTTGTAGATCATATACCTCTAAATTTTCAAAGTTCCAGTTGAAGTCCTTTATCTTATCAATATTTTCCCACTACAGATGGTAGGACTAGATATATAGATCATTAAAATTAAGGCCAAATGCATAATACACAGCAATGTGCATGTCAAAATTTGCAACACTGACAGACACAATACTAGATAAAAATAGAGTAAAGTCCATTACCGGTCCTTAAACTTTTTATGCTGTGTCATCCCGGTCCATAGACTTTCAAAGTTTGTCATCTCGGTCCCTAAACACTGTTTGGGTCTCAAATTAGTCTTTAAACTTTTTATCTTTGTGTCATCGGTCCATAGACTTTCAAAGTGTGCCATTCTTGTGCCTAAGCAAGAGGGCTATGTTTGAGATCCAAACAGTGTTTAGGGACCGGGATGACACACTTTGAAAGTCTATGGACCGGGATGACACAGCATAAAAAGTTTAAGGACCGGTAATGGACTTTACTCATAAAAATAATAGTAGGGATGCGCACAAACCTTAGTCCCAACAGGAAAAACCGACAACCAAAGATCCTCCTGAACACAACAATACACCGTCAGACACAATGCACTAAAAGCAATATAGCAAGACAACAAACAAGGGCACAAGCCATACTCATGAACCACGTGTTTTCAAGTGATGCATCCCAGGGTGGTGGGGCGGCCAGGGAGGTGGGGCGCCGCCGTAGTCCTTGAACACTGGCTGCAGTGGCTTCTCCCCCCCACCATCTCCATGTGTTCCACCCACACTAGACTCAAGTGGCCATTACGAATGTACTGAATGATGCAGCCGGGCGGCCGCCTCCGGCACTTGACCAACGAGGTTTGCAGTAGCCCATCCTGGAACCCGTCTGCCAGGAAATCTATGATGGACCAGCTCCCCTTGTCGGCATTGTGCACGCAGCACCGGAAGAACACCATCTCGGGCACCAGCACCAGGGGAGACAGGAACTACACCTCTGCCTGCATCTGCTCACCATTTATTTAATATCCAAATCAATAACATTTAATCTAATGCATGTACTAGCAGCTAGCTGGATGAATCAAACAATTGTAGTTGAAGTTAAAATTGTACTAGTTAGTACTTAGTAGTTGCCAAGAGGAGAGATCCACTGCCCGGATGAACAGAAGCAGCTCCATGGCTTATCACCTGAATGGTTCTTGCCTTGCAAACAATCGAAGGGAACAACTCCATCCATTTGTTCTGCATCCCAGTTTTTTTTGGCATTCGTATGCATCAGCTTAACATAATTAATCGAGGCATAAACAGAAACTAGCTGACACATGCAAAGAAATTAAGAAAAATGATGAACTCACCACGTCCAGCAAGGCATCCACCAATGTGATGATGTTCATGATAACAACAGCGTTGTCCTGCGTCCCCTCCATCCTCACCACGGCGACGTCTCCCTACTTTCCGCCATCCACTAACCAACTGAACATCTGCACGTGCTCGTCCACAGCCATGATCTCTGAGATCGCACAGTGGCGACGCACCCAAAGTGGCTCATTGGCACGGCACATCTTGGTGAGGTGGTCGGCCACCGTCGAAGTGAGGTCAAGCACGAGCTACTTGTCGTGCTCCTAGACAGGCACTGGGAGCTGGAAGGGGTGGTACTGGGAGGAGGGGTGGCTAGGGAGGAAGGCGGCGCTGGGAGGAGGACGACCGGTGAGGATGGCGGCGCTGGGAGGAGGGGAGGTGCTATGAGGAAGTGTCGCCTAGGGAGGAGGGTGGCGCTAGGAGGAGGGCAACCGGGGAGGATGGCGGCGCTGGGACAGATTTGGGGATCGACCTGTGGAGGATGTGGCTGTTGGTGGATACATTTGGGTATAAGGTTTTGTGGGCAGCCCTGCCTCCCCCTCATTTTTTCACCTTCCCGCACTCACACCGCGCAACCCTTCCTGTGTGCAGTGAATTCTCGGTAGATATGTTAACCCTGTTGACCTTTTCCATGGCAGATAATTTGCGACTAATACAAAAATATAGACATCAGATAAGTTACCAAAGATATATCTTATTTCCGGCAGATAGTAAGACCCATAAACTCGAACATATTGCTGGCACATAATTTGTCTCTCACCCAATTCTTCCCAGCAGATTATTGCCCTTAATACTATACCATGGTGTAGTGTGCTCAGCTGACCATTTGAAAATCTCCTAGTTGACGCTAAAAGTAACACATACCCAATTACATGGTCAGAACACAAAGACTTGGAAAATATATGATCAAGGTCACATAAGTTGAATAAGGCTGAAATTCGGCTGAAAAGAGGCACCACGGTGGTGGATCTGGCAGCGACGTTTGGTGTGTGCGACCAGCGGCGAGGCCCTACGTGTAGTGACCGGTAAGCCGAGACTGTAAGCAGCAACATGAGAGAGGGGTTAGAGAGGGGGATAATGTGTTGACATCTGGGCCCTAGTACAATTTATTTTTAAAAATCATAATTTCTGGATCACTTAGGCAACATCAACTCTATATGCTGACTGGGACGCCACATCAGCTCAAACCATGGTGGTTTAGGGCGAGGGAGGTGTTTTGCACTTGTTTTGAGAGTTGAAGGCTATTAAATGCCTGGTATTGGAGTTGAGGGTTGATTTCCAGACTCGAGCAAAAGTTGAGGGGGGTTAATATAGACTTATTATTCCTTAAATAAATTATTGAAGGTTAACGGTGTAACATCCCAAGAATCATATTTCTTGGGAAAAATATAATGAAAATAAACGGGAGAATAATTTTGAGCATGTTTTGTATGGAAAACTATTTTAGCATGATTTTTGAGCTTTTGCATAAGTCAGATAATGAAATCACATGCAAACAGCAACTTGTAAGAATTTTCGAGAAAATCATAGAGTAGGGAAAATCATAAAAAATTTACACTAGAAACTAAACTATTTTAGCAGTGTTCACAAAAAATTTCATGAATTTGAGAGCTTGTTTGATAGGTTTAAAATTTTCAGAAATGTCTTAGCTTTTTCTGGAAATTCCAAATCCCATTTGAAATTCCCGCTCACCCATTTCTACACGCCCACTCCACCCACGCCAGCACCCCTGCTCCTGCGCTCACTGAAATGCTGGGCTCGTGTGCCAGGAGCCTTTGTCCACCTCTCGTGTCAAACCCGGGAGTAACACCCCCAAATTGTCTATGTATTCTACACTAGTCCCTGGAATAGTAGATAGTGTACACAGTAAACAAATATGGTAACATCTATAATTCGCACAACTTTATTAATAAATATCAGAGTTTATTACAAGAAAGGCTTGCGAGCTAACAATAAAGAACACAACGGAAGATGACGAATAAGTAGTAGACCCAGCTAATCTGCCACATGCAATCGACTAGGGTAGCGGCCTAGTCGTCGAGATCCATACTGGTAGCAAAGTCTTGCTCCTCTGAACAACATTTTATTAAGCAAGGGTGAGTACAAAAATATACTCCGCAAGCTACACCTAATAACAGATTATAATGCATGCAAGGATTTTTCAAAGGAGGACTTATACGGTTGAATTTGCATAAAGTAATGTTTTTTTTATAAATATTTGTACTAAGTTACAAAGCAGTTATTCTATATTAAAAATCAGTTTTTGATTTGAAATTGTCAAGTTTTATAGTAGGATAACCTCCATACATTTCTAGTGAAGGATACCCTCCTATCACATGGCTAATCGCTCAATTTCCCAATTGGATAAACTATCTAAGATCATTTGTGTCAAAAATATTTTGAAATCAAAACCAAAGTCTAATCCATGAAAAGCTTTTTTCAGCATGTCTATGTTCATGGACACAGCTATTCGAATAGTTTTACACTCTGCAGAGGTTGTACAAATTTACCTACAAGAGATAATCAACTTTTAATGTCCGTTTCACCCACTTCCGTTGGTGTGCGACTAAGTGATTATCACAAGACATTTATAATGCTCTATCCCAAATCATTTATGCCTACTAAGGTGTCACCTCCATTAGGCCACCAGCCCGCCGAAAGTCTACCTCTTGCGCCAAGTGGGAATTTATGTCTACTCGACACCCGCACATCTAAATGACACAACTAGTAGAGGTATGTTGCACATTATTTAGGCATGTCTGTCCCATACTAGACTCATGAGGGGGCTTTACAAGCCACAGCTCATGGACCGGTCCTTAACTGACTTGGGCAACTTCCAATAAAACCGTGGTCTTGATCATTGAAATAAATTGATCCCATGCATTAACTTGCACCAACCTTAACAACCATTTCGCCCAAGTCTAAACCAGTTTTATTTTATTTTGTTTTTCAAAATCATTTGTAAAATCTCCATGACATACTAATGCCATATACTCATTTTTAAACAATAGTTGAATATTTGGCTAAAACTCCCAAATTAAATATTTTTGGTCTATGCATGACTATGTGTGTAATTTCCCCGAAGATTCCTAGTTCATGTTATTGCATCAACAAGGTTTTCATCTAAGGTGACAAGTATGTTTGTTTCAATGTCAAGATTGGCTATACAATGAAATTGGGAATAACTATAATTTTCAAACAGGAATTTAAAATAAATTGAATATAAATAAGCATGCAGTAATCATTTAAAACAAAATTTAAATAATTTAAAATACTAGGATTCAATTATGATCAAAGGATGTAACTTTCCTTGCTCAATTAATTGTTGTTCTGAAACGACGTCGAAATCTAGCTCCCCGAAGTCGTCGAAATCTATACGCGAAAATAAGCCAAATTCAAAATATATTCAAATAAACTCCAAATTAAATAATTTAGGTTCTAGGAGATATATATTGAATTTAGAAATTTGAACTGCCTGAATCAGAGATTGAACAAGGGAGAACGGGCTCTCAGAAGATTGAAATTCACATGAAATGATAGAATTGGATTTTCAGAATTTGTGGAATTATTTTTTGAAAGGAAAAACAATTATGGCATCAGCATGACGTCAGCGAGGGGATAAATGAATTTTGGTGGAATTATTTTCTAAAGGAAAATGGCTTGGGCCACTAACAAGTGGGCCCTAGTCTATGGATTGGATCCACGAAAAGCCAAAGGTCCACGGTGGACCAGGCTTGCAAAACAATGGCAAAGGCTGGTGCAGGCTGCCATGCAAGCGGCCATGTGGGTGCTGGCGCTGTGGTGGCACCTAGGTGGCGACTCGAGAACCAAGGCTCTCGCGAATAGCGGCGCTATAGTCAGTGGCGAGGAGGCAATAGGGAATGTTATGCACGCAGTTTGGTCACCTAGGGACGCGGTGGTTGCCAGTGGCGAGGATGGAGGTGGTGGCGTGTTTGGGCTCGCGACAGCGACAACACTTCGGTGGTGCTCTAGCGAAGGCGATGAGGCGTGCACCGGGTAGAACACGAAGCCACAAAGCCGAGGGTAGTGATGATGATGTCGATGCTCCTTTGATGGCGGCGCAAAAGGCGATGGAAGAGCTTGCGGCCGGCGACGAAGAATTTCGGATTCTAGCGAGGATAGAGGGAGATAGGAACAGAGCTCCAGGGGAAAAGGATGAGGGCGGAGGTGTGCACCCAGTGCTCTCTTTTATAGGGCGGAGGAGACCAGAGAAGGGAAATCATGGGCGGTGGCCGTTACACGTCAGTGCGGGTGGTGAGTAAATGTGCTTTAAAGCGAGTAATAGCGAGGGCAACGGTTGGAGTCAAGGTGGTGGCGAGTAGGGGTTTCATTTTGCTTGAATGCGTGAGAAAAACGGGAGTAACGGCCGGCATTGAAGAGCTTACACGGGGGGTAATGGCGGTCGGGTGTGTGGGGAAGAAGAAGAGAGGAAGAAGAAGGGACTGACAGGCGGGCCCATGTGGTGAGAGAGAGAGAGAGAGAGAGAGAGAGAGAAGGGCGGGGAGGCTAACAGGCGGGTTGTCGGGACCCAAAATTACAATTTTGGACCCTCTGTGTATACTGCACTAGTCTAGGATCACGCTAGTGCACACAGTGACAACGTCAGTGAAATATCAATTCCATATACAAAGATGACTAATAATTAGGCAAATACAATAAATATCAGAGTAAAGACCTTAAGGTCAAAGCTTACAATTAATGCCTCAGAAGGCAGAAAGCTCAATGAAGTTGCAATGAGCGAAATGGGATAACTCGGTGAAGCCCATCCATATGCCCACAGCAATCAATTTGGTCGCGACCTAGTTCTCCACGATCCTTGAAGTAGGCCTTGTTGATTGGCGATTCCTTCATACGCTTGATTCGTCAAAGCAAGCGTGAGTACACACCGTACTCGCAAGTCATACCACGTAAATGCAATTATACATGCGGGCTTATTCCAAAGGAATGGCATTACGTGGTTATTTTGCGAAATGCAACATTTGCAATTGAATACCAATAATAGATTGAAAGCATGTAAAACAAATAGAGCGGTAATAGTTTAACGGTTTGATTTCACAAAGACACACTGACCTAAACAGATTATTCACATAGCCATATGATTTAGATCACACGGCTCCTTCCCACACAGCTTTTATGAAAATCTACCCTAGTGTGAAATCCCGAGCATTGTCCATGATCATGACGCGCTATTCGAATAGATTGTTTAACACTCTGCGAGTTTGTACACTTTACCCACAAGATGTAATCAATCGGATCGAGTGATCACAACAAAGCATTTTAAAATTCATCTTACTATGCTAGGCCCATCCCATAACAGGCATGTGGTCGTACAGGGGGCTCAGTTCAATGGCGCACATGGTGAGGTCCTTAATTGACCAAGGCAAGACTTCCACATGCTAATTAAACCACACAGCCACACAGATTATTATTCACACAGATTATTGTCCACACAGATTATTATTCCCATGCACATAGCTCACACAGTTCACACAGTCCACCATTTCACACAGTATCCACCAGTTCACACAGTATCCACCACTTGCCTCAGTCTAAATCTTTTCCCACCCAGTTGGTTAAGTGCAACACATGCCATAATAGCACACAGTACACACAGTTTTATCACATAGTTCCATAGTCACTTAGTCAAGTTGATAATTGCAACTTTATATGAACAGATGATTCGTGGCATGGCTAAGCAATCTAATCGCATCTAACCAACCCACGTTGGTGTTACAATAATACCAACTATTAAATAACCAAGCTAGGGTGACAAAAGATTATGACATATCAAATAGGCAAGGAGGTTATAACAAATTGGATTATTAACTAAACCCAAAAGTATTTAAATAAATACTTAAAGTAAATGCAATAATTTGAATCAAAGTAATTTTAGAAAACTAGGATTCAATATGATCAAAGGTACAACTTGCCTTGCTAGCAATGACGATCTTATTTAATCTTTAATCTTCTACTTCCTTGATCTTCTGCTCCTTCTTGATCAGCACTTATCGCAGTATCAACGTCTACTCGTAACAAGTAAATAAACCAAATAAATAAACAACAGAGAGCAAACAAACTCCAAAAATTAAATAATAATCTCAGATAGATAGATAGATATTGATTTGAGATGAATTTAGGAATTTGAATGGACTCAATCGGAGTTTGGATGCAAAAGATGTGAGCTCTGAAAGATCACATGAAATGATGAAATTGATAGAGAAAAGAATACTCGAAGAATATTCTTTCGGATTAAATAAAATGAATGGGAGGCTTACAAGTGGGGTCCACTGGTAAGTGAGAGAGAACAAGGATAGTGAATGACATGTGGGACCAATTGGCTAATTGAATTTCAGAAATCAGATTAATTTCCAAAAAGGGATAGTGGATGACATGTGGGACACACTGAATAATTGAATTTCTAGAATTACAATATTTCTAGAAATAAGGTAAAGAGAATGACAAATGAGCCATTGGTCCATAGACCAAGCCCACGGCTAGGGTTTAAGGTGCATGGTAGATGGGGTCCATGAAATAGTGTGCTGACAGGGTGTGGTCTACACGTAAGTGACTAGGCCCATGGTAACCCATGTCTATTCGGGTAGTTTAGGGTTATGTGTATGCCATGAGTGCATGGATGCTGAGGTGGCAAAGGGGTGACAGCTGACATGGCGTGTAGGAGGCAAGATGGTGGCGGTCACAATGCAGATCACGTGGCTGCCACAAGGGGGTGACACGACACCGAGGAACAGATCGCACGGGAATCGGGCGCCTGGCTCATGGCGGATTGTCGGCGTAGCCTCTCCGGGGATGGCCGACTGGTGGTGGAGCTACGGTGAGATCAATAGCTAGCGGGCTCAAGGTCTTGGCGGCACCAGTGGTCGAGCCAGGCGAGCACGGCTCGGCAAGGGTGAGAGGGCGGCAAAGCAAAACGACGCGGCGACGGTCGCTCCAAAGAGGTCTCGGGTAGTGAGAACTGGTGAGGTAGGGGAAGAAAGAGGAAACGGGAATGGGGCCTCACCGTGGCGAAGACGAGGAGGAGGCAGCGATGGGGAAACGAGGTGGTGGCGTCGGTGTAGATGGGAGGCGCCGATTCGGCTTCAATGGCGGCGGCTCATCGGTTGAAGACGGATGGGGACAACCGCTGCGACTCGACGACACGCGTCCCGGCGGTGGCGCCTACGGCTCCTTGGCGGCGACAGCGGTGTCTTGCACACGCCTGACAGCGCATCTTGTTTGGCGGCGGCCATACCAGAAGCGGACCGGCCGTGTGGCGCTAGGGAAGAGGAGGCATGGGCGGAAATTTGGTGATCGTGGTGGGCGATCTTGACCTTGCGTTTGGTTCGGCACTACAAAGGGCACCGAGGAAGATAAGCAGGGAAAGGCCAGCGGCGGAGACAAAACAAAAGGAGATCTGGTGGAGCTCTGGTTGGGTGGTCTCACGCGCAGAAGAAAAAAGGAATGGGCAGCAAAGCCAAGAACCGAGCCTGGTTTCATCACGCAGCAGAGAGAAAGAAACTAGACGGACACTTAGAACCGAACACACGTCTGAGCATGAAACGCTACAATACATGCATGAGCAGTCGCCGACGGTGGCCGTGGCCGATGGCGGCGGCGGGCGAAGGGCAAAACGGAAAGGAAACGACGAGGCGGAGATGATGACGCGTCGGACATCGAGATTCGGCTCCATGCGGCGGCGGCGACGCGAAGAACGGCGACCCGGCGGCCTCACGGACGTGTAACTCTTCCGGCGATGCTCTGCGAAAAGGAGGTGAAAGCACTGGCGAGAACGCGGCGATGCGAACCAACGGTGGTGGAGTTGAGGCGAGAGATCAGCGGTTGCGGAGTAATTGGTGGAGAAGGACGACGTACAAGAGGCGAGAGAACGCTCGATTCTCGGCGACGGTGGATGAAACTTGAATCTAAAAGAGGGAAGAATAGGTATGAGCGAGGGGCACGAGATGACGCGATCGGATTTTAGAAAAACTCACCGAGGAAGCGAGGAGCTCGGCGAACGTCATGGCTCGACATGGCCGCGGTGCTCCGGCGATCTTGAGCGAAGGAAGGAAGCATGACGAGAGGACGACGACGAAGCCAACGCCGCAGACGGTTAGGCCGGAGGGCGTCGGATGAAGGCGAGTTCGTCGGAGAAGAATTTCGGTTGAAGCTTCGGTTTTACGCATATTGCGGCGAAACTAGATTGATTCGGAGAAAACCAAATCGAGGATTGAGAGAGGAGATCAAAGCAGACGCGTGGCGCAAGCGGTTCGTTTTATACGCACCGAGGAGAAAGATATGGAATTTTGAAATGTTTGGGCTGGTTGCGTACACGTTGTGGGAGCGGTTCTGGACTCGGCTGGAGGTTGAGGATGAACAGTGCCCGATGGTTACTGTAGCAGTGCGGCAGGAGAGAGAAAAGCAGGATTTTCGGAATTAAATAAAATCCTAAAAATCAAGGAGATCCAAATAAATAGCAAATAAATCCAGAAAAATCTCAAAAAAATACCAGAAAAATCCTTGGAACACAAGGAAACCAAATAACACAGGTTTTTACTTAATTGATGTTTAGGTTAGTCAAATTAAATATTTTTAATTTAGGAAATTCCCGGTTAAGCTTTATTAATTCCAATAAAATTTGGTGAAATTTTCCAGGGACCTAAACTACTCAAAAGATTTTTGAAAACCCAAATTTTGGGATGTTACACGGGTCCTGCATGTAAGAAAGAGAGAGGAGGGAGGGAGGAGGGTGGCAAGGTGGGTGGGTCGAGCGAGAGGAATGGGCCAGGGAATTAGGATTTCGGTCCAAAGAAGAAATCCGGATTTTTAATACCTTTTCGAATTTCAGAAATTGCAATAAATCTAATAGGCTTTTAGAAAATAGCAAACAGAGTTCAAAAATTCTACAAAAATTCCCACAAATTCCTTAAATTATTTTGAACTTAATTAAATTATTTCCAACTTAAAGTTGGCTTTTATTTTTCCACATCAATTATTTTTTAATTTCTGGAAAATAGGAAAACCTTTTTAAATTCAAGAAATTAATTTTAAAAAAATTCACTTTAAATCCAAGAAAATCCCAGAAAAATTAATAATTTTTTTTACTTTAAAAACTAGGAAAATCAAGAAAACCAAGATAACTCTTTTAAAATGTAGAAAATCCAATAAAATAATAAATTTATGAATTTATTTTTGGTAACAGAACATTGGGATGTTACATCTCACCCTCGCTTTGCATGCCATTTCGCCTCACTTGACTCTCTCGCTTTCCCATGGTTTTGCGACGCCTTGGCATACGATTTAGTGCCACAACCACCCTCCTATCACCTCTGCCTACTACCGCCCATGCCATCAACCCCACTGACGCCAATTTCCCACGCGTACGGAGAGACCAGAGTAGCCCCCGCAAGTATCTCAAGTGATTGCCGACATTTCGCTGCTCTTCTCGCGCAATTGTCCTAGCTACTTAAGCGCTAGAGCGCGCACTGTCATCCTCAGCTCGCCCACGTCCCATTTTGCCCAAACCCGAGCTTCATCGCTCATTGGTTTCGCAGGAACGTTTGCATCGTTCTCACCGCCGGTGAGCATGCCTCCGTACCATTGCTACTTTGGTGAGCTTCCTCACCCACAACACTCGCATCAATTTGATGACTGTGCATCACTCATTCCTCTCCTTTGCTCAATGCAGCTTCTGGAGTCTTGTAGCACGATTGCGCTCACCTTCGTCCTCGACTCCAGCACCCACCCAATCTCACCAACGCGTTCCTATCGCTCTAGTGAGTTCGGGCTCAAATCCACCACGTCATCATATGTTCCATATCATATTAACATTTTCCCCCTACTCAATGCAGATAGACTTGCCATAAATCCGAGCATCGCCGCCATCTTCTTCTTTCACGGCCATCGCCACCATTTTCATTCTCCTTCGAAGCCCGGTGAGCCTTGGACCAATTTCTTCTGTCTATACCATATCTAGAACCTTTGTGAGCTAACACGACACTCCTTGTAGCTTCTCCTTTGCCATAGTGAGCTATGGTCGCGAATCTCCTTCACACCGCCGCTGCTCGTCGTTGACAAGCCGCCTCAATCCTTCCCCGGCCTTATTTTCTCCACCCTCGTGGTCGTGGTAAGTCATCTATCCTCATGCACACATCAATTCGCCAAAGGTGAGTCTCTAGTACATTTTTCTCTTAGCCACCCATGGCGCTACCGCGATTGCATGCCGCCGGTGACCCTAGGTCCCCGAGCCTATTCTATTAGCATCGCCGGGACTCACTGAGCCCAGTATGTCACTCCTTTAGCCCAGGGGATGCCTCCTACGCGAAGTGCATCGTGGACCCGAGGCATTCCGCCGCTCCTCACCTTCGCAATGCCACCTCCGGCCACCTCTGTCGATGCCACCACCACCCTTACCTTTGCCTTACCCTTAGCTCATCGTGCCATTCGCCGGCGGCAAGGTCGCCCTGGTGCTCAGCCATGCACGCAACTCTTCTCCTTTGCTCTCTCTCTCTCTCTCTAGTGGGACCCACTCGGGATTAGGATTTGGTTAGCACTAATGATAGAAGTTAAGGGCAAATAGTATATGACAGGTGGGACCAGCCGAGAAAGTTAACAAAAATCTAATTTTAAATGTTTTTAGTATATGTGTCTATGACATGGGGGACCACACATAGTTCCTATTTTAAAACACGTTTTAAAACTAAGAGACTGACATGTGGACTCGAGTTGTCAAATAATTAAAAAAAAGGTTTAATCATTTAGTTAATGAATAATGGGTCTATGACATGTGGGACCACCTCAATTTTATAAATAAAAATCTAGAAAATAAAACTATGAGAGACTGACAAGTAGGCCTCACATGTAATAAGATTCGAAAAAAATGAGAAAAACCACTTTGAGTTCAGAGAAAAATATGCTTGCTCTACTAGAAATTGTAAACTCAGTAGAACTCGGTGGAAAATACGTTTTCTCTATTCGAAAGTGTGAACATAAAAGAATACGCTTTCGACGTCACCTATTTTTATAATGTATGGAATTTTAAAACCGAAGCAAATTGAATAGTTAATAACTTTTGCATACGAACTCCAAATAAGATGAATCTTTTTTCTAAATTCATATAAAATCATTCTCTATCAGATTATGCAAAAAAAATATTTGGATTTTGTTGCTGTTGTAATTATTTGTCTGTATTTAATTTGCTTTCGGCTCTCTTTATTAGACGTCGATTGCTTGAGGGAATTTTACAACGATCCTCCATCCTCGTATTCAGAGCAACGAGATCAAGTCAAACACCCTCTTTGACCATGTTGATCCTAGTATTTTAATTATTGTACTTATTTTTGCAAAATTTATTATGCATGCGTATATGTTTGCTTAAAATTGCTATATTTGCGGTTAACGGTAGCTATAATCCTATTCAATGAATGATCATCCTTGAAATATTGATATCCTTACTGTTGTAGCCAATTGGTTATGGTTTAGGCAATAGATGATGCCGATTTGGGTATTTCGAGTGTGAATACCTCACAAACGCTTAGTCAGTCTCTAGATTTACGAAAATTGAAAAATGAATGAAATGTTGAACATGGATTTGGGATATTTTGAAATGATAGTCCAGAGGAGTTTACCTCTGCTATTCTGTATACCCATAAAGATGAAAAATTTAGTTTGTGACGTGGGCGAGTTATATTATGAACTGATGAATGTGAGAGGGTTTATCGCATGTAGATAGGGGAAGATCCTCGCCCAGGTGAAATAAGGACCGAACGCCGGTGCTCCCAATCTAAAGCCTAAGCATACAATCACATGTGCTGGTATGGGACAATCTTAGCTAATTAAGTCATCAAAAACTAGCCTTGCATATTGGTAGGTCGTAGTAGTGTGGCATGAGTGATTGTTCGAAGGGGCTCCCTTCACTAAGGTGTTGGGAACAAAACCTTCCGGTACAACGGTGAATGCCTTACTGAGATGGGGGTATACCCGGGTGAAGTGAGGGTGTTCATTCGTCGGGTTAGTGTAAGGTTAGGACTAGGTGATGTAAAGACTTCGATGTGTGCTCTAGACTGCTTATAGAAGGATAGTGAGTGGTGGCATTGATGGATGGCAAACAAACTAGAAAATTTATGTATTGTAGGTAAAGTTGTACACCTATGTAGAGTGTAAATCTATTTAAATAGTACTCATGGTCATGAGCATGCTTGCTGTGGTCCATCGGGTATTGTCTTGGTCTTTACTCAAAATGGTTCTTGTTGGAAAATGAGGGAATAGTTTTGTTCTAGCATTATCCCTTGTTAGCCATGCATAAATATAAACCTCGCGATAAACTACAAGTCTTGCCTTGTACGCAATGCACCCACTGTTGCTTAAATTGTTTTTCAAACTTAGAGGATGAGCCTACGTCGGACGATGTGTTTTTTTCAACTGGTACCGGAGGGTTCAGTGACGGATCTTTCTAAAACTTGTTTCTTGTCGGTTGCCTTGCCTAAGGGTTTGGATGAGCATACCGCTGGACTTTTGGACTTTATACATATTATGCTTCCGCTGTTTTAGTTGCTACTTCTGATACTTGAACTTTTATTTGGCCGGTCGACCCTTGTGATATAAATTCTGTAATCGTCAAAGTTATGCATCATATTTGTTTTATTTTGTATGTATGTATGTATAGATATGATGATCAATGTTGTTGATGTGTGTACTAGTCACTGATCATAAAACTAGTACGATACATATAGTAGGGTTTTAGGTATTTAAAGCCCGAGGTACGACAAACTGTCACTGCGTAAGCGAGAGAGATTAGAGATACCAGTCCGACGGCTGATTGAGGGGCGTGGACAGTGTGGTGCGGTAGGAGCCCTTGACTGAGTGCATCTAGCTTGGCAAGGACGCCCAACTCGGATGGGGTTGAGGGCCTCTGCCGTCTGCCTTCCTCACTGCGACGCTGACCATCGCCACTAGCACCGTACAGGTGTCCGCCGACGGTACCATGAAGGCTCTGCTCTGCTCTGTACCGGGACCTCCCGGGACGCTCATGAGAACGACAACGAGGAGAACTTCCATGTTGCCCTCCTCTAGTGGGAGGGAGCCATATCGGCTCGGAAGCAACCGGATCTGGATCGGTGGAGGTGGTGGCGGAGAGCTAGGTCCAAGTTGACCCTGGCCAGATTCAGCCATACGAGTTGTCCTTGTTGCAGGCCTCGATGAGAAGGTGTGGCGACTCGGTAGCTGCAGATCTGGATGGGGAGGAAGCCAAATTTGGTATGTTTGCAGCGACGGGTTTCGTGTGGAACCAGACACGATTTTGTGAAGGAGGAGTTGGGCGATGCCAGCTGAACATGGGATTTGGTTGGCAGTAAGAGATCGGTGGAGCAGCGGACTGGCATGGAGGAGGCGAAAGATGTCTATTTGGGGGAGATTGGTATGAGGCGTAAGAGATCGTTGTTCACTGATGTTGATTGGGTAGGCTGTGCTGATGATCATCGCTCCACTGGGGGATTTTGCTGTATTCTTTGGCTCTAATTTGATTTCATAGAGTGCTCGAAAGCAACCCACTGTGTCTCGTTCAAACACGGAGGCTGAGTATAAGGCGTTAGCTAATGACGCTGCTAAGGTAACCTAGGTACAGTCTTTACTCAAGGAATTGAACATACCGCAGTCAAGAGCGCCAGTGTTATGGTGTGATATTCTAGGCGCAACCTACCTGGTCACAAACCCTGTGTTTCATGCACGGACAAAACACATAGAGGCTGTTTTTCATTTTGTCAGGGAGAAGGTAGCACTCCGTGCATTAGAAGTTCGGTTTGTCTCTTCGACTGATCAAGTAGCAGATGCATTCACAAAGCGACCAAACAGATGTTGGATATGCTACGATACAATCTCAACCTCAGATCCATAGGATGAGATTGAAGGGGAATGTAAAATAGGAAAATACCGATCAGTGTAAAATAGGAAAGGATCAATAGGATGTTTGTAACACTACGACTTTGCCAACTCCAATATGATAGCTGAATATATTTGGTACTGCAAGGGCCGTTGGAAAAAATAGGAATTTTAGTACCGGTTTTTGTATGGAACAATGTAATGAAATATAAGAATTCTCGTGTACCAAATATGGCTTAAAGGACAAATTTTGTTAGTCATAAGTCATGACTTACACGAAGGCGGCATCCCTGGTGCACAATTCGAATATTTCAATTATAACTAGGAGACATAACAAGGGGAAAAAACCTGGGCCGGTAACCAAAATTATCGGAAATTAACACTGGTTACCTAGCAAATCGGTAAAAAACCGAATTCGAATTCAAAATTTAGTCTCAAACCGAAAATCCTGGTTGGTCTTTTACGCCCAGATTATAACTACTGTAGGTTCTCCAGGGAATTACAAGAGTTGAGCCTCAACGTAAAAATCCCATAACTGATCTCACTGCAGCTAAGAACACAGACTAGATCGGCTACCAACCAATCCCTTGCCAACAGCCAATCTACGTAACAACTGCAAACACTACATTCCACGAACTGCATATACTTCCAAAGAAAAAGATGTTTCTTAATCACGCGAGAGGCGAGACACGCTCCGCTGGACACCCTCGTCCTCTAGCTTCACATGCAACGTTAGGCGTGCTGTGGCTGTTGCTGTTGAACTCCACCGCAACCACCTCCGTGCTCTTAAGTACGTAGCAAACTAGCAACAGCACAACCAAATATTATTCATAAAAAGAAACTAAACCGCACTGCTAGTTGCCAGTTGCAACGATAAAATGAAACTGCAAACGCAGCTACTCCTCTTCGCCTCCGTCGCCGCAGCGCTGCTCCTCCTCAGCCGCGGCGTGGTCGCCGGCGGCCTCACGGGCGGCGCCGAGGCGATGCATATGCACGCGCTGCGCGACGTCGTGGACGACGACGTGAACTTCGAGGAGGAGGCGGCGTACCCGCGGAGGAGGGTGCTGTACAGCAACCAGTACATCGGCTACAACAGCCTCGGGGCGAGCAAGGCCGCGTGCTACGGCTCCTGCCCGGGCCGGGGCCAGGCGTACAGCGGCCGCGGCTGCCAGTCCCTCTACGGGTGCAACAGCGGGTAAAACTCAAGAAAGGTACTGCATGCAACAGTGATCTGCATCGATCTATCTTTTGCTGCGTCAATACAAGGGGAGATTTATACTATATCTAACTGTTCGGGTGAAGTCGTTGTAAACTTATTTGCTTTTGTGTTCTTGTATACTGTACACTGCTGTTTCCCCTTGTGTATGTGTTGGATCGAATCCCCGCGGATAGTAGATGGATCCTGTTTATATAATTGATTGATTGTTGTTTGATTAGTTCCTGAGAAGGAATTAACCGCTGAAATAAATGGAAGACTGCTCAGAAAAATAACATTCGAAGGAAAAAATAAGGAAGTAGCTAATTCGCTGTCTTTCGGTATTGACGAATGACGACGCGGTGATCACACGGCTATTGTGTTCTCCCTCCTGCTCGCCCAAAGGAACTAATTCTGTAAAATTTGGATGGTAATTGTAGCTAGGTGTATTTGAGCCCACAGATGACCGAAGTGTCGTGTTACCATGTTTATGGGTGTTTAGAAGACAAGAATGAACGATTAACTGACTACTAAAACTGATTAATTGGCCGCTGAAATCGATTAGTTGTTCCATTGTATAAATTGTGGAATAACTACGAGCTTCTGGATTTTTAATTGCTCAGCACAATTGAACTTTCATTTTTTAATGAAAAAATTATTCAATAATTAACAACCAAATGCAATGATATGATTTTTTTTTTGATAGAAAAGCATTGTGAAGAAAACTACGAATATATCTTTTGTCCTACAAACACCAATTAATTGGTTGAATACAAATTAATTGATGGCTTTCGTAGTACGGACATGGCCAGCCCTTTCCATCGTATGAGCACATACCTTTCGAGAACAGTTGCTGAACTTCCTTTTTCCTTCGCTCCCAGTTGTAGTTTGAGCAGGCTGCGCGTCAATTTGCGCAATTTGAGATAAAAAAGAAAAGAAACAATAGTGTAAATTGATCCTGAATATATATAGTGGTGTCATTTCCACTATTGCAGGTGAATTGTTGTAACATCTCAAAAATCCTAGATTCGGATTTTTGGGTAAGTGTATTAAAAAGAAGTGTGGAAATAAAATTTAGCGTGTTTATACGTGGGAAAAATAATTTGAGCATGTTTTTGAATTTTTCATCAAAGCAACTATTACATTTACATACAAACAGCAGCTTGAAGGAATTTTCGAGAAAAATTCAGAACATATAAAATTCTGGACAATTTCACAACAAACCATACTGTGTCAGGAGCTCCCACAAAAATGTTCATAAATTTTGGAGCCCGTTGCTATGTTTAAAAATTTAGCAAACCCCAAGCATTTTCTAGAAAATGCAAAACCGAATTCAAATTTCCTGCTTGCCTTTGAGCCGAAACTGTTGCGGCCCATCTTCTCTCACGCGCCGCTACAGCCCGCGCCAACGCCCCGCTCTCCTCTCGCTGACAGAGCCGCTCGCCCATGCCGTCGCTACCGTCATCCTCGGGCGCCTACGGGAGATGACTAGAGATGCCTGGTCTCAGCTTCTCCACCCACCGTTTTCCTCTGCCTAGGTCTCATCGCCGCGTGAGAATCTCGTGAAAACCTGAGCCCACTTGCGAATTTCCGTCAAGCATCTCCTCGCGTCTCGCTTCTTGAAGACCCCGTTTGTGCCAAAACCCTAATTCACCATTACCATTACCGTTTCCATTTTCTCCTTTGCTGGTCAGTTTCATTGACTATATCGCCTGGAATACGTCATTGTCTTGAGCTACGGTGCGTGTGCTCCTCCGAAGCTCAAGCGTGTCCCGGTGAGCCAACTCCCCGACATGCGCGTCATTATGCGCCACTTTGCTCACTCACTCAACCCCTCACTCCTCTTTCCTTCCAGTGCAGTGTAGCTCCTCAATTGCATTGTCTTCCCCATCTCTGGAGCTATGGTCCCCGCTAGAGATCTCTGAGCTCGGTGAGTCCCTAGCCACTCCAAACTCGATTTAAGCTTCACCTCACCTCCGTGAACCCGCTCATGTGGTTCATTTCAGCTATTGTTGCCCACACCGAGCTGTCGCCTTCGACATCCCAGTCACCGTCGCCGCCATCAACGCCTTCTCCTTTTTGGTGAGTCCTCGACCCCACTGAGGTTGTTTTCCCCATCTATGTGACCCCCCTTGAGCTGTGCACGTGCTTTGTTTCATTTGTTTTCCTCTGAGGAGACCTATCACCGTGGAGCTTACCACCGCCACCTCCATTCACTGACAACCTGTAATATCCCGCTTAAATATCAATAATTTGGAATTAAGAAATTTGAGTGTAGTAGCTAAAATTCGGAATTTGAGAGAGTTTTGAGCCTCCAATCCATAGTCGTTGGGGAAAGAGCCAGCCTTAGAGGCCCATGGCCCATGTGGGGCTGGTAGCCCACTTGAAGGCAAGGGAGACGGGGAGCAAGTCACCAAAACCCTAGCTGCTATTGTACCGTCGCACCTGCTATAGTATCCTCCACCCTTGGCTGTTGCTGCCATCTCCTCCCAGATGTAGCCATGTTGTTCTTGTGTACTACTGGCCGAAGCAAAGAAGAGAGGGAAAGAAAGAAGAAGAAGAAGAAGAAGAAGAAGAAAGGAAGAAGAGAAGGAAAATTTCGTGGGGATTCGATGAGATTTCACTTCCCTCATCTCGATCTCCAAGGGTGACGCTCGATTATTAAATTTCTTTTGGTTTATTGTTTCGTCTAGTCAGTAGAAGTTCTGTGATTAGATCGATAGAGTTGTTTATGTTGTGATTGAGTTTTGTGTTCCAATTGGGTAGAATCTAGAAACTTCACCTGCTACAGATAATTAGAGAATTCAAATAACTTTCCGCAGAGTATTTGTGCATGATAATTGGATGGGTAGATAATTAGTTATGATTTTTACAATCCGACTGCCTATTCAGTTCCTTAGTTTTAGGCAGCATGCATGGTTATATAAATTAAAATTATAAAATGGACGAATTTGGACTTTTGATCTTCAGTAAATAGATAGATGACTTTATAATAACTCCAGAAAGTCGAAGAACACATTTTTTGGACAAGTATGATAGGAGTTATGGTATTTTGAATTATACAATTCAGTTTCGACTTTCTGTTGGGGACAGTCGGGGAAAAATGTTATGTTAGCGAAATTTTTTTGCAAGATGGAAATATTTAATTAAATTTTTTATAGTATCTAATTCTTTGTGGATTCCAGAATGTCTTAGATCACTACTTTTGGATGAACCAATTAAAAGTTATTGAATTTCTAAGTTGATATTATCGAAGATGACAAATCTGTTTTTGGAGTTAAAAACAAGGGTTTAGACGAAATAATCTGAACTTTCGATCACCTGAGAAATTATGGGTATATATATGTAGATTCTAGAAAGTCTGAGTTCATGATTTTTGGAACTGTATATCAAAAGTTATGATTCTTCTAAGGTGACTGTCCTGTTTTGGACAGATTGTTGTTCGGGAAGGAATGGTATCATTTTGGGTTGCGATTAGGAGCGGATTTGTCTATTTAGTTTTATTGCAATATGGTGTGCTTTTGGATGGTATTGTTAGTATGTTGTACGAATGCTAGGTGTTAGTGTGAAACCGGGGTTAGAGCACTCTACTCATCGTCCTCCACCACATGGTTTAGGCAAGTATATTAATTTTAGAGTAAATTGGATATTTGGTGGTGCAAACGGGCTAAATGACTGTTGTTATTGTATTCATATGAAGTATGAATATTTTTAGTTATTTATATGCTTTCGTTAATTGATGATGCATATTGGAAAATATGGAAGTCATTCATTTCATTTCAAATAGATCCCCATATTTGAGATATGGGCAATAAGATCCCCGTATGAAAAAGGACATGCACTAGATCCCCGCATTTGAGAATACGAGCGAGTGAACACCGACGGGTGTTACACTCAGCTATACTAGTATATGTAGAAGTGGAGATATGTGCATGATTTGCATCGCATTCATGACATTTACATAAGTTTTGAGATAATGAGAATGATCGGCCAATGTTTTAATGTTTCTTATGTTATTTATTTGTACTTGTTGAGTCTTTGACTCACTCTTGCCATTTATTGTTTTAGGTGTACGTTGAGAACGACATACATCAGGTGCAAATAGTTCACAAAATGATTACACTCTGTTGCACTTCACATCATCCAAATATTATTTCTGTTACCATATTCCAGTGATAAATTGTTATTGTAATAAGTGGTTAATTATCTTGTGATTCCAATAGTTCCCTACAGTCTTTTTCCATGCTAGTTGATGACATTTACCATTTGAAGCTTATTCATGATGCTGCTGATCTTGATTGAATCGTAATAATTGTCAATTTTGGTATTGAGTTGTTTGCTAAAATTTGTGTTCTCATATTATTAGCAATGTTTGGTTATGAAACCTAACTATCAGTAGTCGTTGATTTGATAAAAAAAAACTAGTGTTATTTAATGATAGTAATCGTAGGTTACATCTTGGCTCTTGTTAAGCCAGGGTGTTACACAACCGGCCACCTTGGACCTTCCCCGACTTCATTGACACCTCCTCATGGTCGTGGTGAGCTACTAGAGCTTAAGCATCCTTCAACTTGCTTAGTTTTGGGCATTTACATCGTAATTGCTAGCAATGCCCATGGCACCGCCATAGGACATCACTGCCAGCTCACCTCAAGCAACCCTAGGGCCCTGAGCCACGACGACTAGCTATGCAAAAGCCCTGTAAGTCCAATTTGAGCCACAAATCCCACATCTTTTATCCTTGGCACCAACGTCATGTTGGACCTGAAGCTCCTCGCCACTTCTCGCTACTGTGCCGCCGCTCTGTCCACCTTTACGACCATCTCCACCACTCATGTCATCGCCGTGACCCTATCTCTCCATTCCCAGGCTCCCCCAAGCCTTTCCGCGTCTACCTCACTACCGACGAGCTCGCCTCTCCTCTCGGCCCCTCATGTTCTGCTCTCTTTCCTTCTCTCTTTCTCTGACCGGTGGGACATGCGAGATTAAGATTTGATTAGCGCCAAATGATACTGTTTAAAGTTACTAAGACACTGACATATGGGACCGGTTGAAAAGATAATCAGAAATCTAATTCAAAATGTTTTTAGTAAATGAGTCACCGACATGTGGGACCACCCACTGTTTCCAGTTTAAAACATGTTTAAAAAATCGAAAGACTGACATGCACTACTACACAAAGGCTCATCACATACGGTTGTAAACCATCATCACAAACAATTTATGAACTGTTTGAATTTACGAGTTTGTGATAACATGTGATTATCACAAGCGGTTTTCAATATATATATATATATATATATATATATATATATATATATATATATATATATATATATATATATATATATATATATATATATGTGTGTGTGTGTGTGGTGTAGTTAAGTAGTCCCTTGTTATCTAACTTGAGGTCTGAATTCTACTAGCTAGCTTGCTCCTTGGCCGTTCATCCTAAACGTCAGGAGAAACGACCTACTTCATCAAACCTGACACACTAGAGTGTGTGATTTGTTTCATGCCACAAGCAGCCACTGCTTGAAGATTTTATAAAGAAGAGATCAGTAATGGAATGGTAGGACCCTAGGACGCAATGGAATAGCAAATTAATAAATATATTTGAAGTTGGCATACTGCCATCTAAAGGGAACTACTGTACAACATAACATAGGTCTTCATAGAAAATATAGGATAACAAGTCTATATGGTTGGCGTGGCAAACTAACTGACGATGAAAACTCTTGCTCTAAGACCACCACCGTCCACCCTCGACCGTGCCGCCACCACCCCGGCGAGTTACCTATAGCTCCCTCTAACTCATTCTTCCCATAGCAATTCATTAGAGCTCAAATATGAACTACTTATCAATTCAATTTTAGCATAAGACTATTAACACCATTGAGCGGTTCAACAGAGCATACAAATACCAATTTGCAATACCTCCCAGTGCTAGGCACAGACAAATCACACAGATTGAATATATCCAATAGCACAACATATAGGAAAAATGATATGGACATTCATCTGAAGCTTATATCCTACACAGCTACACTACACTTATATCTCTGAAGCTTCTAAAAATTCAACAAAAAAATTGACTAGAACATGTTCTTGCATCTGTCAGTATGCATTCAGTAGTTATCTGTTCTTGACTATAGTATACTACAGATCGATAATATACAACAAGATGATTTGGAATCGATTTGTAAATGCATGTAGACCTTGTAGTGTCTACTCGTGGAATGAAATCGATCAACAAATCGAGTACAAGCCTACTACAACAGATGATTCAAAGGCAAAGAAATCGAGCTGGGGAGAATACCACACCATGGCCGACCATGGGGAGAGCATCGGGGAGGACGACGGTGGGGCAAATACCTCGATGGCCGACCGCCGCATCTCTAGTAGCTATCTCTGAGTGCCACCAGGGAAGAAGATGTCGCCAGGGAAGAAGAGGTCACCGGGGAAGAAGAGGTCGCCAGGGAGGAAGAGCCGCCGCTGGGGAGGAGGGAGCCGCCGCACTAGCCGTCACCGCTAGATGAGAAGGGATCGGGGGAATTATGGAGCTAGATGTGCACGGGGCTAAGGAGGATATGAACAGGAGAGGGCAAACCCTAGTGTCCGAATATAAATAGGTTTGGACATCACAGACGGTTCTATCACAAACAGTTTGTAGATGAAACCGTCTGTGATAAATATGCATCACAGACGGTTCTAAAGTTGAACCATCTGTGATAAATACATAAATGCAAATTGAAAAAACATATGACACATTCTCATATACATAAATGCAAATTCATAACATATGACACATTCTAATCTACATAAATGCAAATTCACATATACATAAAACCGCTAATTTTACGACAAGTAGATCGAGACCTGTGCAAAGAACTTGGCGTACTCATGCCTAATCCTACATTCATCGCTGCAGAAGATGACGTAGTCGTCCCACCCTTCCGTCATGCCACAGCTGGTGCTTGTGCACCGGTGGCTGTCCTTCGGCTGCGCCAACACCTGGCCCTATGGCCTGGCCATCTTCTTCCACATTGAGATCCTAGACCGCGTCCGCAGTGAGCCTTCGGCACCGCCTGCACTCTCGGTTGGTCCTCTTGTCCATCTCGCACCAGCCGCTGGCTGACTAGCCCTCGACCTGGCTAATGTAGTGTTTCCAAACGTCACATGCCTCGTCAGTCGTGTGGAGGAGGAGGCCGAGCACGTAGGCCGCGGCCTTGTGGCTGATGATGACCACCTGGTCGAGGCACACGAGGCCATGCTGCAAGTCCTTCTGCACGAAGACGAGCGTGAGGCCAATGATGAAGCAGGCCTTTGGGTTGCTGGCGCCGGCCAGGTGGTTGACAACGGCGAGGTAGCGCTCGTTGTCTAGCCACTTCATCGCCTCCTCCCGCTCCAGCATCACGCGCCTCCCCATAGCGCCCTTCTTGGACACCTTGTACATGGCCTTGCAACTCCAATATACGTACATACATAATTCAAGACGTTAGAATAAATAGTAGTACATATTTTTGTAGGTATAAATATGTATGTACGTGGCTCGTAGGCTGCAGAGGTCAACCATGGGCTGAAGAGAACTCGCGGCCACACGGCCGATGATGTCGACGATGACATCATGAGGAAGAGCGATGGCGATCACTGACCTCCTCACCTTGGTACTCACCATCGTGCTCCGCGTGCTCACCATGGCGATCGCTGCGTAAGTATTCAATACCGTGAGTAGAGTGATCAGAGGTTTCATCTTCAGTGGTGGATGATTGTTCTTATAAAAGGAGTAACCAGTGCGCGAGACGAAGAGATGCATCGTAACGTAGTCAGCGTGCAAGACGAAGAGACGCATCGCGCGAAAGCCGAAGCGGCATTGAACATATCATAGACACTTCCAACCACAAACCGTCTGTGATACAAAATTATCACAAACGGTTTGTGGTTGGAAGTGTCTATGAATTATCACAGACAGTTATAATTAGAAACCGTCTGTGATGTCTACAGTTATCACATATAGTTCTTTTTATGAACCGTTTGTGAATTATGACAAACGGTTCTAGTTAAAAACCGTCTGTGATAATTACATATTACAGATGGTTCTAGCCATTGCTATATACCACAGATGGTTCTTATTAACAACCATCTATGATAATTACAACACATACGGTTCCATAGGAACTGTCTGTGATGAGGCGTCCAGTATAGCCTGTTTTGTAGTAGTGATGTGGACCGCAGCTGTCAATAGGTTAAAACAAATTTGGATTTAATCTTTCAGTTAATAGTTAATGAGTCTATGACATGTGGGACTACCATTTTCTAAATATAATTAAGAAATAAAAATATGAGTCATTGATAAGTAGGGCCCACATGTAAGTTAATAAAATCTGAAAAATGTAAAAAATAAGAAAATACGGTTTTAGTTCAGAGGAAATACACTTTCTGTATTGGAAAGCGTAAACCTCAGAAAATACACTTTTGATGTCACCTTTTTATTTAGTTTCAGGATTTTCAAATCGAACCAAATTGAAATGTTAATAACTTTTGCATATCTCTACTACTTAAATATTGAAGTTGGTGGTCGTCCATCCTCCCAACATCTTTCTCGTCCGTCCTATCATCGGGTGACCGACGGACCAGATCAACTAATGTGGGGAGGCTTGTTGGGTCACGGGTAGGCTACTATAGCAACAAATCAAAATTTTCTACCACGTAAACTAGGAAGCCAAGCAAGTAGATGATCATAGATCGTTACCACCAGACGCGCAGAGCAGCGGAAGAAGAGTTGGAGCAGCCTGGTCCAACGAAGAGCGCGTCGATGTAGTGGTCGTAGTCGATCGTCTCCTCCAGCGACCTCTGCAGTTCGTTGTGAAGATCACGGATCGTCTTCAAGCACAACAGCAACCGCAGTAGCGTCTCTACGATATCCACACGTCCAGGGAAGGAACAACCATGCACCGGTGTGCTAGCACCAAGTCGCACGGTAGAGCTATTTGGAAGAGGGCGACTAGGGTTTCAGTAGAACAACTCAACTCACGACTTTCGTGTGTCTCGTCTGTTACATTCACCTCTCCCAACAGCCTCATGCATCTCCTTATATAGCACTTGTGACGGATCCTATCCAAACACGTTTGACGTATCTTATCCGTACTGGTTTGTTCTAACCCATTAAGTGTGTGACCCTGTAGGTTCGTGCGTAATCAGTTGTGACTCGGAAACCCTTTCTGATCATGAGTCGTTAGCGGTTCCTAACAGGACATAACAATTCCCGAATACACACAAATTATATCGGACGAACCTTAGTGCAATATGATCTGCGACCAGGTCCTCATCACTTATGACTAGGTCCTATCTCTATACAGCCAGTTCGTATTTGGTCACGACCAGTTCGTAACTCCTTACGACCAAGTTTCGACCACTTTGTGATTTCATTCGACCAGTCTACGACCAGCTCGTATCTCCATACGACTAGTCCGTAACTAATCGAACTAAGCGACCTACTTGTGTATTCTCCCTTTGCCTCACGATATCTGGTTGAACTCCAGGTGAGATGTTGTGTCATCCATGGACTGTTCAATACTTTCTCGATCGAGTGTCGGATAACTTCATGTGGTCGAACACTTCAACCACTAGTGGCATGGCCATGCACTTTCTTTATCTGACCACAACGAGGGGCCCAGTGAATAGTATATTTTCTATTTAACTTCCAATTTAAATTACCGAACTGACATGTGGGGCCCGTCGTCAGTGACATAGTCCAATGGACTTGGTCCACCGACGTACGCGCACAACGCACGGCGCTTAAGGCCTTGGGCCCACATGTCAGCCACTCTACGTTTTTGTTTTAACTCCGCCGTTTTTTGTGCACGGGCCCACAAGTAAGTGGCACATTAGAGCACTAAGACAATGATTAAATGCTAATCATTACCATTTAGTGCCTAATTGCCAGGCTACAGTGCATGTTTGTGTACGACAACAGGGAGCTCCGTCCCGTGCGACTGCCTGGTGGCTCATCGGCGCTACGCGCCACGGCAAAGCCGGCCAAGGCTTGGTACAGCTGCACAATAGTGTAACGTCCCGTTTCTCTTAAGTTTCTTGCCTGGTTTTCAAAATAAAAGTAACCATTTGGCTTTATTGAGAATCCAAAGCTTAACCTGACGTTTTGAAATCTGGAGAGTTCAATTGGAATTAATTAAACCTTAACTAAGTTCTTTGTTGGTGTTCCTTCTTTCATTCGAGCCTCTCTGTGTGTCCTCGGTTTGTCTCTTCTCTCTTAACTTCCTTTGTTGGGTTGAACCTCTTTGAGATCCAGACCTCTCTCTTATCTCCCTCTGTTGGGACCTCCCCGTGCTTGGGTTTTCTGATTAAAGACCCAGCTCGGGTTTGTGTTTCAAAACCTCTTTGGTCCCTCCAAGCCACGCTTGGTTTTGTTTCTTTGGACCTCCGTGGACCTCTCCACGCTTTCTCGGAACCCCCGAGTTCTCTTGGGCGCTCGAGTCTCTGGACCTCCCGCCCTTTTGGGACCCTCCTAGACCTCCTCGTGGCTATTTGGACCTCCTTGTGTCCAAATAGACCTCCCTCGTCCTGCGGACTTTTACGTGTCCTTGAGACCTCCTCCGCGTCCTTTAAGACCTCCCCTTGTTAGGATCTCGCCATTAGGACCTCCTCTCGAGAGATCTTAGCCGTCTGTGTCCTCCTTAGTTGGATCCAAAGGTTCCGACCTCCTTAGGTCCAAGACCTCCTTAGCGCTTGGACCCATCTTTGACTCTCGTGGTCAGATCGCTGAGGCCTTGCCTTCTTAACCTTAGGACCATCCGATGTGGGTTGGATGGCCCGATCCTAAGGGCACGTTAGCTTGGTCCGAACGCCCCTTTCCTCCTTGCCGTCCGATTTTAATTAGGCGGCCTAGTCTCGTTGGTCATTCGCTTGGTCCGAACGTTCCTTTCCTTCTGGACCGCTTGGATTCCAATCGAATGGTTCCGCTTTGATCTTGCGTTTGCCTTTGTTTCGGGACCTCCTCCCGGTTGTTTTGCAAAGACCACCTCCCGGTCCTTCTTGGTCTTTTGTAAGGACCACCTCCTAAATCAGATATTCTGTTGGTCGAGGACCTCCTCGCACCCTTTGATCTGGACCGTTGAGGTCCTCCCTTGAAATCTTTACCCTTTCCCTTAGACCTCCCTTGTGCAGTGCGGCGTCGAGACCTCTTCGTTTTGAGCTTTGAGGACCTCTTGTCCAGACCTCCCTCTCGAGTGTCTTGGACCTCTTGCCCAGACCTCACAGGTGGCCTTTGGCGGGGTGACCCTTGCGGTGGGACCATACCCTTGACCAATCAGACACCCTTTTGATCGCCCCACTTACCAGCCCCTCTCCACCTTGTACTTATTGCTCTTGCCTCAGAACTCATGCGCATTTAATAGGTGTCGGGTCACATTAAATGCAATCACATCCGAGGTACTTTATTTCAATTCTTTTAGGGCAAGCCCCGCCTAGTTGTCTGATTGCCTACCGTCCTTTGGGTTTTCCTTGTGGTGCACACTACCAACTCCGGCTATATAAAGCACAGGCGGGCAAGCCTTTGTAACTTTGTTGCTCATTTCTTCCTTCCTCGCCTCACCGCTTTCGGTCCTTCCTTGCGCAAGACCTTCCCGGGGAGATCTTTGAGGTCGTGTTAAGCCTCTTGGTTTCCTTTTGGCTGAGTTGGTTTGAGTTCTTTCGGTTCTTTTGAAGTTCCTTGGCTTAGTGTGGTTTTGCTTAATTGGTTTTCTTGCGAACGTGTAGATCACGAGATTGAGGAGATCTTGGACCCAGCTCTCTCTACTGAAGGCTCTCCGCTGCTTGACCAAGGCAAGCCACAGACCCCCTTTTGATGATCTTGAACCAAGTTTCGTAAATGTATTTCGGTTTTACTTTATCATGCATGGCTATGTTTATATGAAAATGGTTTGGGCTGTAGTTACTTGCCTACTTGCTGTTATGTCTCCTTCATACCTTGTCTCCATCATGTTGTCGTGTTCACCTTGTGAGCCTTAGGGTGGATATTTAGTTGGTGTTCTTTGTTATTTGCCAACATGGGGGACCGTAGGTCTTTATAGCCTTGCTTAGAATACGTGGTTCGAACGTATCATGCTTCATCTCTAATAATCTTGACTAATAAATATGAAATGTGTGGCTAGTGCCATTGTTGAGCAGCTATGGCAGGACGCCTAAGCTGTGTTGACTGTGGTGTGAGATCACTTGGTTAAAAACTGTTGTGCCAAGACTGGGTGGTCTTTTGGCATGGGTTAATACAAATGGTTTTTTGAGGCAAGAAGGTAGGGAGTGAGTAGTGGGTGCTATGCACACTGGGTTTGTGGAAGTCTTGCCTTAGCACGATTAAGGACTTCACTTTGTGTCATTGAACTGGGCCAAGCAAATTGCAACCACAAGATCATTTTATGGGAATGGTGCAGGCTGAATAATTAGTAATGGGTTGGCTTGGGGCTGTTGTGGTTGGCGTGTGATTCGTTGGCGCAAGAGGGCACCCATAACCTGCGGACTTCTAGACCACAGGAGGATTACGAAACCTTAGCGGGCGGCCGAGTCGGTTCAAAGCTTTGTAAAGGCCTTGTCGCTCTCTAGGCGGCTCACCTTAGGAAGTGAGCAAGGGTGGCCGGAACCCGATCCGCTAGAGAGATCGTGGATTGTGGGTAAAGTTGTACATCTCTGCAGAGTGTAAAGATCTATTCGAATAGCCAAGTCCTTGGTCATGGACATGCTCAGTGAAATGGTGCAAGGGGTAGCTGTTTCAAAAGCATGTGCCTTTGGACACTTCAGCGAGATGCCTTGGCTTTGCCTCGAAGAGACCTTGGCCGGCTCTAGAGGGGTCAAGGTTGGCTCGGGTAGTGGTCCGGGGTTGGTGCGGACCTCTGGAGTGGGTGCTCTGGAGTGGGTTTTTGGTAAGGACACTGTCACGGTGTGACGGAACTCCTTCATTTTGGTTGTGGTTGTGAGTTGGTGCTCACCCCACCTTTTTAAACATCAAAAGTATTATGTACTATGGTTTTACTTTGCTGCTTTTTAATCTATTACTATTTTTATTGTTCAAATCTGGCTTTGCACAAACTAACCATACTGACTCTCCATTGGTAAGTCCTTGCATGAGTATTATTGCACCTTTGCTCTCGTGACTTCTTGAGTACATTCCAAGTACTCATGGCTTAAGCCCATGTCAAAGCAGATTATGAAGATGACCAAATGCTGAAAGTCAGACCTCTTCGAGGAGGAGTTCTTGACGACTAATTCGCTTAGGGCGTCTTCCACCCGACACTGTGGTGCTTGTTGGATGGCTTTTGCATGTTCTCGTGTTTGAGCCCTAGAAGCTCCTTGTTGCCGATTGTAAGTCCCGTTGGTGTTGTAAGCCCTCGGTGGCGAGACCTCTTGATAACAAGCTTGGCCATAAGGTCCTATTATATAAAGTTTAATTTATGCCTTCATCTCTGTTTGACCTCGTGGTTGTGGTATTGGCTTGTGTTCTTGTGCGAGGCTAGCTCTGTTGTCCCGGGACTAGCTCGGATGCAGGCGGGACCACCAGGAGGTCCTTCGGGACTTAGCCTGGGAGGTCCTGCGGACCTCTCTTAGTGATGTGCCTGGAGGTGCTACCGAGCGGGTGGCGGCCACGACCTCTAGGAGGTCTTCAAGACCTCCTGGGAGGTCAGTGGCGGACCAAGACCTCCTCGGTAAAGCTCCATGCGGTGCTACCACATCTTTCCGTGGTGACTTCGCAGCGCAAAAAAAAAATGGTCTTCCCGGACCTCTTGCGGTACATCACGGGGTGGGTCTTCACAAATAGCAAGGCACATCTAATGGGAGTGGTCTCGATGGCTGAGGTGGTTTACACCAGTGGCTAGCCAGAGAGGGGCAGTGCTACTAACTACGGCAACCATGCACAAGCAACCACAGCTCCGCAGCGTTCATTCAAGCGGGTGCTTAGGCTTCTAGGGACTACAAGGAAGCTACCTGAAGCTCGATGGGTCCTTAGAGAAGCTCGGAGCAGCTCGAAGGTGTAACCAGCGTCGAAGAAGGTGACGGCGATGGCACGGTACTCGTGGAGAGGTGAGCCTAAGAAGATCCAGAATGAGTGAATACTCGGGATAGCACAAAGAGACTACGGTGATGCTAAGGAAACAAGGAATTGAAGAATGGCTTACCGAATCAAGGTGGGAGACGAAAGGGCTGTTCTTCGGCCGAAAATGAAATCCCTCCAAAATCATGAAATCCTGCCATGCATTGTTGAAATTGATTGAGGGGTTTACTTTATGATGTCCTAAGACACAATGCGACAAGCAAGGTTGAGGATAATACCTCCCGGAGACGAAGATGACAATGAGGTGCCGTCGGGTGTGTGCTCTGGAGCGGCCGAAAGGCACAGTCGTTGTCCAGAAGCTACAAGTGATGAGAAGGGTGGGCTTTAGACAAAATGGAAATGGCAATGAACCTAGAAAAGGGAGGACGCATCCGGGACGAGCTTACTTGAGAGGTGAGCTAGCAATGGCGCCCTCCTCCTCTCGGTCGTGAGAAGAAGTGAGTAGCAAAGGAGGGCAAGGAGGGGTATTATCCCTGGGCGATGACGGAATCAGCAACGGGATGAAACGGCGATGTACTGGATAGGTGGATCTGGGCGGCAGATTCAAGGTGTCAAGTCACGTGGGGCAGAGCTCGGCCGTGACGTGGCTATGCGCTTCAGCGCGAGGAAGGAGATGACTCCGACAAGTGTGCCCAGCAAGCAGTGACACAAAGTAGCGTGGACGCGAGGGTGGCTCGAGCGCGATTGGTTGGTTCGGTCTGGACCATTTGATCACGAATGGATGGCTCAGATCTATCGAGAAGTTCGGACTATCCGATCGGGTGACCCACGTGGACCACACGATCTTGATCGGATGGTCGATCTCATTTTGGTGCATTTAGTTGATTTAGCCGAGTCAGCTCGCCCGGGTCGGACTCGAGTCTGAGTCTGGTCTGAGCCGAGGAACAGTACCAGTTTGACTGGTTTTGAATTAAGCTAATTCTACTTTGACTGGGGTCTTAAAAATAGAAATAAATTTTCTAAAAATCTAAAATAAATCAGAGGGGTTCTTGGGAAGGTCTATTGTTCATAAAAATTCTTAAACCTTACTATTCATGATATATTTTGTATAGTTTAAATCCAAACCTGAGATAGGTTATTGGATTGAGTTTGAATTTTTTGAGGTTTAAGACTAGTCCTATAAATTTGGGAAAAATTATATTTATTCATGATAATTATTATAGTAATTGAATAAATTATTTCCAAATGATGATCACAAGTTTTTGTTCCTATTTTTTGTTTGGGGTTAAATTTTGAAGTGTTCTTTAACAATTGTTTGAGATTTTCCAAGTGCAATAAATTATGCAAATGTTTATAAACATGATGCATGCTGATGAGATGCATACTAATTCTTATTTATTAATTGGGGATGTGACACTTTCATTTGTCACGCTTTCGCGTTCGATTCGTGGCAGACAAAGCCGGCAAGCACATTAGGGTAATGGTTAAGTTATTAAGGGTTAATTGCTTGATTCAGTATTAGTATGACATGTGGACCAGTCGAGGTAAACGCGATTAGAAGTAATTGAAAATGTTTAAACTGTTTAAGTCTTTGACATGTGGGCCCTCCTAGGCAGTTAAGTGGTGACGTCCTTTATCAAGTACATTTTCACTTAGTGGAAACGTATTATCTTAGCTCATAAATCAAGTTTACGTTTCCATAAAACGAAGACGTATTCGTGGAATACGCCTTTGACGTCGTCACAACTAGGGATGGCAATTGTGCCCGTTTACCCGCGTGCCCGCGGGTAAAAACCCTAATGGAGGTGGGTATGGGACTCTTTCTTTGCCCATGGGTATGAAAATGGGAGTAATTCTTTACCCATCGGGCAAACGGGCACGGACATGGGTAAGCTCCACCCGTACCCGCCACGCCCGTTTACCCGCCAACCATACTGCAAATCATGGGGCCACTGCCTCCTTAATCCTTATCTCTTCTTCCCCTCTTCTGTCGCATCAACACCCCATGCCCGCACTTTGATGATGTCGTGGCTCACCACCCTTTCCACCCTCTGGCGTTGGCCACTCCTCGTCCTCCTCCATATCTCCCTCCGCCCATCGTCCTCTACCTAACCATCCCCGGCTCCCTGCCCGCCCGCCGGCCGCACCACTCTCGTAGTCTCGCCTCTCGCTCCCACTCCCTCCCCAATCCACAGACTACCGCCGGCCGCCTCGCCTTCGGTGCCTCCTCCTCCACCGGTCTCCTTCCCTTCGATGCCTCCTTTGGAGTCCCCCGCAAGGCGACGCCGCTGCCGTTGGGATTCGGCGATCCAGTGAGTCCTCCCCTTCTATGCCTCCTTCGGAGTCCCCCCTGCAACCGCAAGGCGACTCCGCTGCCGTCGGGATTTGGCGAGACGCTGTCGCCGCCGGGGATCCAGTGAGGTGCCGTTGCCGTCGGGATCCGGATCTAGGGTTTGAGGTGGCGGACGACGAGATCTGGTAGGCTTCATGGGCTCAGGAAATTCGTGTTAAGATGGAATTGGTCTAGATCTGGTCTTGTAGCTGTAGCCCATTTCTTCTGCAGTTCCTCATTCTGTAGCTACAAATCTATTGGTTTAGTGTGTTTTGATTGAGGCGTCTCCTTTCCCAAAGATCTGCAGAATTATCTTATACATTTCACGTTGTGACGAGATTTAGTGTCGAAGTACTTTAGTACGATGTCGAATTATCAATACACATGACATGTTCTTGGGAGTAATGAAACACAGTAAAAATTTTATGATGCTTCGGTTGTTACTTGCAATACTTGATATGCTTGTGGAAATTTATCGTGACAAATGAATGCTTTGGAATCATGCTGAATATTGTTGTCAAATGTTAACTCTTCTCTTGTTGGATATCAATGTGTATGCAATGCTGGAGTAGTGGAATAAAGTCAATGGATCTATGTGATCATCTAATATTATGAACTTGACTTCATAATATTTTGTAGTCATTGTTTGGTATCGGGCTTTCCTGGATTTGCCCTTTGGTTCGAGGGCTCATGAGATGTGGAATCATCAGTCTCTTTGTTTTGTGATCATCCACAGCAATTCAAGACAATTCTGCAATTTTTTTGGTTGGAGTGGTGGGCGGGGTTCGTGGGTACACGGGCATGCCCGCGGGTGACGGGTATGGGCGAGCTTCTTCGCCCGTCGTCCTTCGTGGGCATGCCCGTGGGGGAAAATTGGGGTCGCGGGCATGGGTATGGGCGAGCACTACCCGTGCCAGCCGCGCCCGATTGCCATCCCTAGTCGCAGCCAAGGCTAGGTCAAAGCTGACCTAGTCAACATTTTCACTTGGGCCCCACCAGTCAGTGACCATGGGTCGGCTGAGCGTCGGTATAAAAATAATTTAACGTTTTTAGAAATTCCGAAATGAATTAGTTTTGCTTTGGAAATTCTAGTAAATTAGAAAATGCATAACTAATTCATTTTTGCTCCAAATTGAATGAAACCAATTTTGTTAATTTTAATTTTTAGTGTACTTTTTAATGGTTTAGCTTTCAAGTTTGTTTCTGTTGCAAAAAGTTTTGGTTAATTAAAGGAATTGTTTTTACATTAGAAAATGGGTTAAAACTTCTAAAATTCATAAGTATTTCATCCTAACTCCAAATAGAGTGAAATCAATTTTGATATTTCTTATTTTTCCTGTACTATAACTCGGCTTAAGTTTGGCTCTTATTGTTGTTTCAGAAATTGTTGCCAATTAATTTATTTGTGAAATTATACCTTTAATCATTAAGTAATTAGAAATGCTCATAAATTCATTTTTGGACTGAACCCAAATTGTTTAAAATTCAAAACTCTACCTGCTGTATATGCATGTTTGTTGAAATTGAATGTTGGTTATTTTTTTTGTATTATCTATTTTTATTCGTTCTTATTCGTTCTTTTGATCAATCGATAGATTTCGACGATTCGGGTATATTTGAGAGTGATCCTTAGCAGTCAGATGACTATCTTCAACAAGACAAGAAGTTTTTTATTGATGCACATTGATCCTATTATATTCGCATGTTAATATTTCAAATGTTTCAACTGTATGTATGCATGCTATGTTGATAAGTATTTTTCTCTATTCGCGATAATTCGCCTGAATAGTTACTTGAACTATAGGTAAAATATCCATCTTTTACCACTGAGCTTAGGCTATATCCGTTGTGATTTAGGGCTCGATGGATGGGCTCTAGTCACTTTATATTGTAATATTCGAGTTGTTGTCGCTTAGCCATGCTTAGAACGGTAGTATGGGGATCATTGCTTCGACGATGGTCATTACAACATTACTTTAAATACTTGAGTCAGGGTACTCATGAATATGTCCTATTTGGAAAAAATAAAAATGAAAATGAAAAGGATTTAGATTTGGGCACATGGTTGATAGTGTGATTATTGGGTGTGTGGTTGTGTGCCCGAGTCAACAAGGACCGAATATTTTGTTACACTAAACCAAGCATTATTGTGTGCAACCACATGAGGGTATTCGGAACCCCCTCTTGACTTAGTACTCTGGGGAGTGTTAATTAAAGAGTTGCTAGTGGTAGGTATAGGTGGATAAACGAAATGTGTTATATTGTGTCGGGCATGTGCAGGGTGGGTTCTGGTAGGTTCCCTCGCCCGAGGAGCGTTGGCAGTTGCTATGGCTGGGCCAACGTCTCTGACATAATGTATGGGTCCTCTGTGGGAGCCCAGGATGGGCGATTCACAAAGGGTTAACCCCCACACGTGCGACTATTAATTAGCTCATTCCTTTGGAAAACATCTCGTAGGACTTAGCTCTGCCAGCATACCTTTGGAAGTGTGCTTTATCTGGTGGCAAAAGGAGCGGTTTGACATGTGGGTAAAGTTGTACAAGCCTACAGGGTTTAAACTATTTGAATAGCTAAGTCCTTGGTTATGGACACGCTTGGGAAGGTCTTTCGAGAGTTAGACTATAACATTTTGATAAAACTTGAATTTGGGTGGTACGAATGGGTAATTCGTACTATTGTTGTGGTGGCTGTGGGAACTCACCTCTAGGTTGTTAATTATGTTTATTATTGTTGTCACATTGTTATTTGATTCATTAAAAACTGATTTGTTAAAATTGCCTTCAATCTATTACACTATTGCAAATAAAATATTGCTTTACGCTGAAAATGAACTCTAAAGCCTTCTCCATTGAATTAAGCTTGTATGTAGCTATTTATAGGCTTGTTAATCATAAGTCTTGTTAAGTACATTTTTGTACTCAACTTCTTTGTCTGTTTATTACAGAGGAGGTTGACCCCCAAGGGGTTGACGAGTGTGAGGCCGACTACACTCTTGACGACTAGCTTGGGCATTTCCGATCAGTTGCCTTGTGGGTAAGGGCAAACTGGTTGGTCTTGTTTACAGCCATCTTATGGCAACTGTTTCAGCTGCAGAATTTCTCTTTTGTATGTTGAATATATTGTAAATTATGAAGACTTCAATAATGTAAAATGTTGTCTATGGAGTTGATACTTAAATTTTGTATGGTGTATGTATACTACAATTCTGGGAAGTACATATACACTGAGAGCGGGAAAAATTTGATTTGTAATACTAGGACCAAGGGAAAGGTTTAGTATTACAAATTAAATTGCCCAGCGGCTCTCACACTCGTTTGAATCCAAAGCATAGCACGACGTACTACTACTCTGCACAGACAAAGGAGGACTTTGCCTTGATCTAATGCCTTGGTGTGAGAGTTTTCGCCCAAGTTACATTCTGTACTAGGCAGCTTGCCTTTTTTCCTCTTGGGTTGGGACGTTACGGTCATATCCCTATATCTAGCTCATAAGTACTTAAGAAAGTTTACCCTTATCTTTCTTTGATCACGACCTCACGATCATACTCACATAGGTGGATTCTCCAGGGAATCCTATAGGACAATTCCCATTGCCATATAGGTATCGAACTCATTAAGAGCTATTGCTCAACCTGCCAAATAGATGGAGCACTACAGCTAATAGGACCCTTAGATGTGCTCTCTTATCCCACATAGTTTGTTGTCCTAGAGCCTAGTTCACGGGATCTCCGATGTCCTAGGATATGTCACCACCAATGTGGGCCTTTACAAGGGTATGAGCCCTATTCCCTTTGACGCTACAAAGATGGTCTTCCACGCCATTCCTTTGGTGAAAGGATCTGCCAAGTTCCTTTCAGACTGAATGTATTCCACAATAATAACACCCGTCTCCCCGGAATACCATACCGACTTAAGTCGTCTATTTATATGTTTTTAAGACTTCATACTGTCCTTCCTACTCTTCACCTTAACCAAAACGGTTTGGTTATCGCAGTAGGTTAATATAGCTAGAATTGTCTTTTCCAGCACCGGTAGGTTAGAAAAGGAGTTCTCTAATGCATTCTGTCTCTACAGTCGCTGAGTCAAGTGCTACCAACTCAGCCTCTATGGTGGACCGTGTAACGATATTCTATTTAGAAGACTTTCACGAAATGGCCCTACCTGCTAGAGTGTAAACATAGCAACTTGTAGCCTTCGTATCATCTAAGTCACTAATCCAGTTATAATCACTGAATCCTTCAAAGACCGCAGGATGTCCAAAATAATATATTCCTAAATTTTTGTCCCCTTCAGGTACCTAATTACTCTCTCAAGTGCTATCTAGTGATCATCTCCTAGATTGGTGGTATAACGACTAAATCTGTTTACAGCATATGAGATGTTAGGCCTCATTGCACTAGTCAGATACATTAAGGACCCAATTACTTGAGAATATTTAAGCTACTCTATTCCATCTCCAGTGTTTTTATGTAGCTTAACATTTTGATCATAGGGTCTGGCTACTGATTTACCATCCATGAACCCAAATCTGGTTAGGACATTGTCCACACAATGGGATTGTGAAAGAGTAATTCCATTCTCACCAATTAACAACTTGTTGTTTAAGATAACATCACCTTCACCCAGGTCTTTCATATCAAAATTCTGGGAGAGAAAAGACTTGGTTTTATTGATTGCATCCATGTTGATCCTAAATAGCAGTATGTCATCCACGTATAGATAAAGAATGACGCCTTTGCCCCCATTAAACTGATAGTAGACACATTTATCAGCTTCGTTTACGCAGAAGCCTACCGATGTCATTGTACTATCAAATTTCTCATGTCATTGCTTCGGAGCTTGCTTTAAGACCATATAAGGATTTAATCATGTGACATACTTTCTTCTCTTGCCTTTCAACCACAAAACCATCGTGCTACTACATATAAATCTCCTCATCCAACTCTTCGTTTAGGAAAGCGGTCTTTACATCCATTTGATGTACTTGGAGTTTGTATGCAGCAGCTAGTGCTAAAAGCTTCCAAATTGTGGGAAAACGAGCCACATGAGACTATGTGTCAAAGTAGTCTTTACCCTCTTTTTGCATGAAACCCTTAGCCACTAAAAGGGTCTTGTACTTTTCTATAGTACCATCAGGTCTTTGTTTTCTTTTAAAGAACCATTTGCAGCCCACTAGCTTGTACCCAGATGGGAGGACCATAACCTCCCATGTTCCATTAGCTATGATGGAATCCATCTCGCTATGGACTACTTCATTCCAGTAATCCACATCTAGAGATCCATATGCCTCTAAAAGGGTTCGTGGTTCATCATCCATGAGATAAGTGACATAGTCATCGCCAACAGACATTTTAGTCATCTGCCTCTTACTCCTCCTGAACTCCAATTTAGGAGCACTGTTATCCACACTAGGAAGAATAAAATGTTCATCTGAACCAGTAGGGACAATGACTTCATTTGTTCTCATCGGGAACACATTTTCAAGGAAAGTCACATAACGAGATTCCATCATTACATTTGTAACGATGTTACTCACCTCAGATTTGACCACCAAAAATCTATAAGCCGTGTTATTTCTTACATACCCTAGAAAGACACAATCAACAGTCTTAGGACCAAACTTTCTTTTCTTCGGGAACGACACATGCACTATTGCCAGACATCCCCAAGTTTGAAGAAATGATAAGTTAGGCTCCCTCCCCTTCCATTCTTCATAAGGTGTTTCCTATTGATTGTGAGGCGGAACCCTATCGAGGACATAATTAGTTGTGAGAACTACTTCACCCCACCAATAGTTTAACATACCTGAACTTTATAGCATGAAATTAACCAAGTCACAAAGAGTTTGGATTTTTCGTTCGGCTATTCCATTTGATTGGGGTGAGTATGGAATAATTTCATGAATCATTCCACTTTCTTCACAGTATTGAGAGAATTCCTTTGAAACGTATTCAGCGCCTCGGTCCAACCTTAACCGTTTGATTTTCTTTTCTAGATGGTTTTCCACTTCAACTTTAAAGATCTTAAAATATTCTAGTGTTTCATCTTTCGACTTATGTAAATAAATGTAGCAATACTTAGTCGCATCATCTATGATGCGACAATGGGTGTCCCGATCTTTCGATGAGAAGGATAACTCGATTTGGTGGAGACGACTCTCATGATTCAGCTACCAATCATACATGACCAATATGCCTGACAATCGCTGAACCAACTCCATGATTGTCATCAACCTTTCTAGAAGCATGATCGACCTGACCACGAAGGTCTATTCCTGCATGCAATTGAAGAACAAGCAAGAACAAGATAATAAGCAATCTAAAATTGCAAATATGATTGAAATACTCAATAAGGTGGGATTCTGAAACCGTATTATGGTTGGTCTAATCGACACAAGCCAATACACGAAGTTGCAGTGTAGCTAACTTTTAACTAAACGAAATCTGAATTCTAAAGTGTCGCACACATGAGAATATATGAGGGTGACGACCAAGGGGTGGTGTCCAGGGGGGTCGGCACACACCCCTAGTGTAATACCTCATTTTCGATTAGAAAGTTTTCGGTTCAAATTCAAATTTAAAAAATTCGCATTTCCGATAATTCGTCGATACTTCTAGTTTTGGGCCTGGGCCTTTGGGCTAACTTGGAACCAAAGGGGGGAGGCAACCATGAGGCCCAAGCCCACCAAGGGGGCCGGCCAAGAGGGGCTTTAGGGGGGGGGGCGGCCAAGGAGGGAAAGAAAAAGAGAAAAACCCTAAACTCCCACCCTTCCACCCCTCCTCCCCCTTGCAGCCGCCACCCATCTTCCCCCCCCCCCTTGTGCGCCACTTCCAGCAGGGGAACCGGCCCTCCTCCACCCCATTGGTGCCGCCCAAGGACCTGGTGTGGTGCTCCTCCTCTCCTAGACCTTTTCCCGGGTGCCGATATCCTCGTTGTTGATCTCCCACGACAAATTGGTGGAGTTTTCGCGAGGATTCAGATCAAGACAGAAGGGGACACTTCCACGGTTCGATCTTCGTGTTCCTCGGCATACCAAGGGTAAGGTCACTCGATTGTCATTGGTTGTTTAGTCGTAGAGGAGAAATAGAACAGATTCGACTGGGATCAGTGTCAATCTGCTGTAAACCTTACTCTGTCCAGATTGTTGCGTGGGCGTTTTCGCGACCTTAGAGGCCGAACCAGTAGTTTTGATCTCCTAGAGATATTTATAGGTTGTTCTTAACTTTCTATGGCCGCCGAGTTCACTTGATTCCGACGTTCGAGTCAAAAGTTATGGCTGTTTTAGTATCCGCTGTCCAGATTTCTGACGAAACTGAACTGATGTGATAATTTGTAACTTATGACATGGTAATTGGCAGAATCTGGGATTTCCCCCAACTAGGTTATCGTAGGTAATTTGATAACCTTTCCGGATTGATAAAGATTGATCAATTCGGAGTTCTAGATTAAAAGTTATGGTCGTTTTGATACCGCTGATTATTCTGTAGACAGTTTTTCTGTGCTGAAAGTTCACCTGTCTGTTAACGTACTAAATTGGCCGAATCAAATTATCTTGCCAACTAGAGTATTGTGGGTTTGTCAGCTAAGAGTCCACAGAAACTGGATTCACCCCATTTGGAGTTCCAGATCACGAGTTACACCATTTACTGTGCTGCTGCCCGAGGCGGTTTAGGGCAGAATGTGTTAATTTTCAGTTTAGAGGTTCTAGTTATATTTTGAATCGCCGGGGAGTGTTGTAGAACTTTATCTAGTATTTTCATGTTAAATCGTATCCTTATTTCAGTTATTTGTTTGTTAGGAGGTGAAGCTTCAGGTTTGGGAGCACCGCAATCGCATATTAACGCGTCGCAACGCTAAAGGCAAGTACCTTAGTGTTCCTAGGATTATGACATGTTGAATGCTTGATAATGGTGTTGAGTTACTAAGTACCATGTTATTGCTTAAATGTTCAAATTCAATCCATGTGGTTACCTTCATGATGGAGAGCATGTCTTTTGTTGTTCATTATTCACATGTCATGTTCCGCATCCACATTTCATATTTCATCCACGGGAGTGGATCATTATATAAGACCCATCAATTCCAGCATGGGCATGTAAGACCCACCATTCCAATGTGGGCGATTAGGACACCCGCATTTAAACGTTCTTCATACGGGACTTGGGTCCCCGCACTTTGTTAAGTGCGGGCTTAGGTGAACACCGACGGGTGTGTCGCCAGCAATACCAATATATGCGTGTGTGTAGTCCCTTCCTTCCATCTAATTCATTCATTGCATCCATTCGAATACTTGTTCTGCAATTCATTCCTATCCTCCGTTGATGATGTCTTATTCATGGATTGTTGTTTGTAATTTTTATTACCTTACTCAGACTTGCTGAGTCTCGGACTCACTCTTGCGTTGTTGTTTTTTTTCTTTAGGTGATCCTTGAGGTTGGCTCCACGGGGAGGGAATAGACACACACCCTTTCACATCACTTTATACAGGTTCAGAATTTCATTTTAGTTCAATTTAATCATTCATTATTGATGAACTGTAATAATAAACGTTGGCTGTGGCTGATAACTCTTCTACATTAAGATTGGTTAATAACTGTGCGTAAGCTTAGTTCATCCTTTTGTTATAGTTGCTTGAGATCAGATTATACTTCTGCGATGGTTCTGATATTTGTTGATTTCACTATTGTCTTGATATTAATGATTGTTGGAACCTCCGGTATAGCTAACTATACAGGGGAGGTTCTGCCGAAATTTAGAAATTTTGCCGTCTATTTTAGTTTGTTAACATGTTAGTTTAGTAGCATTCCAGCCCTTGTAGGACTGGGGTGTTACACCTAGGGTTACAAGGCCCATGGGCCCAAGTGTAGGTGGCGCAACACCCTTTTGTCTCGGGCTCAGAAACAGTGCTGGACTATTTTGGCGATTGCGGCGTGCTCAGAAGGAATTTGGAGCTAGGGCTGGATCCGTTGGAAAGAGGACGAGATAAATTTTCATCAAGTACATGTGGACCTCCAGCGGACTTCATATGTGAAAGTTATGCATGTTTGAAGTAAGTGCTATCTCCGAAGGCCAAATTGGATTCCAGAACATGTCCCACTTGAACTCTTGCTTGACTTGGAAACAAAATGACGTGGGAACCTTCCTTGTACCATGACGTGGAGTAGCGATCGTATCCGAAGGGTTGATGTCCTCATCAATCTATGAGAGTTAGAAAATATCGTTTGCCACCTTTAGTTAATATTTCATTCATCTCAAAAGATCGAATGAATCAGCTCAAGTGGTGAGGTGCTCGCCTTCAATGCTATGAAAAGGTTTTTGACGTTGCTTTGCTTGCACAAACTCACTTCACACTTAGAACCCTTCTCATAGCTATAGTTTGGAATTAGAATCATTTTCTTAACCGCACAACGGTTTCAAAGTTAACATGACATAAACGAGAATGCCAAACATCATGAATTTTATTGCAATGGGAAAAATTAGAAATGTTTACATTAGTGAAATCAAGAATAGACAAGCGGAACATGCCTCCACTATCATAGCCTTTGCCCACAAAATTACCTAATTTGGTCAACACGACCTTATTGGACTCAAATACAAGCTTTATTCCTTGCCTACACAACATAGATCCACTTATCAGATTGCGAGTCATTGCAGGCACGTCTAGCACGTCTTTCAGGATGTGTGTTTTGTCTGAAGTGAGCTTCAAGCAAATCTATCCAATCCTACGTAATGTAGCAGCGGCTCTGTTCCCCATCGGGGTGGATTCACCACCTTCACCCTAAAATGAAGAAAAACATGATCAATCAACACATATATATCTAGTTTCACCTGTATCCACCAATTGATAAATAGACTTGCCATAAAGGCCTGCGGTACATACCCTTTCGAATTGGGACTTGCCAGCGCGACATTCAATGCAGGCTTATGGCCTCTATGCTGACCAGGAGAAGGGCCTTGCGTTGTTGTTTTTTTTCTTTAGGTGATCCTTGAGGTTGGCTCCACGGGGAGGGAATAGACACACACCCTTTCACATCACTTTATCTGAGTTCGTAATTTCATTTTAGTTCAATTTAATCATTCATTATTGATGAACTGTAATAATAAAGCGTTGGTCGTGGTGATAACTCTTCTACATTAAGATTGGTTAATAAGCGTGCGTAGCTTAGTTCATCCTTTTGTTATAGTTGCTTGAGATCGATTATACTTCTGCGATGGTTACGATATTTGTTGATTTCACTATTGTCTTGATATTAATGATTGTTGGAACCTCGGTATAGCTAACTATCTGGGAGGTTTTCTTAAATTTAGAAATTTTGTAAATCTTTTTGTTTGTTAACATGTTAGTTTAGTAGCATTCCGGCCTTTGTAGGACTGGGGGTGTTCTGATTGGTATCGAGCGGGCTTTTGGTCCATGGTAATTAATCTATTAAAATGACACACTGTGCACAGTAGGTGGGATGGGTAATTCGATGTTAATGATTTATCTGTTGAGCAATTGTTGAATTGTTCCTGTGCTTCTATTACTATTAAGCTAAATGTTTAGTTTTATGCTTTGGATGTTCTTAGATGGCGAGAGGTAGTGGCAATGGTGGGCGCGCCCGTGGGCGTGGTCGCCCATCGGGCGGGCCGTGGGCGTGGCCGTGGTCGCGACGTGAACCGGCGGTGTCTTCATCTTCGCCCGAGGAGACTCTTGGTGTTGCCGCCGAGGGTTGCTTATTTGCTTTCGGCCGGCAGGCTCAGCCGCGTCATTGCCATCATTGAGAATCTTGGAGGAGAACCAGAACTCCGTCGACAAATCTGACGACCATTCTGCTGCGGCCCTTGACCGGTGGCGGAACTCTTCTTGTAAGCAAATCCACCCGAGGCTAGGATGAGTCTCCGCGAGTGGATGTTGCTCCGTCTGGACACCTTCGACGGAGCAGGTACTCCGGTTCAAGCTGCAGACTGGTTGCGATACATGGAGAGACAGTTCGGTGCTTTAGAGATGACTTCAGCGCAGAAGGCGCGGTTCGTGGCCTTTCAACTGAAAGGTCAAGCTGATATCTGGTGGGAGGGAGTCCTATCTGCCAGGACCCCAGCACAGGGACCCGTCACATGGGAGGTATTCGTGGAGCAGTTCAGGACCAAATTCTATCCGGATTCCTTTGTTGAGAGGATGGAGCAGTCATTGCTGACATATGTTCAAGGGAAGATGTCAGTGTCAGAGTACGAGGCTAGATTTAACAACCTGGTACGCTTTGTACCAGCTGTGGCCAATGATGATCGAGAAAAGGCCAAGAGGTTCCGCAGGGGTCTCATTCCGGAGTATCGCCACGTCCTAGGGGCGACTGGCTTGCGCGATTTCAGCTCCGTGGTCGAAAGCGTGCGAGGGGATGGAGCTGGAGAGAGATCTCTCTTCTCAGAGGCAGGCTGCTAGCGGCCCTGTCTCTGCTGGAGGTTCTGGTGGTGGCCAGAAACGGAGTTTTGGTGGGGGAGGTGGGTCATCTCAACGACCTGCTCCCAAGAGATTTCAGGGGAGTCAGCATACCCGCCCTGTTCAGTAGTGGCAGTCTTCCTCTTCGGCGCCACGTTCTTCGTCACCGCACCTCGGATCGTCTGCTCCAGTCAAGGGATGATATGCTTGGTGTGGTGGAGAGCGGGCATCGAGTGTTCTTTCAAAGGACATGTCGTCGGTGTGGCGGAAGGCCACAAGTCGACAAGATGTGTGTAAGGTAACCCATCGAGCATTATCGATGGGAGCAGCCCCAGCGATGTCCGCTTCAGTCCTTGGGCTTGCCTGCGAGACCCTAAGCGCTGTTCTCGCACCTCGGTTTGCTTGAGATGGGCTCATTCGGCGTTACTCCACGCCTCTGCAGGTTTTCTGGAACCCGTTAAAATCGCACCGCCGACACTCGCTCCACTGCTGCAGCTCTGCCCACCCTACTCGAGTGTCGGTCGTCTTCTGCTCGCTCCCAAGACCACCGGAGTTTACGCCATGCCTACTCCAGCGACCTTGGGCCGTCCTGATGTGGTGACAGGTACATTGCTAGTTGATTCACATGATGCTTTAGTTCTCTTTGATTCTGGGGCTACCTATTCTTTTGTGTCTCTGGAGTTTGCTAGAAGGGCGAGTTTGAGGGTGCAGCGTATTTCTGAGTCTGTGGTAGTCAGTTCTCCAGGGGGTCTTATTTCTAGTTCTACAGCTTGTCCGGGCTGTTCTATCGCTATTGATGATGAGAACTTCACGGCTAATCTTATGGTAATCCAGTTGTCACCATTCGACGTTATTCTAGGCATGGACTGGTTATTTAATTACCGTGCCAAGATATGTTGTTTCTGGAAGACGGTGACCTTGCAAGCCCCGTCCGGGAAAGAACTGGTGTTTCAGGGCAGTGCACCGTCTGATTCCTTATTCGTATTGGCTAGTTTGTTTCCCAGACTTCGGGCCTCAACCATTGGATTACTTTGGTCTCTTAGCGAGAAGGTTGATTCTTCATAGCGCATTGAGGAGATTCCTATGGTGAATGAGTTTCCTGATGTTTTTCCTGTGGAACTTCCTGGGTTGCCGCCAGAGCGGAAGGTAGAGTTCCGGATTGATCTTATTCCGGGGACTCGACCCATTTCAATGTCTCCATACCGGTTGGCACGACCCTTCCAAGAGGAGTTGAAGAAGCAATTGGACGATCTTTTGTCCAAAGGTATGATCCGGCGTAGTGTTTCGCCGTGGGGAGCGCCTGTTTTATTCACTAAAAAGAAAGACGGTAGTTGGCGCATGTGCGTAGATTATCGGGCTCTTAATCAAAGCTCTGATGAAGAATAAGTACCCTCTGCCCCGTATTGAGGATCTCTTTGATCAGTTGAAAGGGGCTAAGGTATTCTCCAAGATTGACCTTCAGTCAAGCTATAATCAAATTCGAGTTCGGGAGCAAGACATTGAGAAGACGGCTTTCTCTACGAGGTATGGCCATTATGAGTATAAGGTTATGTCTTTTGGACTAACAAATGCTCCTGCAGTTTTCATGGAGGCCATGAACAGCATGCTGCATCAATACTTGGATGATTTCGTTGTGGTATTCATTGACGATATTTTAATCTATTCCAAGACTGAAGAGGACCATAGGTAGCATTTGAGGTTGGTTCTCGAAAGTTTAAGAGAGAATCAATTTTATGCCAAATTGAAGAAGTGTGAATTCTGGATTTCTGAAGTTGGATTTCTGGGCCATGTAATCAATCAAGAGGGCATTTCAGTTGATCCTAGCAAGATTTCAACAATGGTAGAATGGAAAAGGCCAACCAATGTCAAGGAAGTGAGAAGTTTTCTGGGTTTAGTTGGCTATTACCGGCGTTTTGTGGAAGGTTTCTCAACCATCGCTAGACCGTTGTCCCAGTTGACGCAGAAAGGTGTCAAATTTCGATGGTCGAATCGTGTGAGCGCAGCTTTTGTACTCTGAAAGATAGATTGGTGACCGCCCCAGTCCTTACTCTTCCCGAGCCTGGGAAGCGGTTCACTATTTACTCAGATGCGTCCATAGTCGGGCTTGGTTGTGTGCTCATGCAGGAAGGCAAAGTGATTGCCTATGCATCGAGACGATTGAAGAAACACGGCGTAATTATCCTACCCATGACCTAGAGCTTGCAGCAGTGGTTCTTGCTTTGAAGATCTGGTGCCATTACTTGTATGGCGAATCCTGCGATATATTCACCGATCATAAGAGTCTGAAATACATCTTTACCCAGAAGGACTTGAACCTGAGACAAAGGAGGTGGTTAGAATTGATAAAGGACTATGATCTCACCATTCAGTATCACCCGGGCAAGGCGAACGTTGTAGCAGATGCCCTGAGCCGCAAGGCGACACCTCCTACTCTCAGTTGTCTTATTGCAGACTTTGAGCGTATGGATATCTCCTTTTGCTTTGTGGGTACCGCCCAGACTGAGACACGTTTGCTTCTTGAGTTAGCCATTCCAGAGCAAGTGTGGGAGGCACAGCAACATGATCGGATGCTCCAGCGAGTAAGGAAGCGCATAGATGAGGGCAAACAAGGCCACTTCAGTGTAGATGATTCTGGAGCGTTGAGATTTAAAGGCCGCCTCTGCGTGCCACAGAAGGCTCAAGTCAAGGATGAAATTCTAAGGGAAGCACATCGTACTCCATATACCGTACATCCCGGCGAGACCAAGATGTACAAGGATTTGAAGAAGAGTTTCTGGTGGAAAAGGATGAAGGTCGACATTGCTCAGTACGTAGCATCTTGTGGAGTTTGCCAGCGGGTCAAGGCTGAGCATAAGCGACCAGCAGGATTGTTGCAACCTTTGGAGATTCCAGTTTGGCCATGGGATGACATCTCCATGGACTTCGTAGTTGGTTTGCCTCGCACCCAGCGAGGAAAGGACGCTATTTGGGTCATAGTGGACCGGTTCAGCAAGTCTGCACATTTCATACCTATTTGCACAACCAACTCAGCAAGTGATTTGGCTCCTCTCTATGTGCGAGAGATAGTGCGGTTGCACGGGGTACCCAAGACCATTGTTTCGGATCGAGATGCCAAGTTCGTCTCCAAGTTCTAGGAGAGTTTGCAAAGTCGTTGGGCACACAACCTTTTTAGCACCGCTTTTCACCCCCAAACAGATGGTCGATCTCAACGCACCATTGAATTAATGGAAGATATGCTCGATGTTGTGTTATGTCTTGGAAGGGAGGCTGGGAAGACCACCTAGCTTTGGTAGAATTCGCCTATAACAACAGTTACCATGCTAGCATTCGAGCGGCACCGTTTGAGGTTCTCTATGGACGGAAGTGCAGATCCCGTTGTCTTTGGGATGCGATTGGGGAGCGGGCGATTTGGGCCCGATTGTTCAAGAAGCTGTGGCAGAGTGGCAGAGGTTAGAAAGAATCTGTTAGCTGCTCAGAGTTGATAGAAGAGCTATGCAGATGTCAAGAGGCGAGACTTGGAATTTGAAGTGGGAGACCAGGTTCTTTTGAGGGTATCGCCTACTAAGGGTGTAGTGCGTTTTGGTACCAAAGGGAAGCTTAGCCCGAGGTACGTTGGGCCATTTCCAATAGTGGCACGAATTGGGAAGTTGGCCTATCATCTGGATCTTCCCGAGTCCATGCAAGGAGTTCATAATGTGTTTCATGTATCCATGCTGAGGAAGTACCTGAGAGATCCAGAACATGTGATTCCGTTGGAACCCTTAATAATGGAGCAAGATCTTACATTTGAGTCTCGACCAGTGAAAATTCTAGGGGAGTCAGAGCGGGTTCTAAGGAACAAGACTTTGAAGTACGTCAAGATTCTTTGGTCTCAACAGACTGAGAAAGAGGCCACTTGGGAGCTGGAGTCTCGCATGCGCGAGCTATACCCGGACTTGTTCACTGCAGGTGTGTATTCCTTGTTGTTAAGCTTCCAATTCCGGTATTCTCTTGTAGATTGTCGTTTAGATTCGAGGTCGAATCCTGTTAAGGGGGGGTAGAATGTAATACCTCATTTTCGATTATAAAGTTTTCGGTTCAAATTCAAATTTAAAAATTAGATTTCGATAATTGCCGATACTTCTAGTTTTGGGCTGGGCCTTTGGGCTGACTTGGAACCAAAGGGGAGGCAACCATGAGGCCCAAGCCCACCAAGGGGGCCGGCCAAGAGGGGCTTTAGGGGGGGGGCGGCCAAGGAGGGAAAGAAAAAGAGAAAAACCCTAAACTCCCACCCTTCCACCCCTCGTCCCCCTTGCAGCCGCCACCCATCTTCCCCCCCCCCTTGTGCGCCACTTCCAGCAGGGGAACCGGCCCTCCTCCACCCCATTGGTGCCGCCCAAGGACCTGGTGTGGTGCTCCTCCTCTCCTAGACCTTTTCCCGGGTGCCGATCTCCTCGTTGTTGATCTCCCACGACAAATTGGTGGAGTTTTCGCGAGGATTCAGATCAAGACAGCAGGGGACACTTCCACGGTTCGATCTTTGTGTTCCTCGGCATACCAAGGGTAAGGTCACTCGATTGTCGTTGGTTGTTTAGTCATAGAGGAGAAATAGAACAGATTCGACTGGGATCAGTGTCAATCTGCTGTAAACCTTACTCTGTCCAGATTGTTGCGTGGGCGTTTTCGCGACCTTAGAGGCCGAACCAGTAGTTTTGATCTCCTAGAGATATTTATAGGTTGTTCTTAACTTTCTATGGCCGCCGAGTTCACTTGATTCCGACGTTCGAGTCAAAAGTTATGGCTGTTTTAGTATCCGCTGTCCAGATTTCTGACGAAACTGAACTGATGTGATAATTTGTAACTTATGACATGGTAATTGGCAGAATCTGGGATTTCCCCCAACTAGGTTATCGTAGGTAATTTGATAAACTTTCCGGATTGATAAAGATTGATCAATTCGGAGTTCTAGATTAAAAGTTATGGTCGTTTTGATACCGCTGATTATTCTGTAGACAGTTTTTCTGTGCTGAAAGTTCACCTGTCTGTTAACGTACTAAATTGGCCGAATCAAATTATCTTGCCAACTAGAGTATTGTGGGTTTGTCAGCTAAGAGTCCACAGAAACTGGATTCACCCCATTTGGAGTTCCAGATCACGAGTTACACCATTTACTGTGCTGCTGCCCAGGGGCGGTTTAGGGCAGAATGTGTTAATTTTCAGTTTAGAGGTTCTAGTTATATTTTGAATCGCCGGGGGAGTGTTGTAGAACTTTATCTAGTATTTTCATGTTCGTCGTATCCTTATTTCAGTTATTTGTTTGTTAGGAGGTGAAGCTTCAGGTTTGGGAGCACCGCAATCGCATATTAACGCGTCGCAACGCTAAAGACAAGTACCTTAGTGTTCCTAGGATTATGACATGTTGAATGCTTGATAATGGTGTTGAGTTACTAAGTACCATGTTATTGCTTAAATGTTCAAATTCAATCCATGTGGTTACCTTCATGATGGAGAGCATGTCTTTTGTTGTTCATTATTCACATGTCATGTTCCGCATCCACATTTCATATTTCATCCACGGGAGTGGATCATTATATAAGACCCATCAATTCCAGCATGGGCATGTAAGACCCACCATTCCAATGTGGGCGATTAAGGACACCGCATTTAAACGTTCTTCGTACGGGACTTGGGTCCCCGCACTTTGTTAAGTGCGGGCTTAGGTGAACACCGACGGGTGTGTCGCCAGCAATACCGGTATATGCGTGTGTGTAGTCCCTTCCTTCCATCTAATTCATTCATTGCATCCATTCGAATACTTGTTCTGCAATTCATTCCTATCCTCCGTTGATGATGTCTTATTCATGGATTGTTGTTTGTAATTTTTATTACCTTCTGTACTTGCTGAGTCTCGGACTCACTCTTGCGTTGTTGTTTTTTTTCTTTAGGTGATCCTTGAGGTTGGCTCCACGGGGAGGGAATAGACACACACCCTTTCACATCACTTTATACAGGTTCAGAATTTCATTTTAGTTCAATTTAATCATTCATTATTGATGAACTGTAATAATAAACGTTGGCTGTGGCTGATAACTCTTCTACATTAAGATTGGTTAATAACTGTGCGTAAGCTTAGTTCATCCTTTTGTTATAGTTGCTTGAGATCAGATTATACTTCTGCGATGGTTCTGATATTTGTTGATTTCACTATTGTCTTGATATTAATGATTGTTGGAACCTCCGGTATAGCTAACTATCTGAGGGAGGTTCTGTAGAAATTTAGAAATTTTGCCGTCTATTTTAGTTTGTTAACATGTTAGTTTAGTAGCATTCCAGCCCTTGTAGGACTGGGGTGTTACACCTAGGGTTACAAGGCCCATGGGCCCAAGTGTAGGTGGCGCAACACCCTTTTGTCTCGGGCTCGAAAGCTTGATCTTTGGACTATTTTGGCGATTGCAAGCGTGCTCGAAGGAATTTGGAGCTAGGGCTGGATCCGTTGGAAAGAGGACGAGATAAATTTTCATCAAGTACATGTGGACCTCCAGCGGACTTCATATGTGAAAGTTATGCATGTTTGAAGTAAGTGCTATCTCCGAAGGCCAAATTGGATTCCAGAACATGTCCCACTTGAACTCTTGCTTGACTTGGAAACAAAATGACGTGGGAACCTTCCTTGTACCATGACGTGGAGTAGCGATCGTATCCGAAGGGTTGATGTCCTCATCAATCTATGAGAGTTAGAAAATATCGTTTGCCACCTTTAGTTAATATTTCATTCATCTCAAAAAGATCAGAATGAATCAGCTCAAGTGGTGAGGTGCTCCGCCCTTCAATGCTATGAAAAGGTTTTTGACGTTGCTTTGCTTGCACAAACTCACTTCACACTTAGAACCCTTCTCATAGCTATAGTTTGGAATTAGAATCATTTTTCTTAACCGCACAACGGTTTCAAAGTTAACATGACATAAACGAGAATGCCAAACATCATGAATTTTATTGCAATGGGAAAAATTAGAAATGTTTACATTAGTGAAATCAAGAATAGACAAGCGGAACATGCCTCCACTATCATAGCCTTTGCCCACAAAATTACCTAATTTGGTCAACACGACCTTATTGGACTCAAATACAAGCTTTATTCCTTGCCTACACAACATAGATCCACTTATCAGATTGCGAGTCATTGCAGGCACGTCTAGCACGTCTTTCAGGATGTGTGTTTTGTCCAAGTGAGCTTCAAGCAAATCTATCAATCCTCGTAATGTAGCAATGGCTCTGTTCCCCATCGGGTGGATTCACCACCTTCACCCTAAAATGAAGAAAAACATGATCAATCAACACATATATATCTAGTTTCACCTGTATCCACCAATTGATAAATAGACTTGCCATAAAGGCCTGCGGTACATACCCTTTCGAATTGGGACTTGCCAGCGCGACATTCAATGCAGGCTTATGGCCTCTATGCTGACCAGGAGAAGGGCCTTGCCCTTATGATTGCGACAATGGTTGGCTTTATGACCAACTCCTCCACAAGCATAACAGATAATTTCCTCCTTCATTTTCTTTCCTTTGAGCTTGTTCTGGGGTTGATTTTTGAACTTTTGTTTCCCAATGCCTCTAGCATACTTGACCATCACCTGATGAGCTTGAACTTGAGCCTTTCCTATACCGTCACTAGCTCTAGGATGCTCTTTGACATTAATAGCAGCTGATAGCTCATTGAGAGTCAAGCACTCCTTTATATGTCTATGAGCGGTCACAAAGTCATGCCATGAGGATAGTAACTTAGCCAGAATGACATTCACTTGAAACTTCTATGGTAGGATGCAGTAGAACTAACTTAAGTCACATACATGGAGTTGTAGCTCATAAAGTTGCTCCATCATCGACTGCCTCTCAATCATCTTAAAGTTTAAGTAGGTAGCAATTATGAGAGACTTATTCCCATTATCCCTTTTGGAATATTTCTCATCAAGTTCATTCCCGAGTTGCTTAGCATCTTTGAAGTTAACGTAGATGTCGAACAGCCGGTTGGATAAGATGGCTAACAAACGAGCTTAGACCGAATTGTTCGCATCCTCCCACCGTGTCATAGCAGTGGTTTCCAAAGGGAACATTGGAGCATTTGAAATGACCCAAAATAGTCAAAGGTTAGTGAGTCATAACTTAGTTTTAGCTTGCCAACATTTAAAGTTGGCACCGTCAAACACTTCTGGCTTAACGACATCAAAAGAGGAAGTTATTTCTTTAATAAGTGGTCTTCTGAATTGTTGTAAAATTAGCGGTTTTAGCAAATATTCAAAAATTATTCCAACATTAATTATGATTATTAAAGCATATTTCCATCAGCTTATAAAAGATAGAAATGACATATAAACATGTAATCTTCTCATGTCAATTAAACAGGATAATATGCTCAAAAGATAAAAGAGGAAAACATACAAAATCAGCATATTGCTCATATTTTAGTTGTTTATTTACTGCTCTTAGATGTCAGGCTACTCAAGATGTAGTCTTGGCCTCCTCGCCACTTTGGTCAAAATTCAATCACAAATTAAATATGATAATTACTCTGAAATAAGTTAGGCCTCAAGCTTTAAATAAAATATTGCTTGTCTAATTTGTCACATAAAGTAAATCATCAATTTATAGTTCACTGACAGCACGCAATTAACTCAACTACACAAGATATCAATTGACAACAATGTATAACAGTGACTGAAAATGAATCTCAAAGAACTAAAAATAGTAACTGAATTGAATCACAGTGAACTTAAAAGAATCATAGAGAACTGAAATGAATAACCAAATGAATCATAGTGAACTGAGATGAATCAAATGCATAACACAATAGAAAATAGCAAGTAATATACAAGCTCAAGACCAATTTATATCCAATTAACGTATTCAACCTCACATTGATCTCAATTCATCATCGAGCATATACCAAGCCCACATACAATACTATGCAAAGTCCCCTAGTGCTAGACTAAAACAAATACAATTTGAAACTTCTACTAGCATGACACACTATGCAAAATAAAGCGAACATTTGAAAGAGAAACTCACGGTGCGGATGACACTCAAAGCCACCAGGTCAAAACTGGGCAAGGCATGCCAAAGGTGTTGACTCGGAAAATCAATCACCCCGCTGTGCCACGATGAACGGGCATGGTCATCGGATATACAATGCCAATCCACAATTCGGGACATCAAAATTGTGAGGTCAAGGTACTAGTAATGTCGCACAAGAATCACAACAAGATGCACCATACTAATGCACCTAAGGAATAAATAATCACCAATCCAAAGCCTTCCTTCTCACCCAGTTCAGGAACAGAGCCGGCCGGACCCGAACCTCAACAACACGTCACCCAGTTTCCTCACAGCGACCTGGACAGGGAGATGGTGCAAGGAAATGGACAACGAGTGCGCAAGGAGGAGGAACCGAAGCTCACTGCCGACGGCACCATGACCAACCTTAGTGGCGCAACAGCTCACATGGCCCAAACCTGAAACCAAATCGGAAGAGTGGAAGAACCAAAAGGGGGGGAAACTCTTTCTACCAGCGTGGAGGAAAAAGAAGAGGGAGGGGGCCTTTTCAAGAGGAGGAGGAGGAGGAGGCCACATGCTACTGCTGCCAACAGTCGGTTCACAAAGTGCCTGAGCTGCCCGCGCTCCTTCCTACACCACCGCCCACGAAGGGGAAAGGGCTCCCCTGCTCGTGAGCTTAGGTTAGGGTTGGAGATTAAGTTTCCAACGTTATCCTCCATCTTACTCAATAACAGGTGGGCCCCACCATTTCTTTTTCTCTAATTGAGTAATTACCAAATGGCCATCAGAATACAACATACAAATATCAAGTGTTCAATGATCAATGTCTATAACCAAAACATAAGTTTAAAGAAATTTTATCCCAAAGGTAGTTCTAGTTGGTGTCAGCATTTTTTACAAAGCTCTAGAACACATGATCTAGCATAATGGCTGGAACGATGTACAAATGTTTCAGAACTGAGCTTCAGAACTCTGCATCAATTGTGAATTTGTTCCCACTAAGCATCAGAACTCTATGTCTGCTAGGAAAAAATGTGTTGCAGTTGTAAAATTTCTAACGAACACAACTTAGAGATCAAGATAGATGAAATCCAAATAGTGGTACACTGCTCACGTGACCATTTGAAAATCTCCTAGTTAACACTGAAAGAAATACATACCCAATTACATGACTAGAACACAATGACTTGGAAAATGTATGATCAAGGTCACATAGGTAGCATAGCGCTAAAATTCGGCTGATAAGAGGTACCACGGTTGTAACATCCCAATTTTTGGTCCTTTTTGGAAAAAAAATTCAAAATAAAAATAATCATTTGAATTTTATTGAATTAACTAAAGCTTAAGTTGAAATTCCAGAAAATTAAAACATTTTAAATGATTAAATCAAACTACAAAATGAGTTTATTGGATTTTCTGAGCTTTCTTGGATTTTCTCCAAATTCTTTTGCTATTTTCTTGGAGATCAATTTAATTTATTTCCTTTTCAGTTTTTCCCAAAAATTCCTGTTATTGGTTGTGAAATTTAAATTAAATTAATTAATTCAAAATTTTGGATTAGAGTTTTTTCATATATTTAAATTCCCGATCTGAAGTTCAAATTCTAATTTCATCACCTTAATTCAAATTCTTCACCAAGTTCAAAATTCAATTTTTGCAAATTGAATTTTTTGCAAAATTATTCTTTCTTTTCCTTTCCTTTCCTTTGTTTTCCTTTTCCTTTCCTCCCTTTTTCCTCTTTCTTTCTTTTCTTTCTTTCTCCTTTCTCTTCCTTCCCTCTGTCGATGCTCTGGCCGAGCACCCGTGCCTGCCACCGGGTTTCTCGCTCACGCCCATCCCCTAGCACATTGCCACGCACATCACCCACTCTACCTGCCCATGCCCTGTAAGGCCGCCTGCAGGCGCACTCCATCCTCGCCAATGTGCCCTGCATCACAGACGCCACTCCCGCGCCCCATGCCACCCCCATCCAAGCACCAGCTCGCCACCGCCCATGCATCGTGCGCCCATGCCGTCGCTTTGCCCCCTCCATGCCTATCAAATGACCAGCGCCAACCGTCGAACCCCTCCCTGCCATTTTCTCCTTTCCCCCTCACTCCATCTTCCTCCTCAAGCTCGAGTCGGGCTCAAGCTGGACCATGCGCGCGTCGACCATCATGCACCCCGCTGTTCTGGCCGCACCGGTGAACTCCGTCGCCGGCCAACCACGGCCGAAGCCGCCGCCGCAGCCAATACTCCTCGCCTGGTGCACCTCCGGTCGATTAACTCATCCTGGAGCACCCTTGAACCTCCTTCTACCTTTTACCCACCTCCTTTCTTCTTCTCCGCCACCGAGGGGCCCTCTCACCGCCGCAACCTTCTTCTTTGCCTCCGGCACTGTGGCCATGCCTCCTCGCTCATCCCCGAGCCTCCCCGAGTGGCTCTGCATGCTCCACTTGCGTCCACGGTGCCTGTGCGCACGCCATCTCCCCCACCTCGCTGTCTCGCCGCCAGCGACGCCGCAGGCCCATGCCACCTGTGCACCGCTTTGCACGTGCGCACTACCTCCGGTCCGCCCTCACCATGCCGCCACCTACGGCAGCCTCCTCACCCCGCCGGCAACCCATTTTGATCACCAGTTCCCCCTCCCATGACTCACCTCGCCGGCACTAGTGCCGGCGCCCCTTGCCCCGAGCACTGCCTCCTCCCCTGTTTCCTCTCTGTGGTGCTTGCTCTGTGACTTCTTGTTGAGTCACTAACCCTAGGGGCCCGCATGTCATACCCCCTCCATTTCCATCTCTCTCTCACTCACTTACACGTGGGCCCCAAAGTCAGCCACACTATCATCTTTTATTCCAGCAAAAATAAGAATCCAGGAATATTCCTTTATTTCTATTTTTATCATTTCATGTGATCGCTATCTCCCGGATGTTCGTTCTCCTCCATACGAACTAGAATTCTATCAATTCTTGTTTCTAAATTCATAATCTCTCTTTTGATACTAATTTTGTAATTTTTGGATTTTATTTGAATTTCTGTTATTTAATTGTCTCGTTTCGCGCATGTAGAGTATAACACCACTGAAGTCAATTTGGATCAGCCGGATGCCATGACCTCAACATTCGGCGAAGGCCAATCTCCTTTGACCATTTTGTACCTATGATTTTTAAATTATATTTTCCATTTTAAAAATATTATGCATTGCTATTTTACATAAAATGATGAGTTCAAATGGTAGGTTGTTAGTTAAACCTAAAAGTTGTTAAAGTCTTCCTTGGTAATTGTTAACTTATACCCTTGTAACCCTAGCATAGCAACTTATTGAAGTGTGCTTAACCTTTCTAGTTTGCCGCAAAGAGTTTCCTGAGTTTCAATACATATTTTTTGTTCTTATTTGTTGAGGTTTGATATTCTCTTCTTGTGGGATAGGTGCCCTCAACTGTGGTCTCGTCTTTTGCTTTCCTGAGATCATCGCCATTTGACTATTTCCCTTGGTCTTGTGTTTACTACAAGTAGTAATTTTTTTTTTGTGCTGGAAATTTATTTTATTTGCCTCTTCTTTTGAGAAAGGAATAATGGATTTGTTTTACAAAAACCTTATAGAGTGTATAGTGGCAACTGGTTGGTGGTGGTCAAGTGAATGAAAGTGGTGAGACTTTGGGTGCCAAGCTATTTGAAGAGCAATAGAGGGTGAATTGATTTTGTCCTATAACTCTTAGGGAGAATTTGATTTAAATGAAATGATTGTTATTGAAATAAAACTGATTATATTGTTACAACTAGTAGAACGTATTACAAATTGTGATCCAAGAACATTTGCTCATATTGATGGAATATTGAAATTATCAAAAGTTTGAATCTTGGTCAATTAGTTATGGTATTGTGAATGTATATATCGCGGTCGTGTAGGTGAAATTGAATGGTGTGGTTTAGTGAGGGTCCAAGTTTGGTGAAGTTAATTGCTTTAGGTGGTTACTTGATTAGTGAGGAATGTTGATATTAATGACTAAGGATATTGTTTGAATTATGGGAATTTTAGTAATCAAATCTGAGGATTTCCCTAACTTTTATACCAGATGTTTATTGTAGGAGTCTTGGCTGTTGAATTAGGCTTGTGTTTTATGCTAAAACTTTGGTTGCTCAATGATTATGTGTAGAAGTAGTAGAATAAGAGTGGATTCCGAATAGTGTAACGATCATTGATAGAACCCTTATGATGTAGTAAATGAGAGTGTGTGATGTGAATTTCAAGTCAGTTATCCTTAAAGGATTGAGGTGATGTGATTGTGGGTGGAATCTATATTGAGATGCGTTGGAAATGATTTGTCAAAGTAATTCCTTTGGTAGAAGAGTGGACCAGAGTACCTTTTTATTGATTAGTACAGCCCCTCTAGATGAGTGTGATTGTTGCTTTCGGATTGAGCAACTCTTTGAGGTTGCCGATTAAGAGGAAGGAGTAGTGTGATAGTTTGGAATCCCGGGATTTAAATGAAAGTTTATTGGTGAAATGAAGATTGAGGAAAAAGGGTGGTTTCTTGAATAGTGAAATACGACCTTAGATCTTGTTTGAGCTTTGTGTTTATGGCGGATGCCAACTGCAAATTGAATTGCTTTATGTTGGTGCTAGTCTTTTCCGGTTAAGAAAAAAAGGAAATGGTTGTTTTGGGCATTCGAGTGATTTTCGTCATAGGCTTATGTGGTGTTTTTTTGTAAACTGCCTATATGGAAAGTGGAAAGGTTTTCATGATAAATCTCCAATTTTAGATTTGATTCTTTTGGAGGGGAGTTGGTATTGCGTGGGTGCGATGAGAATCCTTCGTTTTTCAGTTGGATTCTTTTTGTAAGAGGGTTGGTTTAAGGCGAGTTGTTCTTTTTGTCACTGACCATAATTGCCTTCACGCACAACCTGCACATGCAAAGATCAAGGAAACCCAATTATTGGCACAAGTTCTCCAACTTGACCATCCATTACCTCACACACACCCATAAACACTATCATGGAACATGCAACTCGATAAAACTCACGATTTTAACTTGACCTCAGTCAAATCCCAAAAATGACAATATTTCAGGGCATAAACGGAACTACCGCCACATTAGCCCCAGATTATCAAGACACGCGATCGCATCATTAAACATCAAGGAAGTATCGCTCTTCGTGAAAGCTCAAAATCTTCCATAAACACACTCTCTGGAAAATCCATACCTTTATCAAACGATCATACTGCCTAGTGGTACTACTGCCATTAAGAGCACAGTATTACCGACCAACGGTTGAACCGCTTCAAGAATTCGGTTCATCCGATTTTGACTTAACAGTACCTGTTAGAAGCTCTCTCTCTCTCTCTCTGAAAAACCTATCACGGTACTACCGCCATCCATGGTGCGGTCATACCGCTCAACAAGAAATCCAATGTCCAAAAAACAAGTGTTCTGGTTTTTCCATACCGCCACAAACACAACGGTACTACCGATGTGCGGTACTACCGCAAATTCCAAAAGGTATTACCGATTCCTAGAGTCAACAGAAACTTCCCAAGAACAAGCATTCTGTAAAAACCATACCGCTCTAAAAGCGATATTCGCCATGCGGTACTACTCATTCAACATGCGGTACTACCGATCTGAGGTCGTTCCGCACTAAGTCATGGTACTACCGTTTTTCACTTGAACTCAAAACTCTCTAAAACATCTCTTCTGGAAATTCCATACCGCAACCTTGCGGTCATACCTTTGTGCGGTACTACCTCCGTTCAAACTGCGGTATTACCTTCCTACGGTCATACCGTCCCACAGCTGCGGTACTACCGTATTTCAAGAAAATCCAAAAGCGAAACACAAGTCTTCGGGAAAATCCATACCGCCAGCAACAGCGCGGTTGTTCCTCTCAGCGGTAGTTCCGCGGACACAAGGCCGGTACTACCGCAAAGCCTGACAAAAACTGATATTCGACAGAAAACAACAGATCTCAATAGCAGTCAGCAACTAAGATCATAAGCATGTTCTAAAGACAATGTATTCAACTTAAAACCCCAAGACTAAGTCTTACTTATTGTCAATGTATTCATCATCAAATATCATGACCAAAAACCTCTTGGTCTTACAATCTCCCCCTTGATGAATACATTGATAACATTTCCAAAAATTCAGAAATGAGTGTGAGCAACATAAAGTGTCAAAGTTGCAAAAACTGTTCAAAAACTGCCAAGCAACAAAACAGAAGCTGAAACCTTCCTTTTACACAAGAAAATCAAATTTCTTGCAAATAACTCAGTTTCTCCCCCTTTGGCAATGTGATCATCAAGAGCTTCAAATTTCGAAAATAGAGAAGCAAGAAGTGTAAAAGTCCAGAAGCTTTATGCAAATCTATTTAATGGATTAACCAAGCCAATTTGGTGAGTAGAGCTAACAAGGTCATATAAATGCATATACCACAGAGCAATATCTAGACAAGTATTTCAAAGTGATAAATCAATTTAGATTCATGACAAGCATTTACAATGACTAAAAAGATTATAAGACCACAAATAGAAGTCATCAAAAAGTGAAAGCCAAACAGTGAGACCAACTTTAAAAACTGGATGAGCTACAGTCTCATGAATCATCCTTTTGCTTCACTTTCAATTTTTATGTGCATGTGGCATGCTTGGAGCATACATCTTTTCCAGGGTGGCATGCTTGAAGCATACTTCTTTTGATGAAACACCTTTTTGTGCATTTTTTATTTCAAAAACACATAGCTGGGTATGGTATGCTTGAAGCATACTTCTTATCAGTTGAGCACTGTTATGTACCCCTTTTTGTTATTGTGATACACAGCTATGTATGGCATGCTTGAAGCACACATCTTTACATATTCCTTTTCTCAACCCTTTTATCTTTTATAACATGCCAAATTGAGTGAGCAACACAGGATTGAAGTGAGAGACAATTTGCTACAAATTCAAGATTTAAAATAAGACTCACAAACAAGCTTATCTTTTTCAATAACTAGCACAAAGTGATACCAATAATCAATCTAGTCAAAAAAATTCAGCCATGTCAAGCTTCAGTTCATTATGTAGTATGATTAGTAAACCAGTCCAGATCAAAGCTTCATAGCATATGAACAAATATGATAAAGAAAGCTCTACTACTCTTTTATTTCAATGGCTTGGACTTAATGAATCATCAAAGCTTCTGAAATTTTAACCAATAGCTCCCCCTCAAAATAAGCCCATAGGATGAACAACACCCAATTCACTCCGCAAACGAACAAATCGAGAAGTATCAAGCGGCTTAGTGAAAATATCAGTAATTTGAAAATCAGTTTCAACAAAATGAAGAACAATATCACCTTTTTCAACATGATCTCTAAGAAAGTGAAATCTGATATCAATGTGTTTGGTTCTAGAATGTTGCACAGGATTCATAGCAATGTTAATAGCACTAGTGTTATCACAATAAAGAGGAACAGTGCCCAATTCTAAACCAAAATCTCGAAGGGTAGCAAAAATCCAAAGAACTTGAGAGCAACTAGAAGCAGCAGCAACATACTCAGCTTTAGTAGTTGATTGAGCAACAGAAGATTGTTTTTTAGAGGACCAAGACACTAACGATGTGCCTAAAAAGTGACAAGTGCCAGATGTGCTTTTTCTATCAATCCTACACCCCGCAAAATCACTATCCGAGTATGCATGCAAAGAAAGACAGGATGAAGATGAATAGAAAAGACCAAATTCTAAGGTGGATTGGAGATACCTGAGAATTCTTTTCACAGCCTGTCGATGAGATACACAAGGTGAAGCTTGAAATCGAGCGCATAAGCACACAGCAAAGTGTATATCTGGACTTGAAGCAGTCAAATAGAGTAGAGATCCAATCATACTCTTGTATTCTTTTTGATCCATTACTTCGCCTTCTTCATCTGGGTCAAGAACAGTTGTAGACCCGATTGGTGTAGAGATGGGTTTGCTAGTTGCCATGTCAAAACGCTTAAGCAAGTCTTTAGTATACTTGGTTTGATGAATGAAATTGCCTTGCTTGGTCTGTTTTACTTGCAAGCCTAGGAAATAAGTTAACTCCCCCATCATACTCATCTCAAACTCCCTGCTCATAGTATCTGAAAACTTGGAAACCAAAGCATGAGAGGCGCACCCAAAGATGATATCATTCACACAAATCTGAACAAGTAATAGATCATTGCCATGTCTAAAAGAGAAAAGAGTTTTGTCTACCTTGCCCATTTGAAAATAATTTTTTAGCAAAAACAGCTTGAGCCTCTCATACCAAGCCCAAGGAGCTTGCTTCAAACCATACAAGGCTTTTCAGAGTTTGTAGACATGATTAGGAAACTTAGGATTTTCAAAGCTAGGTGGTTGTTTAACATAAACTTCTTCCTCAATGTAGCCATTTAGAAAAGCACTTTTAACATCCATTTAAACAATTTGAATCCTCTAGATGCAGCAAGGGCTAAAAGAATTCGAATTGCTTCTAATCTGGCGACAGGGGCAAAAGTTTCACCAAAGTCAAGACCCTCCACTTGTGAAAATCCTTGAGCAACAAGTCTAGCCTTATTTCTCACAACAACACCATCCTCACTTTGTTTATTTTTAAAAACCCATTTAGTTCCAATTACATTATGTCCATGAGGAGGTTCAACTAAGGTCCATACTTTGTTACGCTCAAAGTTTTCTAATTCTTCATGCATGGCATTGATCCAAGACTCATCAGATAAAGAGTGACTTACATCATTGGGCTCAAAGGAGGCAACAAAAGCAGAATGAGCATGTGAGTCAGGAGAAGTAAACTTAGAAGATGTTACCCTTTCATGTATGTCACCAATCATCAATTCTAGAGGATGAAGTCGCTCAATTCTCAAAGGTGCAGTATGTTCTGAATATGCTTTGCCATTTTGAGCTCCTTCGGCTATTTGTTCTTCACTTGGTGGTGGCGCATCAGCAAGTGGCTGATCATCAGGTGATGGCATGGGAGAAACATCATTGCCAAGCTCAAAATCATCTTCTTCATCAAGAAATATACTTTCAGACTCCCCCTGAACTTGTGTACTTGAAATGTCAGTTCTAGTACAAGTACTGACCTCATCAAAAGTAATCTCACAAGTCTCAATGATTTTGTTAGTTTCAAGATTAAGCACTCAATAACCACGAGAGTGAAGAGGATATCCAAGAAATATGCCATCAGTTGATCTAGATTCAAATTTGTCCAAGTTACCATGTTTAAGAATAAAACATTTGCAACCAAAAACTCTAAAGTGAGAGACACTGGGCCTTTTGCCAAATCTCAACTCATAAGAAGTCTTGTGCAAAGAGGCTCTCAAAAACACTCTATTCAAAACATGACACGCAGTTGAGATTGCCTCTGCCCAATACTTCTTAGGAGTGGCATGTTCATCAAGCATAGTCCTTGCCATCTCAACCAAGGTTCTATGTTTCCTCTCAACTACACCATTCTGTTGAGGAACCCGAGGAGAGGAAAATTGATGTTCCAAACCATGTTCAGAGCAAAAGGAAGCAAATAAAGAATTCTTAAACTCAGTATCATTATCACTTCTTATTACTTTCACAGTACCATTCAATTCATTATTAAGTCTGAGGAACAAATCTTTGAAATGACCAAAAGCTTCATCCTTAGACACCATGAAGTACACCCAAGAGTACCTAGAGTACTCATCAACAATCACAAGAATGTACCACTTACCTCCAATAGATTGAACTCTTGAGGGACCTACAGTGTCCATATGCAACAATTGTCCAAGGCCATCTGTGATGATTACAGAAATAGGAAAATGTGGAGCAGCAACCATCTTACCATGACGACAAGGAGAGCAAACCAAATCTTTCTCACCTTTAAGCTTAGGTAACTCCCTAATAAGATCCATTCCACTAATTCGAATAAGGTGATCAAAACCAATATGTCCTAGTCTAGGATGCCAAAAGAATAGATCCCTAGAATCAGAAGCTACCAAACATCTAACATTAGGTGAAAAAGAATGATTGAAATCAGTTTTAAAAACTCTCCCTAATCGAGTAATATTAAAAACAAGATCTCCAGAGGCATCTAAAACCCTGCAAGCATGTTTCTTAAAGCTTACCTCAAGATTTTCTTCCAACAATTGAGACACAGAAAGCAGGTTGTACTTCAATTTACTTATTAAGGCAACATCTTTAAGAACAAACTTGTCATTAATGCGCACAGTACCTTTTGCCATCACAATTCTAGTTGAAGCATCTCCAAAAGTAATCAATTCATCACTATATGCCTTAGTGGGGGAGGAGAACCATTTTGAATCACCAGTCATGTGCCTAGAACATCCTGAATCAACTAACCAAAAGTTCCCCTTCCTCAATTGCTATACCTACATTGAAGAAATTATCGGTCTCACAGTACTGGGGTTAGTAAGACATGACTTAGGAACCCAATATTGTGACACACGATGAGTAGGAGCAACAAAAGCACTTCTGATTTCTGCATGCTGTTAGCCAAAATATTGTTTAGGTGTCATTCTGATCAATTGTGTATCAGCTTATTTAGTGAAGACAAAAGGAGCATGAAAATTCTTTCTCAGCCTATCTCTTTTTTCTTTCTTTGCTTTTCGAAAACAAAACTGAATCACATGTCCTCTTTTACCATAGTAAGTGTACTGATACTTTTGTTGATATGTAATTTCAGTTTTACTCTTTACAGTGCTTACTTTGGTAATAGAATTCTTTGCAAAACCAGCAGATTTGAACACAACATGTTTAGGTTCAGATTCAATTTCAAACTTTCTAGGTTCTAGAAGCTTAAGAACTTTGGGAGGATGATTCTTGGCATATTTAGTAGAATTAAATCCTAGACCTTGAGTTTTAGTACTTACTTTAGATCTGTCTAGATTCATGTTCAAAATTTTCTTGCCAAATAAGAACCTTTCCAAAGTGTCTTTAAGATATTCATTCTCTTTAGCCAATTTAGGACAGGTTGTGCAATTAACAGAATTGTTCAAGATTTTCTTAGAAGCACTGGACTGAGATATCTTTTCTTTTTAAGCAAACTCACTTAATTGTTTAGTCAATGCATCAATTTCAGTTGTGAGCTTGGGACAATTTGTGCAAGAAAGTGTCTCATGGTAGAGCATTTGTTGTATAGATCCTGAGATGACTTTAGTCTAGCTTCTAGCAGTTCACAATTAGAGCAAGTCTTAATTTGAGCATTCACAGTACTTGACTCTAAACAAGTTGAGCTAGATTTCAGTTTTTCAATTTCAACAGAAGCAAGTTTCAGCTTATCATCACAAGTTGCATGCACCAGTTTTAACTCTTCAAAATCAGCATGTGTAGACCTAGCAACTTTCAAATCAGAATGCAAAACTTGACATGATTCACATGATTCATCATCAGGAATAGCAGCTTTAAGTCTATCAATTTCAGAATTCAAGCTATCAACAACAAGATCATGTTTCTTCACTTTCTTTTTGTATTTTTTAAGCTCATTTGTTAATTTCAGCACAGCACGTGATAAATCAGCATAAGAGGGCTTTACCTCATCAGGGTCACTGTAGAGATCATCATTAATTTCTTCACTACTTGCCATAAAGCACATCCCTGTGAAATCAGCCTCTTTTGCCTTCTTTTTGTCTTCCTCATTGTCGCTGTCTGTATGAACATCGCTTAATCCAATTTCCTCAAGTGCTGAAAGAACCTTGTTGATAGCCTTTCTATAATTTTGCTTTTTGCTTGAATCAAACTTGAATTTTGAATGCCGAGCTGGTGTTTTGTCATCCTTAGCTTCCTTGCCTCTCAATTTGGGACAATTCACCTTAATGTGATTAGGCTCACCACATTCAAAACATCTGATTGGACCTCCTCTTATCCTTGATCTGACATTATTGATTGCTTTAGTCACCCTATTTGAGAAGAGCACAAGTTGTTCCTCTGGGATCTCCAATTGTTCATCTGAAATAGCACTTAAAGCAGAAAAAGAGAAACTAGAGGAACTTGAAGAACAATCAGTTTGGTTAGTTACTAAACCCAAAGAATTGGACTTGTTTATTCTGGTCAAAATATCAATCTCATGAGTTTTCATCTTAAAATAGAGATCATTCAAAGTGAGTGTTTCCATATTAACAGAATGATTGATTGTAGTGACTAGGACCTCCCAAACAGACATATCCAAAGCATTCAAAATCTGTCTAGCTTTGTCAGAATGAGAATAAATCACATCAACGGATTGCAAATCACTAATGATTTTATTGAAGCGACCAAAAAGAGTATCTACAGATTCACCTGGTTTCATCTCAAATTTGGAATACTCCTTTTTGAATTGGTTTTAACGAACACCTTTAACAGATTTTGAACCTTCATGATAATCAGCAAGTGTTGTCCAAATTTTGTTAGCAGATTTTATATTAGCAATTCTAACAAACTCATTCCTACTTAAGCCTTGCAACAAAATATTTCTAGCCTTAGCATTTGCTTCAACATCAGCAGTATTGTTATTAGTGATCACAGCAGGGGCTTCATAAGGAGCTTCTACCTTCTGCCAAATAACATTACCTTGAGCTTGCAGAAAGACTTCCATACGAGTCTTCCAATAGATGTAATCTGATCCATCGAAGTACAGTGGCTTACTTGAGAATCGATCTCGATCTGATGCCATTGCAACCTTGCTCTGATACCACTTGTAGGATCATAATGGCAATCAGAAGGGGGGGGGTTGAATGATTGCAGCAATTTAACAACCGAAACCAAATTTCAGCAAGAACCTCTTCTCACCCGCACAGCAAGAAGACCAAATCAAAGACAGAGATTGAACGAATCTGATCTTTATATCTCAGTATTGATTTGTGTCTACAAAGTGCTCAACAAGCACCCCTCAAAGTCTCCAACTAGAAGACCTCTAAAACTCTCACGTAGCAAGCCTACATGAAAGCCACAGTAAAAACAATGCTCAAAACTCTGCCCTAAAACTTTCGTATGTATCCCGTGTATACAACCGTGAGGTTAGCGCCTAACCCCAACCTCTTTTTATACCATAGAGTCCTGGACATGTCCTCTAACGACATGGACACGGACTCTATCTGTAAGGAACCCGAAATCCTTTCAGACACAGATTTTTTAATCTCTAAATCTCTCCAGATACGGAAGTCCTTCCTTCCATATCTTCAACACATGAAGTAAGCCTCCAGGACTCCACCTCCTAGAGCTTCTCCACGCATCATGCAACCCTTTTGATCTCCACATGCTCCAGCGCAAGCCTAGTCATCTCGTGACATCCACGACCTCTTAGACCTCAGATCTCCCCATCCTAGTCCAAGTCCTCCTCGTCACTGACCATGATTGACTTCACGCTCAACCTGCACATGCAAAGATCAAGGAAATCCAATTCTTGGCAGAAGTTCTCCAACTTGACCATCCATTAGCTCACACACACCCATAAACACTATCATGGAACATGCAACTCGATAAAACTCACGATTTTAACTTGATCTCAGTCAAATCCCCAAAACGACAATATTTCAGGGCATAAACGGAACTACCGCCACATTAGCCCCGGTACTACCGCACACGCGGTCATACCGCTCGAAACACTGCAGAAGTACCGCTCTTCGTGAAAGCTCAAAATCTTCCATAAACACACTCTCTGGAAAATCCATACCTTTATCAAACGGTCATACCGCCTAGCGGTACTACCGCCATTAAGAGCGCGGTATTACCGACCAGCGGTTGAACCGCTTCAAGAATTCGGTTCATCTGATTTTGACTTAACAGTACCTGTCAAAAGCTCTCTCTCTCTGAAAAATATATCACGGTACTACTGCCATCCATGGCGCAGTCATACCGCTCAATAAGAAATCCAATGTCCAAAAAACAAGTGTTCTGGTTTTCCCATACTGCCACAAACACAACGGTACTACCGATGTGCGGTACTACCGCAAATTCCAAAAGGTATTACCGATTCCTAGAGACAACAGAAACTTCCCAAGAACAAGCATTCTATAAAAACCATACCGCTCTAAAAGCGGTATTCTCGCCATCTTGGTACTACCTCATTCAACATGCGGTACTACTGATTCGAGGTCGTTCCGCACCAAGTCATGGTACTACCGTTTTTCACTTGAACTCAAAACTCTCTAAAACATCTCTTTTGGAAATTCCATACCGCAACCTTGCGGTCATACCTTGGTGCGGTACTACCTCCGTTCAAACTGCGGTATTACCTTCCTACGGTCGTACCGTCCCACAGCTGCGGTACTACCGTATTTCAAGAAAATCCAAAAGCGAAACGCAAGTCTTCGGGAAAATCCATACCGCCAGCAACAGCGCGGTTGTTCCTCTCAGCGGTAGTTCCGTGTCGGACCCAGGAACGAAAGATCCCGAACCCTCTGTGTTCATACACCAGTCCAGGATTTCCGGTGTACACAGTTACAAAGATGATAACATAACCATGTCTCGCATTTCATTAATAGTAAATCAGAGTTCGATACAATTGCGCATGAAGCCAAATAAAAGATCAAATAACACAACGGAAATAAAAACGGTAGTAGTAGGCCAGAACGATCCACCACAGGCAATCGTCTGGAGGCGTAGCCTAGGCGTCGGTGTCCTCACCGTCCTGATAGTAGTCTTCTCCTAAAATTTTGTTTGCATAAAGCAAGTATGAGCACAACTACCGTGCTCACAAGTTACCCCCAATATGGAATTGTAATGCATGCATAAGGTAAACAAAGGACATTGGCAGGGTTATTTTGCGTAAAGCAGCAGTTTTAGTTTAAATAATCATATTAGATTGCAAGGCCATTTCCATACAGTATGTAAAATCATAATTTAAATGACAAATGTATTATGTGGATAACCTCCAAGAAAGGTGATGGATATCCTCCAATGACAATGGCTAACCGCCCAATTTTCCCACGGGACTAACCATCCTGAAAACATCTGTTGAAATCATTTTAAAACCAAAAACAAGTCTAACTCAAAGTGGCTTTGCTAGCATGTCCATGACCACGGACGCAGCTATTCGAATAGTTTTCTACTCTGCAGAGTTTGTACAGCTTTACCCACACGAGATAATTGCTCTTTGAGTCGGCCAATCCACGCTTCCTAAGGCGTGTGACAAAGCAATTATCACAAGGCCGTTACAATGATCTACCTCAAAGTACTCATGCCCGCTTAGGTTTCGCTCCCATTGGACTAACCATCCTCTGGGAGCCCCCTCTTGCGCCAGGTGGGACTATAGTCTAACCGACACCCACTCATACAAAATGGCACGAATATCTACGAGGTATCCCAAATTATTAAGCCAGGTCTTGCCCAAACAAGACGTGTGGTGGTACGGTAAGGCATAGCAAGATGCGGCTCCAAGACCGGTCCTTAATCGACTTGGGCGTCTTTCAAATCAAACCCTAGGCTTTAATCCTAACCAGATTAAACCCGTGCATAAACCTGCACCCACCATTCATCCGTTTCGCCCAAGTCCAAACCATTTTTAGTTTTGTTTGGTAAAACCAACTTTAATAAGCCTCTATGGTAAGACAATACCATAGATTCAGATTTTTGAATAAATTTTGAAATGGTTTGGCTAAATTCCCCAAAATTGGTAAACATGGTCTAAGCATTTGCTAAGCATCTGGGTTTTTACCATACTAGTTTATCTATTGGTGACAAGGAATGACATATCAACAATCAAGATTGGCCATACAATGACAGTTGGAATATCTAAAGATTTAAACAGGAATTTGAAATACTTGAATAGAAATATGCATGCATTTAATAATTTGAAAACTGAACTTAAATAACTTTAAAATAGTAGGGGCAATATGGTCAAAGTGTAACTTGCCTTCGCTGAAGTCTTGAAATTCTAAATCTTCGGAAGAATCAAATTCCCCGGAATCGTCGTAGTCTAAACGTGAAAATACGACAAATCAATCGAAATTCAAATAAATTCAAAAAGATAAATTAAAATAAGTCCAAATAAAATTATTTTATTTTATTTAGCTAGAACATAATTTTCTAAGATTTTAGCAATTGGAATCATTCAATTTCGAATTAGGGTTCAAAAGATATGAATTTTACAAGTTTAAATCCTAAATTTGTAGTTTAAATTATTTCAAATTCAAACAGACAATTTAAACCTACTCCAAATCAAAAATTTATATTTTATTTAGCTAGATATTAATTTTATAAGATTTTAGAAATTGGAAACACCTAATTTGGAGTTAAGAATCAAAAGATATGAATTTTACAAGTTTTAAACTAAATCTGTAAATTAAAAGGATTTACCGAATTAATTTTCTAAAGGAAAATCTAATTATTGCGCAATGCTGACATCAACCCTGAGGTTTTTCAGAAATTATTTAAATTCTGATAAATGGGCCCCACGTGTCATAGACACGTTCCACATGGACCAGGCCCACGGAATTTTGGGCTCAGTGGGGTGGTGGTGACGTGGTGCGGCTTGTGCCACCCGTGAGCCACATCAGCAAAAGCGAGCGATGTGGCACCTACGTGGCGTGAGGTGGCGTGTGCGTGGCAAGGCCATGGTGGCGAGCGGCGGCGGCTGAGGACCGATGGTCGCCGGCCTTCTGATCTTGTGATGGCGGCGGAGATGCGTGAAATGAAGAGAAGAGGACGGCGATCCTAACACGCTCACCCACACGATGAGGCGAGGAAGGAGGCGGCCGGCGGTAAGGAAGAAGCGGCGGCGATGTTGCGGTCGACGACGATGTGGCGCTCCGAGGGTCCTCCGGCGACGAGGGTGGGCGCACTGGCTTCGCGGAGTCACGGCGATGAAGATGGTGGCGGTGGCGAGGACGCGGTGTCGACGACGACGGCGTAATCGGAGCTCCAAGCCTTCGGAACCGGCGGCGAGGAAACTTCAATTCCGGCAAGCACACGACGTGAGAGGGTGAGTGAGTGGTGGTTTCGGGATCGGGGTGAAGAGGGCTTCCCTGTGCTTCCTTTTATAGGGGTCAGGGAGTACTGGTGCGGCGTGGAGGAGTGGGGGATCATGGCGGCGGTTACGAGCTTGGGCGCCCGTGTGCGCGAGAAGAGGGGGAGAGGGCGTGGGAGTTGTGCGGAGGAGGGCGCGAGTCTCGCGTGCACGCCCGCATGGGACGTGGGCGGTTGGGGCGGCCAGTTGGCGAGCTCGCGTGGCGTGGCAATGGCGGTTGGGCCGTTTGACCGCGTGGAGACGAAGACGATGAAGACGATGGGGTCGCGGGGCCCGGCAATGAAAGTGAGAGAGGTGGCAGGTGGGGTCGGGTGCGAGAGAGAGGAGATTGCAAGAGACGATCTCGACCGTTGGATCTCGATCCAACGGTTGGCAGCGGCTTGCACGTTGGGCCAGAATGAAAGAGGGATGGGCCGCACAGTGATAGAATCGGCCCAGGGGTTTTAGGGATTTTTAAATGATTTCCTAATTTAAATAAACAGATTAATTCAAATAGGCTTTAGAAAATAGTAATTAAATTCCAAAAATTCTAGGAAAATTCACAAAAACCTCTAGCATTATTCTGGACTTTAATAAAATAATTCCCACCTAAATTTGATAATATATTTTGGATTTAAATTTGTTTTTGGCTTAAATGATTAAAAGGAAAGCTTTTAAAAATTTCAGAAAAGTCACAAATTCAAATAAGTTTTAAACTTTAACCAAGTTTGAAATTTTGGGCTGTTACATTCCGCGGACACAAGGCCAGTACTACCGCAAAGCCTGACAAAAACTGATATTCGACAGAAAACAACAAATCTCAACAGCAGTCGGCAACTAAGATCACAAGCATGTTCTAAAGACAATGTATTCAACTTAAAACCCCAAGACTAAGTCTTACTTATTGTCAATGTATTCATCATCAAATATCATGACCAAAAACCTCTTGGTCTTACACCATCCCCCTGCCTCCCCTCACGCTAGCCCTACTGCCTAGCGCCGCCTCCCAGCTTTCCCTACAGCTGCTACCATAGCTAGCTCCTACGGCTGCTATTTCTTGCTTTGTACATATGCATGGCTCGCTCTTGTTTGTATGTGTACACGGCTGCATGTGTGATGCCGCTAATCCTTTGCATGGATGCATTGTGTTGCCCTTATGCACATGCACGTATGCATGGGCCTATGTTGCCACCGCTGCCGCTGGATTTTCTACCATGGCTATTGCTATTGGCTACAAAGGAGAAACAAGGAGGATGGAAGAACTAGCAAAGACATGCTGTATGATTTGCATGGCTTCATAGCGGTTTCAACAGTATAAAGAAGGAAGAGAGGGGAAGGAAAAAGAGTGAGGAAAGTGGTTGGGATTTTGGCGTTCGTCATAGGTACCGATCTGAACTTTCCAATCTCGCTTACCAATTTTAGTAGGGATTAGGGTCAGGAGTAAAAGAAGAATTTAATAGGTTTCACGTCAGAAATTGATTAGTAGATTGGTTTAGTCTGTTGTTTTGTTGTATTGTATTTTCGGGTACGGAATGGGTGTAATTTGAGGATTTCATCCACTAGATAATTGTGAAGGATCTCGATAGCTTTCCGTATAATATTTAATCATGTCGATCAGATGATTAGATTTCTAGTTATGAATTTTGTAAGCCTGCTATCTAGAGAGTGACCGTCCTTTGGCAGCATCTTGGTAATTGGTAGAATAAAATTATTAAATAGACTAATTAGAGTTTTTATTCTACATGAAAATGTATATAACTGTCTAAGGATTCTAGAGAATCCAAGAACACGAAGTTTGGTTGAGTAGAACAGAAGTTATGAAAATAGTTATCCTGCTGTCCAAAAGATGACAAAACTGTCTTCGGGTAAAGAAACAGGGTAGAAAACGGTAGAATTAGAGTTTCTTCATAACTAGAAAACTGTAGGTTGTTTCATGAGGATTCCATAAAGTCTTGGTTTGTTGAATTTGGAGTTCGGATGAATAAGTTAGAGCCGTTTTACTAGTGGAACAATGGGTAGTGCGTCCGGTAGATTTGGGTTAATTTGGTCAGTTTGGCGTAAACATGCGAGGTCAATTAGTGTGACGGGTTGGTGCTGTGATGATACGATTTTAATGATGTTTTTGAGTGTGTGTTATTCTTGCTTGTTCAGGGATCGTGGACTCATGTGCCGTACCACAATTTCATCATCCGGCTTCAAAGGGCTTAGAGGCAAGTACATGGTAGAGCGGTGAACAACGTGTTATTCAACATTGTCATTGATATTGCTTATCATGCTATTTATTATGCTTTTATTAAGCTTATTCTTATACATGATATTGATGACATTGAGTTAATGAAATTATGATATTGAGATAATGAGAATGAGATATTGAGTTAATGAGATGAGTTGTGTAAATGATTAATTATGATGTTGCATCATTTACATTCATCATGATAGTAGTGTACGAGCCAGGTTGGTGAGAAAGTCATGTAACTGTAACACCGTAGCCTCGCAAAGGCCTGGAATGCTACTAACTAAGTAATTTAAACAAAGATAATCTAAAACACCTTACAAAATTTCAGCAGAACCTCCTTTGTATAGTTATCTATACCGGAGGTTCCAACCCACAGTTATAATATAAAAAGATAATCCAACTTGTAATATGATCAAGACATAATCAAAGCTAGCTATTCATTCCTATGACATCCATAGCAACTAAACATCTAAGATATAGATCATGAGCATCCAAAAACTTCTATTCATTTATTATAGTTTACTCCAAGCAAGCAATAATCATAAGGGGTACTCCAAATAGTTCATTCAACTACTAATTAACTTTTCTTTTCATTCTATTGTGGTAGATCATGCAATAGTGCAACAAGACTAATCATTCTTTCTCCCCATGCATGCCGATCTCGCAAAGGTACCTAAAACACAACAAACAACAAGAGGTGAGTCCAAAGACTCAGCAAGCATAACAAATGGCATCAACAGCATACAAGCATGTAACTCATCAACTGTACTACAAAAAATTACATACCAGTTACTTTACACACACATGCTATGCAATATGCTCAACATGATCTTTATCCTTCTCTTTCTCTTTTGCATTTTACCGGTAATGCAAAGTGCGCATCCGTCGATGCACACCCATGCCTGTGCCATCTGGCACAGGGACCATTGCTCATACTCCACAAGTATGGGGACCAAAACCCATGCTTTACAAGCATGGGGACCTTTAGCCCGTCATTAACATGACGGGGACCTCAAGATTTGCTTGGTCATCACATGACCAAGACTTCAATAAGCCAACATGATGCATATGTATGAAATCTCAAATTAATACAAACATGCATCCGCAACAATATTGCATATGAATAACCTATTCATACTACAAATGCTCGTAATCATAGACTTCATAACTTTCAAACATCCATGAATAACACGTAACTAATATCACTAGAAACCATGAATGTTACCAATCATACCACCATAACAATCATGACAAACACAAATACTCATAGTATTTAATCAAACAATGCCATTCAATATATCTATTATATCCATCATTATACTTGCCTTAATCGCGAGAGAACGAGGGACGTGCAGAAGGTGCTGCCCCCGGGACCAATCCACCACCTGAATAATAGTTATAACACATGCTAAGACAATAGTAGTGGACCAAAACAAACTTATAACAACAACCACGAACTCGCAAAAGCGTCTAACTCGATCCCGACCTCAATTCCTAAACGTCGATCTGTCCCCTCGGTGGACAGTCATATTAAAAAATCCATATCTATTGGCACAAAAGTCCAAATAAGGTGTTCTTAGAATTTCAGGAAAATTAATTAAATTTCTCGACTAAACCTAGTTGAGGGGATCTTCTGAATCTGCCATCCATTGCCCCTACCGAGCTAGTTAACAAAACGTCAAATTCGCGTCGGGTTCTCTGGACAGTACACTAAAAATACCATAACTTTTGCTATGAGTGTCCAAATCTCATGTTCTTTAGCTTTCTGGAAAGCTATGGAAATTACCTACATTTTTCGTTATATAAAGATCCTCTAATTTCTTCTTTATCTAATCGCTTAACCCAGATTTCTACAAACTGTTAGGAAGCTGACAGATTAGCAGGACAGCAACACTATAAAAATCATATCTCGCTGACCGTTAATCAGAATTGGGCGTTCTTGGCGGCCACGGAAAGATAAGGACATAACCCAACTATCTCTAATAGATGGAATCCATAGAATCTGCTTCGAAGGACATGAAAACTGCCATTCAAACTTCTGGACAGAATGCAATCCAACAGCAATTTGACAACCGATCTACTAACGAATTCATACAGGCTTCTAATACGAAACATACAGCGAGGGAGGATCTTCGTTAACGTTGAAGAACATAAGAAGATGATGAACTACCCCCACGAAGAAGATCTTCTCCCTCTTTCCCCTCCTCCCGAATGGGTGCAGTCCTGCGGTCTTCCTCTCCTTTCTTCGCTTGGCCGGCAGCAAGGAGCACCGATGGCGAGGAGGGAAGGCACCAATGGCTGGGGCAACACCAAGGGGAGATGGGGCGGCTTGGGGAGGGGAAGGGGAGGGATGGAGGCGTAGGGAGGAACTGAAGGGGGTGGCAGCCAGGAGTGGGAGGCAATGGGGGCGGCTATGGTTTGGGAGGGGGAGAAAAGGGTTGCCTTCCCTCCCCTTGGCCGGCCACTAGGAGGCCTCATGGGCCAAAGCCCAGGCCCAAGATGAGGTAAAACGCTGATTTCCCCCTTGTTTAACTGCTTAATCAACTATTCTCCATAGGGTCCTTCTCCTAAAACAATTTCTAAATAGTCCTTCTCTTAATTCAATTTAATTCTCTCCCGATAATCCTTTCGAATACTTTTGGGGTATTACATTCTACCCCCTTTAAATGGAATTCGACCCCGAATTCTAATAATGCTTAACGCCTAAGAATACTCACAGCTAAAAACTTACTATCATTACCACGCACCAGCGGTGAATAACTCCAGATACTGCTCAAGCATGCAAGACTCCAATCCCTAGGTAGCCTCTCTCTCGGTCTGCTACGACCGTAGCACCTTGACACTGATGTGTTACTCTCTATTACTCGTCCCAACCTTTCAAGAGTCACTCAACGGACACGACTCGAAGTCACGGTCTTACTCGTGGGTCAACGGCTCTAACGAAACTTTACCCTCCAGATATCTCCAATACTCCCTCGACACTAGGTCATACAAAACGATCCGTGCTACACGCCAGGACTCAAGACGGTCCTAGTGATACGCTATCACCCAAGTCTCCGCAACTTTTAGAAACAACCATTGTACCTTGGGCCAAAATTCCCTCTGGTACGAAACCACACAACCTGCACATAACACACAAAGCTCTTGTTCCTTGTATCAATCAATCTCTTCACTTTAACAATGAGCACCTCTCTTATCCAGGGACGCACAACAGAACTTGTTTTAAACAACTCTTTTAAAAATAGAACCCAGCTGAAAATAAAAGATTCTCATCGCAAACCCGCATTACCAACTTCTTACCAAAACAGTTAAATCCAAAACCAAAGGATTCATCGTGAAACTGTTCCACTTTCCAAGTGGGTAGTTTACCAATGAATACAACATAAGCCAAAGGTGAAATCACTCGTATGCCTAAAACAACCATTTTCTTTCTTTGTCTTAACTGAAAGGAACCACGCATACCAAGAAGAACCAACTAAATTTATAATTGGCATCTGTCATAGAGACAAAGCTCAAATAAAAACCAAGAGAATATTTCATCATCCGAGAATGCAACCTCTTTCTCAAACTTTCTTTTAAGAATTCAACTTTCTCTTAAACCATGAGATTCCAAATCATCGCATAACACACTAATTCAACTCTTTTAATTTGGCCATCTCAAAGCTATGCTCAACTGAACACAAAATCCACACCTATGTAGAGATATTCTTCCCATCCACAATAACATACTTTGGTCAACTTCTCTACCAAAGGAATTTCTTTTACAAATAATTCCCAACGCACCTCAATATAGATTTCAGCCACAATCATATCACCTCAATCTTTTAAGGATAATCAACTTGAAGTTCACAGCTCACATACTCATTTTCTACCTTCGAAATATTCTTTCAACGATCAACACTATTCGGAATCCACTTTTGTTCTTCTACTTATATACATAATGTTGGGCCTCCAAGGTCCTAGCATAAAAATGTAATGCCCAAATTCACCCTCCAAATCTCCTTCCATGAACTTCTAGTATAATTGATAGGAAATCCTCAAATCTGATGACTAAGATGTCACACAGCTCAATAATAACCTTAGTCATTAATATCAACATTCCTCACTAATCAAATAACCGCCTAAAGTGATTCATTTCACCAATCTTAGACCTTCTCTAACCCACACCAATCAAATTCAGCTACAGAACCACAATATACCCATTCACAATACCCTAACTGTATTGTCAATTGCGATACTCTAATAAACTGATCAAGGTTTCCATACTTGCTAATTCTAATGTTATGTCAAAATGAACACAAGATCTTGGACCACACCTCTCTATAGGTCCTACTAGTTGTGACAACGCAATCTGCTAGCTCCAAAGACAAACATTCTAGTTAAATCAAATCCTCTCCAAGAATTACTCTAATAAATCGATTTATTACTCAATGCCTTACAAACAACTTAACACCTAAAGGCTCATCAAGTCATCTACTAGACCACCACTAACTAGTAGCCAAAGCACAACTGAAAAGACTTGGCAACACAATTCGGTTAACCCTTTCTTAGCAGAAGAGGCAAATAGAAGTAAATTTCAACACAACGGAAAACGTTACCACTTACAGTAGTTACAAGATCAAGAAAAATAATCAAATAGCAATGATCTCGAAAAACAAAGATGAGATCATAGACGAGGGCACACGTCCAATAAGCAGAGAATAGCCAACCTCAAACGAGAATAAAACATTACTTTTCGAATTCGGGAGACTCTGATGGGCAAAGCAGAAAGTTTAAGCAAAAAAATTCGATAAACTACAAGTTACAAAACTTGACTTCAATCTCAAATACTTCTACTTCACTCTTACCTTTAACAAAGAAAACGACTTTCGTTGGTTACAGCATCACCGTGCCAACTCTAACCAGAAGAGTGTTGTAGACCACAACACAAGAACTAATTAGGAATTAATAAAACCTTTTCAACACGTCACTTTGCTCGAGACAAGTTCCTAAACACAAAACTATAGACATTTTCATTTAATCCATTACACGCAAGCGATCAAATCCTTTTATACAAAACATTCGACATTACCGTCATACTCCCTTCTGACAATCATACTAACAATAAAAATGCTACACTCTTAGCGAGAATCATCATAGCCTACTATCCCATCGTAAACCTCTCCAAAAGAGACACAAACCACAAGGTTGAAAAAAAACCTCTTTTATCAAAATCATGCCATCAAATAACAATTTCGCAAGGCAAGCTATCAGGGACTACTTATTAACCCATCCACTCAACCATTAGTGTTATTCACATCCACTTCAACTATCATTAACAATTGGCAATTGTATTTATCACGTATGCAAATAGGGTCCTACTGCTATTTACAGTCACATATCCATTTATAAACACGGGGTCAACATTCCACTTTATGCTCAGGGTTTTATTAAAGATTTAATAACATCATCTCCTTTAAATCTCCGGGCTTCACAAAGTAGTACCTCAACAATCATCTAATATGATATACATGTTTCAATCTAGTCATCAAGTATAATCATCGAGTAGTCAGATTATGAAATTTATTGGATTAATATCCTCATCGTTCACTCACATCCTTAATATAATCATCACTAATAGGTAGACAAATCCATTGAGATACTTTACTCCAAATTATCCAATAAATCTATCGAATTCCACCATCTTAATAAGTCTTGGATTCCTAGTACGAATGGTCATACCACTTAACAAGTTCATCATGTAATTACTCATGACAACGTCAAATCTATTAACTTCACTTCCAAAGATCTTGGTTAAGATCGATTACGCACCAAACTACAGACTCAATTTGATAACTCAAGTATTATAAAATTATCTTTTATACTTTAAACCTCTCACAAATTACAACAAAACATTTCAAAATAGTTTTGATACTGTCTTTCTCAAAGATGATGCACTAAACTTCGATATTCCAACTACTCCAAAAGAAGTGCATAAAAACGAAACATACTTCAATGAAGCTTGTAAATGATACTTTCCATTATCTAAAACACCTAGCGAATAAATAGGTCAAGCTTGCCAACAAGAAGGTAGAACTCTCATGAAGAGGTACAAAATTGCCAATGACAACATTTACAAGTTGCAAGAATAGCTCAAGAGTCAGAAAAGACATTACTTGCTCTATAAAACAAATACAAACCAATTGAAACCCATCAACTGCATTGTAACCACTATCCAAAGAAGGTTTATCAACCGCAAGCGGCTCAACAGTTGGAAAACAATGATCGCTTTAAGGGTCAAATTAAATCAATGGAAACGCATCGACTGGGATAAAACTACTAACCCAAGGGAAATTCATCAAGCACAACTGAACCAGAGTTGACCAAATCAAGTTTAGGGAAGAGAACAACCTCTTCAAAGATACTCACTATTCTCATACTGCGAACGGTGGTGTAGCCTGGTAAAACCCAGGGCCACAACCACGACCTCAACCTCTCAACATGGGTTAGGCCCACACATAATATCTAGTATAATAATTTATAAGTATACAAGATTATTTCATAACATTAAGCACATCGATCAACTAACAACTCTATCACAATAGCAACTATAATAATTCAATGGAAGCGTATATGCAATGCAATAACCCAATCCCACCTATTGTGCTTAGTGTGTCAAAATTAAAATTTTCAATACCACGGACCTACAGCCCGCTCTGATACCAACTGTAACACCCAAGTCTGGCAAAGGCCTGGAATGCTACTAACTAAGTAATTTAAACAAAGATAATTTAAACACCTTACAAAATTTCGGCAGAACCTCCTTTGTATAGTTATCTATACCGGAGGTTCCAACCCACTGTTATAATATAAAAAGATAATCCAACTTGCAATATGATCAAGACATAATCAAAGCTGGCTATTCATTCCTATGACATCTATAGCAACTAAACATCTAAGATATAGATCATGAGCATCCAAAAACTTCTATTCATTTATTACAGTTTACTCCAAGCAAGCAATAATCATAAGGGGTACTCCAAATAGTTCATTCAACTACTAATTAACTTTTCTTTTCATTCTATTGTGGTAGATCATGCAATAGTGCAACAAGACTAATCCTTCTTTCTCCCCATGCATGCCAATCTCGCAAAGGTACCTAAAACACAACAAACAACAAGAGGTGAGTCCAAAGACTCAGCAAATATAACAAATGGCATCAACAGAATCAACTGTACTACACAAAATCACATACCAGTTACTTTGCACACACATGCTATGCAATATGCTCAACATGATCTTTATCCTTCTCTTTCTCTTTTGCATTTTACCGGTAATGCAAAGTGCGCATCCGTCGATGCACACCCATGCCTGTGCCATCTCGCACAGGGACCATTGCTCATACTCTGCAAGTATGGGGACCAAAGCCCATGCTTTACAAGCATGGGGACCTTTAGCCCGTCATTAACATGACGGGGACCTCAAGATTTGCTTGGTCATCACATGACCAAGACTTCAATAAGCCAACATGATGCATATGTATGAAATCTCAAATTAATACAAACATGCATCCACAACAATATTGCATATGAATAACCTATTCATACCACAAATGCTCATAATCATAGACTTCATAACTTTCAAACATCCATGAATAACACGTAATTCATATCACTAGAAACCATGAATGTTACCAATCATACCACCATAACAATCATGACAAACACAAATACTCATAGTATTTAATCAAACAACGCCATTCAATATATCTATTATATCCATCATTATACTTGCCTTAACCGCAAGAGAACGAGGGACGTGTAGAAAGTGCTGCCCCGGGGATCAGTCCACCACCTGAATAATAGTTATAACACACACTAAGACAACAGTAGTGGACCAAAACAAACTTATAACAACAACCACGAACTCGCAAAAGCGTCTAACTCGATCCCGACCCCAATTCCTAAACGTCGATCTGTCCCCTCGGTGGACAATCATATTCAAAAATCCATATCTATTGTCCCAGGAGTCCAAATAAGGTGTTCTTAGACTTTCTGGAAAGTTAATTAAATTTCCAAATTAAACCTAGTTGAGGGGCCCTTTTGAATCTGCCATCTATTGCCCCTACCGAGCTAGTTAACAAAACATCGAATTCGCGTCGGGTTCTCTAGATAGTACACTAAAAATACCATAACTTTTGCTACGAGTGTCCAAATCTCACGTTCTTTAGCTTTCTGGAAATATATGGCAATTACCTACATTTTTAGTTCTGTCAAGATCCTCTAATTTCTTCTTTAGCTAATCGCTTAACCCAGATTTCTACAAACTGTCAGGATGCTGACAGATTAGCAGGACAGCAACACTATAAAAATCATATCTCACTGACCGTTAATCGGAATTGGGCGTTCTTGGCGGCCACGGAAAGATAAGGACATAACCCAACTATCTCTAAGAGATGGAATCCACAGAATCTGCATCTAAGGATATGAAAACTGCCGTTCAAACTTCCGGACAGAATGCAATCCAACAGCAATTTGACAACCGATCTACTAACAAATTCATACACGCTTCTAGTACGAAACATACAGTGAGGGAGGATCTTCGTTACCCTTAAAGAATACAGGAAGATGATGAACTACCCCCACGAAGAAGATCTTCTCCCTCTTTCCCTTCCTCCCGAATGGGTGCAGTCCTGCGGTCTTCCTCTCCTTTCTTCGCTTGGCCGGCAGCAGGGAGCACCGATGGCGAGGAGGGAAGGCACCAATGGCAGGGGCAGCACCAAGGGGAGATGGGGCGGCTTGGGGAGGGGAAGGGGAGGGGTGGAGGTGCAAGGAGGAACTGAAGGGGGCGGCGGCCAGGAGTAGGAGGTAATGGGGGCGGCTAGGGTTTGGGAGAGGAGAAAAGGGGTGCCTCCCCCCCTAGGCCAGCCACTAGGAGTCCTCATGGGCCAAAGCCTAGGCCCAAGATGAGGTAAAATTCTGATTTCCCCTTGTTTAACTGCTTAATCAACTATTCTCCATAGGGTCCTTCTCCTAAAACAATTTCTAAATAGTCCTTCTCTTAATTCAATTTAATTCTCTCCCGATAATCCTTTCGAATACTTTTGAGGTATTACAGTAACCATTCCGGTAAGGTCGTTGAGAAAGATATAAGACTAGTCCGGAGTGCTCTAGATAAAATCCTACTTTGGTGGGGACTTTACAAGAGTGAATGATAGAGTGTGTCATCGACGGGTGAATACTCGGCTATACCAGTATCAGCTGACGAGATGCATATGAGCATGTGCATGATGGTGCATTCGCATATATGAGTAAATTGTTAAATTGTACAACTTTACCTATATGGAAAATGGCTCGTTTATTTGAGTATGAGAATGGTATTTAATAGATAGATGATGATGATGATAACCTTGATTATAGTTGATGAACTATTGTTTATGGCTTTATTATGTATTTACTGAGTCTTGGACTCGTTCTTGCTCTATTGTTGTTTTTAGGTAACCGTTAATGACGTTTCACTTGGAAAAGGCTAGTGCACTTGGAATCACAACCTACGCCCAACTATTTGATTCATTGCACATGAGAAAATTTTATTATAGCATGATGATTTATTTTTAGGACATGATAGGTATTGAATAATCCTAGACGATAGATTAGGACCTGGTTATTTATTCCATAGAATTTGTTTTGTTGGTTTCGTGCCAATTTTGCATTAATACCTTGCTATGCTTCTCGAGTTTAATTATTTATGTTTGTCAACTCTTTATTCATATTTAATTGTGACCCGTGGACGGATTTTTGATAATGAATTATTTACTGTAATTTTATTGTAAGTGGATGTAAATTAATTTGTTAGGGTGGATTAGTAGCATTCCAGGCTCAATGTTGTGCTGAGGTGTTACAATAGTGCACCCCACTGTTCTGGCCACACCGGTGAACTCCGTCGCCGGCCGGCTGTGCCACGCCATGTTCCACAAACACACGGGCAAAACCCCTCGTCCAATTTGAGGATTCTTCCACTAAATAGCCGCGCGTCGCCTTCTTCTCCAACCATGGCCTAAGTCGTCGCCACGGCCAATACTCCTCGCCTATTGCACCTCTGGTCGATTACCTCATGTTGGAGCACCCTCGAACCTCCTTCTACCTTTTCCCTACCTCCTTTCTTCTTCCCTACCACTGAGGGGCCCTCTCACCGCCGCCACCTTCTTCTCCGACTCTGGCACCGTGGCTGTGCCTCCTCGTTCACCCCTAAGCCTCCCCGAGCAGCTCCGCATGCTCCCCTTGGTGGCTGTGCCCGTCTGCAAGATGTCTCCCCGCCTCACATTGGTGACGCCAAGATGCTCACAAGATCCTGTGCATCGCCTTGCCCGCATGCACCGTCTCCAGTCACCACTCACCGTGCCGCCACCTCCTACAGCCTCCCCATCCCGCCGACGACCCATTTTGGTCATCGGTTCCACCTCCCACGAATCCCCTCACCGTCGCCGGCGCCCCTTGCCCCAAGTGCCGCCTCTTCCCCTGTTTCCTCTCTGTGGTGCTTGCTCTGTGACTTCTTGTTGAGTAACTGACCCTAGGGGCCTACATGTCATACTCACTCCATTTCCATCTCTCTCTCACTCACTTACACGTGGGCCCTAAAATCAACCACACTTTCATCTTTTATTCCAGCAAAAATAAGATTCCAAGAATACTCCTCTATTTATATTTCTATCATTTTATGTGATCGCTACCTTCTGGACGTTCGTTCTCCTCCATACGAACTACGATTCCATCGATTCTCATTTCTAAATTCATAATCTCTCTTTTGATACTAGTTTTGTAATTTTTGGATTTTATTTGAATTTTTGTTATTTAATTGTCTCCTTTCGCGCGTGTAGAGTCTAACGCCGCCGAAGTCAATTTGGATCAATAGGACGCCGTGACCTCAGCATTTGACGAAGACCGGTCTTTCTGACCATTTTGTACCTATGATTTTTAATTTATGTTTTCCATTTTAAAAATATTATGCATTGCTATTTCACATAAAATGATTACCATGCAATAATCAACAAATGCATTCGAAGTAAATTCTCCGGCGTTGTCCATTCTGATGGACTTCACATGATGATCAAGGAAATTATTTTTAATTTTAATTATATGTGAGATTAGCTTTGCAAAAGCATGGTTTCTCGTAGAAAATAAACATATGTGCGACCATTTCGAGGAAGCATCGATGAGCACCATAAAATATCTAAATGGCCCTAACAGGGGATGCATAGGACCGCAAATGTCTCCCTGGATACGTTCCAGGAATGCAGAGACTTCATTCTTCACTTTTAGAGTAGAAGGTCTAGTAATTAATTTCCCGGTGGCACATACGGGTACACAAAATCTTCCTGATTTGGAAAATTCTTTACATTAATATTATGTCCCTGTGAATTCTTAATTATATTTCTCATCATCCTAAGACATGGGTGGCCTAATCTATCATGCTAGAGACAGAAAAGTTCAAAGCTTCTAAATATGGTTTTCAGGGTAGTATAGGCTGCGGCTGTCTTAATATTAGTGTAGTATAGCCCAGTCTCATATGAAGGAAGTTGTTCTTATACCCTTTTTCTACTTTCTTCATGCTTTGTAATGAGCGGGTATTCCTTACCATACTTTTCTTCAGTCTCTACGTGAAAACCATTAGCGCGAATATCCTTGAAATTTAGAAGAATTCTAGTCGATTCTGGTTACAACAAGGCTTCTTTAATGACCAAAGTTATGCCCATCGGGAGTATAATTGTAGCCCTTCCTGAGCTAATTATACAAGCATCGCTGTCTGTGATTGTCGTAAGACTACTAGCTATCAGCTAAGCATACTTCCTCCGAATAGTATTCATTGTGCCGCTATCAGCTAAGCATACTTCCTCCGAATAGTATTCATTGTGCCGCTATCAGCTAAGCATACTTCCTCCATAGGGCGCTACACGTGTTCTAATATAAAGTACTTTATTAGTATATAGTAGGAAGCAATCAACACATAAATAGAATACTTCAAATATCAGAACATATCATGTTATTATTAACTGAATAAACGAATGAATTAACTAATATCATCCAACCATCACGAGAAATAAATTGTTTAAAGTACAACCATCATCTATGCAAAAGTATAACGTATTCCATCTACGCACAAAATAAATGACATTTAAAGTCTAAGTGCATTATGTGCACTAGACTAAATCCACCAAGAAGTTAGGGACTTCAGCTGCTATCTTCTCAGGGGTGACTGCTCTTCCTGGGATATCATGGCGGTAGCTGCTACAATATCAAGCAGGGGTGAGGTTGCAAGAGTGGAGTCCACCTCCATCGGTGTAGGCAGCTGCTATGAGTCCTCCCCCTCAGCAAAGGCAAAGTGGGTTTCATGCTACCCTTTACCGCCCTTCATCTTCTTAGCCTTAAAAGCGTCAACAACGTGTTGTGGTTCTTCATAGATCTGCTACAAGTGCCCCCACTTGCCACACTTGTAGCAGATTTGGTCTTGTGGATCATAGGGCTTGTCGTTCCGCTTTGGCTTGTTAGCCTTTTTTTCCTGTGGAGTATTTGGCTTGCCTTTCTAGGCTGCGGCCTTGCCCTTCCTTCCCATTTTCTTCATTATAGGCTTTCGCACCTTGAAGCTCCCAGCGTTGGCCTCACGGCCAGCAGAGCTCCCAAGTAGCTAGGCAATGAAATTCTCGCGGAGAATGTCATCCTGAGCCTCTACAACCTTTATAATATCAATCAATTCAGCATACTCCTTGTAGTCGTCTAAACGATAGTTGCGTGTAGACTGCACTACACTAGGGTGGAAGGTGGAGAGCGTCTTCTCAATCTTCTACTCATCTGTGACTTGCTTGCCACAGAGTTGAAGATTGGTACAGATTCTGTGTAGGGGAGGATTGTACTCTCCAATCATCTTGAAGTCAGCAAACCACAGTTGGATCCATTCTTGCTTTGCCTAAGGAAGAATGGTGTACTTTAACTTCTTAAACCGCTTCTTTAGTGTGGTCCACAAGGCTAGTCCGCTCTTCTCTGCCATGTACTCATTCTTGAGTGTGAGACATAGATGGTGCCTGAAACATCCCAAATTTTCACTTTTGGCAAAATAAAACTTAAATTATTTTCCTTGGAATTTCTGGACTTTTTAAAAGCTTTTCTTTAATTATTTTAAATCCAAAACAAATTTATTTTCAAAAAATATTACCAAGATTAAATTGGAAATATTTTATTTAAGTCCATAATGTCTTTGAGAGTTTCTGTGAATTTTCTCATAATTTTTGGATTTTATTTGCTATTTTCTAAAGCCTATCTGAATTACAAGAATTAAATCAATTAGAAACTCTCAAACAGTCCTTGGGCCAAATCTTCCCCGGCCGACTCCTGTTCTCCACGCGCACGCGGCCCACCCAGCCTGCTCGCCCACGCGTTTCAACTCCAACCCTTTTCAACCATTGGATCAAAGCTAGACGGTCTGATCGAGTTGTTGTTCAGAGCGGTCCGAACGTCCCAAGCGATGTGGACCGTCCGATCTAAAATGAACGGCCCGATCAAGATTGCGTTCGCTCGGCCCGAATGTCCCAACGAGTGTGGACCGTCCGATCTAAATTAGACGACCAGATCTTGATTTCACTTTCGGACAATCCGAACGTCCAAATCAATTTAGACCATTCGATCTCAATCTAACGGCTCATTTACACTCGTTACTTTCCTATTCTTTTTCTTTCGCTGACGGGTGGGGCCGCTATCTACAGTACCGTCATCTCCGCCCCTTTCTTCCTCCTCGCGATGTCGGCAATGTCGTCCTCGCCAAGCTCATTAAACTCGCCCGTTACTTCCCCTCTTTGTGTGCATTTGATGCCATTTAAAACCACGATCTCTGACGAACTCATGGCGTTCGTTTCTTCTTCCTTAAACCTCTTAAACCCCTCTTTACCCCACCCCCACGCCGGCATGAAATGGCCGCGCACGTCCCCGACGTTTCAACCTCGCTCTCATCCTATAAAAGGGGGCATCACCTTCGCGTTCACCTCCACAACTCATTCCCAAAATCCTGGACCTCCTACACGTCTCTAGCCACCGGAATCGAAGCTCGAAGCCGCTAGAGCCCTAGACACTCTACCATCAATTTCGCCGCCGTCACTGACGCTCCGCTGCCCCCGACCACACCATCATGTTCACCATCGTGAGGGCTACCTCGCGCGCATTAATTTCACTCGAGCAACCCCGGAACAACCTCACCGCCGACGACCAAAATGCCTCGCCCCTCCACTCCAAGGTAGCGCACCAGACTCCTCGTCTCTCCCTCTCTTTTGCGACCATCAACACTCCTCGCCTCGGCGTAAAACGCCGGCAAGCTCATCGCCGGTTGTGTACCACCATCGGGCTAACGTGGCTCAGCCACGTCGACGCCACCACGACACCACCTCAGCGCCACGTACGTATTTTTGCTGAGTGAGCGCCTATGTGGCACCATGTGTGCCACATCACCCGCATGCACAACCCCCTTCACACTGTGCTGTGCATCGGGTCCGCGGTGGACCTTTGACCGCCGTGGACTTGGTCTTTGATCTAGGGGCCCACATGTTAGTGTCTCAAGGATTTTTGGTTTAAAAATAATTTCGTCTAGACATCCTTTTTCTGAGGGCTGACGTCATAATCTTGATTTTCCTTTAGGAAATTAATTCGGGAAAACCAATAAATTCAGAATTTAGGGTTTTAGTTAGATTTAAACTTCTAGGAGTTCGTATTCCTTCATACGAACTCCGATTTAGGTGATTCAAATTTCTAAATTTATATAAATTCATAAACTAGCTATCTAAACTAAAATTATTTCATTTGGAGTTCTTTTGAAGTTCATTTGAATTTGGCTTATTTTCACGTATAGATTTCGACAAGTCTAGAGAACCAGAATTAATCAACGACCAGACTTTTGAGCAAGGCAAGTTACATTCTTTGATCATATTTGAATCCTAGAATTTAAAATTATTTAAATTCTATTTTAAATGATATACTGCATGCTTATTTAAATTCAGTTATTTAAATATCTATTTTAAATTCATAGATATACCTAAAATCCCTTGTATGGCCAATGTTGGTATTGAACTAAATATCTTGTCACCCTAGATAAAACCTGGTTGATACATTAGTATGAACTAGAATCATTTGAAAATGTTATGTAGACACATACTTAGACCAAAAATTGTTTAATTTGGGGAATTTAGCCAAGGATTCAATTGTGTTTAAAAATAAGCCATGGCATTGTTTTACCATGGACTCTCTTGCAAATGATTTTGAAAACAAAAATAAAATCAAAGGTGGTTTAAACTTAGGCAAAATGGATGTCAGGATGGTGCAGGTTAATGCACAGGATTGAATCATTTCATTGATCAAGTCTAGGGTTTTGGTATGTTGCCCAAGTTGTTTAAGGACCAGCCTGAGAGCCGCTTTTGCTAAACTCCACCGTACTACCACATGTCCTGAGTGGGCAGGACTAGGCTTAATAATTTGTAATACTCTACTGTTATTTGTGCCATGTTGGTGTGTGGGTGTTGGATAGACAGTATTCCCACTTGGCGCAAGAAGGGGCTTCCGGAGGATGGATAATCCAATGAAAGTGAAACCTTAGCGGGCATAAATACTTTAGGGTAGAGCATTGTAACGGCCTTGTGATAATTTCTTTGTCACACGCCTTCGGAAGCGTGTATTGGCCGACATCAAAAGCAAATTATCTCTTGTGGGTAAAGTTGTACCACCTCTGCAGAGTGTAAAACTATTCGAATAGACATGTCCACAGTCATGGACATATTTAGCATTTGCCACTCCAAGTTAGACTTTGGTTTTGGTTTTCAAAAGATTTGGACAAATTATTTTGGATAGTTTATCCAATTGGAAAATTGGGCGGTTAGCCATGTGATAGGAAGGTATCCATCACCATATTTCATATGGAGGTTATCCTACTATAAAATTTGAGTTTTATAAAATGAATTTTAGTTACTAAATAACCGCTTTGGAACTTAATATAAATATTTGAAAGAAACATAGCTTTATGCAAAATCAACCCTATAAGCCTTCCTTTGTAATCCTTGCATGCATTAAATTCTATTATTGCGTGTAACTTGCGAGCACGGAAGTTGTGCTCATCCTTGCTTATTGCAAATAATCTCAGAGGAGGAGTACCTCGTGGATGAGGAGGACTTGGACGGCTAGGCTGTGCCCCCAAACGATTGCCTGTGACGTATCGTTTGGCCTACTACTATCTTTTGCTTTCCGTTGTAATTTTCTTTAGGCCAAGTGCCCTTTTGTAATAAATACTCTGATATTATCAATAAAGTGTGTGATGTGGACTTGTTACCATATTTGTAAACTGTGTACACTAGCTGTTCCTGGACTAGTGTTGTAAGCACAGAGAATCTGGGATCCTTTTACCTCAGGTTCGACAAAGATGGTATCAGAGCCATATCGACTGTAGGTCGCAACCTTAGCTAGAGCGAACAAGCCTTAAGAACTTATTTTCAAAAACTAAACATATTTTTACTTGTCTTTTGGTATCCATACTTAACCTTTCTTTCTAAAATTGTTTACTAACACTTGTCTATTCAAAATTGTAGATGGCCGAAGAACCCAGAGCCCTTTCCCATGGTGTTTTCGCTGGATACTTCGCAGCATCATTATGGAAGATGATGCAACAGCTGGAGTTTCAGGAGAGACCAATTTACCAAGGATATGTTTATACAGTGGGGACCCAGAAGAAGTGGAGAGTAGAGGTGCTACTCTACGTCGATGCTTTCAGCGAGACACTGTTGCACATCTTCGACGCTCTAGTACTCCGCGATTCCTTCATCACCGGCATTCAAGATGCAGCACAGGAGGCCATCCGCAAGCTACGACGACTCTACGAAGTTGAGCTTAACCACTCCGGTTTCCACTTCTACCAGCTTCACTACCCCAACAGACAGTGTAGCTCCTTTTGCCCCACCAAAATCAAGGATTTTCTAGACTTGACCAGGCAAGTAGAGTTGTTAGTTGCGATGGACTATTCATACCAGTCCACCTTGGACGAGCTTCGCACCACTCAGCAGAGGCTTCAGGAGGCAAAAATGGAGTTAGCCTTGCTTAGGGCTGACGACACTTCTTCCTCTGCTCAGGGAGAGTCTTCGACACCAGCACTGAAGACACAGAGGATTGATAGTCATACCCTTTCGGCTTAGACCTTAGCCATAGGTCCTAACCTTTTGGTTACTCATTACTTTATGCTTAGACGAATTGTGAGCTGTCGTGCTTTTGTGGCAGCCACAACCAAACTCTAAAATATTAATAAAATAAAAGTTATTTGGAAAAATTGCTCTTGTGTGCTTTCTTGGTTCTTGGTGATTATTTTAAGTTTACCCCCCTTAGTTCCCTTCTCCCATCTTTTCTAAGTCTTCAAGTTATGGCAGATGGTGAACACTCGTAGATCTGGCAGTGGAGATGCAAGTGGGCAAGGCAATGCAAATGCAGATTATTAGAATAACCCAATTCCACCACCACCCCAGCAGACGGACACGATTGGAGACAGATGATGGCCAATCAATCTCACTTGATTCACCTGCTAGCTCAGTCACTCAACAATACCCAAGCAACAGCAGCTCAAGCAGCACCACCACCTCCACCACCATAGAGAGCCAACTTATCAGAGTTCATGAGAATGCGTCCTCCAACATTCTCTAGTAGCACTGAGCCGATGGATGAAGACAATTGGCTCCAGGCAATTAGCAAAAAGTTGGACATTGCCCAGTGCAATGACCGTGAGAGGGTTTTATTTGCCTCTCACCAGCTGAACGGACCTTCTTCAGAGTGGTGGGACATTTTTTCTCAGTCTCACGCCAATGCCCAGGCTATCACCTGGAATGAGTTTGTGCAGGCGTTCCGCCGTGTACATATCCCTTTGGGCATGGTGACCCTAAAGAAAAAGGAGTTTCATACACTGCGTCAAGGCAACCGTACTGTCAAAGAATATCTCCACAAGTTCAACCAGCTTGTCTGTTACGCTCCAGAGGATGTGGCTACAGATGAAGCGAAACAAGAAAGTTTCCTGGAAGGCCTCAACGGCGATCTCTCTGTTCATCTAATTGCTCAGGACTACACCGACTTTCAGCAATTGGTGAATAAGGCTATTCGTTAGGAAGGTAAACATTTGGAAATGGAGAATCGCAAAAGAAGGATGGCGACTCAAAAGTTTAACCCAAGAGGATTTCCCAAGCCTCGCCCCACTTCTTTTCAGCAGCCACAACATAACAGATTTCAGTCATCTTCGTCTTCAAAGACACCCGCACCTGTGCCAGCTCAGCGCTTCAACAACCCCAACTTCTGCAACGTTGCTCTAGGGGGGCTAGTTTCAGAAGAAGGCAAGTCCCTCAGCTGTAGGAGTCACATGCTTTCACTGCAATGAGACTGGACACTACACCAACAAGTGCCCAAAAAGGCAACTACCAGCAGCACCGGCAAGGCCAAATCAGGGAGTTCCACCCTCAGGCAACGCTCCAACAACAAGGACATCATCCCAGTTTGTGAAAGGACGTGTGAACCATGTCACGGCCGAAGAAGCTTAAATTGCACCAGATATGGCCCTTGGTACGTTTCTTGTCAACTCAATACCAGCATCAGTTTTATTTGATTCAGGAGCTTCACATTCTTTTGTATCAAGTCATTTTGCGGGCAAATGTGGGTTAGCTATATCTTCCCTTGTTAACCCTATGTGGATATTTTCTCCTGGATCAGAAATGAGAACTAAATCTCATTGCCTAGACCTTACCTTGGACATAGAAGGGGTACCTTTCTTAGCTGATCTGATAGTTCTTACCTCCCAAGGGTTAGATGTAATTCTTGGAATGGATTGGCTAACCAAGAATTAAGTCCAAATAGATTGTGCCAACTGGATTATCACCCTTGTCAATGACCAAGGGATCAAAGTGGAATTCAGAATAAGGAATACGGTTGAAGAAAACTCCGTCCTTAACAACATTAAGAGGATAAAATTGGAAGAAATCTACATGTGTATATAAGAAATACATAAATTTACTATAGGTAAAGATGTATGGAATAAATTGGATAATGGTACAAATTACTCTCGTATTGTTCTAGAATTGTTTACGCATTTTTCTATAATTTTACTGCTAATTTCAGTGATTAAAGGCAATTTATGAAATTACGATTAATCAAAACAGTAAATAAATACAGAAAAGCATATAAAATTTTAAAAAATAGTGTTAAACATGTTTTAAATGCTAAAAATGATTCAGAATTTGAATTCTCGAGGCCCTTTTATCCTGGAATATAAAATTTCGGTGAATTTTGCAATTTTCGAGGGCTAATCTTCTAAAATTCAAATTTGAGAAATTTTATGCGTAATTTTCAGAAAAAATTGAGGGCCCTTTTTGCTTTTCTTTTCCCAGTTTTTACTTAGGCCGGGCCCATTCGACCCACTTTGGCCCAGGTGGCCCAGTTTGGCCGGATCAAAAGGGGTGAGGAGGGGGTTAGGGTTCCCCTACCCCTATTCCCGTGGCGACGGTGGTGCGTTAGGCGACCTGCGGAGGCGCGTGGAGAGGTGCGACAGCAGCGCATGGCGGCGCTGGCGGACACCGGCCAAGATCAGCGGGCGCTACGAGCATCGCGGCTTCGCCGATGTGGCGGTTCACGACAAGACTTTCGGTAGTGTCGCGGTAGCTTAGAGGTGGCCGGCGGCTTGCGCGCGACAGCACGGCGGCCGAACATCATGCGTGGTCGGCGCGCCTTGGCAACAAGACCCATATGGGGGTCGAGTGGCACGGTGACGTGTCTGCACGAGGATGGCGCAGGCGCGGCTTCAGTGATGCACACGGCGCACTATGCGGCTCGGCGCAGCAGCCAGCAGAACGGTGCGGGTGTGGCGCCATTCGCTGTTGTCGCATTCGGGGACACGTGCGCGACTGCTTGGCCTGCAATGACTTGCGGGATCAAGGCCTCGCGTGGCCACGTCAGCTGCGTGCGGGCGGCGATCGAGCGGCCGGAGGGCGCCGTGTGCGAATGGCGTCATGCGGAGCTGAGCGCCGGCAGCGACACATGTCTTCAGGTCGTGCAGCTCTTTTCTGTTCATCCAATCTACAGTGCAATCAATATCTACTCTTTCATTTAATCTACCGATCGGCTTGACCGGCGAGTCCAAGTCGGCTAGCGGTAAATTAGAGCTGATTTGCACCGTAGAAAATAATCTAGAAAGCAAAATATGCGGAATTGAAAATGATCAAGAAAACGATTCAATCTATGAGTGTCGTGCTTCGACGATTACCTTTCGATCCGAGCAGATCATGCTGATAACGTGTTGAGGAACTATCGCTGGTGAGTCCAGTCCGATCGATCACCTCGTAGACGAACGTAGAATCGCATACAAGCACACAAGTACAAAATTTAAATGAGCACAGAGACATGAGGAGCTTTCTTTATTCCTTTTCTTAGCAAGCACATACAATAAATATTACTCCGTATATATAGACTAGTGAAAGATGAGAAGTCTAAGTGGGCCGAAGGCCGAAGCCTGCACAGCCCATGTCCACGGTTTCCGAACACATACCACCAACTCCATATACTTCCAAAGAAAAAGGTCTCTCAAGTCACACGAGACAGGCTCCACCGCAATTTTAGGCGTGCTGTCGCTGTTGCTGTTGCACTCCACCGCAGCCAACTCCAGTCCTCTATAAGTACGTAGCAACAGCACAAAAACCAACCAAATATTATTCATAGAAAGAAACAAAACCTCAGTGCTAGTTGCCAGTGGCAACGATACAATGAAACTGCCAACGCAGCTACTCCTCTTCACCTCCGTCGCCGCAGCGCTGCTCCTCCTCAGCCGCGGCGTGGTCGCCGGCGGCCTCACGGGCCGCGGCGAGGCGATGCCTCTACACGCGCTGCGCGACGTCGAGGACGACGACGTGAGCTTCGTGGAGGAGGCGGCGTACCCGCGGCGGAGGGTGCTGTACAGCAACCAGTACACCAGCTACAACGGGCTCGGCGCGAGCCAGGCCGCGTGCTACGGCTCCTGCCCGGGCCGGGGCCAGCCGTACAGCGGCCGCGGCTGCCAGTCCATCTACCAGTGCGGCCGGTAAAACTCAAGAAAGGTACTGCATGCAACAGTGATCTGCATCGATCTATCTTTAGCTTTGAGGAGAAAGATCACTACAAGGGGAGATTTATAGTATATCTAACTGTTCGAGTGAAGTCGTTGTAAACTTATGACTGCCTTTGTGTTCTTGTATACTGTACACCGCTGTTTCCCCTTGTGTATGTGTTGGATTAATTCCTGAGAAGGAATTAACCGCTGAAATAAAAGGAAGACTGCTCAGCAAATTTACATTCGAAGGAAAAAATAAGGAAGTAGCTAATCCGCTGTCTTTCGGTATTGACGAATGACGACACAGTGACCACACGGCTATTGTGTTCTCCCTCCTGCTCGCCCAAAGGAACTAATTCTGTAAAATTTGGATGGTAATTGTAGCTAGGTGTATTTGAGCCCACAGAAGACCGAAGTGTCGTTACCATGTTTATGGGTCTTTAGAAGGCATTTAGAAGACATGAATGAACGATTAACTGACTACTAAAACTGACTAATTGGCCGCTGAAATCGATTAGTTATTCTGTCGTATAAATTACTACGAGCTTCTGGGTTTTTAATTGTTATTCTGTCGTATAAATTACTACGAGCTTCTGGGTTTTTAATTGCTCAGCTACTCTCTCTCTGCGGTTTATACACTACTTTTAGTTTCTTTAACCCTTCAAAGTCCTTCAAATTCAACCGAAACCCATTTCTTTCGGAGGGCAACGAAACGAAATGTCCAAAATTTCGCCAGAATTGTGAACCATGACCTCTAGCGCGACAAAGCGGCTCGCCCATGCCACCGCTGCCATCATTCTCGGGCGCCCACAGGAGACGTTAGGAGTCACCCGGTCTCACCTGCTCCACTCACCGTTTTGCTCCGCCTAGGTCTCATCACCACCTGAGAATCTCGCGAAAACCCGAGCCCACTTGTGAATTCCCGTCGAGCATCTCGTCCTCATCTCGTTTCTTGAAGATTGTCTGTGCCAAAACCCTAACTCACCATTGCCGTTCCATTTTTTCCTTTGCCGGTAAGTTTCATCCGCTATATAGCCTGGAACACATCGTCATCCCGAGCTCTGGTGCGCATGCTCCGCCGAAGCCCAAGCGTGTCCCGGCGAGCCAACTGCATGAAAAAGTGATCCGCATCGATCTATCTTTTGCTGCGAGGGGGAGAGATCGATACAAGGGGAGATTTATACTAAATCTAACTGTTCGAGTGAAGTCGTTGTAAACTTATTTGCTTTTGTGTTCTTGTATACTGTACACTGCTGTTTCCCCTTGTGTATGTGTTGGATCGAATCCCCGCGGATGTAGATGGATCCTGTTTATATAATTGATTGGTCGTTGTTTGATTAGTTTCTCAGAAGGAATTAACCGCTGAAATAAAAGGAAGACTGCTCAGAAAAATAACATTCCAAGGAAAAAATATGGAAATAGCTAATCCGCTGTCTTTCGGTATTGACGAATGACGACGCGGTGACCACACGGCTATTGTGTTCTTCAGTAGCTGTGCTCTGGAGACCGTCAGAGCCAACACTTCTCCCTCCTGCTCGCCCAAAGGAACTAATTCCGTAAAATTTGGAAGGTAACTGTAGCTAGGTGTATTTGAGCCCTCAGAAAACCGAAGTGTCGTTACCATGTTTATGGGTGTTTCGAAGGCATTAGCAGACAAATGAACAAATTAACTGTCTGCTAAAATTGACTAATTGGCCGCTGAAATCGATTAGTTGTTCTGTTGTATAAATTGTGGAATAACTACGAGCTTTTGGATTTTTAATTGCTTAGCACAATTGCACTTTCACTTTAATGAAAAAATTATTCAATAATTAACAACCAAATGCAATGATATGATTGTTTTGTTTTTGATACAAAATTATTGTCGAGAAAACTACAAATATATCTTTTGCCCAACAAACACCAATTATTTGGTTGCATACAAATTAATTGATGGCTTTGGTGGTACGGACAAGGCCGGCCCTTTCCATCGCATGAGCACATACCTTTCGAGAACAGCTGGTGTACTTCCTATTTCCTTCGCTCCCAGTTTGTAGTTTGAGGAGGCTGGGCGTCAATTTACGCCATTTGAGATTAAAAATCAACTCGATTACGGAAAAAATTCAACTCAACTACGAGAAATTTCAACTCGAACCAAGAAATTTCTTTTCAACACGATTTAAAGGAATTTTAACTCGGTTCAAGAAAAATTTAAAACAAGTTGAAAAAATGGGGCTCCGCGGCGGCTGGCGCGCGGTCTCCCTATTCTCACCTCCAACTCCACTCAACTCACCCATTAAAAGTGTCTATGAACCTTAATGAAGCAATTTTCTTTCGTTTCTTATGTGAATTCAACCCATGGAGTTATGAAAAATCATGGAAAAGTGACACAAATAGAAAAAAATACGGAGTGCTTTTTAAAAAAAAAAATATTATTATTTTAATTAAAAAAATTACAAAAATAAATAGTATATTTTTTTTTTACAAAAATAGGCTATTGTCGCCATTCCAATTGGCTACAGTAGCCCTGAGAGGTTCCTGTCGCCAATTGAACTGGCGACAGAATCCTGCCATCAGTTCATTTGGCAATAGGAACCTGCATTTTAAATTTTTTATTTATATGTAGAGAATTCAGCTTAAAAATTTAGTGGATTTCACGAAGCTTTTTGGTAATACATTTAAGTGTCCGTGTAGTTCAGAATCCAAAATTAGAGAAGATAACGAAATATGAAGTAGAGAGTGTGAGATCGGAGGCGCAATTTGGAATGCGATTTTGGCGGCACAATAACACAAACAGCTCCCTTCGGAGCGAAATAAAAAATATTTGGGTTTAGGGTTTCCATGCACGTTGTTGTGCCGATTGTATTGTTCGTAGGACTGATTCCTTTGGAAAATAGTATGAAATTTGAAATAAACGAAATATTTAGGACAAGAGATTTAAATTTGAAAAACTTCATAATTTAATTATGAATTACATGGCGTGCTGAGTTTGATTGCATGCATTAGGAATGACAGCATGCACGAATCAACAAACCAGAAAACACCAACGATACATGTACGCCTTTTTGGAATAAAAAAAAGATTGATTGGAACAAAGTTAATGAGTCTTAGAGGCCCATCGTTGCCTTCCACTTGTCTCAGGACTACCGCGGTGGCAGTCAGTCTCAAAGTCAGCCATGTTCTGTGAGATAGGCTGGACAATTGAATGATGTTTGGATAGCACAACGTAGGGCCAAATCAATAATCAGGATGCAAATTGAACCTAACTTACCTCTTCGATATAGAGTGTGCCCAGGCAATGGGGAATGCTAGGACAGCTGCTGGTCTCACTAGTAAGAGCTTTCCCCTTGTCCACAACGCACTCGGTCTGGTCGTACTCAGCTTCCTATGGGGGGTCCTCCACCACCACCAAGCTTTCCAGGACTCCTCTGGTGCCTTTTCAATAGGATCGGGTATGTAAGGTTTTAAGTATTCGATGTTCTCGGCTTGTTTTGTGTAATTGAACGTGCACTTCTGCCCGACGAACGCTCTATTGTGCATGTCTGGGGCTGTCGATCCATTAGAAGAAGTTGAATCACATCTCCAGCTACCATTATGTGCAGTTGTAGTTAGGGATATGTGGAATGAAACGTAAGATGTGAAAAATCTATGTGTGCGTAAGATTCTCTTACGAGGATGTTCTCGCATGTGTAGTACACCCGGACGATGATCGCCGGGTGTGTGGATTGAATGATCTTCGCCAGTTCTTTGCACACACATTGTGAGCGTGGGAACTCTAATGGTATTGGCGCATGCTTCATAGAACAATCTGGGTAGTGTTTAGCCGTCTTGACAAGCCATTATGCTTTCGCAGCATCTTCCGTAGAAGTTCGACGACGAGTCCGATATTTCCTTCCTCTTTGTTGTGTGAATCAAGTTGAAGTAAAGTATTGGGTATGATGGTGTAGTGTTCTCCTCCATCTTTCTTCTCCCTCCTTTTATAAGTGGATAGGGTGTAATGCTGAGAGTGGAGGGAGAAGAGACAAGACATCGGTTAGCAAAGGTGGCGTGGTAGAATGTGGTCATTTTGGTCTGAAAAGGTAGTGTCGCAGCATGTTGTCTTTTCGTTCTACAAAGGTAGCAGTGTGTGGCGTGACAGAGTGCAGTCTTTTCGGTCTGAAAAGATGGTGTGGCAAAGTGTGGTCATTTCGGTTTAAAAAGGTAGCGTCGCAGTGTGTTGTCATCTTGGTTTGCAATGGCGGCAGTGTGTGGCGTTATAGGGTGCGGTCTTTTTGGTCTAAAAAGGTGGCGTGGTAGAGTGTGGTCATTTTGGTCTGAAAAGGTAGCGTCACAGTGTGTTATCATCTCGGTTTGCAAAAGTGGCACTGTGTGGCGTGACAGGGTGCGGTCTTTTCAGTCTTAAAAGGTGCATGGCTGAGTGTGGTGTTTTTGGTCTGAAAAGGTAGCGTCGCAGTGTGCTATCATCTCGGTCTGCAAAAGTGACATATTGAAGTTCAGACGAGAATCCCTTCTCGTGTTACATTCATACAGATCCAGTTGCCAAAAGTTAAGGACATCTTGCAAATCATAAAAAGCATACAACATCGTTCATACATGAATCCCTTATGCAGACTACCAATACTACTTAATACATATTGAACACACTACAAGTAGGATACACACACACATAAGTTTCTCGAGCCACTTCAAGTGGTCAAGAATCTTGTCCAACCGCTTGTCTGCAGGTAGCATGTGCACCATTGGACCATATGGAACTACAAGTGGATGTTCAACTGCTATTTCCACCATGGCACCAATAGAGTCCCGCCCACTGAAATTACTGGCAACCACCGGCCAAAAAACCACACCGAATAGTGAAAAAGAAGTGACAAAACAAACCCAAAATCCATATACCATTCAATAAAAAAAAAATCAAAATAACAGCATTCACGAAAATCAAACTCACCGAGAAATATTAACACTTGTAGAACACATGCCCCCTATTCTCTTCGGTGTTGGAGTACATGACATTTACCTGTACACCGCAGTTCAGGCAGTTCATGCGCCTTGTGTTCACTAGCGCCACCGCTCTTCTGCTCATTGAACTAGACAACTAAGACATGGCACCGAGTAGAGTTCTGAGACAAGCGGAGAAGGCTGGAGTTTAGTTGTTTGGATGAGCTTTTGTAGAGGTGGGGTTCAGGATGCCGAGCAAATTTTGGTAATATTAAAATTTAGGGAAATTGTCATTCGAAATGGTGATAGGTATCCCACGTCGGGTAAAAAAATTTAATCTTAAAATTTAGGCAATTGTCATTCGAAATGGCGACAAGGATGCCGCAAGTCCCAATTGTCATTCGAAATGGTGACACAATCTCCCCTATAAAAGACCCCAAAATTCAGGCATAACTCACTTTTATTCACAAAAAAGAGAAAGTGGGGAGGGAAGGGAGAGCAGAGGGGAGGAGAGGAGCTAGCGAACCACTGCTTGTCCGGTCATCCACTTGTTAGGTAGTTTTTTTTAGAGTAAAGTCCATTACCGGTCCTTAAACTTTTTATGCTGTGTCATCCCGGTCCATAGACTTTCAAAGTGTGTCATCCCGGTCCCTAAACACTATTTGTGTAAATTAGTCCTTAAACTTTTTATGTCAGTGTCATCGGTCCATAGACTTTCAAAGTGTGCCATATCTTGTGCCTAAGCAAGAGGGCTATGTTTGAGACCCAAACAGTGTTTAGGGACCGGGATGACACACTTTGAAAGTCTATGGACCGGAATGACACAGCATAAAAAGTTTAAGGACCGGTAATGGACTTTACTCTTTTTTTTAACTGAATGGATGGCATAGTTTTAGATGGATGGTTACGTAATGTATAGTATGTTGTAGATAATCTTTTTCGGTGGGTAGTTTATTTTAGATATGTGGTTAATGGTGGAAATCTTATTTATGGTGCAATATGTCGAATATGTCAGAAGCAACCAATTTCAAAATTTACTACAATCAGGAGACTATTCTAGAATATCCCAAGAGGGTTGATTTGCGTTATTTCCAATCAGTGACCGTAACCCTAACAAGACCAGAGCAGCATACATGGGACGTTGTGATGCGGTGATTATTCCACACATTCAATTTGGATCATGTTGTGTATGATCTGAGATTGAGTTATCTTACCAACCAAGCACCACAGGGCACATATTGGGGGTTAGTGCAGCTCAAGGGAACAAGTTCATGGTAGCCACATGTACATAGGGAGAGGGAGGAACAGTGGGATTTGGTCCTTCTGGCCTAGGCATATGCTAAGCCCATTCCTGCATAGGCAGCTGAGCAAGGTGGTGGTGATGCCGAAGAAAAAGTTTGGGACTCCAACCATAGATCGGCGCACACAACAGCCGAAGGTCAGGGAGTTGCTGATGTTATCGATGAAGACCGTGTGGAAGGAGCTACTTTGGTTAGGCAAGCTTGTGGGATTGCTGACGAAGGTGAGGAGATCGAAGCCTTAGTTCAAAGGATGAATCTCGAAGACCATGACTACTAGGCATTGTCGATAGATGAAAGAACCGATAAGGAGGATGCTATGGAATAGCATGCAGTTGCATACGAGTGGGAAACATACTAGTTTGACAACCTCATCGTTAATGAAGGCTCCCGTGTACCGTGGGAGTACGACCAGAACAAGGTCAGACAAGGAGCCATGTACAAATGCAAGGATGTTGTGCAAGAGGCTATCAAATTCTAGGCCTTATTGGTGCAGCGTACATTCATAATAGTGAAGTCTAACCTAAGATACAACGACATGAAGTGCGACATAGAGGGATGCCCTTGGTGAGTGCATGCATTCCAGCCTAAGCGGGACACCTACTAGAAATGCTCTATAGTAGTCCCTGGCACATGTGTCGTCGCTGAATCAATACAGTCCCATAAGAACATGTCATCAGGCTTCATTGTGAGCATCATGCATGGTGACTAGTGAGATCGTACATAATCTAGATTTCAAGACACGATCATTCATTCGAGCAATACAGGCAAGGTTCAGTACATAATCAGCTATGCTAAGGAGTGGAGGGAAAAGCAAAAGGCATTGGAATGAAGGTTAGGTACATTCGAGGACTTCTACCACATCTGCCAAGCGAGCTCTAAGTCATACAGGACAGAAATCCTAGCACTCCTATCGACCTTCAAGATTACACACATCCACGATGGCATGAGAAGAGGGTACTGAAGCGAGTATTCTTCGTCTTTGGTCCATGCATCAATGCATTCTGACATTGCTATCCAATCTTATGTGTGTATGACATGTTTTTTACTATGAAGTACAAGGGGTAGATACTTACTGCAATAGCGACGGACGGGGACAATCAGGTTGTTCCTGTGGCATTCGCATTCGTTGAAGGCGAGAATATGGACAGTTGGTTGTGGCTTCTAAGGAACGTGAATATTTCTGTTGTACAGGGACATCCTAACGTATGCATCACACATGATCGGCATATGGGCCTATTGAGTGCAATAACTCAGCTATAACAATGGGAAAGCAAACCACTTCCACTGGTGGATCGGCAGAGCAGGTGGTGCATGAGGCACTTGGGTGCAAACTTGTACAAGCAGCTCCACAACAAGGACTTAATGAACTAGTTCAAGCGGTTGTGCAATCAGAACCAGCAGGGAAAGTTTGATGCACTCTGAGAGATTTTAGATGAGTGGACTGGGATGCACAGAAGGGAGGCAATGACAAATCCCGCCACAGTTACCCACAGATGGTCCCAGTGTGACGAGGAAGACGGGGGCGTAGGTAAAATGCTTCTCAGACTGGATTGAACACGAGCCTAGCGAGAAGTGGTCGCTGCTACATGACAAGGATGTTGCTTGATATGGTGTCATGACAACCAATCTAGCTGAGGTGTATAATTGGGTCAAGCACAGTGCCAGGTGCCTCTTTTTGGTTGCTATTGTGGAGACAATTCTCTGCGGTACCATAAAGTACTTTATTGACCGAAGCAACAATGTGTTGCTCTCCATAGCAAATGAAAGAGTAATGTACTCCGCCCAGTCCACCAAGTATATAGAGGAGAAGAGCAAGAAGGGTGAGATGCACTGGGCATTCAAGATGGACACAATAGAGCTTCACTTTGAGATACTGTGCAGGGAGAAAGGACATCGCGGGACAAACCACAAGAGGATCATCCACGAGTGCATGCTATGACCTGCTAGTTGCAACTACACTTGCTACAAGCTTCTTCTTCTTCTGCATAGGCCGTGCTCACATGTCATGGCCGCATATTCGACGGTGGCGCAACATCCCGACTAGTACCTTTCTGAATATTTCACCAAGGAAGATGTGATGCAAACTTTGAATGCAGAGCTGTATGGTTATGGTTCGTCATTTCACTAGCCATCCTACCTAGCAGCAACTGATCTGGGCCACGAACATTGCTAGGTTGAAGGGAAAGGTTGGTCAGCAGCCGATATCAAGAACAACATGGATGAAGCAGAAGTCGGGCGTCGTACGAAGAGGTGCTCAATTTGTTGGGACTCTGGGCATACCTTCAAGAAATTCCCTACGAGAAATGCTCGGGATGAAGGAGAGGTTGGCAGTCTGAACGGCACCGTGGGGACCCCATCCAACCGACACACTCAAGTCGAGCACCATGGAAGTCGACATGCCGGATGTTGAGGTCGAGGCAACGAGAATCATTTGTCTTGTCGAAATATGTTGAGTTGAATGTTTTGTAATGACATTGTGATTTGTCCACAAACCATGTGATGACTCCATGCTGGAATGTTTTGTAACATCATTGTGATTTGTTGACAAACTATGTGATGACGTTATGCCGAAATGTTTTGTAATATTAAAGTGATTTGTTGACAAACTATGTGATGACATTGTCCTTAAATATGTTGTGCTAATATTGTTTCGTATTACTATCTGATTTTGTTTCTTATTATGGCGTGCGTCCAATTGTAATGTGTAACTTATCTTGTTTTTGTAACCACCACCATTGCCTTCACCGGTGGCGCCATTGGTGGTGATAGTTTAGTTGGTTGGTGTTGTGTGGCAGTTCAGACGTCGGAGTGGAGTGGTCGAAAGAAGATAGTACAAAAAAACAATGCTGAGAGGTTCCTATCGCTAATTGAACTAGTAGCAGGGTCCGGTCGCCATCTGGAATAATATTATTTTTTAAAAATCCTCTTGAGAATAGTAAGAACAAACCAATAGAAAATATGTTGAGATGAAAATGGATGAAGTTTTTGCATGTAGGTACATGAGACCTAAAATTTTAATCCAATCGAATTCAGTTACAGAGAACAGCATGGTTGTGCTGCTAAACATTGCGAGGGAGTTTTGGGGTATCTACATTCTGTTTCATAGCTTTGCCATATTATGAATGTTGTAGATGATTATTTAAGCTTTCCATAGAGTGTAGGATCACCTAGTTTGCTTGAGTAGAGTAAAAGTTACGATATTTGGAAGTTGGCTGTTCTGTAGATCGTCGCGATTGGACAACGTCGTGGTAATTATTAGATTACAATTACTACCTTTTGGAATTAGGGTTTTTGTATGACATGAAAGTTGTAGGTCTTTGCCTAAGTTTTGCATAGAGTGCTATTTCATTGGATTTGGTTAAGCGATGTAATTTTTTTAAATAATATTATTTGAAATGAAATCTACAAAAATAAATAGTAAAAAAAAACAAAACTAGGCTAGTGCCGCCATTTGGAATGGCGAAATTTTTCTGTCGCCATTCCAAATGACGACAGTAGCCTAGGCAATGGCGATAATAGCCAGAATAGTGCAGAGAGGTCTCTGTCGCTAGTTGAAATGACGACATGGCCTTATCGCCACTCTAAATGGCGACAAGACCATGTCGCCTTTTCAACTAACGACAGGGGCCCCTGCCTATTTGTTTACTGTCGATTTCTGACCACATATTTGGTGGACAAATCATAATGATATTACAAAATATTCAGCACAACATCATCACATTTTTTATCGATAAATCACAATGATATTACAGAACATTTAGCGCAACGTCCTCACATATTTGGTCCACAAATCACACTAATATTACAAACACATTCAGCGCAATGTCATCACCTAGTTTTTCGACAAATCAAAATGAGATTATAAAGCATTGAGCACCACATATTTCAACAATACAAACCTTTCCCGTTGCCACAAGCTCAACGTCGACCGCCTCGAGTGGGGTGGTCGAATGAGGTCCCCGCGGTGCCATCCGGACTGCTAATGTCTCCTGTATCCTATGGATTTCTCGTAGAGCATTTCTTGAAGGTGTGTCTAGACTCCCTGCAAATAGAGCACTTCTTCATATGAAGCTAGCTTCTGCTTCATCCATGTCGTTTCTAATAAGCCGTACCTGTTGCTGGCCAACCTTCCCCTTCAGCTTATCAATGCCTACGGGCAAGATAAGTTGTTCCCACGTCAGATGGCCAGTGAAATGGCCAGCCACGCCGGAGCCATACAACTATGCACTCCAGGTTTGCATCACCTCCTCTTTGTTAAAATAATCAGAGAGGTACTAGCCAGAATGCTACGCCACCATCGAACATGCGACCATGACATGTGAGCAGGGCCTATGCAGAAGAAGAGGCTTGTTGCAAGTGCATACGCAACTAGCGCGGCGTAGCATGCACTTGTGGGTGATCCTGATACGGCCATAACTACTACCAAAGCATTGGTTTGCATCCCTAAATTGCAAACTAATGCTAGCACTCAAATAGGCGCAATTGGTGTTGTTTTACAACAAAAGGTAAAACAAAACATTGTGAAGGCCAATAAAGTGGATGAGGATGCTGGCCAACGAGAGGGAACGTGCTCTCGAGATAAAACCCTACCACATGCGGGCGGTCAAAAAGACATGTGGTGATAGGGCAGCAAGGGTTGCATTGGCGTCAAAAGAAACATCAAGTGCATGGAACAAGTTCGCGCAAGAAGCTAAGAGAAGGAAAGCCCACAACACAAGGGAAACCAAGAGGAAGAGTTGGCCATGCATGGAGAGGACGCCAGGAACATGGCATGTGGGTTGGTTCAGTTTGGATCCAATTCAGACAACCAATTGGTGATTAATATTTTTATTCCAAAACTAGAGTAGTTTAAATTACAAATAAAGAAAGTATTTTTAGGATCAGTTTACTGTTCATGTGAACAGTAACCGACTCGGATACTGTTCATGTGAATAGTAATCGGACTAGGAGTACTGTAGCAATTCGGGATACTATTCATCCAAGTCTTGTGCTTGCGTGGGAGGCTATATAAACCCCCCCCCCCCAATGGCCGCACCATATAGGTGGACAAGTTATGATTTAGATAATAAAAATCAGAAAAACCGTTTTGGCGCATATCGTGTGTTCATGAGTTGGAGAGATTGAGGGAGTAAGATTGAGAGCGAGATCAAGATATCTATCTCTTGCTTTGGAGTACTATTCACCGAAGGCTACTACTTGCAATTCAATCTATTAGATTGGTTTGCGAGTGTATTGATTTTCTTACAATTCAATTCATCGAATTGGTTTGTGAGATTGCTACTGATCTTCGAGTGTACCGTGAAAGATTGGGCCAACAGTCAGGATTCATCTAATCAACTAGGTGGATCCTTATCAGATCCTCTCGAGGTTCATTCCGTGGCATCCTTTATCCCTGCACAGTATCTTGAAGTGATACTCCCTTGTGCCCATCTTGAATGTTCGGTGCATCTCACCCTTCTTGCTCTTCTGCTCTATGTACTTGGTGATCATGGTGGAGTACAGTACTATGTCATTTGCCGTGGCAAGCGACACATTGTTGCTTCTGTCAACAAAATAATTTGTGGTGCCGCGGAGAATTGCCTCCACAATACCAACCAAAAGGAGGGACCTGGCATCGTGCATGATCTAATTGTACACCTCGGCTAGATTGGTTGTTATGACACCATATCGAGCACCACCCCTGTCATATAGCAGCGACCACTTCTCCTTAGGCTCGTGCTCAATCCAGTCCGAGAAGCATTTCACCTACGCCCCTGTCTTCCTTGCCACACTTGAACCATCTGTGGGTAACTGTGGTAATGCTTCGGGGGCCTGGTCAGCGCTTGTAGCAGCCTTTTTTGCTGCTCCCTTCTGTGCGTCTGAGTTCGCTCATCTAGAATCTTCTAGAGTGTGTCATACTTTCGTTGCTTGTTCTGGTTGTACAGCCGTATGAAACAGGTTCATCAAGTCCTTGTTACGAAACTGCTTGTAGAGGTTTGCACTCAAGTGCCTCATGCACCACCTGTTCTGTAGATCCACCCATGGAAGTGATTCGTTATCTCCTTGTTGTAGCCGAGTTATTGCACTCGGCAGGCCCACATGTCGATCAAGTATAATGCATACATTAGGACGATCATGTACAACAGAAATCTTCAAATTCTTCAAGAACCACAACCAACTATCTGTATTCTCGCTTTCAACAAATGCGAATGCCACGGGAAGAAATTGATTGTTCTCGTCCGTCGCTATTGCAGTCAGTATTTGGCCTATCAACTTTCTAGTCAGGAATATGCCATCCACGCACAAGATTGGACGGCAATACCGAAATGCATTGATGCATAGACCAAAGGCGAAGAATGGTCGCATTAGTACCCTCTTATTACCTCACTTCGGATGTGTGAAATCTTGAATGTAGACATGAGTGCCGGGATTCCTGTCTTGTATGACTCGGAGATGGCCGGGGAGGTTGTGGTAGGTGTCCTCAAACGTACCAAACCTTGATTCCAATGCCTTCTGTTTTGCCCTCCATACTTTGGCATAACTGATTGTGTACAGTAACCTTACCTCAATCGCCCGAATGATGGATCGTGGCTCAAAATCTAGATTGTTCACGATCTCACTGTACATGATGTTTGTGATGAAACCTGATGACAGGTTATTGTGGGATTGCACTAACTCAACGACGACACATATGTGAGGGACCACTATAGAGCATTTTCAGTAGGTGTCCCACTTATGTTGAAATATGTGCACTCGCCAAGGGCATCCCTCTATGTCGCACTTCACATCGTAGTATCTTGGGTTAGACTTGACGATTGTGAATGTACGCCACACCGACAAGGCCCATAATTTGGCCACCTCCTGCATGACCTCCTTACATTTGGACATAAATCCTTGCCTGACCTCGCTCTGCTCGTACTCCCACGACACACAGGAGCCTTCGTTAATGACGAGGTTGTCGAACTAGTATGTGTTTCACTCAGATGGAACCGCCTACTATTCCACAGCATCCTCATCGTCGGATCCTTCATCTTCTGACAATGCCATGTAGTCATTGTCTTCAAGATCCATCCTTTGGACTAGGACTTCCAGCTCCTCACCCTCGTCAGTATGCCCACTAGCTTGTTTGACTAAAGGAGTTCTTTCCACACGGTCTTCATCGACAGCATCAACAACTCCCGAACCTTCAGCCATTGTGTGTGCCGCACTATGGCTGGAGTCCCCGACTTCTTCTTCGGCATGATCATCACCTCCTTCTTGTTCAGCCGCCGATGTAGGAGTGGGCTTGACATATGCCTAGGCCAGAATGACGAAACTCCACTGTTCCTCCCTTGATCTACATACATATGACTGCCATGACCTTGTTCCCTTGAGATGCACTAACTCCCAATATGTGCCCTGTGGTGCTCGATTGGCTAGGCAACTCAATCTCAGATCATACACACCATGGTCCAAATCGAATGTGGGGAACAACCACTGCCATCGCAGTGCCCCATGTACGCTGCCATGGTCTTGTTAGGGTCAGGGTCGCTGATTGGAAATAACACAAATCAATCTCGTTGGGACCCTCAAGAAAAGTCTCCTCACCATAGTAAAATTTGAAATTAGTGTCATCCGACATGTTTGCCTTACTACACTGTAAACAAGATTTTCACGATTAACCACATATCTAAAACTAAACTATCTACTGAAAAGGATTATGTACAACATACTACACTACGTAACCGTACATCTAAAACTATGTAATCCATTCGGTTAAAAAATTACTTGAAAGGTAGATGACCAGACGGGCAACACTTTGCTAGCTTCTCTCCTCCCCTCTACTCCTCTCTGCTCCTCTCCCTTTGTAAGATCGAGGAGGCCGACTAGAGGGGGGGTGAATAGGAGGTTTTAAAATTCTTTTGGCTAAAACCGATTTCTAATGCGGAAGCTAATACAAATACGGTTTTGCACAATTAAAGCCTAGAACAACTAGGTTCAACTAAGTGTGCCAACAACACAAGTCTATTGATGAATATAGCAATTAAACATATGACTTGAGCAATTCAATTCTAGCAATAGTGAATAGCACAATGAACTAATGCAATCATACACAATGAATAAGCAATTTAATACAAGGTATATAAATTGCACAATGTAAAGCAAGCATTCATACACAATGAATGTTAATGCAAAAGTAAGGCACAAGAATGCAAACCACAATTGACACGGCGATGTTTTACTGTGGTGATCGGAGACTTGCCGGTCTCCCCTAATCCACGTTGAGGTAAGCCCAAACCAATTGGACCGGCTCCACGAATTAAGCCAAACACCTCAATTCCACTAGTGGTAGCTCTTTCCCGCTCCGGGTAGGTGAGCTCCAACCTTCACAACACACCGGGCCTTCTCACAAGCTTCTTGAGAAGATCACCGGTCCACGACGCCTCCACGCCGTCTAGGTGTCGGCAAACACCAAGAGTAACAAGCCAAGCCCCTTGCTTGACTCTCACCACGTGCAACGAATGCACAAGCTCAAGTGGATATGAAATCCACCTCTAGATGCAACACATGCAACTAGAGACCTCTCTCCTTGCTCACAAGGTGCAACACATGCACAATTGAGAGGAAAGGCTCACACTAGCTCAAGAGAGTGAAATAGGATGCCAAAGGTTGTCTCTCAACCGGCCAAGGGGGTATTTATAGCCCCTACACCAAAAACTAGTCGTTGGGAGACGAAACAGCCAAAAACTAGCCGTTACAGCCTCGGGCGGTCGTACCGCACTCACAAGGGGCGGTACAACCGTTCTGGGCGGTCGTACCGCTCTTTACACAGCGGTCGTACCGCAGCTCAAAAATCAGCACAGACGACACTCGGTAAAAAGGTCATAACTTTTGACTCCGATGTCGGAATTGAGTGATCTTGGACTCTATGGAAAGCTTATTCAGAGGGCTACACAACCCTCCTATTTGATTTGATCTCAAACACATTTTATCAAATCAAAAAGCACAACTCCAAGAGCCACTACCATGGTCTAAGTCCAAAGAATTAGCAACAAGCAATCTTAGACCATGCCAAGGGAAAATACATGAATCCCAACAATTTGCAAAACACATTTGCAAACTTAGATCATGCCACAAGGAGTAGGTACATGGATTTCAACCATTTGCAAAACACATTTGCAAAGTATAGTCACATGCTACAAAGATTAAATGCATGAGCATCGACTATTTGCAAAACACATTTGCAAATAATAGCATCATGCCATGGTGAGCTAGAGCAAGTGAGATTGAGCTATCAACACATGATGAAACTCAAGCTACTAGACAAGACCCCTCTTAATAGTACGGCAACCTATACTAGCAATCCGGTCTTCCAACCAAACACCAAGACCGGTAAAAGACTAGGAACACATCCTTAGCCCTAGCTAGTCATACCTTTGCCTTGAGCATCTTCTTGAAGGTTGATGACGCACATCTTCACTTCAAGTCCGGGTCATTGTCTTGACATGCATCAACTCATGATGCATCCTTTACTTGACCTCAATCAACACATGATGAGTCTTCTATTGACTTGATGATCAACTCATGATAATCTCTTCTTCGAGATCTTGATATGCATCAACACATGATGCATCCTCTTCTTGAACCTTGACTTGATGACGATCAACTCATGATGCCATCCGAAGTCTCCATTACCCTAGAACATAACCTATTCATCCAACTCATGGAAAATGTTAGTCCCATAATGATTAACATCAATTACTAAGAAATACTTGCAATAAATGCTTCTAAACAAGCCGTTGAAAATCCTGGACCGGTACTACCGCCAACCAAGTTGCGGTACTACCGCTTGGTCCGGTCGTACCGCGCGAAGGAGCGGTACTACCGAATGCAGGGTTTCCAATTTGCTGAAGATTACAAACGTTCTGGAATTTTTGTACCGCCATATAAAAAACGGAATGACCGAGGTCGCGACGATTGTTCCCAAGCGGAACGTCCGATTTCAGATTGAGATTCGAGCGATTTACACTTGTTCTGCATTTTTATTGAACCGCCTCACAAAATTGAACGATCGACTACTGATGCGCATCAGTAGGTCACGAGCGACGACCGATTTCCATGAGAGGAACTGAGGCAATTTGCAACGCTTCTGGTTTTCTTGAACCGCCAACTAAAGTGCGGAATGACCGTAATGCGGTACAACCGCTCAAGCAAACGGCCGTTCGCGATGTGCTCGATTGGTTGTTCCTTCAAAATCGGTACTACCGCCAAGTAAAGTCCGGTCATATCAAGATCAAGCGAGACGACCGCAATTATAATCAGCAGACTACCGATTTTGGATGAAGCACTTAAAGCTTTCAAATTCAATTTCAAGTTCAAATTCAAATGCATGCATGATCCTAAATTGATCCAAAGGGCACAAGAACATGCTATCAAGCTACTAATCATGATCCCTTTATTATCATGCATTTCCATTACCATGCCGCCATCCATAAACGGGACTAAGCCTTTAAACATCTTAGCACACACGTTAGTCCCACAACACAATTGCAAATAATTGAATGTAGATGGGTATGAGTATATAAGCACTACACAAGTTGTATATACTCATATGAATATATACAACTACACAAGTTATATATAATCAAAGGATATATGAGCACACATGTCTCATATACACACATGAATATATTAACTTCACAAGTTATATATATTCAAGGATATGTGAGTACACATGAAATACACAAGTTATGTTATACTCACATATAAGTATATTTAGATTACACAAGTCTTATATACTCACATGAATATATTAACTATGCAAGTTAAATATATTCAAAGGATATGTTTCAAAGTAAAGATCCCAAATATGTGTGGAAACAGAATATGGATCAATACTAATGAAACCTCAAAATATAGAATGAACTCCCCTATATGTGTGCATACATGAATATGTAGTGGAAACATATGCACATATTTAGGTTAATCTTTTGGTGGGTTCAACCTATATTTTGGATCCAAGGAATGCAACAAAATATAAGAACTATGAAGTCGAATGCATACCTCTTTTGTTCTTTATATCCAAACGAGACTAATCCAGAGATAAGGCAAATAGAATGGTTAGTCTCACAAATAGATTTATCATTATAAATGCATACCTGTTTGGATTTTCCTTTTGTTTATCCAATGAATTGGATTTGTCATTAAGAACTTGCATGCCTTCATGATTATCACCTTTATATCCAAATAAGACTACACAATATGTATATCAATGAAAGTGTTAGTCCCACAATTAGATTTGTCATTAATCACCAAAACTCCATTAACACATAATGGCGGGTCTAGATCCTTCAATCTCCCCCTTTTTGGTGATTGATGACAAATCCTTTATAAATGACAACATTTGGATATAAGTCAACATAACATAATCAATTAAGCTCTTTGACTATTTGCATGCAATGAAATCACAAGAGAATCTCCCTTTTGGTAAACTCACACTTTTGGCAACACGAGATTCTACAGGAGATCAAGAGAATAACAAATAAAGCTCATACAAATTAACATCCAAATGTAGCTCATACAAATTCTCCCCCTTTTGGCATTAAGCACCAAAAACCGAAACAAATCTTAAGCGAAAGGAGAGTCTTTGCAAAACTTATGAGCTAGGCAATAAAACTCATTTTATTTTGAGCAAATAAGCATTCTCCCCCTTTTGGCATAAAACAACAAAAATCCACAATAAAACGAAGCCATAAGGGAGTCTTTTCAAATTAGTTTTCCCATATAATAGATTACCCGTTTTAAAACTCAAAGCATTTTTTCATTAATACTTTTTCAAAACTTTTTAGGAAAACTCCCCCTTACACAAAGGTTCCTCTTGAAGACATTCCTTTGACACGTAAAGGTTCTTCTCGTTGACAATCTTCTCCTTTGACACACAAAGGTTTTCTTCTTGACGATACTCCTTTGACACACAAAGAGTTTTCTTCGTCCAATCCATATATTTGCTTTTGACACACAAAAGCTTTCTCCATCCATTCCATATCTCTCTCTTTGTCATCCTTTTGAAATATGTCCATCCAAAACTCTTGATGACTTCAACCTCTTCCACTTCATCTTTGATTTGCATCCAAAATCTCTCTCTTTTGACATTAAGCACAAAAGCATTCTCTCCCAATGTTTTTATGTGTACCCACTTATAAAATAATCCTTGAACATCACTTGTAGATACCATGAGTCGACGATACCACTTGTTGGTAATACATGTAGATACCACTTGTAAATAATACTTGTAGATATTACTTGTAAATCCATATGTTGATACCACTTATATAGAACATGCGTCGACAAGACTTGAAATCTCAAGGTGCTTGAACTTCTCTTGCAAGGATTTTCAAAGAAAGCATCCAAAGAGAAGAGAGAAATAGAGAATTCACTTGAGAGAAAAGATGATAACCAAGAATAATTAATTCCATTTGTAGACACTTGGTACCACTTGGAGAGAAGATTACTTAAAGAGAGATACCACTTGAAAAATATATCATGAATTGGAGGTATCGGAGAGAGCTTGGTTTGAAAAGATTTGATTGGCAAGCAATGAAATAGATATCACTTGTAGGTGGGTACAAAAATATACCACTTGAAGGATATCACAAGAAAAGATAAGATGATATCAATTTAAGAATACCACTTATTAAGACAAGATGATATCACTTGAAAGAATACCACTTGTAAAAACAAGTAATATGAATTTCATGCAGAGGTCAAGGTGATCAAGAATGAGCTACCACTTGAGGGAATACCACTTGAATGATAAATATATCACAAGGCGATCAAAATGGTATTTGGAGTCAACAAAATATATGTGGGTAGCTTGCAAGGATAATAAGGATCAACTTGACTTGAGGGAGGCAGCCAAAAAGGATTTAGAATAGAATAGAATTGAAATGGATTCAGTTGACTGCAATGTCAGCAAAATCGGTACTACCGTAGTTCAAAGGCCGGTCATACCGATGTTCGGACGAACCGCTGTTCAAAGGCCGGTCGTACCGAAAAACGGTTATACCGCGGAAATAACGTCGGTTGTTCCGATTTTCCTGGAGATTCAAGGATAGATCTTGGAATGGAGAATTATGCAAATGATCCTTAGTTTTAGTATTCAAATAAATGTATCTAGGATCATTATGCATTAGATTGGAGATAGAAACAATAATGAATATAGTTTTTATGAATTAGTCTTTTGATTTTGCAAATAAAACTCATTTTTGATGAAACTTCTCCAAAAGAACCAAAAGAGCACATGAAGAATTTAAGGCATCAAATTTCATGTATGAGTTATGAATACCATTATGGACCTATTCTTGTGAATAATTTTGGCTCATATGACGAAACTCACTTAAGTGCTAGAAAGTGACCACTTTGGTCAAACTAGAATTTTGGGTGAATTTCGAAATCAAATAACTTTTGCTAGGTTGGCATTTTGAGAAACTTTTGAATACCAAAATTGTTTAGAATGGCCAACTCTAAGATTTTCATTTGGGACAAATGTCAAATTCTTTCTAGAATAGATTTTACGCAAAAATCTAGTTTTGGTCAAAAACAAGATACTATGATCTACAATTTTGGCTAGAAACTCATTTTTATTTGAAATAGGTTTTTCTTGAACCAAAACCTTTGCAAAACATTTGGAAATCATTTGTATACATTTTGCAACTAGTTTTTCAAAGTATATACTAATAATTTCAAGATTTTGACTTTTGGCTAAATGGCTCAATTTTGAAAAACATTACTGGCACTTAATTTATTTGGGCACACTTAGGAATGTGATATACATGTTTATGATTTAGCACTCCCCCTTAATGTGCCACTTCTAACTTGCTCAAGATTTCAATAAACAAGTTTTAACATAAGAGCAAGAACACCCTTTTTAAGATTTTCATGAATGCAACCTACACAAGATAAAGGGTCTAGATACTTCAATGTAAATACTTGTTACCAAGATAGCATTGGCTTATGATATGAATTGACTACCCTCAAGCTTGGCTCCAATTTTGCATATGGTGGATTTCACTTCTTCATATATGAGCCAAACCTCCAATGCTTCTCCAAGTACCTATTAATCCTTTTAAGCGCATTTTGGTACCCAAACTCGGTTCGGTCCTTGAATGTTAGTCACAATAGATTTGGGCACCCAAATGGCCCTAACAATAGTTTTATATGAGCTAACATTCCTAGCAAATACATTGCCATTCTTATCCTTCCTAAGCAAATAATGATCATTGTAAATAGTTGGCTTAGGAGTGATACCTTTGGGACATTGTTTACCAATGTGTCCCTTTTCCCGGCAATTGTAGCAAGTTGAGCTTTTGCTTCCCCTTGATATCTTCTTATCTTGCTCAATGCCGGCTTGCCTCTTCTTGAATGATATTTGCTTGTCATTCTTCTTATTTGGGCACACCGAGACAATGTGACCATTCTTCTTGCATCCAAAGCACTTGATATTGTTGAATTGTTTTCCTCTTTGCTTTGGGTTGCTCTTCACCTTCTCCTTGGTGACGAAATCAAGTCCTCCCTTGTCATTTTTCTTATTAGGACACACGGAGGAAATGTGACCCTTCTCATGACAATTAAGGCACTTAATATTCTTCGTGTGTCTTGCATTGTGCCTCATCTTGCTATTCTCCTTCTTCTTCTTGGGAGTAAAGCCAATACCACTCTTATCTTGTAAGCGCTTTTGCTTGCTCAATATTTCATCAAGAGTGGCCTTCCCTTTATAGCTTCTTTCCAAGTCAATTGTCAATTTCTTGACTTGGGCCTTGAGCTCATTATTTTCTTCTACAAGGTTAGTATCACAAGACATAGAAGAAATAGAAGCATCTATATTTGAGCAACAAGGCATATCAATTAAATCATCACAAGAAGTGGATATATTGATTTTAGATGAAATGCAAGAGTTAGCAATTACACATGGCATATCATCTAATAAATCACAAGAAATGCCAATATCCACTTTAGGCTTTTTAAGTTCATTTAGAAGGAGAATTTCATGTTCATCTTTTAAAACATTATAATCATTTTGAAGTGAGACATACTCATTCTTCAAAACCTTGAATTTAGATTTCTCCTTTCCTAAATAATCATTTAGTTCTTTTAGCATATCTAACAACTCATCATATGAAGGTTCATCATTATCTTCATCATTATTTACCTTCTTTTTACCTTTTGCCATGAAGCAACGAGGCGATGTTGATGGAGTTGAGGATTCATCATCGTCGGAGCTAGAGGTTGAGCATTCTTCTCCCGACGTCCATTCTTCTATGCAATCATTGCTAGTGGAAGTGGACCTTTCATAATATTCTTGAAGATGGGTCCACATCTCATGAACGTTCTTGAGATCGCATATGGCATCAAACACATCTACACTCAAAGCACTAAATAAGGCGTTAATTGCTTGAGCGTCGAGATGTAAGCATTTCTCTTCCTCATTTGTTGGAGCAAGTTGATCCAATGGAGGAGAAAAGCCAACATCTACAATCCGCCAAATATTTAGGCCCATGGCCTTGAAATAACATGACATGCGGATTTTCCAATGAGCATAATTTGTGCCATCAAATTTAGGTGCTTCACCTAGGTGCACTCTATCCCTAGTCGCCATCCTTTACTCTCTAGACGGTTAAGTCTAATAAATGAGAGACCAAGCTCTGATACCACTTGTAAGATCGAGGAGGCTGACTAGAGGGGGGGTGAATAGGAGGTTTTAAAATTCTTTTGGCTAAAACCGATTTCTAATGCGGAAGCTAATACAAATACGGTTTTACACAATTAAAGCCTAGAACAACTAGGTTCAACTAAGTGTGCCAACAACACAAGTCTATTGATGAATATAGCAATTAAACATATGACTTGAGCAATTCAATTCTAGCAATAGTGAATAGCACAATGAACTAATGCAATCATACACAATGAATAAGCAATTTAATACAAGGTATATAAATTGCACAATGTAAAGCAAGCATTCATACACAATGAATGTTAATGCAAAAGTAAGGCACAAGAATGCAAACCACAATTGACACGGCGATGTTTTATCGTGGTGATCGGAGACTTGCTTGCCTCCCTAATCCACGTTGAGGTAAGCCCAAACTAATTGGACCGACTCACTAATTAAGCCAAACACCTCAATTCCACTAGTGGTAGCTCTTTCCCGCTCCGGGTAGGTGAGCTCCAACCTTCACAACACACCGGCCTTCTCACAAGCTTCTTGAGAAGATCACCGGTCCACGACGCCCCACGCCGTCTAGGTGTCGGCAAACACCAAGAGTAACAAGCCAAGCCCTTGCTTGACTCTCACCACGCAACGAATGCACAAGCTCAAGTGGATACTGAAATCCACCTCTAGATGCAACACATGCAACTAGAGACCTTTCTCCTTGCTCACAAGGTGCAACACTTGCACAATTGAGAGGAAAGGCTCACACTAGCTCAAGAGAGTGAAATAGGATGCCAAAGGTTGTCTCTCAACCGGCCAAGGGGGTATTTATAGCCCCTACACCAAAAACTAGCCGTTGGGAGACGAAACAGCCAAAAACTAGCCGTTCTGACCTCGGCGGTCGTATCAAGACTCACAAGGGGCGGTACAACCATTCTGGGCGGTCGTGCAGCGCTTTACACAGCTGGTCGTACCGCAGCTCAAAATCAGCCTGCATTTACACTCGGTAAAAGGTCATAACTTTTGACTCCGATGTCGGAATTGAGTGATCTTGGACTCTATGGAAAGCTTATTCAGAGGGCTACACAACCCTCCTATTTGATTTGATCTCAAACACATTTTATCAAATCAAAAAGCACAACTCCAAGAGCCACTACCATGGTCTAAGTCCAAAGAATTAGCAACAAGCAATCTTAGACCATGCCAAGGGAAAATACATGAATCCCAACAATTTGCAAAACACATTTGCAAACTTAGATCATGCCACAAGGAGTAGGTACATGGACTTCAACCATTTGCAAAACACATTTGCAAAGTATAGTCACATGCTACAAAGATTAAATGCATGAGCATCGACTATTTGCAAAACACATTTGCAAATAATAGCATCATGCCATGGTGAGCTAGAGCAAGTGAGATTGAGCTATCAACACATGATGAAACTCAAGCTACTAGACAAGACCCCTCTTAATAGTACGACAACCTATACTAACAATCCGGTCTTCCAACCAAACACCAAGACCGGTAAAAGACTAGGAACACATCCTTAGCCCTAGCTAGTCATACTTTTGCCTTGAGCATCTTCTTGAAGGTTGATGACGCACATCTTCACTTCAAGTCCGGGTCATTGTCTTGACATGCATCAACTCATGATGCATCCTTTACTTGACCTCAATCAACACATGATGAGTCTTCTATTGACTTGATGATCAACTCATGATCATCTCTTCTTCGAGATCTTGATATGCATCAACACATGATGCATCCTCTTCTTGAACCTTGACTTGATGACGATCAACTCATGATGCCATCCGAAGTCTCCATTACCTCGAACATAACCTATTCATCCAACTCATGGAAAATGTTAGTCCCATAATGATTAACATCAATTACTAAGAAATACTTGCAATAAATGCTTCTAAACAAGCCGTTGAAAATCACGGACCGGTACTACCGCCAACAAGTTGCGGTATTATCGCTTAGTCGATCGTGCATCTTCGAAGGAGCGGTACTACCAATCTGAGGTTTCAATTTGTCAAGATTACAAGCGTTCGGAATTTTGTACCGCCATATAAAAATCGGAATGACCATGAGCGGCACGACCGCTCCTCCCAAGCGCGAACGTCCGATTTCAGATTGAGATTTCGAGCGATTTACACTTGTTCTGCTTTTTATTGAACCGCCTCACAAAATTGAACGATCAAGACTGATGACGATCAGTAGGTCACGAAGCGTACGACCGATTTCCATTAGAGGAGGCGAGGCAATTTGTAACGCTTCGGTTTTCTTGAACCGCCAACTAAAGCGCGGAATGACCGCAATGCGGTACAACCGCTCAAGCAACGGTCGTTCGCATGTGCGCCATTTCGTATTTTTCAAAATCGGTATTACCGCCAAGTAAAGTCCGGTCATATCAAGATCAAGCGACGACCGCAATTATAATCAGCAGATACTACCGATTTTGGACAGAAGCACTTAAAGCTTTCAAATTCAATTTCAAGTTCAAATTCAAATGCATGCATGATCCTAAATTGATCCAAAGGGCACAAGAACATGCTATCAAGCTACTAATCATGATCCCTTTATTATCATGCATTTCCATTACCATGCCGCCATCCATAAACTGGGACTAAGCCTTTAAACATCTTAGCACACACGTTAGTCCCACAACACAATTGCAAATAATTGAATGTAGATGGGTATGAGTATATAAGCACTACACAAGTTGTATATACTCATATGAATATATACAACTACACAAGTTATATATAATCAAAGGATATATGAGCACACATGTCTCATATACACACATGAATATATTAACTTCACAAGTTATATATATTCAAGGATATGTGAGTACACATGAAATACACAAGTTATGTTATACTCACATATAAGTATATTTAGATTACACAAGTCTTATATACTCACATGAATATATTAACTATGCAAGTTAAATATATTCAAAGGATATGTTTCAAAGTAAAGATCCCAAATATGTGTGGAAACAGGAATATGGATCAATACTAATGAAACCTCAAAATATAGAATGAACTCCCCCTATATGTGTGCATACATGAATATGTAGTGGAAACATATGCACATATTTAGGTTAATCTTTTGGTGGGTTCAACCTATATTTTGGATCCAAGGAATGCAACAAAATATAAGAACTATGAAGTCGAATGCATACCTCTTTTGTTCTTTATATCCAAACGAGACTAATCAAGAGATAAGGCAAATAGAATGGTTAGTCTCACAAATAGATTTATCATTATAAATGCATACCTGTTTGGATTTTCCTTTTGTTTATCCAATGAATTGGATTTGTCATTAAGAACTTGCATGCCTTCATGATTATCACCTTTATATCCAAATAAGACTACACAATATGTATATCAATGAAAGTGTTAGTCCCACAATTAGATTTGTCATTAATCACCAAAACTCCATTAACACATAATGGCGGGTCTAGATCCTTCACCCTTCTCTCTCCTCTTTCTCTTTTTTCTGAATAAAAGTGAGTTATGACAGAATTTTAGGGTCTTTTATAGGGTAGATTGTGCCACTATTTGGAATGGTGATAGGGACATGCGGGATCCCTATCGCCGTTTGAAATGACGATTTTCCTAAATTTTTATATTAAAAAATTTAGAGACTTGCGGATCCATGTCGCTATTTGAATTGGTGATTTTTCCTAAATTTAATATTAAAAAAATTAGGGAATAGCGGGATCCCTGTCGCCATTTGAAATGACAATTGTTCTAAATTCTAATATTAAAAAAAAATAAACAGGGGGATCCCTGTTGCCAGTTGAAATTGTGATAGGGTCATATCACCAGTTGGAGTGGCGATAGCATCATGTCGCCATTTCAATTAGCGACAAGGACCTCTCTGCACTGTTCTGGGTTACAGTCGCCATTTGGAATGGCAACAGGAAAATTGCGCTGTTTCAAATGGCAACAGGAAAATTTCGCCATTTCAAATGGCGGCAGTAGCATAGTTTTATAATTTTTTTCGACTATTTATTTTTATAAATTTCTTTTAAAATAGTATTATTTCAAAAAAATTCTCCAGAATTCCACTGCCGTTAACAGTAGTCATGTAGATTGCTTTATTCCATACAGTAAATAGTAGAATTAAATTATGGTCATAACTAGGTTTAGATATATAATTCTCCTTAGTTTCCTAAAGTGGTAGGTTGAGAGGCACATGTGCATCAGATGCTATAAATTACACATACAACTTTACTTTGTTGCTTTCATTAAATCTAGAGACATGATACTTTAATTTAGATATGGTTAATGGCATTGCTTATTATTAGCCTAATAATTGGAACCTTGGTTTATTTGATTATAATTTGATTATATTAATTGTTGCTAACCAATGTTCCCGGGTGCATAGTTTCGGGCATTTCTCGGGTGCACGTGGCCCGAGCGTTCTCAGGTGTATGTGACTGGAGTGTTCTTGGGTGCGTGGTTCCAAGTTGTATGATTTAATTCTTGATGCATTTATATTGTTATGTTTGTTGATAGGTGACCTGTTATGGGGTTTTATTACATACATTGCTTGCTGGAATTATTGGTAATTATGACTTAAATTGTTAGTGAGAATGATTTAGGTGACTTTCTGGGTTTAGTGCTGGATCAGAGTGTTACAAAGCTACTGATAGTGCACTAGCACAATAGTTATTCCAATTTACATGGATACAAAAGTCCTCACGCGGATTTTAACCATAGCATAAACCATGAATCATCAATTAGTATGTAAGTACGCATGTGTAGAGTATGACAAAATTTTAGCTCTCCAGACTTCAGGCACCTCGATGTGTGACTGTATCTTAAGAACGGATGATAGTTACCACCTTTTGGTAACCACATATACAATATATTACATATGAAGGATAAAAAAAGAGAATGATGTTGGACTATCGTCGGCCTGGACCGCTAGAGTACGTATATAATAGTTGATGTGTAACAATTTTTTAGCAACTATAAATTGTATGGCTCACATGGCTAAAATTGTGCGTATAAGATTCAATATTGCTGGATCTTCAGTACATAACACGGTAGGTGAACCACCAATATTTACTTTCTAGATGTGTTATTGCACAATGTAAGCCTATTGAACAACTTTATGTCTTTTTTGTTTGAAGAAATTCATAATATGTCACTGAATAACTATATGATTCACAATATGTCACTTATTGTGAGACTGATATATAAACCCAAGGTCCATATATCTGTGAGACATCAGTGTTATACTGTAAAGATCTAAAGTTATTCAATGATATATAGCGAATTGTCCTTTTTTATTCACAAGTACGATGAGTTTGTACCAATATTATAAAACGGGCGGAGCCCGTAAACTAGGAGGCCTGATCTATAATTAAGTTGGTATGTTTATGAATTGCGCACATGTTTACCCTAGTTGGAGGGCGATTTGGGAGGTGGGGCCCTGGATCTGGATGGGAGCCGCTGGAATCCTAGGAAAGTGCTGCCACGGCATCCAATGGACGACAGTGACGCAGCACCTTTCCAGGAGTCATCTGGCATCTCCTTGGCGCCACCGGGGAGAGTGATGTTGCACCTCCTCGGGTAGCTATCTAGCCCCTGCCGCTGACTGCATCTGCATGCAGGTGTCAAATTGTAAAAAAAAAAAAGAGAAAAATAAACACATGCAGTGGTAATAACTCGATTACTTACACTTGACAAGCTAGCTAGCACCTTTCTAACTCAACTCGATCACGTCATGTGGTACGGTGCTTACGTCCATCGATCTCAGGGAACCAAGCGGATATAGCTTGTACTGTGCATGCATGTAACAGCCGAAAATTTAAATTATCTGTTATTTATGTTTTAAAAAGTAAGTTATGCATTTCTGAGCTTTTATCTGCATTTTAGGCTATTTATTAAAAACCTTTCTCTAATAAAAATAGAAACAAATGGATTTTCTAGAACCATTTAAGGCTGTAAAATACTATAAATAATTTCACTAAATTTTCATAATTTTTGGAGTTGGTTGGCTAGTTTTAAAAATTGAAACTCTTTTTCTGAATAAAATTAATTAGGAAAGATACTATATTTCGATTCTCCTTCTTGGACCGCAACAGTAGCCTCAGCCCAGCCCATCGTTGTTTTTGGCCCATTTCTGGCCCGCACACCATCCCCGAGTGAAAACATATTTCAACGAGTGCGCCTTCTCTCTGTATAGCTTCGTCGCAGCCGTTGACGCGTGGGCCTAGGAACCAAGCATGGAACGATAGCCTCACGGGCCGTGCAAGACTAGCATGGGCACAGTTAACCCATTAAGCCGATGTCGGCCCATTTAGCCCATTTGACCTGAAAATTTGAAAAACAAATCCTAGAAAATATGTAAAATTAAAAGAAATACAAAATAAATTTACATATACTTACATAATGAACTAGATTAAATTCAAAAACTACAAAATTAAATGATATAAAAATTTAAAAATGAACAGGCCTAGTAGGCTCGGCCGTGCTAGGGCCGGTACTATTCTTGCCTTGCCTGGGCCGAGGTCTCCACCCGAGCACGACACGGGTTGTCGGTTCATGCCGACATGGTCTGTTTAGGATTTGGGCCATGTCGTGCCAAGGTTGAGCAAGGAGTGGCGTGCTTCGAGCCGGCTCGACTACCACGGCCTATTTGGTCATCTCTAGGATGCGCCGAGCATGGGGAAGCTGACAAGATGGTCCCACCTGTCGACCCATGTTTTCAACCGAGGTGAAGACAGACGGACCACCACCACCACTAACTGGTGTTTTGAAGTAGTACCGAATAGGACAAACATTTTTTGAGGGGAAAAAAATACATAAACACCACCATAATCACCTCCTTTTTCAATTTGCCCTCGTATCTAATTATCATTTACTTTGCCTACCATAAGTTAAATTGACGTGCAAATAATCCCAGACGGTATGTTAGCACTATTTCTCATGTTTTTTTTTATTATCTTTGGCACTTGTTTTAGTGGAGTCAATACTTGTTTCAATTATGCTAAATACCTATTTCAGTTATTTGGGTGATTTCAATAGTTGTAATACATAATTTCATTGCTAATGTTTCAATCTGAAATCGTGTATTACAAATAGCAAAATAACTCAAACCATCGAAACAAGTATTGAAATCACTTAAATAAGTACAAAAGTCACTGAAGCAAGTGCCCAAGATAATTAAAACCACGAGAAAATAGTGCGAACATGTGACCTAGTGGGTATTTGCAAACCAACTTAACTTACGGGGGCAAAGTAAAAGAAACTAACATATGGGGGGCAAATTGAAAAAGTATGTGACTTACGAGGGTGTTTATGGATTTTTCCCTTTTTTGAGAGCAAAGATGCAAAGGGACAGACTTGTTGCTGTCTATATATCTCCATCAGATCTCTTAGACCTTATTATTAATTAAGGAACAAAAGCGACGTAAACAAAATTAAATGTCAAATCATATTGTTTTACTACGGTTATTTAGTTGAGAAATAGGCATACAAAATTCAGAAAATTAGGGGGAAATCCATTAACACCCCCATAAGTCACATACCTTTTCAATTTTCGACCATATCTAATTACTACAAGAAAACCCCTCCATAGAGACGCTTTTCAATTTGTCTCTAAAATAAGGAGTTATATAGTCTAGAGGCATTTTTCAGAGACACTTCAAAATTCGCCCTAAAAATTTGTATGATAGAGGCGGTTTTGAGACGTTTTCAAGACACATATAAAATTTTGTCTTGTAGAGATGTTTTTGAAACACTCACTAATTAGCCTAAAGGTTATGTTGTGTAAATACATTTTCTCTTGAGACACTTTCCAATTCTCTCGAGGCATTTTTCAGTTGTTGATATGTGTTAAAAGAACTACATAATAATATTGCAACACACAACTAAACACGTGAGGTTGTGAAGTTGAGGTGCCTAGTGTGACAAGTCTAAGAGAAGTATTTCCTATGAGGTCTTGAGTTCGAGCACGAACCTTTGAAGAGTGCACATATTTTTTATATTTTATTTGTTGAGGCGTAGTGCAACGTCTCTACCTAACGCCGCATATCCCATAGAGATGCTTGAGAAACATCACTATTGTCGTAGTGATGATAAATGAGAAGACGTTTATGAGGCGTTTTCAAAAATGCCTCTACAACCGCCTATGGGCGGAAAAAAAAGCGCTGCTACTATACAAAGAAGTCGCCTCTATGAGAAAGTTCTATTGTAGTGAATTGTCCTTTACTTTGCCCCCCCCCTCCCAAGTTGAGTTGACAGGCAAATGCCTGTAGGCTGTATGTTTAGCACTATTTCTCATGGTATTCATTATCTTTGGCACTTATTTTAGTGGTGTCAATACTTGTTTCAGTGATGCTAATACTTATTTCGATTATTTGGGTATTTTGATAGTTGTAATACACCATTTCATTGCTCAAATCATGTATTACAAATAGCAAAATAACTCAAATAATTGAAACAAGTATTAAAATCACTTAGATAAGTACTAAAATCATTGAAGCAAGTGACAAAGATAATTAAAACCACGAGAAAATAGCGTGAACATGCGACCTAGGGGTATTTGTAAGACAACTTAACTTATAGGGGGCAAAGTAAACAAAAATAAGATATGTGGGGTAAATTGAAAAACTAGGTGACTTATAGGGTGTTTATGGATTTTTTCCCCAAAAATTATATCCCTATCGTCCTCATCAGGTATACCAAAGACCAAAGAAAAACAATAAGACGAATGTTTGGGCATTAAAATGTGTACCTTTGAAGCCTTTTCCTAAGGTTAGATGTAGACGTCGTTGTCTAGATCATGCTACTTCCCACGCGAGGATGCCCACGGCAGCCCCTCGTAGACAAATCTAGAGGCGTGGCGGCGCTCAGCAGGGTTTGGGCACCGTAGAGATGAAGGCCACTTGGGGGGGGGGAGGAGTGGAGGGGCTGCATGTAGGTGGCTGGAGGTGGAACGCGTGGTAGATGGGCGCGGGGAAGTGGCCGGAGGTAGAGAACCACATGGGGAAACAGGGGGTAGGAGGTGGAGTTCGCTAAAGGTTAGGGCAGATCTGGGTAGAGGATGTGATGCCGACAAGGGTTGAGACGGATCTGGGCTACTATAGGTGGAGGAAGGCGGCGACTTGGGTAGGGGTGGAGGGGGAGGAAGGCTTGCTGGGGAAGGCAGTAGCCGTGGTCAGGGTGGAGATGATGATGAGGCTCAATACTAGGGCGCAAACCTAGTAGGTTTCTTGTGGGCTACGGCAAATCACGTGGGCACTATCTTTATTTATCTTCTTGTTGGACCGAAGAGGCGACTAGAAGGTAGGGTTGAATAGGCGCCACACAAAAACGACATCTTCAAAATCTTTTGCCTTAAGACGTTCAAGGTTCTTTCACTCCAATAGCTATGTGGAGCTATGAAGATCAGAGATAATCATTCAAATAAGAACCAGGCAACAAAAGGATCAAAATCGGCTGAAAACCCCACTGACCGGTCAGACTGGTGAATAGTGCGATGAGACCGGTGAGTAGTGCGGTCCGACTGGTGAATAGTAAAATCAGTGCAGAAACTGAATTTCAGTAGGATTTCAAAATCGCAAATTGATCCAACTTTTGATCCACAACTCTGAACTTAATGAAGCTTGAAACATACCTTCTCTAGGATGTTAGGAACCTATTCCAATAAAAAATCGTGAAGATTATTGCCAAAGTTCCATCCTTCTTCCGTTTGAGTGAAAGTTGCTCAAAACTGGGCCAAATACGAAAATGGCGATTGTGTGGATTTCATGGGAGGAATCAATCCAAGATGGCTAAGGATGGTCTTCCATACGTCCTAGCACCATCAATAATTGGAAGAATCAAGCCAAAATCTCTCAAGAGCAAAACCCTTAAAATCACCGTTTTTTCACCAAAACCGGGCAAAATCAAACTTTGATCTAAAAGCTTACTTATGGGTGGATGATGATCAAGATGACTTTAGATCATATCCCACATGCTAAGAAACACCAAAAATCTCAAAGGCATCAAAGAGAGAGTAAGAGTAAGATAGAACGTTAACTCATCTTAGAGCAAATCTTTCATGGATTGATTAGAGAGATTGTATGTTTACATTCGTTCCCTCGTGGAGAATAAAAGCTCAACACTTGAGCACTCAATCAATCCATCTCTCATGAACCCTAGCCTCTCCACTTTCCTCTCCTATCCCTAAATCATAAATTAGGGTTTCTAGGCTACAAGAGGTTGGGAGTACACAGCCAGCACCCTCCTCTTTTATAGTGGAGGCTAGCTCTAGAGACACATCCCAAACGGGTACCCGTTAAGCCTACACATAAACGGGTTTCACTCACGCACGCTACTCAAAGCGTCGTCTTCATCTTCTCTTGACCTAAACCGTCTCTCCTTGCGCCGTCTTGCGTGCGATTTCTCCAAGGCCAAGAAGGTGGTTTCGCACACCACCACTTACCACTTTTCCGGTATAGGGCAATTTCCCAAAATGCCCCTCATAATTGATGAGGCATGAGCACATACCTTCACAAAGGCCTTTGCTCAAACTTCGTCTTCTAGGGTTCTTGTCCATCTTGCGTCTTGCTTGTGTCCAATCATCTCACCCAGCATCCACGACCGTTCTGGACCTTGGTTCTTCTAACCAAGTCTCGGTCCTCCTCGTCATTGACCATAGTTGACTTTAAGCCACCTGCACAACAATAGACCAAGCAATCATTTTCGGGCACAAATTCTTCACGACTTGACCCATGTTAGCCAAAACATGCATCATGCAACATCTATGCAATAAAACTCATGAATATGACCTAACCCACAAAGTTCACCGCCGTCCTAGCGCGTGAACACTAGCTGCCCAGTCAGACCGCCGCCTATGGCCAATCTAACCGCCAACCGATCTGACCGCCACCCGTTGGCTGGTCAGACCGACCACTTAGTCCTCTCAGGGACTTAGCAAAAATTCTACCCAAAACCCTCTCTGGAAAAACTTGACCGCACCGGTCAGTCCCCAGGGCTAGTTAGACCGCACATCAGGCCGGTCTGACCGCCGACACTACAACCTACTCACGACCGGTCTGAATGCCACCCATAATCGGTCAGACCGCTGACACTAGCCGGTCAAACCGCCACCAAGGCCGGTCAGATCGCCTATGCCTGACAAGCAGCAGGACTTTGCCGAAAACAAGGGTTTCTTCAAACACCTCGACACTATTGCCAATTGTTCAACACACTAATAGTAGGATCATATCCACATGATCTCCACACTTCCGCTGCATATTCTATTTTATGGTATTTGGCTATATACAGCCCAGTTTGTAAGACTTTACCATTGTGATATATGTATGATCGCTTAATATTATCTAATTACTCTTTTGCTTAAACTTGTGTATGATAATGAAGATATTCTCTAAGTAACCCTGTGTACTAGCCACTGATTATGGGCGTAAAAAATACGAGAAGAGTCTGAATTTGTCCAATGAGCAACCACCCATATGTGCAAGGAACCATGGCATGGACTAGCTAACGACACATACTTACAAAGAAAAGGTACCTAGTCAAATGGCCATGCAATGAATGCCCTGCATACCCAGCTGGGTACTCTTGTCCTCGACCTTCACGTGATATGGTTCGGCCCGCCGTCGCCATCACATATGTCATCTAACAACCTTCCTCGTCATAAATCATTGCAAACGATCTAGAAGTTCACAAGAATGACGGTGCGAAGCTAGGAGTTCATGTCTACCTAGTGGTTCTCACATCACTCACACCATGGATAGCGCGTGGAATAAGGTTAGTAACTTAAGTACGTACACTTGACAAGCTAGCTAGCACCCTTCTAACTCAACTCGATCACGTGGTGCTTACGTCCGTCGATCTCAGGGAACCAAGCGCATATAGCTTGTCGGGTTTGCTAATTTTGAGTTGTTCGGAATTTTCTTATCCATCGGTCATCTATAATTGTACAGTATTAAGTCTAAAATTATAGTATCAAATGATGTGTAATTTTAGCATAACTTTACTGTAACTTTTAGTTCCATTTATTTTTTTTTTGTTTATAGGGTTCACCTAGATTTAGTTTTGTCTAGTTTAGATTTTATTTTTATATTTATAGGGTTTACCTACATTTACTTTTGTCTAGTTTACAAAATTTTTTTTGTCTCAACACAGAAACTTGTGGTATTCATTGGATCAAAATCCTACGGCTAAAAAAGATGACTGATGGATAAAGAAATTTCAGTCACCTGAAGCATAGAGGCTCCCATAGCTTGTATTGTGCATGCATGTAACAGCCAAAAATTTAAATTATCTATTATTTATGTTTAAAATAGTAAGTTATGCATTTCTGAGCTTTTATCTGCATTTTAGGCTATTTATTAAAAACCTTTCTCTAATAAAAATAGAAACAAATGAATTTTCGAGAACCATTTAAGGCTAGTAAAATAGTGTAAATAATTTCACTAAATTTTCATAATTTTTGGAGTTGGTTTGCTAGTTTTAAAAATTGAAACTCTTTTTCTGAATAAAATTAATTAGGAAAGGTATTAAATTTTGATTCTCCTTCTTGGGCCGCAATAGTAGCCTCGGCCCAGTCCATTGTTGTTTTGGCCCATTTATGGCCTACGCAAAATCCACGACCAAAGCCGCCTCCTTCCTCTCCTCTTTCCGTTTTCTCCGAGCGAAAACATATTTCAATGAGTGTGCCTTCTCTCCGTATAGCTTCGTCGGAGCCGCTGACGCGTGGGCCCAAGAACCAAGCATGGAACAATAGCCTCATGGGCCGTGCTGGGCCAGCACAGGCTCATTTAGCCCGTCGGGCTGGTGTCGAACGTGATGCCGGCAAGGGTTGAGACGGATCTAGGCTGCTATAGGTGGAGGAAGGCGACGAGCGGGGTAGGGGTGGAGGTGGACGAAGGCTTGCTGGGGAAGGCGGTGGCCGTGGTCGGGGTGGAGATGATGATGAGTCCAAATACTAGGGCGCAAACCCAGTTGGTTTCCTGTGGGCTATGGCAAACCACGTGGGCACTATCTTTATTTATCTTCCGCGGTAGATTTTATTTTATGGTAGTTGGCTATATACAGCCTAGTTTGTAAGACTTTACCATTGTGATATATGTATGATCGCTTAATATTATCTAATTACTCTTTTGCTTAAATTTGTGTATGGATGCTGATGATATTCTCTGAGTAACTGTGTGTACTAGCCACTGATCATAGGGTTAATAAAAAATACGCAGGAGGGTCTGAATTTGTCCACTAGGCAACCACCCATATGTGCAAGGAACCATGACATGGACTAGCTAACGACACATACTTACAAAGAAAAAGTACCTAGTCAAATGGCCATGCAACGAATGCCCTGCATACCCAGCTGGGTACTCTTGTCCTCAACCTTCACATGATATGGTTTGGCCCGCCGTCGCCGACACATATGTCACCAAACTATCTTCCTCCTCATAAATCATTGCAAACGATCTAAAAGTTCACAAGAAGCACAGTGCGAAGCTAGTCCATGTCTACCTAGTGGTTCTCACATCAATCACACCATAGATAGCGCGTGGAAAGTGATGAAGCTACTCCTCTTCACCACCATTGCCGTGCTCCTGCTATTAAGCTGCACCGGCGTGACCGGCTTCACGGCTGATCATGGCGCTATTGTGTACCGCCGCACGCGCCAAATCGTGGACGTGAGCATGGAGCTGCTGGAGCTGGAGGAGGAAGCGGCGGCGGCGGCGGCGGTTTACCCGCACAGGAGAGTGCTGCAAGGCAATGGCAGGTACATTAACTACGGTGCGCTCGACAAGAACAAGGCCGCCTGCGGCAACTCATGCCCGGCCAAAGGCAACGGGTACACCGCCGGCCGCGGTTGCAATCCGAAGTACGGGTGTGGCCACTAATAAGGAGCTCGATACACGGTTCAAGGTAAATTAATATAAATGGCTCCTCCTGTATCAAAGATCAATGTATGTAGAGTCTCCATGAAAATGCTAAAGCTGTTGCAGAAGCTCCAAAGAGTAGTAGGGCAGATGCAGAGTTGTAAGTTGTAACCGTGGAATTGTAAATGTAGTGGTTTGGGTGTCTCCGTTATTGTTATTTTCTCTACTTTTTGCGACAAGAGTAAGTCTTATATATGTATTATAGTGGTTGAAGCACATTGTTGAGCCGGGCACTCAGCGTTGCTCCCGTGCGAAAGCGCCCGCAATGCTGCCGTGTGGACCTAGGATCGCACCACGAGCCCCCACGTGGAGCACTCCCGACTCCTTGCCTTTTTGTCGCCCTGTCATGCGCAGGGTTCGGCCGAATCGGTGCTACCGGCCCCTTAGGAATCCAAACCGGAAAAAAAAAATCGGTTTGAATAAATTTTACCAAAAAAAATCAATTTTCTTGAATTTGATCATTTGTAATTTAAAATCCAAAAAAATCTTTTTATTTGAAAATTTCAGCCAAACCGGTCCTAAACCCCCCCCCCCCCCTAAAAAAACAGGTAGCGAAAAACCTGGCTATACGCTCTCTTCCCAACTCTATCACTCCCCCTTGCCACGGCTGCCTCAAGCCCATGCTGGCGCGTCCTGCTTGTCATGGTCGTCGCCCCACCGTTGGAGCTTTTGCCTCTGCGCCGCGCCCGATGCCTTGCCGTCGCAGCAGCTCTTCGCTTTGTCTGAAGACGCATCGTTCATCGCCCACGTCACTGCATACCACCGGATCTCGTGCCATGGTCGCCGAGGTTGGGAGTCTCAACCCTAATTTGATTTTTCTCCAAATCGAGTTGAAATCCCCAAATTGAGCGGAAATTCCCAAAATTGAGTTGAAGTTTCCTGTGAATCGAGCTGATTTTTATCGGATTCGAGTTGAAATTTTACGAGTTGATTTTTTTGAAATCAAGAGTTTTTTTGAAAACTCTTTGAAATTGTTTTTCTGATGTTTTTGGAGAAATGCTTCGGGAGGGAATCATATGGTGTTGCGGACATGTGTTGTTGTACTGCTTCTGCTGGGAAATGCAGAGGAAGTGGGGAAACGAAGGTCAGCCAACACGAGGCGCTGCGATAGGATCTGGGGGCGTCCGTGCCAAGCCAACATTAAGGCCGGCTATTATCAACTGTTGGAAAGTGCCCAGCAAAATAAAAGAGGAATAGAGAGAACAATGTCAACCTTCACATACTATAACATCTTAAATTTTGGCCCTTTTCAAAAATTTATTTCAAAATAATTAATTCAAAGTGTTGGTCTTATTTTAGAGTTTTTGTATTTATTTAAATTCCACATCCGTAATTCAAATCCTCATCGATCGTCTCAGTTCAAAATTTGTTGTCAAATTCCAAAATCAAATCAATTCTCGGCCAATTTTGAATTCAAATTCTCAATTTGAATTCACCTCTCCTCAATTTCAAACCTCTGCCAAAATTTCCATTTGAATTTTCTCTGAAATGTAAATATCAGAATTTCATTTCAATTTTTATTCTTGGATCGAAAGCCTTTTTATTTTTTTTTCCATTTTCCTTTTCCCTCTTTCTTTTTTCCTTTCCTTTGTTTTGTTTGGCCAATTGTCGTGGTTCGTCAAGATGGATCGCCAAGGCCACTTTTGCCTCGCCACGCTTAGTCAGTGCCCATGCTGCGCTGCGTCGTTGCACCCATGCTCTCATTTGTGATGCAACAAGGAGTGAGACGACTTTCATGATTCGCCTACCAAACGTAGACAACCAATATGCCCATCAATCGTTGAACCAACTCCGATATTGTTATCAATCTTGTTAGAAGCACGGTCGACTTGACCATAAAGATTAATTCGTGCAAGCAATAAAAGAACAAGCAAGAATAAGATAGATAATTAATCTGAAATTACAAATAGGAATAATCTTGATATTGAAAAGTGGGGCTCCGAAGAACAATGTCATTGTTGTACTTCTCGAAAAAGAGGACAATGTATAAAGTAGCTAAAGCTAAACTTTAATCTAACAAAACTCAAACCCTAAAGTGTCACACACATGAGTATATATGAGGGAGATGGCCAGGGGGTGGATGCACGCCCCTATGAGGTACAAGGCCCGTGGGCTCAAGTGGAGGTGGTGCAACACGCTTTTTTATTCGGACTCAGAATAAACGCTAGAGTTTTGGCGATTGCCGTGTGTACGGAAGGAATTTTGAGGTGGGGCTGGATCCGTTGGAAAGAGGACGAGATAAGTTTTCCATCATGTACTCATACACCTCAAACGGAATCCGTTTGCGACTTGTATGCACGTTTGAAGTCGGTGTTGTCTCAGGAGGCCAAATTGGATTCCAAAACGTGTCCAACTTGAACTCTTGTTTGGCTTGGACAAAAAGTGATGTGGTGACCCTAAAAAAAAGTTGGAGAAGGCGTTGACTTGGTCTTGATGTGTGGGTCAGCTTCCCTTTAGGTGGACCCCAACCATGAGCACGTAGTGTTGATGCATTCCTCCTTGTATAGCTGCACGAATATACATTTTCATCATTAGATAGCATAATATTCTCATTTAAAACAAATTGAAGCTAAAGGAACAAATTCACCTTTTGTTCAATCTTAGGAGCTATGATCTTATGCGTTTGTGGCATGGTCACATCAGGCTGCGCCCTGGCCGCACTCGTGTAGCACCTGAGTCGGCGCCCATGTCACCAATATTGCCTCGCACCTCCTGACCGCGCCGCCCACGTCGTGACCTCGTGCCGTCTGCACCATCATCACGCCTTTAATTTTTAGTTGTCATGCCATTGATTTGTGCCATTCGAGCATTTCCGAAACCGAGCATTTACAACGCCATCGATTGTGTTCGCAGCTGCGTTCGCTCGATTCCCCGGCCATGCCTATAAATGGAGCATCGGCACCTCCATCTCCTTCTTCACATGCCCTCCAAATCTCATACTGTCATTTCCGAATTCTCCATCTTCCTGAGCATCGGCGACCACCTCGTCTTGTGCTTTCGTCACCCCGGTGAGAATTTCGAATCCTGAACCATGTCACGTCGTGTTCTCGAGCTCCATTAGCATTTCCCCTCAATCAATTTCATCTTTCATTGCAGTTCGTCACCGGATTTCTTCGTTTCTTCCTTTAGGCCGAAATTACCATCTTCGCCCTATCTCTTTCTCTGGTGAGTCCCGAGCCAAGCTATGTGCATTATCACGTGTTCCTGGAGATTACCTACCTATTCCTCCACTCAATTCGGCCTCTCCATCGCCGTGGGGCGCCGCTGCCGTCGCCACCTTCTTCCCTGATGGTGACACCGGCGCCCCGCCGCCTTGGCCACCCACCGGCCACCGCGACCCACCCGGCGCCTTCCCTGCATGCCTGCGCCACCGCCGTCACATGCCCACACGCTAAATCCGCTGTTGCCACCGCCACCCAAAGGTCGGGAACCCCTTCGAGGTTCCATTTTGGCCGTCGTCGACCACTCCCGCACCACCGTCCAGCGCTAATGCCATGTGCCACCACCGCCTGCGCCCTACTCTATTCTTCCTCCCCTATTCTTTCTCTCTCTCTCTCTCTCTCTCTCTCTCTCTCTCTCTCTCTCAATGACACTCATGGCCCACATGTCATTCACTTCATCCTTTGCTCTCTCTCTCTCTCTCTAGCAAATGGGGCCCATTTGCCAGCCATTTCTTTTAATCCTCAAATTCTAAAAGAGAATATTCTAGGAATATTCCCTATCTTTTGATTTTCAAAATTTTCCAAATCCGATAAACTTCTGGGTGTTCGTTCTCTTTCATACGAACTCCGATTCCATTGACTCCTATTCCTTAATTAATGTAAATTCAATAAATTTTATAATTTTGGATTTTATTTGTTTTTCTGTTATTTATTTTGCCTTGTTTCGCTCGTGTAGAGTCCGACGCCGCCGAAGTCAGTTTGGACCAACCGGACACAGTGACCTCAACCTTCAGTGAAGTCAAGTCTCCTTTGACCATATTGTACCTATGCTTTTCAATATCTATTTTAGTTTCAAAATTTATATGTGTTGCTATTTACAAAAAATGATAAGTTCAAATACTAGGTTATTAGTTAATCCTAACTTGATATTACCATCATTTGATGTTGTTATCCATGATCCATTGTCACCCTAGGATAGTAAATCCACAATATTGCTAGAATAGTTAAAACGGTAGAATTGCTTAAACATTCGTTATCGGTCATGATCACCTATTGGGAGGAAACTATTATTACCTTTTATGTAAATATTTTTGAGAAATGTATGGCAATAGGTATTGTCGTTGATGTATAAAATAAAATGGTGAAAAACTGTTTAGACTTAGGCAGATGGTAAGTTCAGGCGGGTGCAGCTAGAGCACGAGAACTTGTATTGTGTTAAGTTTCACCCAAGTCATTAAGGACCGATGCTTGTAACTATTCAAACCGAGCAATACTGTACAACCACATGACCTAAATGGGAAGGATCTGGCTGAATAATTTACTGAGTCTAAGCATTAAGCCCACAGACTGTAGTTGATAGGTGTTCTCTTGATTATGGTAAATGTACTTCAATATCTTGAGATGTGCAGAATATGGTAAATGTACTTCCATATTTTGGGTTGTGCAAATGATGGTAAAAGACTTCTATGTCTGTCAGAGCTTGTGTCGAGCGATAGTAATTGACATCCATGTCCGGGCAGGTTATCCCCCACAACGGTGAGCTCTGGGTCGATGGTAAATGGCGTCCATGACATGGGGGTTAAGCTCATCGGGAGGCTAATGTGAGGATAAAGTATTGTAAAGCGTTGTAATAATCACTTAGTCACACACCTTCGGTAGTGTGTCAGATGAACATTATAAGCTGATTATCTCTTATGGGTCAAGCTGTACAACATCTGCGGAGTGTAAAACTATTCGAATAGCTATGCCCACGGTCAAGGGCGGGCAAGGTGCGTTTTCACATAGTAGATTTTGGTTTTTATTTCAAAAGAATAAATTTTGGGTACGCGGGAGCAGCTGGGACTCTCGGGTAGATGTTCTGGTAGCTAGAGCTAGTTGGGCATCTAGAGCCCTATCCTTTGAACCTTAGCGGCTAGAGCCTTGATATTAGTGGTTGGTAGTTAGAACCTCCACTAGTGATATACAAAATATACTTCTGCTTCATACACAACCAAGGAGGAAGGTTGCAGATACAGAGCGTCACGGGCCAAGTGCTATGTCGGCTGCTCATGTTACCGAAAGGATTCATTCCATCTGTACTCAATCCAAACCTTATATTCCTCAGTTCCGCATCGAAGTCTAGAAACCTCCTATCGATGTTTCTCCACTGGGCGGAATAAGCAGGGTGTCTTAGCTTTTCGTCATTCTTACGCTCCTCGAAAGTGCCAATACTGACCAGCTTTTGCATTCTTTGGGTTCGCAAAAACTGCTTCAAACGGGAATTACAGAAGATACCACGCCACCTTAGCAGGAGGTCCTTTCTTCACCTCGATTCCCTCGTCGTCATCTGATTGATTCTTATGCTTATATCGGGATGCGTTGCATACCAGACATACATGCATGTTTGTATACTCGTTACGGTAGAGGATACAAATGCTTGGACATGCATGTATTCTTTCTACTTCCATTCCCAATGGACAAAGAACCTTCTTGGCTTTGTAGGTGGTTTTGGGCAACTCGTATCCCTCCTAAGCATGTCCGCTAAGAGACCTAATGACTCGTGAAACTCTTGTCTAACCAACCGTTGCTTGCCTTCAATTTCAGCAGTTTAAGCATGGATGACAACCTTGTGTATTCCGCTTGCGGCTCGAACAAAGGTTTCTCCGAGTCCTCCATCAAGCCTCGGAATTGAACATACTCCCTCTCATCACAGCTTCCTTCGCATCGCTAAGCATCTCGATCTAGATTGTCACCGCAAACCTATCCGAATTGGAACCACAATCGACATCATCCGCAAAGATATCGTTGACTTCTGATAATATGCATATCGTTGACTTCTGATAATATGCTCTTCACCGATGGTGGTCCAACATGTATAACCCTTTTGAAACCCTTCAATCAAGTGTGCTTCGATCCACGCTCAGGTTGTTAAACATCTTGATTCTCGTAGTCGATGCATGGACAATACATATATTCCGCCCTTATTCAACATATCCTCCTCGCAAAGACTTGTAAAAGCACACACGCCATTAATGTACTCTTCACTCACACGGTTCTCAACAGACGCCCGCTTCGGTCCATGACACGGTTCAGATTGAAAACCCCGAAATAAATAAAAGGGTGACTTCGAAAGCGATTTTCGAGAAGTAGTTACGCTTTCCAACAGGAAAGCGATTTTCTCTAAATTAAAGGTGGCTTTTTTTATTTTTACATTTTTTTCGGATTTTATTAACTTACATGTGGGCCTTACTTGTCAGTGACTCATTTTTTATTTCATGATTTTATTTATAAAATCTATGGCGGTCCCACATGTCATAGACTCATTAGTTTATTAACTAAATGATTAAAAATAGTAGGATTTGAAGCTTAAATTGGGCTTAAGGTGACATCGCATTGCTAATAGTCGTGGCTCGGGGCCCTAAGGTAGCCTGAGGCGAACCGACGGTGATGTCCCGTGGCGGCGCCATGGGCTTCACTAGTAATCGATTTCGGCGTAAACGCTTAAAACTACTCAAATTAAAGGATGCTTATGCTCCAGTAGCTCACCTTAATCACGAGGAAGGTGTCAATGAAATCGGAGAAGGTCCAAGGCGGCTGATCGTCGATCGGTGAACAGAGGCAACGGCGGCAAGCTCCTCGGCGACAATAGCTGAAATGGACCACGCGAGCAGGCTCAGTAAGGTGAGGCGATACTCAAACCGGGCACGGAGTGGCGATGGACTCACCGGGCTTGGAGATCTCCCGCGGTTACTGTAGCGCCAGAGATGGAGATCAAGAAGACTCTGTTGGGGAGTTATGTACACTGCACCATCTGTGATGAGTAAATTATCACGAACGGTTTTCAACAAAAACCGTCTGTGATATGTAGTAATATCATAGATGGTTCATGTTTAAAATCGTCTGTGAAGTATCACAGACGGTTCTGACAAAAAACCATCTGTGATACTGGGTAATAGCACAGACGGTTTTAAACATAAACCGTCTGTGATATGACCTCTTCACAGACGGTTTTTAGCACGGAAGATAACACAGACGGTCGGTAAACAAAAACCATCTGAGATTGTTTTTAATACAGACGGTTTCGATGAACCGTCTGTGATCAGGCGTCCAGTATTAGCATTTTTATAATAGTGTGTCCAGCAGTCTGGCCATCACTCCATATAATGTTTTGTAACTTGGATTCCAAAAAAAAAAAATCAGAGAGATAGGAAGACATTTTTTTATGCAAAAAGAGGATGCACCAAGAATTAAGGCAGCTAAGCAAGCTGGCCTAAGGTCAGATGGCTAGACGTGTGAGCGTATCTACCCCACCAGTGTTCAAGTCTCAAACTTGGTACCAGTGTCCATCGATTTTAGGACTACACACACGTGTGTGTCCTTTTGGAAAGTGCGTGTCTACGCTTCATGAGGCCTTGGATGCCTTCGATAGATTCCTAACATATGTAGAGGACGCGCACGTGTGTGCGCGTGATTGGTGTGAGTGTGGTGTGTATTGAGTGTGTGTCTTGTCTTATACGCAAACGCGTATGTACATGGTTGATATGAGTGCGGTGTATGTTGAGTGTGTGTCTTGTACTCCCGAAAATAATTAAGATTGATGTGAGTGTAGTGTGTGTTGAGCATGTGTATATCTTGTACACTCGAAAAGAATTAAGGCAACCAAAAACTTCATGTTTACGAGCGAACACCCTCAGTCAAGTCCACAATCAGGCTACCGGCCCGTTCTTCATAGCCATTCCTAACACCTTCACTTCCACAACCAGTTCACTCCCAGAACCAGACCCCACAACCAGACCATTGCCCACTCCTATTGGCCTGGCCGTTCGTAATTAGCAGCACAAGCACAAAAGATAGGAGTGACCCTACAGCCCAAAGACCACATAGTTGAAATGGTGATAATCCGTGGACTTATGGGAGCCCGTAATACTAATAGGCTCCAAGTCAGCCCAAAGATGGGTGTAGCCCTACAGCCCGGCCCAAATTACCTATTTCCACAAAACCAACTCGACCCAACACGGGTGTACTGTCAGGCCTGTTGTCCTGTGAGCCTGTGGCACTTTCCTGCCGGCAGCTCATCGGCCACCATGATCAATACGAGAGATTTGAATCACACCGACCGTCTTCTACGAAGTTTATAGGAGATTATATAATACGGAGACATAGCAGCAACAAACATATATACTGCATAGCAGCAACAAACATATATACTGCATATGAGATATATCATATATGTACCACTACCAGAAACCGTTTATTCTCCGAGTGCCTATATATTTACCGAGTGTCTGGAAGAAGACACTCGGGAAGGTCCCGAGTGTTTAATAGAGCACTTGGGACGGAAAGTCAGCACTCGGTAGAAACAAATGTCCTGAGTATTTTATAGTACACTCGGGAGATGCAGATGGGAGCCAGTAGTCATACACATGAAAGCGAGACATCAACATGGTCAAAACGGGGTAAAGTAGAGTCCTGAGTGCATATGTCTGGCTTACACTCGGGAAAGAAATGGCACCCAGGAGCAGAGTGATTAGTAGCGGCGCCAATTTTTTTCCCCTGCCGCGCTCTTTTTTTCGCTGCGCTACGCGTCGGTCCAAGGGCTAACCCTACCCACTCGATCCCCAATCCCCGCAGCAGCCACTCTGTCCTCCTCCTCCTCCTCCATCGCCACCGATGCCGCCTTCCTATCCTCCTCCTCCTTCTCCCTCGCTGATCCACCACCTCCGTTGTCTCCCCCTCCTCCACTGCCTCCATAGCCGACCCCGCCATCCCCCCTCCTCTAGTGCCTCCTCCTCGTCTCCCGCCGCCACACCCGACCCTGCCGTCCCCCTGCACTGCTATAGATACACCATCACCGACGCTCCCTCCCTGGTCTCCTCTCCTCCTCCGCCTCCATAGAACCCACTCCGTCCTCCCCATTCTTCTCCCTCGCCGATCCACCGTATTCACCATCTCTCCCTCCTCTACTACCTCCGATGCCGCCGTCTCCTCCTGCTCCCACTCCGCCTCCTCCTCCTCCTCAGCTGCCGCCACCATCATTGATCCACCCAGTTCCCCTGGCGCTTCCCCCACCGCATGCTGCCACCACTGACACCACAGCTGCCACCAGCTTCCCCACCGCCAAATCCCACCACAACTCCCTCGGCTCCCTTAGCTCCAAGAACTACTGTAAGGTAGTGGATAAGGGGAAAAAGAAATAAAGTTTGCTTATTTTCTTGGTGAAGTAGATTTGGTTGTGGTTTGATTTACTCTGTGGTGATCATGTTATTGATTTTCCTTGTAGGTGCATATTTATGGTGGACGAAGTTCTACTCAGTACATATGGTGAGATTTACTCCTTTTTTTTTTTTTTGCTATTGTTCTATCCCATTCTTCCATGGCTATTGGCAAGGAAATTGTTAATTTGGCTGGATGTGTGGGCTGATAGTTGTTTATGTAGTCTCTTGAGTAGTGGTTTGATTTTGTGGTTGTTTAGAAGGGAGAAAGATGGGTTAAAAATTCTATTATCTTATTCAGTGAAGTCTGAGGTGTTACAGATTGCCACACCCTTGCTTTGCTAATTGATATGTGCAATTCTTTTTTTTTTTTTGCCTGGATGTAATGTGTGAACCACTTGATCCTTCTAACCACTAGTCCACTACCAAATTGAGTTGGTGTAATATATACCCACATGTTAAATAAGAAATATATGATAGCACTACACCTAGGGCACCACTACATACATTATCTAATTCAGTTAGTAATCGGTGAAACTCCATGATCAGAAGTTTGAACATGTTTACTTTTTTGCTAATTATTGTGGGAAACATAGTGGGTTCTACTTTCCCCTTTTATACCTCTTTTCAAATAATTCACTAAATGTTTAGTTTGCCTAGAAGCTATTTAATCAAGAGATCATGAGAACTGTAAGTTCCATGTATATAAAGTGTATGTATGTACTACTAGTTATATAGTGTATGTATGTTGATGTTGGTTAAACAATTACATTTTTTACCCTCGTAGGATTATGAAAATGTAGGCAACAGCGGGATCAATGGCAGATCCAACTGCTCTCGATGGTGATGCTGCAGATCGTACACATGTTAGCAGTCCAAACAAAGATCATGTGGATGAGTCCATTGACAAGAGGCCACTTGGAGATAATGTGAATGAGTGCACTCACAAGTGAGTACACATGTTAGTTTTGCTACTTGTTTTACTCTTTCTACTTGTTTTTACAGTACAATGAATGCATGACTTGTATACATGTGCATTTAAACAAAAAAAACTCTTATTGTTGCGCATGGTTTTATTTGTGTCCTCCATTAGTTCAAAATATAACCACCATATATATGCACATGATTTCGAATCTATGTTCATTTCTAGAGATATTTCATATTATACATATGGAGGATATATTTTTTTAGAACGACGTATAAATATACGTTGGATCTTGCTTGATACTTCTCTTGTTCTTCCTTTTTCCTATGGAAGTGGACTGACATAGTGTACTAATAATTGCCTGTGTCTCATGAGCTCATAATTGTTTTCACTTATATGTACATGAAGAGAAGAAGCCATCACCACCTAGCTGCCCACACTTCTTAAATGCAATACTAAAGCCTAATACATAGCACTTCACTCTCCATCACATACACATATAGGAGGAAAGGGACATGAGTTAGGCCTTCTTAGATTTTGTGGACCACTTTCCCTCAATCACTACTATAGAAAAGGTCTTCGCATACGGTTGAAAAACGTCATCACAAACGGTTTTGTGAGCCGTCTGAATTTATGTGCCAGTAATAACATAAGATCATCACAGACGGTTTTTTGAATCATTTGTGAAAAAAGCTATCACAGACGGTTCTAAACAAGAACCGTCTATGATAGTCAATTATCACTGATTTATTCTTGTTGAATCGCTCGTGGAATAGACTATCACGTATAGTTTTTAGTAAAAACCGTCTGTGATAATTATTTCTATTGCAAAAAAAATTCGAATTTTGAGCCAAATCAATCAATTGCTGGACAATAGTTTCCATATGCTCTTTTGATAGTTTGCAAGAAGGTAATTAAAAGATACCATCTTTCTCTCAATCAATGGCTCACTCTATGACGAGAACAAGTTCGAGTAGAGCCGTCCATCTCTTACCGAATTGGCCACCCTTGTCTACCATAGATGGGGGTCCTTTCTGAGAATGAAATCTGATAGGATAGAGGGGACATAATCAGAGTGAGAAGAAAACCTGGATGGGGATTTAGGGGAAAAACTTCGTGCTCACCTGAGGCCAAGATGGGGGCGGCAAGATCTGGTGGTACTGGTCGAGCCACAATGCCCTGCTCACCGGAGGCGCCGTGAAACAACAGGCTGCAGATGTGTGTCAGCCTCCTACGGCAGGCATGGAGCGCCTATGCGTCCCTCCTCCTCATCATCGTCGGCAGCTATGTCTCCTCGCCAAACCACGCTTGGGAATCGAGGGCGGTCGCCGAAGCTTGGCATGGGGAGGGAGAGGGAGAGACTAATGGAAGACAAGGTGGGGGCGGGTATAATATATAAGGACAATGCCAAAACATTTCGCCTCCCGCGTAAGCGTTCAAAAATTTCCGCGAATCATAGACAGTTTCAAACAAAAACCATCTGTGATAAGCTAATATCACAGACGATTCATATTAAAAACCATCTGTAACTCTGTAGTTTTACCATAACTTGAAATGCCTAACTCTGTGATTTTACCATGACATGAAATACCTAACTCCTTGATTTTACCATGACTTGAAATGCCTAGCTCCTTGATTTACCATGATTTGGATGCCTACCTATATTCCTTACTCCCTGATGGGAATTTCTGTAGGCATCCAAGGAATTAGGCATTTCAAGTCATGGTAAAATCAAGGAGTTAGGCATTTCCAGTCATGGTAAAATTAGGGAGTTGGGCATTTCAAGTCATGGTAAAATCAAGGAGTTAGACATTCCAAGTCATGGTAAAATCACAGAGTTAGACATTCCTAGTCACAGAGTTAGATAAAATCAGGAGATACTTATCACAGACGGTTTGTAATACTATTACAAACTGTCCGTGATGAGATACTTATCACAGACGGTTCGTATTAAGAAACATCTGTGAAGTATCACAGACGGTTCGTGATACAAACCGTCTATGATATTAGCTCATTACAGACGGTTCTTAGCGTATGTAGTAACAGAGACGGTTGCACTGGTAAAATCGTCTGTGATTACCATTAACACTGACGGTTTTAAAAAATCGTCTGTGATGAGGCATCTAGTATTAGCCTTTTTATAGTAGTGAATGCATGAGTTTTGTTTGAGCTTGCTATATTTAACCTACAAAATTTGAGTTGATATCTTGATTGTATTGTTCTTGTGGGCATGAACAATACGCAATTTTTTTCTTTATTTGTGCTGCTACCTAGGTTTTGTACATTTCAATCGATTTCAGCTATCTGGCAATGACTGTGCTCAGTTGAACATTTAGAAAAAAAACCCCACTAAATCGCCTTCTAGTCTAACATGTATCTTCCAAATTCCTTAGTGTATGATTCTATGATTTGTGAGATGCTACTTAACATTAAAGTTACTCAGATACAATCTCAAATGAGTATGAACAATGGTTTTGGAAACCGTTTCTAGAGCGAAAACCAGAACCTGGCTGGTTCTGGTTTTTGGCTGGAAAGCTGGTTTCCATCCCAAACACTGGTTCAGTTTAGGTTTCCGTCCCACCCACACCCAAATCTTGAGGTTTGGAACTTGACTTACTAGTCGAAACATATATTCCGCAAGAAGGAGCAAGCGAGGGCGATAGCATCGAACGTATAGGGTTCGTAAAATCGACCCAGATCGTTCGGTTCTGCGTAGGTAACTAGTAGTTTTCTGAACCCTGGTAAAATTTGACCGACTTATTATGACTCCATAATTGATGGGATGGTCTTGTAGTGTGTATCTGTCATCTGCAGTATAGCACATTGTCCTTTCACATGATCAACTTTGTATCCTGGATTTTGTTAATTTTGCTGGTAGTCTATAGTTCCTTTGGCCTTCACGGGTGTTAAATTGTACTTCACTCTTATTGTTGTGCAGGACTCAATTTATTGCATGCTTGGATGTATTTTTGGTTCTTATGACTTGATGTGTTGTATTGTAAATGGGGGAGAATCTTATGAGATCGTTCTCAGTTTGTCATGGAATGGGATGCTTTGCTGGTGGGTTTTGGTTCAGCTCCAAATTCCAAGTCAACCCAAATAGCTATGTTGCCACCCAAATGAAATTTTTTGTGCACTGAGACTCTCCTAAGGCTAAGAGTATGTAGCCCAGGACAGAGCCTTAACTGCATCACATCTGTGATATGGAGTGTTTGGATTATGTACTTTTAGTGTTTATCTTCATCTATTTATTCTGAAATATTTTTCCTCTAAAAAAAGTCTTGCACTTTTGTATCTAAAAAAAACTCTTGCATGCCCTTTTGTCTTGCATGCATAGAACATATTTGTACTAAATAATAGTATGTACTGCCAGTAGTTGGTGAGTTAAAGAACTAATCTATAGTCATCAATTTTGCAGTTGAGCACTCGGAGCGACAAGTTGAAGGTTAACTCATGCACCTTGACAATTGATGTACCAAGCATTCACTATGTGAAATTGAACCTTTCATGTTGAACTACTTGGATGTTGGATCTATATATGTGAATGTTGTCACTACACCATGGTATAGTATTAAGGGCAATGCAACTGCCGGGAAAAACTGCTTTTCCCAGCAATTTATCTGCCGGGAATGTGTATTCCCGGCACTTATTGCCTGCCCGGTAAAGTGTTGCCGGGAAAAACATTGCCGACAGATATGTGCATTCCCGGCAGTTAACTGCCCTAGAAAAGTCATTTTTCCCGGCGATTAGAGTTTCCGGCGATTATATGTATTATGGCAGATTAACTTGCCCTCGATTGCATGTTTTCCGGCGATTAAGTGCCCTAGATAAGTTTTTTTCGGCGATTAAGTGCCCTAGATAAGTTTTTTCGGCGGTTAAACTACCCTCGATTATCGATTTTTCGGCGATTAGGCGTATTGCGGCGATTAAACCGCCTCAATTGTCTTTTGCACCATTTAACCATAAGCAGCTCCATGGCTTATCAAGCACTTAACAACAATATCAAATGCTAGCTACACCTAGCCATCCATACTCTTTCAAGCATACACAGAAGCTTAAAGTGAGCAATCAAGAGGAAATAAGCTATAATATTTGTAGGAAATGCCTACAGTTAGTGTAAAGAAATGCAGAAAGATGTCCATTGATGTTTAGGGATATAACTATATGTTGGAGCTCTAACAAATGAATAAATTAAGTGAAGTCAATAAAAAGTGCATTGAGATCTCCAAGTATCCTTATCATAATATGGTAACACCAATCTATTTTACATGCCAAAATCTTGTAGTCGAGCGAGAATGACTAAGTATCCTTATCATAATATGATAACACCAATCTATTTTACATACCAAAATATGCTTTTATTTGAGTAACACTCCAAGAAATGCGCTCTCCTCTAGATTCCTTAACTGCTTGCTCCAAGGGAGCGCATGCTGCGATATGTGCTCCTACTGATTGACCCATCAAGTAGATCCTGCAGGTTGGTGATAAATTAGTTTATTAATGTAGTGAAAGCTAAAAAGTGCCTAAACCTTGTAGTGCACTTAAAAGACAACATCTAAAGCAGAGCAATTGTAGAGCCCAAATAGATGAATTGCAAGTCTTGACAAAAATCATTAGTAAAAATATTAGTTATGTTATTACTAGAATGCATGGGAATAATACTATCATCATTTAACTAAACACAGTTAGGAAAAACAAGAATAGTAAATAAAAGTGCACAAAGACACCTCAGAAATCAAATACAAAGATGGCTTTTACTCGCACTATTTCATCAACAAACTGTACAAAGTACCATGCACAACCAGATTAGAGCCCTTTGATCATATGTCAATTCTTTACCAGTCAGATTTGTTCTTCGTTATTTTAGGGACATAATTACATATAGTTCACACGGACAAATGTCAGATCAAACAATTTCTATCACAGAAACCATCACGGTCTAGAAGTTTTGGCGGTGGGGCACTTAAAAGTGGGGAGGAAGGGCTCCCATATGCATTTCGGCAACTGTTGCCACATCCAAGGCTTTTCCGGGTGCTGACCCCTGTTACAGTGTCAATCAGTTTTAGTTTTTCATTCTAACGTTCCCCTTTAGTTTCACTCTTCTATCCTATTCTAGAACCCCTAAAATTGATCTTTCAGAGAATTAGGTATTTCTATGCTATTAAAAAAGATTTCATACAAGGATAACACAAACAGAGGAAGCCAATAATATGGAAATTAGCTAACTCCTAAGCTCATATATTGCAGCGATAGCCTATATTTCAGGAAGATGGCCTATAGATCTCTGTAATGTGTTGATCAAATGAAGATGATGTCATGGCCGTGGGCCAGCCCATGTGGCCAGCCTGACGTGCACAATTTTGTAAGCTTAGGACAGAAATGTTTCTTGGACAGCACCATCCTGATGGCTACAAAACGAAACAAAAGTGCTATCTATAACCTTGAAAAAAAAAACTACAAGGAGAGGATAAAAACTACCACCAGTATCAACTATCCGAGAATCAAGCGAGAATAAGCGGTTTAGTGGGTAATCACCAAGATACTGATCCATGAAGTAGTTTAGAGATTTATATGTAGATTTTGTTGTACATTGCCTTCTAAGAACGCATGTACAAAAGTGTAACTTTGGTTCTATCTAGATGAATGCTTGGAATAAGTTTTCTCTCACTCAAACAATCATGTTGCAAAAACATCATAACAAAACCAACTATTACTATGATCATATGATATACGCTATCCATGGAATGATTCAACCTTGATGGGTTACGCCAAGCTCGAGTTTCTCATAGAAGCTTCACAAGAGCTTCTGGAAAAGCTTTCCAACAAATACTACTAAATGATTGTCTAAACCCTAAGCAGATGATGGAAGTCATCGTGAGAAAATTTATACTTGCAAACATGAGCACATTTATTTGCATTCTTAATTTTTATACTGAGTAGTGGATGTCCGCCTACTTGGCATCCATGATGAAATATTTCTCGAAATTCCCATTAATCGAAAGTAATCGTAATTCAAGAGTTTAATATATTACTTTTATGAACATTAGGCCAATGTAAATCAATATGGAAACAATACTTGGGTGTGGTAGACGTGTTAGAGTATGTAGGAAGCTGGCCATATGTAGTCCCTCCAGTACAAAGAATAAAGCCAAAACACCTCACACAAACAGACTGACATCCAATATCTTGGACAATAAATATTGATACAAGGAACATCTCCCTAAGGAAGATAGAACTATGGAAGATGGTATGACAAGGACAACTTAAATCATTTAGGCAAAACTTACTAGCACTGACAAGCCCTCAATAGAAGAATAAAATGATGGTCCAGGCAGCAAGTAGTTGAACAGCCCATTAGTGTCTGAGGGCAAATAGAGAAGATCAGCAAGGATGATAATAACTAATCTAGCTCATGAAGACTTCACAAAAAAAAAGGGTACAAGGGACAAACATGCAAACCCCGACAAGATGCCACACAGGTGCCCCAGCAGTGAAACATTGCTTGCAAGAAACTGAAATAGTATCAGCAAAATCCATGCATACCTAACATTGCACACATTTAACATATTGTTGTATAATTCCATACAGTAAACTGGAAGTAAGGAACTTCAACAGGTGCATAGAATGAGTACCATTTTGCAGGAACATTGAAGAGACCGAAGACACTGGCAAATGAGAGAGGATGTCACTTTATATGGAATAAATATCATATAACGAGAAAAGGATGGTTTCTTTCGAAAGTTGGGGAAAAATAGACTTTCAGAGACATTTAAGGAAGGGCAATTTCTTTCTGAAAATGGATAAATTTTGAATTGAACTTTGCTAGATACTTGTTTAATGAATAATGATGCTCTTTCCACTATATCAAGGACATAACAAGCAACAGCCAACAAGAACAAAGAAGGAATTGTAGGGAATTATAGTAGGGCAAGATATCTAGTGAAAACTTGTATATGGTTGCAATCATGCAAATTCTCCATGTAGACCGTTGGGTGAGTGGCAGACAGATCAGATTTATGGGAGCTCAATGAAATATTTTCTGAATAACCCCCTCATGTAAGAAAATACCTTCTCAAGAGCCAAGACCCACTACATTTGATGCATATAACCCTCACCCAACAGTGCACGTGGGAGCATGCATAATTGCACTCAAATATGAGTTTGCACTAGATATGCCCCCTTAGAACAGAGTAAGTTCTCCTAGTTCGATGTCGTGGTAAAAGTAATAAGCTAATTCAATGACGGTGGTCAAGCTGCTCATATCTAAACTAGTCTAACAGTGTCATTGTACAACATGATATCAAATTTCAACATTTTGAACAATAGTTTGCAATCTTATATCCTGCATGCAAAAAAAATGGTATGACCTCAACACAGACAATTTGAGTAAGGAAACTTTATCAACGTAACGGTATAAACTCAATTCCTCCCACATTTATATCTTCTGAAACCTCATATAAATCATTAAAATGAGTATAATGTATTATTAACCACCAGAGAAGCACTGCACCTTCGAGATTGCACTCCACTTAGACTTGTCTCAATGACAATCATTGAGAATATAACTCTAGAAAAGCCAATAGAGCATTCATCCACAAGAAATGGAACAGGGTATAGAGGATTGTAAACCACCAAGAAAGCAATGATGAGATGAAGAATTGCATTTGTCGTTGCAAGAAGGAACATCAAGAATAAGAGACGGATCGATCCCATAATTCTCTCCAACTTAGTGCCCAAGGGTACCAAGGCCAAGATGTTGAATAGCACATGAAGCAAAGAACCATGAAATAGAACAGGTTGTATAGAACACATACCTTTGAAATAAAATATGAACCATGTCAAGGTAGACACACACACACAAACAAAAGTACAACACAATCTTCACAAGTAGGAAGAAAATAATGCTTAAGCATGTTTACATCAAAGATTTTGGGTTGAGAAATCTATAAAGAGTCTTGAGCTTCTTCAGTAGTTCAGTATTTGGATTTTTAGAAGAGTGAAAAATCTATCCTAGAAAGTGTCTTTTGTCAACTTTTCACCATTCATGAACATTTCATAAAATAGTATTAACTAGAGAAAATAGAGGATAGGATGTGATATGAATTGATGTCATGTAACCAACTCTTCTCGTATTATATGCATGAATAGCACTTGAATTTACACATTACAAAATGGTAGGTTTTATTGTTTTAAGTCGGATGAACTCTGGCAAAATATAAATGCTATGTGCAAAGGATATGTTTCCACTTTCCAGGATAAATTGTGATTCATCATTGTTGAAGAAACCCATATTTGTGTTTCACAAAAATAAAGGTCGAATGAAACAGACCTTGAAAATGTGACGCCATCTTGAGAAGGCAAGAAGCATATCTCATTGAAGGAGTCATAGCCAATCAACAAGCACGCCAAATAAATTGCTCCACATATTAAGATAACAGGAAGTAATGAATGAATCTTTGCTCCACCACCGATTTAACCTAGTCAAAATTCCAGCCTGTATCCACGAAAAAATCATGTAAGAACAAACATAATCTACGTCAAAAGTTTCTACATCTCCTGTTTTCCTCCGTTAAACGTGCTGCATAATCCCTGCTCAAAGAGCTACTCCAGCAATCTACTACAAACCTAACAGCGAACCAGCAAGCATGCCAAACCAGGGCAACCAAACCCAGTGCCCATAGACGAACCACAACACAAATTGGCCCAAAACATGTAAACCCCCACATTTCTAGCTTAATTCACGCAACCACTCCCCTGGCAAACCCTAGGCAATAGCACAACACCACCTCCAAAACCATCCCCAAGCCCCCACCAATCGGCTCCTCAATTCCTAAACTCGAAATTATAGTAGTTAAGATAAATTCAAATCTGAATTACTCATGTGACATAAGCATCAATTAGATATTTATATGGTATAAAAGATCAAAATTAAGAAACAAGATATGCATGAGGAAGGTTGCCTTGAATTTATTACTGTTTCAACTACTTTGCACACACGCATGCACAGTAATTGCTCACGAAAAGGAACACAAAAATAAAGTGCCTGCAATAGAATGAAGTAGCAAATAAGCCCATCTCATGATCACGAGGAATACATATATAAATCAAGAAATATATTATTAGAACACATCACAATCATATTGCAATAATCGAAGCAGGAACAACATCTCACAATCAGACCATCAAAAAAAGTTAACACAAAAAATGCAGCCATTAAGAGGAAAAGAGACTACTCGACTCTAGAACCATCATTCTCCTCATGCTGGATCATATAGCAATCCACCTTATCATCTCACCTTGCATAAACAAGAACCATCAATTAAGTTTTAAAAATTAAATCAAGCTTAAGCATGAGCATAATCAGAAGAGAGGGGTGTAGAGGGCAACAGGCCGGCGGCAGTCGTAGGCCAAGCCGCACGCGGGCGTAGGCGCAACCAGCACCATGGGGGCCGAGCCAGGGAAGGAGGGAGAGGAGGAGTCAGCTGAGCCGGAGGTGAGGCCGGTCGAGAGCGAGCCGTGGCGTCAGAGGCTGAGCCAAGCGCATCTTGGTGTCTGATGGTGGACCTAGGATTGAAATTTAGATTGGGCGGAACGAACCAATAGTATTATCCGATAACAAAGCAAGACATACATAATACACATTGCAATCACTGTAAATAGAGCATATAACACTAAATGAAACTCAAAACTACAATCTGCATCATGTGAACATACAAAGACAGGTCAAATGTAGAAAATGTACCTCATCAATGAAGTTTACATAATAATTTGCCACCAAAATATCAAATTATTGAATATAGTAGTAACAACCTGTCAAAAGTAGATAGGCAGTGAGTATTCATATTAATTCATCATAAATAGAAAAAATTATTGAACATTGACAAACCCTTCCTTTGGACTTGGACTTGGACTTGGCATTTTGAGGAGCCATCCCGATTTCTAGCATCAAGCAAGTGGTAGATTGTTTTAGCTTTCTAATCCATGTGTGCTATCTCCAATTATCATCTATAAAGGTTAATGATATATGATCTCAAACTAATCTAACTTTATACCGTGCTATGCATAAAAGTTATCCATTGCTATTTGACTGACATCCTACCAAACCTAACATGCAAGTAATAGTTACTAAATAATGTTCCTGAAGCCAGGCCTGATGCTCTGATCTGCTGGTTCGCTATCTGTTTGGGTGTTCGGCTTATTACTATAAGTATAAAGCTTACCCATCTAATCATAGCAAGCATTAGCCAAAATAAATCCCAATCTAACACATTCAAAGAGCCTTCAAGCCCTGGTAGATAAGATTCTCATGAGAACAAATAGCAAGTTTTCAGTTGATTAATTAGCAGCGACTGCAGCGTCAAGGATTGTCAAAGATCAAAACAAAAACTGCACGCACCATCAACATCAAACAATAATGGAATCGGACCAATCACAATTCACAAATCGCTAAGACTTCTGAGTTTTGAGCTTTTGTCACCTGTATTGCCCAATGCCTAGTCTGCACGACCACTCTGCACTTCTGCAGTCTACTCTCCGTCTCGCCGGCAGTCCGGTTCCCCGCATCTCAGCTGCTTGCCGACAGCCCGACCCCAACACCATGCGCCCACGGCCACGCCGGTGTGCCGCCGTCGCCTTTTGCCTTTGCGACATTGCCCCACGTGCCGCCTTGACCCTTGACCTCCGCCTTCGTCGTCACTGGCCTGTGTGCCTTCATCCTATTTGGCGGCATACTGCAGACGCCTACCAGCCGCCTAGGTCGAATTTGGGGAAGGGGAACCGAGGATTAGGGAATGGGGAAGCCGGGATTTGGGAAGACTCACTTGAGTGATTTGGGTGCCGTCTTTGGCTGCTGCTCTGGTGGGATTTGGCTTGGGCCTTTGGGTCGCTTTGGTGTGAAATTGGCGGGGAAGGTTTGAGGTTCACTGCACAGTGGTGATGGCGAAGGAGGAAGGAGGCGGCGAGGAGGAGGGAGGAAGGGAGGCAGCTGGGCAGGGAGGATGATGATGGCTGGCTGGTGGAGGAGGAGGATGGTGGTGAGGTGAGGGAGGAGGATGGCGGCTGAGCTCAAGCGTGAGGGCGTGGGTGGGGGAGGCATAGATGAGGAGGAGGTGAGGGAGGAGGGAAGGCGGCGGGTGCGAGGTCGGAGGGAGGCGGTGGGCTGCATGGGAGGAGGAGGAGCCGCCGGGGGGAGGTCGGAGGGAGGCGACGGAGGCGGCGATTTGGGTTTTGGGGGGGGGGCAGGACCGCGGGCTAGAGGGGAGATCTAACGCGGAAGCGGGCCAAAATTTTCATCTTCCCGCCCAAAGAGTATTCGGCAGATAGGTTGACCTAATTGACTTTTTTAGGCGGATGTATTGTTGCTAACGTTAAAACATTCTTTGGAGATAGATTGTTCTAGAAAATAATTATTCGGCAGATAATGGGACCCCTAAAATCTTGGATATTGCCGGCAAATAGATTGCCACTAATCTAGTTTTTTCCCGGCAGATAATTGCCCTTAATACCATGCCATGGTGTAGTGTGTATTGTGAACTAGAACATTATGTCAATGTTGTTGTCGAATCTATATATGTAATGATTTGTGCCTTGGTGATACCATTTCTTCTAGTGGAATATGCATCATATGAAATGTACATTGTATGTGCAAAATTGAGCTGCATTGGCGGGCGAAGCATGCTTCCTGTGTGACTGACAAACTATTTCCCAAGTGTCTTTTGTTGAGTGTTAACACTCGGGGTAATTTTAGGGAACTGTCAGGAAACAATAGCCACGTGGCGTTCATTCCCAAGTGCGAACATTCAGGAAAATTTTCTGTAGCCATCGAAAAAGGACAACCACATGTTAATCATTCCCGCGTGTTCACACTCGGGACACTTTTCAAGAACACTCGGGAAACGATAGTCACATGGCGAAAATATAGGCAGGCAACGTGCCAAGCCAAAAAGGGGATATGTTAATCATTCCTGCGTGTTCACACTCGGGACACTTTTCAAGAACACTCGGGAAACGATAGACACGTGGCGAAAATATAGGCGGGCAATGTGCCAAGCCAAAAAGGGGGACATATGTCGAACTTTCTCAAGTGCTAACAGTCGGGAAACTATTCCGTTACGGGTGGCTAAAAGCGTTACGCAAAAAATCTTCTGAGTGTTGTGTGTTCCTGAGTGTAAATCCAAACATACGGTGAATGTATCTCCCGAGTGTCACTCTCAGGTAAACAGTTTTTACCGAACAAAACTATCCCGAGTATTTTTTCCCAACGGTCGGCCATCGGGAAATGTAATACCAAGTGTTTACCTTTTTTTTCCGCGTGTATTTGGCACTCCGGAATTAGCTTTGTCCTGGTATAGGAAGTTTCATGGAGACAAGGGAACCATTTTTATTATTACAAGATCGATCACGAAGAGGACAGAAGTTACAAAACGTACAAGATAACTTGAAAGAACGCCCTTGCACGTACACATCACTTGCACACATACAACGACTCGCTTTTTTATTCTGCACACATCTTATTATAAAACGTACGTGGCTGCTGAACTGACTCGTGCACGTACGGTACACGCATGCTCAGGCTTTCACCCGCTGCCCTGTTAGCTAGCTAGATAGCTCAGTGGTGGCCGGGCAGCTTCTCCTTGATCTTCTCCATGACGCCCTTCTTCTCGTGCGTCCCACCGGTGCCGGTGGTGGTCCCGGGGTACCCAGTTCCGGTGCCGGTGCCGGTAGTGGTTCCGGTGTACCCAGTTCCGACCCCGGTGCCGGTGGTCCCGGTGTGCCCACTCCCGTAACCCGTGGTCGCCGTGGCCTGCTGCTGGTTGTCCCTGTGGCCGCCGGGGAGCTTCTCCTTGATCTTCTCCTTGATGCCCTTCTTCCTGCGCCCGCCCATGCCGTCGTCCTCAGATGACTGCACAATTGATAAGTGAAAACAGCTGAGTACAGTACACCATTGATAAGTAAGGCTGACGAAACATGTACGGACAGTAGGGACAGATGGAAAGCTAGGAACGCACCGAGCTGGAGCTGGAGCTGCCGGAGCGGTGGAGGATGCCGCCGGTCTTGCGCTCCTCCCTGGCGGGCTGGAACTGCCGCGCCGCCAGGTTCCGGTGCGGTGGCGCCATACGCCGTGCCCGTGCCATGGGTCGGTGCGGTGGCACCGTACCCGCCGTGTGCCCGTGCCTAAACCTCGGCGTCGTGGACACCGGTGCGGTGGTGCGTGACGCGCCGTGTCCGTGCCATGGGTCCGGTGCGATGGCCCGTAGAGCCACCGTGTGCCCTTGCGAAACCACCGTCGTGGATCCGGTGCGGTGCCGGTGCCGCCCGCCGTGCCGGGCCGACGGTACCGCCATAGCCCCGACATCGTGGGTGCCGTTGCGGTGGCGCCGTGCCGGCTTTACTGCCGCCAGAGTCCCCGGCGTCGTAGTCGCCGGTTCGTAGTAGCGCCAGTACCATTTTGCCCAATTGCAGGCACCGTGCGGTGGTGCCGTACCACCATCGCCCACGCCGTGTGTCCCGTGATGCTGCGTGGCGGCCGTCACCGGGTTGCCGTACTTCGTCGACGGGTGGTCTCTGGCCGAGCTTGACCACCGAAATCGCCATGTCAATCGTTTGCTTGTTTCTTCGTGCTCTTGTCTGTGGTGTTTTTTTTTCTCTCTCTCTGAATCTAATTTGCCAGCTCGAGATCGATGGAATCAAGCGAAGTCCGAAGCGGAGTATTTATAGAGCGTTTGAGCAACGCGTTGATGTGCCGACATCGACACTTTGCATGACACGTGTAGGTGCATGCAGTGCGTGGGAGGCGGGGTTGTGTGTTCGGCGCGTAGGCCGCGAAGGCGACGCGTGTGATGGGGGGACGTGTTGGCTGTGGAACGCTTTGGATGCTGGTTTCCATCTGCAAGCGGTAGCTGTATGCGGACTTTTCCTCATCGATCGAGATGGAGGAAATGACTTCGCCACCTCTCTAGCAGTTAGGTCCGGATAGCAGGTTATGGGTTGTACCTGCAGCCTGCAGTCGGTAAGGATGCTCCAATCGGAGTGGTGCCTACTCCCTTGGTAGTAAGGAAGAAAACACATCGGATAGTTTTCGATCGATTCGGACAAAAATGAATTTGGATTGTTTCAGATCGGATTTTTCTCGGATAATTTTCGAATCCGAAACGGATTTGGATTTTTTTTTTCTGGAAACAGAAACGAATACGGTAGGTATGATATCAGGCGGAAACGAATACAGATTATCCGGATATCCGAAATTTGGAAACCCCAGCCCAGCCTGGCCCACTTAGACAGTCACTTAGGTCTTACCGTATTAGGGTATAGAGTTAACCACTTAACCTTACCGAGTTAGGGCTCCTTTGGTTCCACTTCCACTCCACACTCCACACTTCACGCCGCCGGCTACTCGATCGATGGCGCCGCCCTTGCCTACTTGTTGGCACCACCTCACCGCCTCACTGCCATCTCACCCGTCGCCCGTCCCCCGGCCCCCTGTTGCTCCTTCGTCGCTCCTCTCACGCCCAGTGCCTCACGGATCTCGATCGATGGCGCCGCCTCGCCTCGCCGTGGCCACCTCGCCCACCTCCACCGGCCATCTCGCCTCGTCGCCCGTCCCCCGCCGGCTCCCCTACGCGGTTGCACCTTCGTCGGCTCCCCTCACGCCCTAGTGCCTCCACTGGATCTCCAGTGGCGCCGCCCTCGCCTCGCCGCCGTCGGCCACCTCGCCCGCCTCTACCAGCCATCTCGCCCCATCGCCCATCCCTCACGGCTCCCCTCACGCCCAGGCGCCTCCATGGATCTCCAGTGCTAGTAAGAACCTAGAACTTTTGTTTGATACCTTGATTGAGATTGTTGTTATAATTTTACTTTAAATTGAAATTACTCTTCAATTCTGCTCCAACTACTCCCAGAACCCACCGAAGACCATTTTTACTTATCGATATTTCAACTCTTTGAGATGATTGAAGGATGTCTCCTTTTTATAATAAGAAAATTGATGAGATTGAGATGGCACACAATTCTAAAGAAAGGCCACCTTCGAGCTCCTCCAAAGCATTACGCTCATGGGTTAAGAGACTAAGCATTCTCTTTTTTACGTGTTGTGGCTCTTGGCAATTACCAAATTCCTTGGAGCATTAGGTTGGCTTGTTTGCATTGCCAACTGCTAGCAAACAAGCTTTTGTAACCCATGTTTCATCTGACTATTTGGACATGTGAACTTTAATGTGTTCCATTTCCTCCATGCCATCATCGATGGTGACTTTGGTTTGCCTATTTCATCCTGACTTGATTGTTTGTCCACTTGACATTATTATAGGTTGATTGAGCAATGATGGAGTGAAAATCGTGCTGACAGGCCTGATTTTAGAGAAGTCATTGATCAGCCGTCTGCTATCCAAAATGAACTAGCTCACACAAACCGTTGGAAGGTAATAGTTATTGGCTTTCTGTTGTACTGTGGTCTGATAAGTGTTCTGTCATTGTTAAGCAAAAGGTATTCTCATGTTGGTTATACTGGAACAGATCAGACCACTTAGATGTTTCCTGAGCTCCGAAGGCATGCGGAAGAAAGACCGCAATGAGGGCAAAGACCACTCGTTCATCACATTCATCCTGATCCAATTTTTAACACCCAGCTGGAGCTGTTGATTTCATTTGGAGGATCATACTCATGATTGATAGAAAATCAACTCGCTTTATGTCATATCTTTGTGTATCTAGATTCTTTATGGAAAGAATGGTAGTGCAACACTTCACTGCTGATCACAATGTTGTTGTACATCAGACGTTTATCACCGAGCCATGAAGGAATCCAAGGATTATTTGGGCTATGTCAAATCCACACCCATGTACAGATTGATCTTTTTGGTTGATGGTTTCTTTCTTTCGATAATAACAAATCAGTGCACCTTAAGTAAATGCAATCTCTTAGTTGGAAAAGTTCTTTATTTTTGGCATTATTTGTTGAATACCTTTGGGTGCGATTATTAACGTTTTCTGGAGAAGAAATCCGTTGCATACATTATTATTGTTTATTATCAAAATCAGCTTTGTTGCACTTGCAAGACATGATATTTTGGATTCTTGGCATTATTGAACTATGTATATCATGAATGAACTAGGTGTGATGAGCAAAGTGTGAACTACGTTTTATGTATGTAATGAACTAAGTTTTATGTATGTTGACTTGTGAGTTATGACTTATGAGCTAAATGTGGTACACTAAGTGTTATGCTTGTGATGAACTAATTAATGCACCTTGTTAATGCCAATGTTATGTGCGGTTGCTGAAAATATGAACAATTCATGAATGTTTGCATCAAACAAACAAGTTATATGTTTTCATTAATTTTTGGCATGCAATTTAAGGGGTTTTCATGTTCCGAAAAAATATTCGTGACTGTATTCGTTTCGATTTGTATTCGATATTATTCGCATCCGTATTCGTATCCGGGGTATCTATATTCGTATCTGCATCCGGGAAAAAAAATATGAAAACAAATATGGCAGAGCCATTATCCGTCCATTTCTGATCCGTTTTCACCCCTACTTGGTATTGGCCTAGCAGGATAGGTTCCTTCGGTTAATTATTAATTTACCTGGCAGGTTCTTTTGATTTTTAGGGGTTATTTTCGTTATCATTGCAGTAGAAACGAGATATACTTTCTCGTCGATACCCTTGAAAATAGGGCGTCTGATTTCGGCGCTATATTTATACATCGAGCTTCAACGTTGAATTTTGAAAGATGTTCTTCAGCCACCGATCTCGCATGAGCGAACCTCCCCCTGAACATCTCGCGCAGTACAGACAGCATCAAAAAACAAAATCATTAGGAGAGAACTTGTGTCGCAACATTTCTTTCAACGCATTGCAACATATTAAAAAACAATATGCAACATTTTTTTCAATAGGTCGCAACATTTATTTTAACGGGTCATAACATATCAAAAAAACATGATGTGACACAAGTTTGTTATATCTTATGTATCACAGACAATTTGTAGATGAAACCGTCTGTGATAGCTGATGTATCACAGACAGTTTGTCCTAAAGAACCGTCTGTGATGATCTCTTCTCTATAAAGTCTCCAAGCAGGGGCTGCTTGTGCCTTTAAAACCGGCTATATATATATAGGAAAATAGTATGGTTCTCCTAGGAGTACGTACTCCCACTTCTTATATACCACTTAAATCGTATGATGATACCTCTTTATCTATTTGAGTATACTCCAATAATGATTATATGATACTCCAAAGTGAGTTCTATGAAAAAATTCGTTAAAGTCCACTTTTCATAGCCAAATTTGTGTATATACTTCTTTTATATATGAAAAAGGGTATATAGGAAACATAAAGGACTCTAATAAAAAAAATTTCAATCAAGTCGCATTGGACTATCTTATAATTGGTATTTAAGTATACTGAAAGTGATAAAGAAGTATAATATATTCGTTTAAGTGATATATTCGAAGTGGGAGTATGTACTCCCAAGAGTACGAAGCGGACGTTCATCTTAAATGTGCAGGTGCACCACGGCCTACTTCATTGAACCTGACATACTAGAGTGTGTGATTTGCTTCATGCCAATCCTCCAAGTGCTTATAGAATCCTCCTAAACCACAGCCTTAGAAGTAATAGCAGCAGAATTGAACTTGAAGTTATTAATTAAAAGCATGTAATTGTTTTTAAACCCACCAAGAACACCAAGCAACTTGAGTTCTGGTTTATATGTACGGATGGTCACACCGTAGAACTTGACATCAAGGAATGGTTGATTGCTGATACATGATGCCACTTCCTAGTCGGAATACCTGTGTGTCCACACCACTTTCTGAACATAGCGACGTCCAATTACCTATCGACGACATCTAGGTAATTGAATGTCCACACGCTCTCCTAGCAGTCATGCTTCTTGAACTTGCAAGCTCGATGAAATCGGTTGTGGTTGCTGTCTCATCCTCCTTATGCTACGTGGACGAACCCCAAAAAAAATCATGCTTCGTGGTGGGCTTGGTTGCTTTCTTAAGCGTACTTGTCGCCTTCTTCAAAGCAGCCACATACTAGATACAGCCGCAGTACACCTAAGAAAACAACCAAGCCCACTACGAAGCATGTTTTTTTTTCGGAGGGTCGTCCACGCATCATAAGGAGGATGAGACAGCAACCACAACCGATTTCATCGAGCCTATAAGTTCAAGAAGTATGACTGCTAGGAGAGTGTGTGGACATTCAATTACCTGGATGTCGTCGACAGGTAATTGGATGTCGCTATGTTTAGAAAGTGGTGTGGACACGTAGGTACCACTACTACAGAAAGGCTAATACTGGACGCCTCATCACAGACGGTTGACCAAAACCGTCGGTATTATTCAATCACGAGCGGTTTTGGTTTAGAGACCGAAATGCGTGCTCTCGGGCTAGCGCTAAAAACCGCTCGTGAAGAGGCAATATCACGACGGTTCATTTTGAAAACCGTCTGTGAAGTATCACGAGCGGTCAACACACAACCGTCGTGATATTAATCGATATCACGAGCGGTTTTAAACACAACCGTCGTGAAGTATCACGAGACGGTTCAACAAGAACCGTCTATGATATTAATTAGTATCACGAGCGGTTCTTAACAATAACCGTCGTGATAATATCGCTCTGACTCCACGGTGCGTCGCCATCGCCGGCTCCCGATCGTCTCTTCATCGCCGATCTTGTAGCGTCTCATTAAATCGCCAATCCGCTTCGGCTCCCGATCGTCTCTTCATCTCACGCCCGAATTTATTCCTTGTTTGATATAAAAGGATCATCCGCCATCCAAGATGATCATCCCCACATACTTATAAAATTAAAAAACGAAATGGCTGCCTCTTCCTCGCCGCCGCAGCGATGGCCTTCTGGCCTCCTTTGACGAGCACCTCTCTCGGTGTAGGTTGAACGTCTTTGCGGAAGAACACTGTTTGATCAGCAGTGTCTTCACTCCTCTGCCGGCGGAGAATTTGCGGAGCGGTGGGCCACCTTCCGCCGTCTTGATATCCTCCTCCGCCGTGTCTTCGGGTGATCTCCCACTTTGGTAGCGTTCTGGCGTCATCGACATAGTCCTCCAAAGCGGCGTTGCGTCTCGGGAGGCTTGCCGTCACTTGGCTGTGAAATCGGCGGCGACCGTCGACCGGCCGATACCCCTCAAGCAAGGGAAGAGAGCCTATGGGCTCAATTCTTCTTGGTTCAACGATCGAGGGTCTTGGAGACACTTGAGCAATGGCGTCGTGAGTGGGCGCATTCGAGCTTCATTCACGATGATCGAGGAACCGCCCAATGCCGCAAAATACGCTTATGAAGTATTGAAGGCGGAGATAGCAGCCTACCTCCGCCACTAGAAAAACTTTGTTTTATTTATAGGTTTTACTTTTTAAATCTTTTTGTAGTTTAACGCCATTTGTTTGGCCATATATATGAAAATTCCAAAATGAAAAAAAAAGTTTGGAGGTGAAGTTACTATATTTAATTATATGTTGAATTATTGCGCTCTCTCTCTCTCTATATATATATATATCGAGAGCGGTTTTGTGGAAAAACAAAATCTAGTTTGGAGGTGAAGTTACAATTAATATTAATTATATCGAAACGAGCGTCAGCGGGCGGGTGGGCGCATTTGAGCTTCGTCACGATCGAGAACCGTCCGATGCCGACACCGCCACCTATGAAGTATTGAGATGGAGATAGCGACCTACCTTCGCCACTAGAAAAACCTTGTTTAATTATAGGTTTCTGCTTTTTTAATATAAACATGTAATTTCTTCACATGTCATGTAAGTGTATATACTTGAGAAAAAAACATTTCACGGACGGTTCCATAATGGAACCGTCTGTGATATGTCCCATATCACAGACGGTTCCATTATGGAACCGTCTGTGATGATTATCACTGACGGTTCCATAATAGAACCGTCTCTGATAAGTCTTTATAAGTAGGAGCTAGCATAGCTTGCCGCTAGGGTTTGCGCTCTAACTCGTCACTCCCCAGCGGCCTTACTCTCGTCCGTTCCCCTCCTCGTCGCTGCTGACGCCGCCATTCTTCCGTTGCCGGCGGTTGAGAGCATCTGGTGACCTTGCAAAAGACACTAAATGACGATAAGAGTGTCTTTTGCGGCGTCACCGCAATAGCCTAACTTCTGATGACGCCCAAACTCGTCACTCCCGGCTCGGCCGCTAGGGTTTGCGCCCGCCTAACTCCGTTCCCTCCCACCTCGACGCCGCGCAAACCTCGTCGCCGCCGCCCCCCCGACCCCCCGCTAGGGCCCCTGCCAGCTTTGCTTTCCCCATCCTCCTCTATTCTCCTCTAGATCTGTTAGCTTAATATCTTTTGTTGAGTTTGATTTTTATGCATGAGTCTTAAGTTGTGTCTGATGTTTGTGTGATTTATGCAAGGTAAAGGAAATGGATGAGGGTTGTCTTTGGTGGTGGGGTCACCACCGTGGTTCTTGTTGTACTAAGGTCCTCTCTGTCTCTACCCTCCTTGCTCTGTGATGAAAATGGCTAGCTAGTGCTCTGCGATGGATCCGAGGGCTACTCTTGGTGTGGTGGGTTTGGACACCCTTGGTCTTGTTCTCTTGTCGATGAACCGCTCAATGATGTTAATAGTCTTATCTGAAATTGAATTGATAATTAGTTCATATTAATAGTCCCTTGCTCTGTGATGTAATGATGTAAATAGTCCTATCTGAAATTGAATTGATAATTAGTTCATATTAATAGTCCCTTGCTCTGTGATGTAATGATGTAAATAGTCCTATGCTGAAATTGAATTGATAATTAGTTCATATTAATAGTCCTCTTACTGTGTGATGTAATGATGTCAATAGTCTTATGCTGAAATTGAATTGATAATTAGTTCATATTAATAGTCCCCTTGCTCTGTGATGTAATGGTGTCAATAGTCTTATGCTGAAATTGAATTGATAATTAGTTCATATTAATAGTCCCTTGTTCATGCGGTCAAGTTCTCCTACCTCTTGCGTGCAGTCGTCCTACCATTCCATTCATAATCTCTTCTCTATAAAGTCTCCAGCGGTGGTGCTTGTGCCATTAAACCGACATCATATATATATTATATATATATTATTTGTAGTCCTCGGCCACTTTAGGAAATTAGTCACGCATGACATGAGAAGAATGAGACAGTATCCACGGGCAATCTCATTGAGCCCTTGCAAGTATAAGAAGTATGGATGCAAAGAGAGCGGTCGGACATCCAATTACCTGGATTGGACGTCGCTATGTTCAGAAAGTGACGTTGATGCGCAACTACTCTGACTGGGAAGTGGCATCATGTATTAGCAACCAACAAGAACACCAAGCAACAAGTTGAGAATTCTTTTGAAATATGAGAATGGTTGCTTGGTGTTCTTGTTGGGTTTAAAGACGATTACATGCTCAAGAATGGTTAGTTGCTAATATATGATGCCACTTCCCAGTCGGAGTACCTGCGCATCAACGATACTTTCTGAACATAGCGACGTCCAATCCAGGTAATTGGATGTCCGACCGCTCTCTTTGCATCCATATTTCTTATATTTGCATGGGCTCAATGAGGTTGCCCGTGGCTACTGTCTCATCCTTCTCATGCTGCGTGGACGATCCCCCCAAAGTGGCTGAGAGACTACGAACAATATATATGTAATATATATATGATGCCGGATTTAATGGTACCTACCAACGCTGGGCCTTTATAGAGAAAAGTCATCACAGAGCGGTTTCAAACCACAAACCGCTCGTGATATGCACTATCACGAGCGGTTTGTGGCTAAAACCGTCGTGATATGATATCCGCGAGCGGTTTGTGGCTGAAACCGTCTGTGATATGTGATATCACAGGCGGTTTGTGGTGAAACCGTGCGTGATATGATATCACAGATGGTTTGTGGATGAAACCGTGCATGATATATGCTGCTCATGAGCGGTTTGAACCACAAACCGTCTATGAAAATATACATCACAGGCGGTTCAAAACCGTGCGTGATGACCTCATGTCATCATCGACCCATAAACTCGGGCGGCTCGCGAAACAAATGCGTGATGGCGTTACGAACCGTCTGTGAAAGCCTTTTCTGTAGTAGTGTACTCTGACTAGGAAGTGGCATCATATATTAGCAACCAATCATTCCTTGATGTCAAGTACTACGGTGAGACCATCCTTACATATAAACCAGAACTCAAGTTGCTTGGTGTTCTTGTTGGGTTTAAAGACAATTACATGCTTGTAATTAATAACTTCAACTTTAGTTCTACTGCTATTACTTCTGAGGTCATGGTTTAGGAGGATTCTACAAGCACTTGGAGGATTGGCATGAAGCAAATCACACACTCCAGTGTGTCAACTTCAATGAAGTAGGTCGTGGTTTCTCCTGCACGTTTTGGTTGAACGTCCAAGGAGTGAGCTAGCTAGCTGAATTCAGGCCTCGAGTTAGCTAACAAGGGACTATAAATATATATATATATATATATATATATATATATATATATATATATATATATATATATATATATATATATATATATATATATATATATATATATATATATATATATATATATATATATAAGACGATTTTAAAGGTGCAAACAACCATTGCTTGGAGATCAGAATAGAGAAGAAGAGAGGAGCCGGGCTTGGGGAGGAGGCAACGCGTGCTTGGGGGAGGGGAGGGGCAGGATCAAGGAGGAGGCAGGGGCTCGGGGAGAAGGGGCATCGGGCTCGGGGAAATAATTGACCAAGAAAATATATAAACATGTAATTTCTGTAAGTCAATTAATCATGATAAAATGCTCAAAAGATAAGATATGCAACCATGTGAAAACAACATATTGCTCACTTTTGAATGTTTATAATTGTTTTCAGATGTAGAGTTGCATAAGCTATAATCTTGGCCTTATTGTTACTTGCCAATATTTTCTTTATCAATTAAATGTGATAATAATAAATCAGACTTTTTAGTTCAAATAATGCTTCACTGGAATGTCAAGAAATAATTTCTAAAACAACAGTTTTATACTTTTAGTCATCGCAAGGTCATTCAACAAACAGTGTGTAGAAATGCTCTATTATCATATTAGCCAATTAGTAACCAGTTAAATGAAAACTGAACAGAATCACTAATCTTAAATACTGGACAGAATCACTAATCTCAATAAAATAGCCAATTTGCTATTAGTAAACCAGCAAAAATACAAAACATAAATTCTGTCTAGATTCAGCTGAAAACAAAAAAAATATCAGAACCAGTTGCTTAGTACAAATTGACAATGAGAAAGCAAACCAAATAGCCCAAGTTTGATATTGCTATCACATCAATTTCATAATATGACAATTATCCTTATCAAGCAAGTACCAGAGCCCAACACAATACCAAGTCTCCTAGTGCTAGTCAAGACAGATTGAAATATAACTAGCACACCACTCTGGGTAAAGTAAATCAATTCTAAAAAATAGAAACAACTCATGAAGTAGGAGGGCGGCGTCAGGGTTGGGGAGTAGCAGCATCGTGGTCGGGGATCGGCAGCAAGGCGTCGGGGTTGGGGAGCAGCAGCAGGGCGTCAGGGTCGAGGGGGAGGCGGCGGGCTTAGGGGCGAAGGCGCACTGGGCTCGAGGAGGAGGCGGCGTCGAGGACGGCAGCGACAGGCTCAGGGAGGGGAGGAGGCTCGCCGAGCTCGGGGGAGGAGGCGCACTTGTGATCAGGGAAGGAGGCCACGACGGGCTCGGGGGAAGAGAAACTTAATCGTTTGAGTGGGGGGGGGGCGCGGACAAACCCTAGAGTCCCAATATAAATAGGGTTAGACATCATAGACAGTTCTAAAGTAGAACTATCCGTGATAAATACACATCACAAACGATTTTAATGTAGAACCGTCTGTGATAAATACACATCACAGACGATTCCAATAAATAACCGTCTGTGATAGTATACATAAATGCAAATTCATAACATATATGACACATTCACATATTAGTAAAGCATTAGTTTGAGCTCAAAGTCTGATTTGCAGTTGTCATATTTAATTAGTGAAGAATATTTACAAAAAATGGTGAGGAATTATATCTGAATATTTGCTAAAACTGTGCTAAAACCGCTAATTTTACGACAAGTAGTTTAATTACACCTGTGCAAAAGAACTTGGCGTACTCATGCCTAATCTTACAGTCGTCGCTGCAGAAGACGATGTAGTCATCCTACCCTTCCATCACGCCGCAGCCGATGCTCGTGCACCAGTGGCCGTCCTCCGGCAGCGCCAACACTCGGCCCTGTGGCTCGGCCTTCTTCCACATCACCTCCTGGACCGCGTCTATAGCGAGCCTCCGGCACCACCTGCACTCCCTGTTGGTCCTCTTGGCCATCTCGCCCTCGACCTAGCTGATGTAGTTCTTCCCAATGTCGGGCGCCTCGCCGGCCGTGTAGAGGAGGTTGAGCACGTAGGCTGCGACCTTTGTGGCCGCCGATGGCCTCCTAGTTGAGGCACATGAGGTCGTGCTGCATGTCCTGGTGCGTAAAGATGAGCGTGAGGCCAACGATGAAGCAGGCCTCCGGGTTGCCGGCATCGGCCAGGTGGTTGACGACGGTGAGGTAGCGCTCGTTGTCCAGTCACTTCATCATCTCCTCCACTCCAACGCCACACGCCTCCCCACGGCGCGCTCCTTGGACGCCTTGTACATGGCCTTGCATGTGGCTCGTAGGTTGCAGAGGTTAGACATGGGCTGAGGAGAGCTCGCAGCCAGGCGACCGACGATGTTGACGACGACTTCATGGGGAAGATCGATGATGATCACTAACCTCCTCGCCTTGGTCCTTGCCGTCATGCTCCACATGCTCACTATGGCGCGCGATAGTACTAGCTAGTTGCGTACGTATTGATCAATACCATGCGTCCTCACCATGGCGCACGATGATCATTCTTATAAAACAGAAGTAATGCTGGCGCACGAGATGATGTGACGCATCTTAACGTCGACACGTGAGATGAAGAGACGCATCACTCAGGAGTGAAGCATTGAACATAACATAGATGGTTCCAACCACAAACTGTTTGTGATACAAAATTATCACAGATGACATTAAACACTGTCTAGGAAGTATCCTAGAGCGGTTAGATAAAACCATCGTGATACTTCACGCGATTCTTGTTGAAGCGATCGGTGATACTTCACAGACGGTCTTCAACATGAACCGTATGTTATATTACCTCTTCACAGACGGTTTTTAGCGCACACAGTAACACAGACGATCGCTAAGCCAAAACCGTCTGTGATTGTATTTAATATTGATGGTTTTGGTCAACCATCTGTGATGAGACGTCCAATATTAGCCTCTTTGTTGTAGTGTTCACTAAAACTTCTGTGTTTTGAGTTTTTCTCTTGCTGACATGTTAATTAGAGGTCTTAAAGTGTAACTACTGAAATCTCTGTTTCGGAAACAATTTGTTGAAACCGTCTCATTACTCTATTATCTTAGTAACTGTAGGCTGAAAGTATCAATGGGCGATTTCTTCAAATAGAAGAAGATGTGCACATTTGTAGGAACAAATGTAGTATTTAAAATTTATCTCTTTTGTTATTGTAATTTGTACTTTTTTCTACCCCTGGTGTACTCTAATATTTCAATTTTACCTATGAATATTGCAGAGAAATAAAGTATTTTTTAAAAGAAAAAGTTGTAATGTGGTGCACTTCGAGTTACATTCTCCAATATTAGTTCTATAATAATTTCCAATTGTAATCATTGCAAAAACAATGAGAAATTAAGGTAGCAAATCGGTGATACTTTGGCTTTTATAAAAAAAACCTTTTTTCGCAAACAGCACGCAGTAGCTCATGTTAGAGGTATATTTCATCGTTATTTTCACAAAAAGAATAAAAAAACAATGATATTTACGCTTAATCAACACATAAACATGTCTTTAGAGCCCTCAATGGTATTTTAGATATTTCATCTTTCTTCCACATCTAAAGTAGTAAATCAGCCAAACAAAAAGTCAGACTATCAAACGGTCTCTTAGGGCATCTCCAATAGTTCATTTTAGTTGTCTCTAAGAGATGTCACGTTGGATTTTTGCTGACATGGAGGAAAGAGAACGAGGAGAGAGAACTAGGTCGTCGTTTTACGACGCGACGGGCGCACAGCAAACAAGAAATTAACGTCGAAGGTTTTTGCTGTTGGAGAGGGCTCGTCGCTTCCTCCGCCTTCTTCGTTCTTCTCGCTAGATCTGGTGCGTCGTCTGCGCGCGAAGCTTCTCCTTCCCCGCGGGTGAGGCTTTTCCTTCCCTGGTCTGCGCGCAGAGATTTTTTCTTGCCCGCGCGTTTTTTCTTGCGCCACTCCATCTTCCCATGAATCCTATCGCTGAAAAAAATCCCCCCTCTTTATCTCCACTCCATCTTCCCATGACGCCGCCGTCGAGCGTGTTGAAGGAGTGATCGAGCCGCGCTAGCGCGTGGAGCCCGCCGGCGGTCGAGAAGTTGCCATCTCCGTCCCCACCGTCATCACGGCCAGCTCCATCTGCCCTGAGCACGAGGAAGGAAGCCGAGAGAAGGGAGAGGAAGAGGTTGCGGTAGGAGGCAGGGGAGGGGGAGGAGGGAGTAGGCATTTGGGGTGGGGGTTCTTGGCCAGTCCGAGGTGAGGTGCGCTTGCTTTTCTTGTGTGGTTTAGAGAGGAGAGAGAGAGAGAGAGAGAGAGAGAGAGCACAAGAGGAGGGAGGGGGCACAGCGACAGGGGCTGTGGGTTGTGGCTGCTGCCTCCCTCTCTCTCTCTCACTCCATGAGCATGCGAAGTTTGACAGATTGTAAAGTTAGCCCATCTGATTGAGGTATGCAGATTGCTGATTTTTGATTTTCATGAATTTATTTGCAACAAAGATATTTGTTTGCTTTATCATCTGCTCCATGCCTCCATATTGTGAAAGATAGTTTCTTTTTGCAAGAAGTACTGTCTCAGATAGATTTTGTCCTGAAAGAAATGTTGGAAGAGGTATTGGATTTGATTTATTGACATGCTAGTTATGACTACATTGTTGGGCATTTTATTTAGTTCTAATTTTGCTTATGGCTAAACTGTTGGAGACTTTTGGTTGTACTTTGTAGTACTTGTTGATCAGTATGTTAACTTTGCACTACTTGTTGATCAGTATGGCTACATTGTTGCGGTATTATAAGCAGTGGCGAGTGTTCGGAAGAAAGATTATCAGCAGTGGCGAGTCCTCTGCAGGATGGTAACAAATCTGAATTTTTTTTTGTACATACGCAGTTTGTCATGACGTATTACTTTGGTCAAGTAGCTGCTGGCCTAACACTACGAAGTAAGCTATCTGTGATGATTACAGACAACACCCAATTTTGTGTCCAATCGACAAGAAGCCTTGAAATAAAACAGACGTTCTATTACGTTGTTAAAAAAGGAAAAGGTATCTCCCATTCGCCACAAAATGAATGTCAACGTGCGATCTGAATATTCTCATTGCAGGATAATTGGCTGTTGTGTGAGGAAAGGAGGAAAGAGAGAAGGTTTGCCTGTTACTGAAACTGACAAGATGATGTTTCCGTAAACTAATCTTCTAACTATTTTAAGGTTGCAATTACAAGAGATGAAGAAATTTGCTAGTGTCTTAGCATTTATTATTGCATTATTGTGTAGTATACCCTTCTTTATCAGTTTGCTATAATTGGTGGCCCATCAGTTGAACAAACTTGTGATTTGGTTGCTTTGCTGCTTTGTCTAATCATTGAAATTCTTATATCGACTTTTATGCGCTAGGCCCTGTACAAAATCAACCAACATTGTTCTCAATTGTTCAATTGAATCTAGCTATGAAATTGTATGGAAGTAAATTTCCAAGAGGAACTTGCAGAAGTTCAGAATGAACCTTTTTCACTTGTTTGGCTCATACTATACTACTTTTGTAAACATCTTTGTTCCTTTTCACCATCAAGCTGCCTTTGATTTTGGTTATTTCTTTTGTAGGCATTATGCATTAGTAGATCACTGGTAAATGCTAGAACTGCTGCCTTGAATGGACATAATACTTGCGAACAACTAAAGAATCAGATAGTACAGACACTGGTCAAGATTCAAAAGCAGCATCTTCTGATAAAAATCCAGATCCAGATGGGTCCTCTGAGAGAACTGCAGCTTCTATTGAAAGGAAACCATTTATTAGTAAACTGTAGTGGATGTTGAAGCTGGGCAAACCTTCAGTTGAAGGCAACATAGAGAAGGGTAGTGGTACGACATCAGATGGTAAAGATGGTGTTTATCCTTCCTGCTCTGGTGTTTATCCTTCCTGCTCTTCACCTTCTGATGGGAATTCAAATAACTTACGTGGTAGCACAAAGTTGGCTTCTGGTGATAAGGTCATGGGCACATTTAATACTCTTGGACAAAGCATGCTTGAGAATATCTAGGTATTATGCGCAACATCGTTTGTTGTCCTGTTCATAAAGTAGGCTGTTAATGTGTAGATAATCTTAGTTTAGAATAGCATTGCTTGCGTTCTGAAGTTCCCTATCAAATCTGTTGCAGTCCACCACATTCAGTATCTTTAGTTGCCAACTTGTATTACGTAACTTAGATCATTCATATTCACAATGCTATCCATGCATGAGAGTAATAGTACCTGCATGCAATGTTTAGGTGATTGAGTCAGCGTTTCAGCACGATCGTGGTCAGCCTGGCCCCATGGAGAATTTCTCAAACAACATTATCAGAGGTAAAGGGCAGGTCACTACAATGTCTGCTCTGATGGAGCTTCGCAAGATCAGCAATTTGCTTAGTGAGATGTAATCAAGTAAGGCATACACAAGTCACTCATTCTCTCAACCCTCTAGCTCAGTTATGGCCTGGTAGTACCAAGTCAGGTGCCTAGGCCATTTTGTACTCTGAATTTGAAAAAGATGGTATTTTGAATAACTTAGCCATCAGTGAGTTTGTTTTGTATGACATTGCTCATGCCAGACGGAGTTCAGCCGTTGAGAGAATTCAATGTACAGATTCCATTCAACCAACATTCTGCACTGTTGTTCATAATTCAATCTCTGGGGAGTCTCCAGAGAGATAATCTGATGGAGCGGCAAAATACTGCACGGAACAATGTGATGAGCCATCGATCTGTACTTTGCATGATTTGTTGCCTCTTGGATGATGTATGATATGATACGTCGATTTGTTGTTTAGTTCTAGGGTTAGAATCATGCAAAGCTTCAATGCTTATGAGACTTGGTGTTAGAATTGCTGTTTGTTTATATATGTAGATGTAACCAAACAACACATGTAGGTCACAAGATTGAGGTTAGTATTGATCAGTATTGTTATTTGAATCATGCAAATCTTAAATGCTTGTGAAGGTGTTAGAGACAACTTAAGAGAAACTAGGGCACTGAAGCTAGGATGAAAGCATAAGAGCATATACAATAGTATGACATGAGCTGTATGTAATCCCTAACACGTAAGAAATGAGATGATGTGGAGAAGAGAGGTGAGTATAAAGAATTGGATCATCTTTCATGTAGTAGTCAACTGTAACATGAGAAACAAAATATATTGTATATGAAGAAGCTGTCTATAGAGACACGTAAAAAGACAATCTATTGTAAAAGTTGTCTTTAATGCTATCTATAGATAATTTTAATACTATCTATAGATGATATAAATAAATATTATAGACAATATTTGTCTATAATGTTGTAAAATACCCTAAGTTGACAGTGCAAACGTTGTGAACCCATAAATATGTAACACATTCTCCAGTCCACCTGCAGCCAGTTCTAGAACCACTCGCACCTGCCGCTTAAATCTCTCACTTGGACTATTCCCAGACTGGCCTACAAGTCAAAGTGTCGTACTAGCTTTCGATGTTTGGACAACTCGTGATGAAGCGAAGTGCTAGATGGCTGGGTGCCTATTTATACTGCTCCGAGAGTTAAAAGACTGGGATTCGGGAGGCCACGGCAGCGGGGGTACGTGTGCGTGCATAGGTGCGTCGGGGGGCGGGAATGGTTATCTTGGCCATAAAGACGGAGCGTCGCTTGTCCATGTGCCGTTGCCGCGTCCGGCCGGCGTGTCGGTGGCGCCACGTACGTCTTCGGGTGTTTTCCAGAACGGTGACTGGATGTACGGTACGTGAAAAATCCGATGTTTGTTAATTATGTCTCTCCAACTTTGAGTCAGATACACGTGTTCGATATTCGTGTCGAAGGAGCTGATTTTGGTGCTGTAGTCTGACAGGAGGCTCAGGTACGTCTACGTCTACGTGGAAGAGCGACGACGATCGCCGATTTCCTCGACTTGGTCTTCGTCGTCATGCTCTGCGTGCTCACCATAGCGCATGACAGTACTAGCTAGCTGCGTACGTATTGATCAATACAGTGCGTCCTCATCATGGCTCGCGATGATCATTCTTATAAAACAGGAGTAACACCGGCGCACGAGATGACGTGACGCATCGTAGCATCGGCGCGCGAGATGAAAAGACGCATCGCTCGAGAGCCGAAGCATTGAACATATCACAGATGGTTCCAACCACAAACCGTTTGTGATACAAAATTATCACACGCAGTTGGCATTAAACACTGTCCGGGAAGTATCCCAGATGGTTCGTATTAAAAACCGTTTGTGAAATAGACAATTCTTGTTCAGAACAGTCGGTGATACTTCACAAACGGTTTTTAAAAGGAACCGTCTGTGATATTATCTCTTCATTGACGGTTTTAAGCACATACAGTAACATAAACGGTGGCTAAACCAAAACCGTCTATGATTGTATTTAATACTGACGGTTTTGGTCAACCGTCTATGATAAGACGTCCAGTATTAGCCTCTTTGTAGTAGTGTTCACTAAAACTCCTGTGTTTTGAGTTTTTCTCTTGCTGACATGTTAATTAGAGGTCTTAAAGTGTAACTACTGAAATCTCTGTTTCGGAAACAATTTGTTGACACCGTCTCATTACTCTATTATCTTAGTAACTGTGGGATGAAAGTATCAATGGGCGGTTTCTTTAAATAGAAGAAGATATGCACATTTGTAGGAACAAATGTAGTAGTTAGAATTTATCTCTTTTGTTATTGTAATTTGTACTTTTTTTTACTCCAGGTGTACTCTAATATTTCGATTTTACCTATGAATATTGCAGAGCAATAAAGTTATTTTTTTAAAGAAAAAGCTGTAATGTGGTGCACTTTGAGTTACATTCTCCAATATTAGTTCTTTAATAATTTCCAAATGTAATCATTGCAAAAACAATGAGAAATTAAGGTAGCAAATCGGTGATACTTTGGCTTTTATAAAAAGCCTTTTTTCGCAGACAACATGTAGTAGCTTATGTCAGAGGTATGTTTCATCGATATTTTCCCAAAAAGAACAAAAAAACAATCATATTTATACTTAATCAGCACATAAACATGTCTTTAGAGCCCTTAATGGTATTTCAGATATTTCATCTTTCTTTCACATCTAAAGCAGTAAATCAGCCAAACAAAAAGTCAGACTGTCAAACGGTCTCTTAGCAAAGACTACCGTCATCGACTAGCTTGCTTTTACCGTCATCAGCTAGCTTGCTTTTCTGAAAAACTACGGCTCCCTAAACAGGGCACTAAAGTTTAGGCTCCCTAAACAGGGCACTGAAGTTTAGAGGGTTTAGGGCGCTGAAGCTAGGATGGAAGCATAAGAGCATATACAATTATGTAACGTCAGCTGTCTGTAAGCCCTAATATGTAGAACTCGAGATGATATAGAGAGAGGTGAGTATAGAGAATTAGATCATCTTTTATACAGTAGTCAACCGTAACACGAAAAACAAGACATATTGTATATGAAGAAGTCGTCTATAGAGACGTGTAAAAAGATAATCTATTATAAAAATTATCTTTAATACTGTCTATAGATGATACGAAGAAATACTATATACAGACAACAATTCCCTATACTATTAGGTTTCTTAGCATCCACTACTCTGGTGCTGTCCATACCAACACCCGTATGTAAACTTTAGGTAGACGTACAAAATTAAAAACATCTATATATTAACGATTTAAAGATACACGTACACTGCATATATATTCGCTTTCCTAGAAAGAGCGTACACGGTTACATATTTTTTTGACATTACATTACAGACGGTCAGACGCGCACACAATCACAGCCCACACTCCCAAAGCGTAGAGCGTCTCACGTACAAAGGGATATGATCGAGGACATTTTATTCTTCCGCTCAACATCGACACGTGACGTGCCTACGCAACTGCCGGAGCGGCTCAGTGCTGGCCGGGCAGCTTCTCCTTGATCTTGTCCATGAGGCCCTTCTTCTCGCCGGTGCCCTGGGTCCCGTGCGCCCCGGTGCCGCTGGTCATGCCAGCGTGCCCTTGCTGCCCGTAGGCGCCGCCTGTCGCCGTAGTCTGGTGCTGCTCGTCCTTGTGGCCGCCGGGGAGCTTCTCCTTGATCTTCTCCTTGATGCCCTTCTTCCTCCTCCCGCCCATGCCGTCGTCCTCAGAAGACTGCATTCACAATACAGGACGATGCAAATTAACGACGAAAAACCACGTACAAACGTATTTATATTCGCAGCTGTACGTATGGAGAGCGTATGGAGAGAGAGAGACAGAGTGGTACGTACCGAGCTGGAGCTGGAGCTGCCGGAGCGCTGCAGGATGCCTCCGGTCTTGTGCTCCTCCCTCGCCGGTTGGAACTGCCCGCCGGCGGCGCCGTGTGCGGCCACCGGGTTGCCGTACTCGTCGACGCGGCTGGTGGCGTCGCCGTGCTGCCCCTGGTACTCCATCTTAACTAACTCTCGCACCTGCCGCTTAAATCTCTCACTTGGACTATTCCCAGACTGGCCTACAAGTCAAGTGTCGTACTTGCTTTCGATCTTTGGACAACTCGTGATGAAGCAAAGTGCAGGATGGCTGGGTGCCTATTTATACTGCTCCGAGAGTTAAAAAAACTGGGATTCGGGAGGCCACGGCAGTGGGGATACGTGTGCGTGCATAGGTGCATCGGGAGGCGGGAATGGTTATCTTGGCCATAAAGACGGAGCGTCACTTGTCCATTTGCCGTTGCCGCGTCCGGCCGGTAGGTCGGTGGCGCCACGTACGTCTTCGGGTGTTTTCCAGAACGGTGACTGGATGTACGGTACGTGAAAATCCGATGTTTGTTAATTATTCTCCCCAACTTTGAGGGTAATATTACCAGATACACGTGTTCGATATTCGTGATGGAGCTGATTTTGGTGCTGTAGTCTGACAGGAGGCTCAGGTACGTCTACGTCTACGTGGAAGCACGGTAGTTGATCTTGGCCGAATTACGGGGCAGTTACGAAATCTAATTATGAATAAGACTAAACCGTCCATATAGAATTTTCACCCTTTAAGCTATAAATATAAGGATCTTTGTGTACAAGAGACTGGTAGATGAATAAAGATATTGAATGTTCTCTATACATTCTCTCTCCTTTTGTGATTATTGTGAGATTGATTTACGCCAATCGACAGATGACTACCGAATTTTAACACGTTATCAGCACGAGGGTGCTCTTCAGTCCGTGTATGTCATTCTTATACTGTTGGCAATTATATCAATTCTCTCGTGATGCTAATTCCTACAAATTAATCTATGTTCGCATGGTGATCGATCTGTTCGGTTACATCCTCCACCAAGGCACGAGGAGGATGGGCATCGCCACGAACCGATGATCTTGCCTAAGCCTAGTAATTGGGACAAACCCAACCCCAACCAACAATGACTTCATAGAATTTTCAACCCAGTCCAACCAACTTAAAATTCCTTAGAACCCAACTCAACCCAAACCACTTCCTCGTGTGGGTTTCAACACATTTCCCCCTATTTCCTGAATCCACTACAGCATCCATTCAAATTACACATGCAATTTCTTAGGAGGTTTGTTTCTATCAATGATATCAACCAAACAAAAACATAAGCCATGCATACAACTCAATGCCCAGAAATGTATCAACATCAACATGTTCTCACATTCAGATCTTCAATAATGAAAATGCAAATGGTAGATGTACATGTTCCTGGAATTTCTGAACAGCTCGTTATTCGAGTGCTTTCTAACAACTCATTCAAGTGCTTTTCTGGAATCATGGTGACAGAGCTCTAACATCTACAGAACGACAATTGGGTTATCCATGATCAACTCCCAAAGAAAACATGTCCATCTACGTCCTTGCAGTTAGGATAATATCTAGCACCCGCAACTACCAATTTTTCCTGCAGAAAAAAAGGCATATTAGTAAACAGTTGATATACACATTGATATCTCTCTATATAAAAGGGTGCAGAAAGGAGATGAGGAGAGAGTGGCCACGTCGGCAATATTTTTCTAGCCGTTCGATCTTCGCTCCGTGCATCCGTGCCCGTCGGATCGCATCGCCTTTGCGTTCGCACGCGTTACCTCCGCCTCGATGCTTCTACTCGCATGCACAGAGGAAAGGGGTTCGGACGGACTTCTCCAACGTGTCTTCCCTCAGCTCCCCTCCTTCCGCCGCAGCCTTGGCGCTGCCGCTCCATCCTCCTCCACGGCAAGTCCGCCTCCCCTCTTCCTTCCACCGCAGCCTTGGTGCTGCTGCTCCATCCTCCTCCACGGCAAGTCCGCCTCCCCTCCTCCTTCTTCACCACCTCCACATCATTCTTCTTCTTCTCCATGAGCACCCCCTCCTTCCTCCCTCCATGAGCTTCGCACTCCCCCTCTCCAGCCCCAGCTTACACCAACAGCGGCCGGCGCGCCCTTGCCACCCCGCAGTGTCATCACCTCTTACCTGCCACCGCTGCCCCAACTCCAGTGTGCTGCTTTCCACCCCTACTGCGCCTTTCTCCTCTGCCTCTCGTCTTGAGCTCCTCTACCTGCCGCACCCCCTTGTCCAGCTCCCCTTGCGTCACTCTACTTTGCCGGCCGGAAGAGTTGGCCATGGCAATCGTGTTGCTTGCCGCCGCCCCAACCGCATCGATTTTCGCCATATAGAGCTCCTCTTTTCCCTTCCTCCTCGTGTTTGTTTGCTCCATCTGCCGTTTTCCTAATCTTATTCGATTGATTTTAGTCTTCATTCTCGTCTGGTGCCTCCGTTCAGCTCGGCTGCCTCCTTCCTGGTGTTCCCTTCGTTTCTTTGGATCGTTCAGTATGCCGATTGGATTGTTTTTGGTCAGAAATTTTTGATAGTATCCGCCGCCTGTTACTACCAAGGTTCGTCGTTTCCCCCAGAACTCATTGTTTCTGTGTGTAATCTGCGCCATAGCGATTGTAAATTTCGAATAGTTCTGATTCGGATATTCTGACAGCGTGTGGTGCTTCTGGCTTCTGGGTTCGATTCGGTGGTCGGATTGACACTCCTACTCAGGTGCATGGTCTTCCCTGATTTTCATTTTTTTTGGGTTGGCTCGATCTAGATTGATGCGTACTGTTTTGAAGATGCTGTTTTTCATGTGAGTGTGTTCTTTTTTTCGTGGTGTCTTTAGGACTCCATTCTACATTTGCTGCAATTTGTGGATTATGTGGTCGGAATAAGGCAACAAGATCTGGGTGCGGGATTTTGCGTATGATGAAGCTGAAATTCCAGGATTCTGCCCGCGTTGTGAACTCTGGGCTTGTGGATGGAATCTAGTGGTAGCGATAGGCCTAGTGCAACCGATGCCACCGAGTCAGTACTGGGTTTAGTTTGGATGACCATCACCCACTTCCATTCTCGACAAAAAAGAATGGCCACTTGGTGCATTTAGTTAGTTCAGGTGGGGTTGCAATGACCAGGCAACCTTGTGGTGTCTTGAGATTGAGGAAGCTTGCTCATAATGTCAGTGTCGAGAGTGGGACTGGAGGTTGTAAGGTTCTAAGATCCAATGGCATTGCTAAGGCTACTGAGCTCCTGAGGAGGAATAAAAGGAGGAAATCACTTGCGCTTAAGGAGAATATAGTTGGTGGTGACGATCCTGTCAGTTCCTTATTGCTACTGAATTGCTACCTACTGGCCAAGGTGCCGCCTTTTTACTAACATTTTCCAATATACTTTTGTAGTCTTGTTTGTTGCATTGTTCTCAGTATTCTTGCGATATGTGCTATATATCCTCATTTATGTGCTATCCAGAATGTTACAATTAATCATGGGCTGTTATTTTGTTACATGCTGTTGTGCAGAATCACATAAACTCATTCATGTACAGTATATGTCTCAACTATATTGGTAAGCATGAACTAAATTAATGATGCAAAAAAAGATTTCCAAGCTTCATAGGTTCTTGCCTTGTTTTTTTTAAAAAAAATAAATGAATGTCAATTTAAAACCATGGATTAGATATAGTCTAGATTTTACTAATATATGCGTTCTAAAGTTATGCGCATTTTATTTGGAATTTGGTAATATATGACAACATTTAAAAAAAAACTCCCGTGCCCTTCATTCAGCATATATATATAGTTAAATTGAACTGTGCATGCATCGATCAGTATAGGTGGTAGTACCTTCTATTGATTAGAGGAATACTGTATTCGAATTTATGACAATTTGGTGTATTGTTACTTCTTCTCCATAATCGCAGTGCTACCTAAACAAGTATATACCTTTTTCGCATCTCAATTTTCTCTCTCAAACATTGTTGCTTCTAGGTGACTGGAAGCAGCCACACAGAAAAAAACATGACTTAACATATGAGAGTTACTTAATCAGAGAGAAACTAAATACTGAGAGTTAATCACATTTCGCTCAACCGACCATGACCTTTTCCTTATATTTGGAGAAATTTTTTTTGCCCATCTAAATCTATCAGTTGTTCTCTTTCTCTGGTTTGCTCATCAACGGTCAAGACTTAACATATGAGAGTTACTTAATCAGAGAGAAACTAAGTACTGTGCTTTGGTGTATGTTATTTCAATCTTCTAATGTGTTGAAAAAACAAAGCTGCGCCTACTGTTAAGACTTAGAATTAGGACATCGTTGGGCTGTTGGTTTATCAGCCGATTGCTTTGAGATATTTTATGACAACAGAGTTCTGTTGTCCGTTGCATATTTGGCTTGTATGGCTTCAAAGTCTTTACTGATAATTACTCACTATATATAGTTTCGACCTAAAATATTTGAAGATCTTTATCACTAATTTCCAGTAATATTTTTTTTCCCTTTATGCAGGATTCTTAAAGGTGATGATTGGAACTCAACCCTGGTAACCTCCATGCCTGGGTCTGCACGCTCCAACCTTGGACTTGTTCCTAGGGACATGAATGGTAATATTCTAATTAGCACATAAATAGTTATCTTTGAACCTCCATGTTTGGGGCACCATTCATGTCCCTGGGGCTCATTTAGGGTGATTATGTCATTCAGGGTATTCCTGGCTGGCAAAAAATTATTAAATGCATGTACAAGCATTCCCTCTTTCATTAGTTCTACTGCATTTTGGTTATTTCTAATGCTAATTAGTCTTTGCCATATGAATCTACAGGTTCACTGATAATTACACACCAGTTCATAACTGAATCTTACACACCAGTACTACTGTATTTAGATAACTGAATTATTAAATCCACAAGTTCAGATATCCATACCTCCAAGATGGCCACAGCCATGGTGTCCGCCACTAAATTATTAGCTTCGCACTGTGTTGTGATAGCTCAGCATGTAGGGGCGCATCATGAACAGGTAGCTTGTGCCATCCAGTCTGTAGTTGGAGTCAGAAGTCTGGTGATCGATGACACTCACAAGAAGTACAGAATCGTAAGGAATGCAATAGTATCATTGTCATCACATTGAATAACATATGCTGTTTCATATAAAAAATAATCCAAGTATTTTGGCTGTCTCAGCACTGCGAGGAGCTGCAACACTGAAGCAGAGAGTGCAGCAAGAGACGAGGAACAATGCAACTGTCCTTCCTTATGAGAATGGCCATTCCTGGAGTCCTGATATCTGGTACAAGGAGGGGGAATTGCTAAAACGCACAACGAAAGGTACAAAGAAGTGAGCTATTCAGATGTAACACCCCAGTCCGACAAGGGCCTGAAATGCTACTAACTAACAAGTTATCACAACTAAAGCAGAAGATAAAATTCCAAATTTCGGCAGAACCTCCTCTGTATAGTTAGCTATACCGGAGGTTCCAACAGACATTAATAACAAGTCAATAAATGAATCACTAAGTACATGAACATCACAGGAATATAATCATGATTCAAGCATTTAAATCAAAAAGATGATCGAAGATCACCCGTAGTACTCAATCAATCTTAACGGGGAAGAAGTTATCAGCCACAGCCAACTTTATATTTTATAGTTCATTAATTATCGAATGAATGGTAGAATCAATCTCTATTACTGAAATTGGAGTATGGTGAAGTGAACGAATGTGAGTGTCCAATCCCTCCCAATAGGGCCATCGTCAGCGATCACCTAAAATAAACAAACAACGCAAGGGTGAGTCCGAGACTCAGCAAGTACAGTAAATAAATGGTACATACAACAACCATAATCGTGATAACATCACTGAAGGAAATGAAATAAGTACAGAACGGATATTTGAATGAATGGAATGAATGAATTGAATGAAATGAAGGGACTACACACATGCAAATACCGGTATTGCTAGTGACACACCGTCGGTGTTCACTTAAGCCGCATCTTAACAAAATCACGCGGATCCAAGTCCGTATGAAGAACATTTCATACGGGTGTCCCAAAACGCCCACATTGGAATAGTGGGGCCCACATTGGAATGGTGGGTCTTACGTGCCCATCCTGGAATTGATGGGTCTTTTTAATCCACTCCCGTGGATGTAACATGAATGATGAATGCATGGTATGAAATATGAACAATGAACGGCATCATCTCTAACCATAGAAATATCACATATGAAAGGAACATAATAATTGAATACCATCATGAATCATAGAAAACACAATATGAACATCAAGCATTCAATCCTTCACAATTCTTAAGAACATCACAGTACTTGCCCATGTTGGAATGGCGAGATTTCACCACCCATTTCAGTGATGAACACGAAAGAAAGAGCGAATGTATATGTTGAACGTAAACACATTATCGAAGAATCAGGGTATAACGACAATGAAGGGAAACAAGGAGTACCGAAATTACCTATTTCGTATTCATCAATCAAGTGAAACAAACAACAAACAAGACAGATCAATTGTACTTGCCTCAACCGTGAGACGGAAGACAACGATGAAAAACTCTAGCCTTGGGGTTCGCCACCACTTCAGTGTTAGCCACAGCTCTCTACTTCCACATTGCATAAACAAGCAGGTAGGATATACTATATATTGCCCCTTCACAGCATCAACCAAGAGATTCACCTGAAGATCTAGCTTCATGTAGCATGTCTTGTTGCCACGAAAAAGGGTCCTATTGATCACAGTCGTCTCAGGCACTGATAGCAAAATAAACCATTATATAGCACTCTAGCACCTAAACTAAGAATGTACCACGGACTACAATATCATCAAGGTAGAGTATTTCTAGAGCTGGACCTTGACAAACCATATCAACAACAATGTTGTCATTCACTCAGTCGCTATAACGATTCAGTATGGCATGAAAATCAAGCTATACCCCTAAAAGCACATATAAAGTAATATTACTACCGGATTTGTGGCAATACAATTGAGTGTGGCAAGACAATCAAACTCATTCTACAACACATACACCTTGAAACTTGGAAGATTGTCTCAAGCGGGAATTTAAGGGGAAACTACCTGTGTTGCTATAATACTGAACTTAACCCGCACAGTGCACCTGCTTCACCAAGTACATCTACAATCTACTAAGCGAGCTCTCCTGTTGGCGACAGCAAGAGGCAGCGCGGCACCCCCTTCTTCTCAGCTTTCTTCCCCAACTTCTTCTTAACATGCATCAGAGTCGGCACACCAAACACAATCACCTTATCGGATCCAGTGGCGGCGATGTCGATGAAGTCGCGATCACCGAGGAGGAACGGCCAAAACACATTGAGAAGGAATCAGATGTCGGACCTTTGTGTGCTAGAATACTAGGGACCGATATCCTATCTACCCCAAGTCCACAAAGACCGATTGGAGCAGCAGAATCCAGAAATTGATGTGTCTGCAGAGACAAACACCATCTTGTAAGGACATTGTGATGTTGTAGAGCATTCTTTTCTAAGATCACAAAAGTCTGCTTTGCAAGAACACCTTGGCTTGTTGATGACATACCGAGGATGTAAAAGGAAGTCGAGGAAATGGCCAAGGCGTGGCGTGCACGTCACATAGGCATGGCAGCCAGAAGCCTCGGCGGCACAAGGCCAGAGGGGAGGCGCACGGAGGAGGAGCCACAGGGGCAGCCGGGGAGGCGAGCTGGGACGACGCGTCGACGGCGGCGGCGCGCACGTGGACATGGGGTGGCGCGGTGGTGCCCTTGCTCGCGACGGCGAAGACGTCGAGACCGCGCGGTGGGGAGGCGTCGGACCGGGTCGGCGGTAGGGCGACGGAGGTGGCGACGGCGGCGCGTGGATCAACGTGGAGGAAGGGAATGAGGCCCGGGCGGAGGAACAAGAAGAGATAGCGGCAGCGGCGGCAAGAAAAGGGGGAGGCGGCTGCATAGGGGAGGCAGGGGAAAGAAACTAGGTTTATTTCTTGGTCCTCCCCCCTTTTCCTCTTGTATGGGCATCGGTTAGGGTTTTGGGTTTATGGGCCGGCCCATACCTCCCCTAAGTCCTCTTCCTTCTCTTAATTCTTTTACTTTTAATCCATTTCTATTTCGTCCTCGACTATTTAATTTAATGGGGTATTACATCAGAACATTCAATTATGTAGTTATTTTTATTAATCTTTTATTACTATATGTACAGTTTTGACCTACTTTAGTGCTTATATTCTAGTAGTAGGTCTCTCCCCTACCGTTTTTCCTTATAAAAAAAGTAGTGAGCTATTCAGAACATTTAGTTATGAATCAAAATCCAGTATTATGTAAACTTAAGCATGATTAAGACAACTAAGGTGCAGAATTTCACTCTTGAACCAGGGGATTTACACATGACACGAGTATCTATATACATCAACAAGAGATCTTAGGTACGAAAATTTTAATTGCACAATAGCAAATGATTGTCCTACTATCTGCAATTACTGACAAAACATAGCCAAACAATAACAGGTCATATTGAAGCTAAAAAGCAAACACATAAGAGGTGCACTATCAAAGAACAACAAGAGTAAGTTCCAGTAGCTACCAAAATATGATAGCAAGTTTTTTTTTGTCGCTTTTACAACGAAATGTTGTTCAGATGAAACGGACTTGGATCTTAGGTACTTACTGATTCAATACTTCATCCTTTGATGAAATTGTGGAAATCAACTATACTGTGCATACTTACTAATTCAATACTTCATCCTTTGATGAAATTGTGGAAATCAGCTATACTGCGCATTGAAGAATGCCATCCATACACTGTCTGTCCCCAATTAAAGCAACATCGCTACATCTCTATAGGTTCTATCACAGTCATTTCCTTTCTCCTGATCACAGTCGTATTTGTTCAACTCCACGCGTCTTGCGCGCCAAGGCGCGCACGGGTTTCTAGTATGTCATTATAGCATAACTGAAGCAAGACCTATTTCCAGGTACAGGAAATGGGTTTAGGGGAACTATAATTAACCAATACTAGAAGGTTACCCGCACCAATGGCGCGGATACGTTCGATGGTAAGGAAGAGGAAAATAGCTAGCTGGATGTGTAATTTTGTTTCAAGTTTTTTTTTGAATGATGATCTATGCGAAATAACAATGGATATTGTGTTTTAGGATTTTATTAAATACGTTGTAAGTCACAAATTGTAAGTAAGGAGGAAAAACTTTGGTGTAAAAAAGAGATGGGAACAACATGAGGATATCAAGATTGCAAATTCACTAAACAGAAGCATGGTTGGTAGAAGAATTCATTGTATAAGATGGTGATCAATTGTATACACACAAATAAAGTCGAACTTAATACACGAAATGTGTCAGGTTCCTTAAAAATTCAAAATCAACCCATTTCCAAACAGAGCGAACACCGATTTCATAACATATAAACAAACCATCGGATATATACACAAATCAAAGCTACACTATCAACCGAGCATACACACAAATCAAGTTGAACTCAATATACGAAGCGTGGCAGGTTCTTTTAGAACTCAAAAATGAATCATTTCTAGCAGAGCGAACGATTCCATAACAGATAAATTTCCACACACAACCCTTTCCTTGGCCAAGATCCACTCCAGGCGATCTAGGGTGTTTGTATAGCGACTCTTCGGTCAGCATCTCATGAAGCCATTTAGAGATGCGGTCACAAAAACGGATCAAGGGGAAACCAATGTCTTGTAAGACAAAGCATGCAGAAAGTAAATAAGATCAAATCACTATACAAAAAACTCATTTAGTTACCTCTCCATCATCCAGAAGTTGGCATCCACATGTAAAAGACATAAAATTTCAAAGAACGTGAGCTCAAGCATTTTCTTTACACAGCATCCATATTTTGATTTGATGCCAAGAAGCTACCTTTTTTTTGTTGTCGTCGATTCATGACATGTGATGTTGCATAACAGGAGGCTATGAAGCGAGCTGAGATGTGGTGGAGGAGGGAGAGGCAGGGTGTGGTGGGTGGAGAGGTAGGGAGACGGGTGTAAGAAGCAAAGAGTCAGTAAGACTAAATCACTACACGACTAAACCTATGCAGGTACCTCTCCATCATTTAGTATCTTTCAACCAAATATAACTATGCAAGGAGAAATAATAGGCGATTCTTCAATGACATATAATTATAATGTAATAGAGCATGGTTTCAAGAAATTTCTTTCGACAACATGAGATTTCTAATTTAATGCAAAGAATATACCCTATCTTGGGCTTGCTGATTCATGATCTACGGTGTTATCTATCAATCGGTATCTTTCTAACAGGAAAACAAACATCAGTAGCGGTAGAAAAGTAGTGTAAAAATAATGAAAGAAAAACTCGAAGCGATCAGTTTTCCACTATACATGGGAATGAACAAAGCAAAATTTTCTATAGACAGGAGTAGAAACAGGGAAGCTTCATAAAAATAAAGCAAGAAAAGTCTGACCACAAAACAAATATTAGCAGTGATAGGAGAGTTTCATAAAAATAAAGAACGAAATTTTAGCGTTTAGGTGTGTATTAGAAATGAGAGCGAGCAAATCATAATTTTATACAGATAGGAGAAGAGGCGTGAAAGTTTCAGAAAAATGATGAAAAGGAAGTCATATAGCTCTACAAAGAAAGAAAATGTCTAGAATAATGTGTGGCAATAATGCTATTGTACTCTAAAGGCTGATTGTCTATGTACAGCTACTCTCCGGTCAGCACCTAACGAGGCAATTTAGAGATGCGTTCACAAATGCGACCAACACATGCGGGTGGTGTGTTACCGCAAGTAGTGAAAGTAGTAGTGGAACATATTTCGTAAACTATATTGAGCAAGAAAAAGGAGGCATGTATAGTTCTGTGTCTATATACATGAATGGGCTGAATAGCAGTTATAGAACTAAAGAGGCATTTATTATGGAAATATGTGAACTTGGTTTTTAGATAGCATATGATCGTGAGATTATTTAACATTGAGAAGAGTCTGTAGCAATGGACTGAGGAATTTTTTAAATGGGTAAATCAACCGTCTATACATATGGTACGTTTGTATCGATGGAAAAAGATAGGCAAAGCAAAAAGCCTAAAGTCTCAATCGATTATTGTTGCTATGTGTAGGTCTATATATATCTATGGTTCAATTGATTATAAGGCAATATAAGTCGTGCTCTATGAGAAAGAGTTATGTAGCTATAGGAAATACAACAATAAACAGACAGATTAATAGATAACCACCAAAAAAGGGTAGTTTACAGTAGTTATTGTATCCTTTTTTAATATTTCAAAAATAACAGTATCTATTGACAAAATATATACATGTGTCACAGAGGTAGTATAACACGTTTGATGGTATTATGCATAGATCTTGTAGAAATGAACAACTGATATTTAACGAATAAAAAGGAAAGAACACATTAATGCAGTGATCAATTTTGTAAGTGTTGTAAGTATTCTTATGTGCTTAAAGAGGCTGCATAGATGGATCTACTATATAAAGCAATGTAAAAGAAGTAGGGTAAGCAAAAAATTCAGAGGCGTAACACATGCAGCAATGTAGAGGTGTGAAGGTCACTAATTGAAACCTCAGGAGGGAGAGTATTGGATGCTGGAGGTTTCTTCAGCACATTTACACCCACACCCCATCCCCAGTCTGTTGAACCATCCCTCACCTTAACCTGCCACGATGCAAATTGCTGAGTGCAAAGGGATTTGTACAAATTTTACAAAGACTACATCTTAAGTCATAATAAAGCAATAGTTCATCAAAGAAACAAAATGGTGAAGTAGATATAGTACTTCTACTGTTTCTCATTAGCCAAATATAATGGTGAACTTGGTTTGTGTAGGCTTGGTGAAAAGTTGTCTCCGTAGTAATAATTACAATAGCAGAAGTAGAGACATTTTTGCTTAACACATATTATTATTAAGTAAAATAAATGAAGAAATAAGATTATTTACATGAAGCAAATAAATGATGACAAAATGGCTAGCTATGAGATGACAAAGGACAAATGCTCCTATGTTGAGTCCTAAGAGCTAAATTCCATCATTGCGAGAGACAAAAAGAAAATTGGTCCAGTGAATGTTCCCTCAGAATCTCACAATGCTAATTGCAAAATGACATCATGTTATATAGGCAAGAAGTATTAAGTCTTTTTTCATCATATTATAATCCAAGTGCACAAATAGGATAGTAAGGAGTACCTATAGATGGATTAAATGATGCAACTATAGATGAGCTAAACCACCAGTAACTGAGAACAAAACACCATGAGCCTAAGAGAAAGGTAGAGAAGAAGTGAAAAACACATTGGCTACTTTGTGAAGGCTAACGTTTTCGCGCAATTCATTTAGTAAAATCGAATAGGCACAAATAAGAGAAGTAGAGATAGTTTTGCTTAACAGGGATTATTATTAAGTAAAATAAACGAAGAAATAAGATTATTTACATGAAGCAAATCAACGATGACAAAATGGCTAGCTATGAGATGACAAAGGACAGATGCTCCTATGTTGAGTCCTAAGAGCTAAATTCCATCATTGCGAGAGACAAAAAGAAAATTGGTCTAGTGAATGTTCCCTCAGAATCTCACAATGCTAATTGCAAAATGACATCATGTTATATAGGCAAGAAGCATTATGTCATTTTTTCATCATATTATAATCCAAGTGCACAAATAGTACAGTAAGGAGTACCTATAGGTGGATTAAATGATGCAACTATAGATGAGCTAAATGTAATACCCCGATTATTCGTTATCGAATGCAACAAAAATTGAGAGAGAATTAAGAGAAATAAAATAAAAAATTCAGAATTTTAGGAGAGGAATGGGCCGCCAACCCATATTCAAGAGGAGGGGAGCTAGCCATAGTGGCCCAAGGCCCATGAGTGGTTTGTGACCCATTAGAAGGCAAGGAGGGGGGATCAAACCCTAGCCACCCTTTGCTACAGAGAGCTGCTGTGCTACATGTAGTCTACTCTGAGAGCGGCCATTCTATAGTGCCTCCACCTTTCTTGCTCCTCATCTCCCCGGCGCCATCTTCCCTGTTGCTTGTGGCCGGCCGTGGGTAGAAGAATGAGGGGAAGGAAGAAAGAAGAAGAAGCGGAGAGGAGCACCTCACGGGGATCTCAGCAGGCACATGTCTTCTAGGGTATCAATTCACTTCCTCGCTGTTTTAGTTCAATTCGTTCTTGGTAGATGTCGTTTATTGATTCGTCGCTATGACTGTGATTAGAAGCAGATTTCTGCTCTCTATTGTACACCAGTTTTCTTGTAGTTCAAGGCCGAATTAGAGTTTGTGATCTCTAGAGAGTTGTGGGGTTTTTTGTCAAGTTTTCATAGAATCTAAGATCACCTGAATCGGAGTTGTAGTTCAGGAGTTACGGCAATTTATTTACTGCTGTCCAGAAACCCGGTTAGTTTACCGCAGTCATTTTAATTAACAGATTGAATGTTGTTAAACTCCGAATCAAAATTTCTCCCTATTATAAAAATTGTAGGCCTTTGTCTTATCTTTCCAGATTGATAAAGAACACTAAGTTTGGTTCAGCCAATTAGAAATTATGTCTGATACCGTGCTGCTGTCCAGATTTGTTGGTTAGTTTTTGACAGAAGATGTTCATCTGTCTATTAAAGTAATTTAAAAACAGAATTTGGGATGTCCACCAAATAGGTTATTTTATATATTTCCGTTATCTTTCTAGATAATCTGAGTTTGCATTTTTAAGATTTTCGGAGTGAAAGTTATGTAGGTTTTAAGGATCCTGTCTAGATAAATTTTCTGTGATTGTGTGGTCTGTTTTCAGAGTAAATCAAATAGTTAATTCTTGGGTTGTCAGAAAGGTGTTGTAGAACGTTGCGGGTAGTGTCTTGTACCATGTTGTTTTTATTTTGATTACTTACTTGTGTAGACGGAGAGGCTTCGGGTTTAGGGGCATCTTCATTGCCTACTAACGCGTCGCAACACGGAAGGCAAGTACATTGTAATTCTTAATGTTGATGAATGCTGTCTGTATGTATTCATACTGTTATTTCTATGAACCATGATTACATTCAATGCTTCATGTTTCTTTCATATCCGTTAATCCATGTTGAAAGAGCGGATGTCTTTCATTATTCATGTTTTATTCCATCTATTCATTTGTTCATGTTTGTTCCACGGGAGTGAAAAATAAAGACCCATCAATTCCAGTATGGGCACGTAAGACCCACCATTCCAATGTGGGTAGATTTGGATCCTAGTATGAAACGTTCTTCATATGGGCCTTGGATCTCCGTATTTTGTTAAATTTGGGCCTAAGTGAATACTGACGGGTGTGTTACTGGCTATACCGGTATAGGCAGAAGTGTAGTTCATTCATTCCATTCATTCATATCTTTCAGTTCTATGTTCATGTTCTTAATGATACTGTATTATTCATATTCAGTGTAGTTCCATTTATTCTTTGTACTTGTTGAGTCTTGGACTCATTCTTACCTTTATTTATTTATTCTAGGTGATCACTGTTGATGACATTCATGGGAGGGAGTAGAGACACATATTTCATTCATTTCACAATACTCAAGTTTCAATAATATGATTTTATTCCTATCTTTCATTCGTTAAGTGAGGAATTGTAATAAATAGAGGTTAATGACAGATGATAACTTTCTCTATGTTATGGTTGTTTAGATAACTGCTTGTGATTCCTGATTACTCCTTTGATATAATTATTTGGATTCAGATTATATTTCTGCATTTGTTCTATTATATGTTGACCTCTTTATACTATTAGATGAGTTATTGTTTAAATCCTTCCGCATTTTGGTTGTATGTTAGTTTTTAGGTAACAACTAAAATTCAATTAAAATTCTGATGGTAAACACATTATAGGAAAGGGAAACCAAAATGTTTCACAATGTCCCCTACGAATGGGAAAAAAAGAATATAATTACAAAGTTAAACTAGCTAGAAACCATCCATGCCTCCAAGCTCCTGAAGAACTCGTCGGCTTCTTGGATTGGTCTTGTGAGCTCCTCTCTGTACCTCACCAGCATATCACAAGATGTTCTTGCATGTCGTCGAGTTCGACTCAAGCTTGTTGGCAAGGAGAGACAACTGAAAACCTCCAGCGGTGCTCCGACCTTAGGTAACACAAAATTAAGATAATTTTCTTTACAACAAATAACCAACAAATTCTGTATGTTATGGTGATGTACACGTACCTTCCAGCAGTCTACCTCCTGCGGCAGACAAGGAGCTCCTCCGCATCGCTCCTCGTCGTCGTCGGCAGCTGTGTCTTCTCGCTGAACTACGACGGGGAATCGAGGGTGGTTGCTGGAGCTCGGTGTGGGAGGGGAGAGGGAGAGACTGATGGAAAACAAGGCTAGGGTGGCTATAATATATAGGGACAACGCCAAAATATTTTGCCTCCCGTGCGTGCATTCAAAATTTTTCGAACTATCGCGGTGTGAATCACAAACGGTTTCATACAAAAATCGTCTGTGACGACATATCACAGACGGTTCTTAATATGAACCGTCTGTGATAAGTATCTTATCACTCTCTGATTTTACCATGGCTTGGAATTTTTCTTACTTTCTGATTTTACCATGGCTTGAAGTCACTAACACTTTAATTTTACCAGAGCTTGAAATCACTCACACTCTAATTTTACTATAGCTTGAAATCACTAACACTCTGATTTTACCATGGCTTGGAATCACTAACTCTCTGATTTTACCATGACTTGGAATCACTAACACAGAGTGTTAGTGATTCCAAGCCATGGAAAAATCAGAGTGTTACGTATTTCAAGCCATGGTAAAATCGGATTTTACCATGACTTGGAATCACTAACACAGAGTGTTAGTGATTTGAAGCCTTGATAAAATCAGAGTGTTAGTGATTCCAAGCCATGGTAAAATCAGAGTGTTAGTGATTCCAAGTCATGGTAAAATCAGAGTGTTAGTGATTTCAAGCCATGGTAAAATCAAAAATACTTATCACAGACGGTTTTTAATACGAACCGTTTGTGATGAGGACGGGAAGTCAAAGACGGTTCGTGTTGAAAACCATCTGTGAAGTATCACGAGCGGTTACGAACAAGAACCGTCGTGATATTAGTAGTATCACGAGGCGGTTCTTGTTGTAATCGCTCGTGATACTTCACTGACGATTTCAACATGAACCGTCTGTGATATTACTTCTTCACAAACGGTTTTTAGCGCAGCCAGTAACACAGACGGTCGCTAAACCAAAACCGTCTGTGATTGTATTTGATATAGACGGTTTTGGTCAACCGTCTATGATGGGGCATCTAGTATTAGCCTTTTTGTAGTAGTGACATACCATAAATGGTAAGATGAAGCTTAGTCTAGGTACGCAATGATATGAGCCATCAGCAATAACAATCTTTGTTTCCATCTTGCTAGTAAGTAACCAACTATACGTAGCACCTGCATTAGACAGCCCCAAACAGATAAATAATCAAAACTTAAAATACAAAATGTATGCAATCGAAGAAAGATGATTGGATTTGCTTAATGCCTACTATAAGTGTGAAAAAAACAATCTTGCAAAGTAGGAAGGTAAAAGAAGAGGAAGGAAATTAACAGAGAAATAACTCACTGAACTTCAGCCGCTAATGTGCCCTCCATGGCCCAAGACACGATTTAACCGATGATGGTCGCCATCTTCTAGCCACATCAGCAGTTACATCAACCTCGTTGCGTGATATATCGTAATTTATGCTAAATCAAATAAATGAATTGCACAGCCATGAAGATTGTTTTCAGAGAGCACTATATCTTAGATAAATTATATGAGAAATAAAAAATGTGCTATACATTGCCATACCAAATTTGAGTACATGAAGTATTCACAATTCCATGCAAATACAATTGTAGAGCATTCTGCGCAAGAAGCAAACACACCAATGCATTGACCACGATACCATAAAATATCTTGGAACAAAATAAGGGAAAAATATTAAAGGATAGGATGATACATAAGGCATAACTGCCGACCTACTCAGGCTGTAGTCATTAGCAACCACATACGCATATATTAAGGCAACCTATATTCATACAAATTAGTTCATGCACAGGATTTCCTAGACATTTCGTCGACCATCTAGTGTACATCAATCATGACATTGCAAATAGACTCTTTTAGACATTCTTTCAAACATGGCATGGGTAAAAATTGCATGATTGATTATGAATAAATGTCAACAGAGATCAATGTACTATCTGTGTTATGCTAGTGGCACAAAGATTTGTATGTTGGATTCCTTCGAGAGCAGCTCTATACCACGCAACTGCATTCCCATACCACGAATACCACCCATAAAAAATGTGTTGTGTGGTACCTGAGATTTCTACACTTGCTTCTGCGGCTTATCCTTCCACTACCCCCACGAAGCTCACTGTCTCACTAGAATCAAGGCTTCCCCCCATTGTCCTCATGATCTAAATCTCTGTGTGGTGTCTTGAGCTCCATAACCACCATACTGAATTGATGAAAGCAATTAGAAAAGGAAAAACTGAATTGTTCGGTTTAACTAACATTCTGAAACAGCATTGTCACATCCCCAAATTAATTAAGAGGATTGCTATGCATCACATTAGCATGAATCATATTTTGAAACATTTTCTTTAAGTATTGCACTTGGAAAATCTCAAAACAATTATTAAACATACACTTTAATTTGAACTCCAAAAGAAAAATTGAAACAAATGCTACTGAAGTTACTCTAGAAATAATTTATTCAAATACTATATTAATTATCATGAATTAATATAGTTTTTCCCAAATTTTTGGGATTTGTTTCAGCCCTCAGAAAATTCAAACACAATTCAATGTCATATTTTATGTTTGAATTTAAACTACAAATATATAACATAAATAGTGAGGTTTAATAATTTTTATAAATACTAGACCTTCCCAGGAACTCCTGTGATTTATTTCACATTTTTGGGAAATTTATTTCTAATTTTAAGACCCCAGTCAAAGTTGAGAAAACAAATTAATTCTCAGTCAAACCCTTGACTCAATTCGAACACTATTGGACCGACTTGAGTCTGACTCGGCGAATTGACTCAGCCCAACCCCCTAGCTGCACCGTGCATGAGCTGTCCGATTGAAATTCAACGGCCCAGATCTCGCAACCCTTCGGAACGGTCGAACGTTCCTTTTGATCTAAACCATCCAGTCCAGATCCAACGGCTCACACTGACCCACTTACTCGGGCTCTCGCGCGCGTGTGCGTTTCGCTGACGAAGCGGGCCCGCTGGTCAGACCTGTCTGCCACCTCGGGTAGGCGCGCGCAGGAGCTGAGCTCCACACGGCCACGACGCTCTGAGCCGCTTCGTCACGCCGTCCACCGCGTCCGTTGGCCACTCCTGGAGCTTCCTCATCTAACAACGCCTCCATTGCCGTCTTCGTCCCGGGTTAAAATCCACTCCTCGCCCTCCTTTGCTGCTCACTTCTCCTCACAACCGAGAGGAGGAGGATGCCATTGCTAGCTCACCTCTCAGGTAAGCTCCTCCCGGATGCGTCCTCCCTTTTCTAGGTTCATTGCCATTTCCATTTTTCCTAATCCTAGCTCGTACTTTTGCTTGTAGCTCACGAACCAACCTCGTGCTCTCGCTGTCTCTAGAGCGCGCACCAAGGGCTATCTCCGTGTGAACATCATCTCCGCTGAGTATTATCCTCTCTTTAGCACATCACCCTATGTGCTTTGACCTGCTGAGCAAAACCCTAAACTAATTTTGGCAATGCACCATGATTCGTGGTGAATTGAAGATTGAACCATTTCGGCCGAAGAACACGCCTTTCATCTCCCACTTGTTTCGGTAAGCCGTTCTTAAATTCTTTGGTTCCATAGCATCCTCACAGGATCCTTGAACTGCTCCGACCACTCACTCCTATTGGATTTGCTCAGGGACAACTCTCCTCGCGAAGCCATGTCACCGCCATCTTCTTCTTTGGCACTGACCGTGCTTCAGCCAGCTCCAAGCTCCCCAAGCACCCTCCTCTGCTCAGGTAGCTTCCATTTAGTCCCTAGACCCTCAGGCACTCGCTGAATGATCGCTGTGGAGCTTTACTTAGCGCATGCTTGTTTGCCATATTGGGCACCGCCGCTTAGCTCTGGCTAGCCGCCGGTACGGGCCACCTCTGATGTCGCTGCCACCACTCAAAGATGCGTAGCACTAATGCGAAGCTATCGCGGGCCTTGGTCGGCTCCGCCGTGGCGTGTAGCACCGGCGAGCCACCGGGCAAGCATGCGGTCGCGTTGTCGGACGCCGACCGCGACTGTAGCAAGGTTGTTACCAATAATGATTAGCGTTAAGTGATGTCTTAGCCGTCCTAATCTGCCACTGACATGTGGGGGCCACGCACAGAAAACAGAAACAATAAGTGGAAGTGATAAAGAGACTGATGTGTGGGTCCAGCCCTTAAACACCGTACGCTGTGCACGCATGCGAGTGGACCTAGTCCAGTGGGCCGGGTCGCTGACGGCGAGTCCCACATGTTAGTGCTGTTTTTAAATCGGAAGTACAATGGAAAACGCATTGTGCACTGGGCCCGCTGGTCAGTGACCGCGGCTAGGATAGACCCGGTGTAAAAAGTAGTAATTACTTTATAAACTCCGAAATCCATTAATTTGCCTACTGAAAAATATGAATAACTTCTAAAATGTATAACTAATTAATTTTAACTCCAAAAACAGTGAAACCAATTTTGATAATTTTCATTCTTAGTGAACTTTATTATAAAATTGTTTTCAACCATGTCTCTGTAATAGAGAGGGTAGTTTTGGAAAAATGATCTTTTAACTCTATTATTTTACAAAAGAAAAGCTGATAACTTTAGAAAGTCATAACTAAATCATGAAAACTCCAATTGAGGCAAACTCAACTGTTTTGGACTTGTAATAATATTCCCTATCTATCCATATAATCCTTTGTCCCACTACTGTTCTGCAAATTTTGCCCAAATAATTAAGTTAGGTGAATAGTATCAAATAGGAATTTCTGGAAATCTGAAATTCAAATTGCTATAACTCTCACATACTAAATCCAAATGGAATAATCTTTCACTTAAATTCATCTAAAATCATGAATTAGATACTGTATAAAAATCATGCATTTTTGAGCATTTTTAATTTTGAGGTATTTCTCGATGTTTATTCGGTATTGTACTTGTATAGATTCCGAGCCTATCGATATTGACTTGTACGCTACTGAGGGAGAGCAATTAGACTACCAGCAAGGCAAGCATCAGTTGAACTTTCTTTTGCATCATATTTGATCCCAGTTTTGTTAAGTTAGTGTAATGATAATTGCTTGCATGCTTATTTTTACTATGTCGCTATTTTTGTGATGTGTAGAATAGTTATATCCTATTCTATGAGGTTATCCTTGAATTATTCCAGCACCACATGCTTAAATTAGGATGTGTGAATTGTATTATTCGAGTTTGCTTAGTCATACAAGTCTAGAACGGTAGTTTGATTGTCGGGATTAACCTGACAATTTTGGGAAACATACACTTTCTTATATCCTTTTGTTTCAGATCTTCGTATCTGTTATTTAAGTTAAATTTTGTAATTCTAAATGAGTTTTGGGTTTGCACAAGTGTTGGCTTGTGAGGGTGCCTTCGTGCACGATTTGGGTATGTGGATGTCTTGTCTGGACCATTAAGAACCGAACTTTGGTAACATCGTTGATTCAAGTACATTCGTGCTATCACACGTGGTATATGGGTGCTGTACGGTTAAGTAGGGGGAAGGTTTATTACGTTAAGTCTCATGGTGGTGTAAGGGCATTTGTGTTGATCATTTGTTCTTAGGAGCCGATGCAATTTTCCTTAGTGTGCAAGTTAGCACCAATTATCATTTTCCTTGCATCGGTATTTGCAATACAACTTGTGAGCCCACTTGGCAAGCACTATATGTCACTTGAACTGGGTATGGGAGCCACTCATAAGGGGGACTTAGCTCAATAGGATCTTCTTGCTAAAAACAATCGTACCTCGATTCTCCCTGGCCGGCATACAAAAGGAAGTGTGCTATTTTTGGAGGCATCTGGAGGCTTACGGGCGAATCGAGTCGTGTGGGTAAAGTAGTACACCTTTGCAGAGATAAATCTATTCGAATAGCCGTGTACACGATTATGGACAACCGCTTGAGTTTGGGAGTTACTATTGTTAGACTTTATATTTAAATTATGGATACCTTTGGCTTCGCATGAATGGGATGTTCATGCATTTTAGTTGTATCAAAGTGGGCAGCCACTTTGCTATTGTTTGCTTCAATTCTTGTTCAATTTATCACTTATTCACATGCTTTATATCTACTTCAAATCTGTTTACAAAATGGCAATTGAAAAACTAGCATGTGTAGGTTGTTAAAATTGTTGCGTACTTTCGCAAAACTAAGCCAATATGAGCCATCCTTTGGAACAACCTCTATGCATAACTAATTTTTATTTATGTAAGACTTGCGAGTACAACTTTGTACTCAATCCGATTGCTGCAATTTCAGGTGAGGAAGACTGTGAGCCCGATAAGCTCGTTAGTGTCAGTTTAGGTGACACTGACGAGTAGTGCTATTATTTAACTCCCAGTCGGTTGCCGATGGGTTATGGGGCATACCATTGCTGGACTTTTGGTTTATTTACTTGCTTCTATTGCTACTTTATACTCTTATTTGAATTGGCCGGTCAGCCACTTGTAATAGTTGTAGACTTAAACTATTATGATGTATGTCTTTTGAACTATTAATGTATGATGTTGTATGGATGTGATCAACGTTGCATGAGAGTATGAGCATATTGGTCGCTGATCTTGGGAGCCAATATGATTTCATGCTCGTTATTCGTGGCTTCCCATTTAACTCACTAAGTGTAGTGTTTGGCCTGTTGGAGAACCGACAATCATGTTGTGCTCATAGAGGAGCAGCGCGTATGATCGTCGGGGCTCTAATTTTCAGTTAAGCCTCTCGTTTAGATGGAGTTAAGTTGGAATCCATTTACTTGAGGCCTAGAGTTATGTCCATAAGACCATGCTTAGTCTCGGTCTTACGGAGATAACCCGGGGGTCCTCACAAGCATAATTCATTCGACGAAAAAGTGCTAACCTCTTATCTGGCCTTAATCCACGAGGTAATGTAGATTGGAAACTCAGTGGAGACAAAAGATGAGGAGTTTGAACCAATATCACCTGGAACAGCGATGGCCTGGCCTGGCTACGCGGGAACCATGATTTTGCTGTCGCCCTATCCCGCTTCCCACCTCGCAATTGGCCACCACCTCCCACACTGCCGCTCCTGATGTCGTGCGCCGTTGCCTCGCCCTTCGCCCATGCGGCTACCTCCTTCTCCCTATTGCCTCCTAGATGTCGGATCTGCGTCATCATGGTCGCTCCTGATGTCGTGCATCGTTGCCTCGCCCTCCGCCCATGCGGCTACCTCCTTCTCCCTATCGCATCCTGGATGTCGGATCTGCATCATCATGGTTGGGGACGATGGGATGTAGCGGTTGCGTGCACAACGACTGGTGGATACAGATGTGTGGCAGACGGGGTGGAGAAGGTGGAAGCGGCATCACGGGGAAGGGAAAGGACGCGGTGCTGAGAAGGGAGGAGAAGGCTCCAGCGCGATGGGAGAGGAGGAGGCGGTGTCGCGGGGAAGGGGGAGGTGGCGGTGCGGAGAGGGGATCAGATGGCGATGGGATAGGGGAAGAGGGAAGGCGCCGGTGCGGGGGACAAGGAAGCGCGTGGTGAGAGAGGGTGAGGCGGTGTCACGGGAAAGGGGGAGGCGATGGTGCGAAGAGGGGAGCAGATGGTGGGGTAATGGGAAGAGGGAACGACGGTGCTGGGAAGATGAGTGGCGATGGGGAGGGAGGCCACGAAGGGGAAGGGAGGGGAAAAGTCCATCCGGGAGAAGGGAGGCTGCGAGGGGAGGAGCGACGCACAGAGTAGGTCGAGGTGACGCCGGGGGAGGAAGAGGAAGAAGGTTCAAGACGCACGCCTGCGGGGCGACGTGGACGCGCGAGCAGCGTTCCTTCCCATCGAGCGCATCGGGTGGATCGGGCGATCGCGGAGGCGAGCGAGGGCGATCGGACGGACGATATTTTTTTGGCGATGTGGCCGGGGCGAGAATTCCTTCAGCCTTTAAATTAGGTAATGTACTCATGGAAAGCATCATACACAAAAAAATAAAGTGTACCTAGCTGCATGTTTATTAGTCCAAAACTTAGGCTACATGTGCGTCTTTGCTCATTTTATTGATGCCAACATCAACTTCAAGAAGAAAATAATAGCATTCAAGGATGCCAAGTATCCACATACAGGTTTAGCCATCGAGAAGGTTATTACCAAGTGGCTCATAGAGTGGGGTATAAAGGGTAAACTATTTACTCTAACCCTAGACAATGCAAACAACAACAATTAATGCAGCATGTAGATTATTAGAAGAGAACCAAGAACATGACTTGTTGTTTGATGGTCAACATTTTGATATCAAATGCTGTGCACACATACTAAATATCTTAGTTCAGGATGGAATGAAACCAATTCATGTGGCAATTGGATAGATACACCACCTACTTAAGCATATGGAGTCTTCACCCTCACGACTTCAAGCATTTAATGGGATTGCTGCTAGGATGGGTCTTCTCGCAAAATCTAGACTAATTCTTGATGTCTCAAATCGTTGGAATTCCACATTCCATATGATTGGAGAAGCTTTAGAGTATAAAGTTGTAAGGATGGATGGAAATGGTTTGAGGCAACTAATGTTTTGGTTTGGATTGGGTTTGCACCGAAATCGAGTTGGTTTAATTGGTTTGGTTTGGACTAAGAATTTTCGGGTTCGTATGGTTTGGACCCACGATTTGGTTTGGACCAAGAATTTTTGGGATTTCCTTGCAATACCATTATCCACCGTGTCTTTTGAGTCTACCTTCATCTGTAGTGGTAGGATTCTCAGGGATACTCGAAGCTCGTTAACGCCTAAAATGCTTGAAGCTTTGGTTTGCAAAAAAGATTGGCTAACCAAAGTTCCAACTAGCGAAGGTATAATTGTTATTTTTCTATAGATGTTCTATGTATTACAAATTTCTGTGAACTAACTTGTATTTTCTTATACAGGTGAGAATGGAGCACGATCACAAGGTGCAGAGATCGTACAAGGAACCCTTTGACACCATCGCTACGCTACAGGAGGCACTAGGCACTACCTTTAGGTGAGCTGTAGCGTAAATAGTTAGATCCATAAATATAAGGTACACTATAAAGTATAAAGGTTGTATTTTGCCAAAAAAAATATTATTGTGTGCTTATGCATATTTCTTTGATTATTGGATTTTTCCTTTGATGTTTATGCCACACTCTTTTCTTGGTTGTAGAGGGTAAACAAATTCAGTATAGTTTTTCGCTTTCTCATGCGCCATGATAAGTTTTGATCACTATTGAGTTGTGAGTTGTGGCCATGCAATTCATTTTCAGCGCTTCCTGTAGAGTTCTGCACATTTTAGGGAAAAAATAGTTTCTCCCTACACAACGGTCATGGTATTTTCCAACTTTTGATGTATCATGTGGAGAGGGCATGTCCTGTGATGAACCATGGAGAAGCATCTAAACGTCAATAAGTTTTGCAGTTTTATTACAGAGAGTGAGACCTATATATTGTTGGTACATTATCTAGGCCTCCAGCACAAGGATAAGTAGAGTATAGTTTTAAACAAAAGGGTTACAGTGGAGAGATATGTAAACTATGTGGATGTATGTTGTCTTTCATTCTTTCAATTTATGCATTTTAACTAGCTACCTGGGAACCTTCTTTTGTTTCACAAAATGGTTACCTTATCCTTGTGTATTAGCAGGTTGTGATCTATTCACCAGTTGTTTCTGTTTCCTAAAACATGTTTCTCTTAAAGATATGATACTCTCCCATGTTTTTCTCAGAGACGCGTTGATTGTCATTTGCTATTTATAGTTTTATACCATTCAAAGCAAAGAGGACCACAAGGGTTGCATGCACATGTTTCTATATACAGTGACCAAAACAAGAATTACAAATAAGAATCATATCCTCATCTAACCATATAAAAACGAAGCTAAACGTCTATGGTTCAGTATAAGTGTATAACGAAACAGCCTAAGCATTTTTGCCATTCCATTGTATGTCGGCTAATATCAGAGCTTGCATTTTCAGAACAAACTGAACCCCTTCGAGCCATTACCCTAGCACAGTGAGCCGTGTTGCGGGGCTCACTCAGTGCCATGCTCTTGGCTCTATCGCGCCCAGCACTATCCTCCGTGTCATTGACCCGCCTTGATCGGCCTACGTCGCTGTCCTCGCATCACGCTACTCGCGTCAAAATTGGGCCCCGCCGATATTAGATGAGGGAACAATGGGGAGCCAAAAAAAGGAATTTGTGAGAGGGAAGATGTTGTTGCATGGGATAAGAAATAAATTTGTTAGAAGTTAATTTGTTTGTTGGTAGCATCCCATGCATTTTGGTCATCGCAATACAATAAAATTCTTGAGTCTTTGGCCATGTACACATGAATTTTACAACATAAACGGTATTGCTAATTGAATAAATGATTATTTGTTGTACAAATAACAGTGAAATCTACAAACACGACTAAATTGAGCAGGAAGATAAATTTGGACCCTAAATGTCCAAGCAAAGGCTATAAACAACACATTAGCTTGTAACACTTCAGAATTCCTCCACATGCTACACATATATTACAATCATTCCTTCATTTTAGATTTCCGTCTGCCGTTGCCTAATCAAGGAAAGTTGGTAGACTTAACTGCAACAAGGCGAATAAAAAAACTCTGGAGCTTAAAGGAACCCAAGGAAAAGTTGTCACTTGGACATAAAAATAAAGAGTAAATTATCTTATGACTTGCATCGTGAATATGTGATGTAATAAAAGTACCTCACCATAAATTAATAATGTTCCATGCCCTCCAAGGTCATGATGATATAAATTTGCAATCATGTGTTCTACATGAATAGGGCATGGATGGCTCATAGTCCATAGACACATTTGAGGCCACTAACCTTACAATTGTGCTTTTGTACTTAGAAACCTATCTGTGACCATGCTCTCAATCTTCTCAAATAGATAAGCTAGGGAATAATTTAATGCGCATATGATTTTCCTTTCAAAAACATCCTACAACTCCCAGAGTCCAAGTCACATGTGTGATTGCTGTGGAAGGTCATTGCTACAATCAAGAATATCTATTTTTTAAGAGTCAACCAGGGAGAAGACTTTGAATTACTTCAAAATTAAGGTACACATAGGGGAAAGCATTCTGCACATGCGCTGGAGCCATGTAGTTAGAGCAGCGGGCGAGGGGATTGAACCGAGATTCATGGAGAGAGTTACAAGGTGAAGCTACAAGAACTACCCAAACTACAACGACACCTCATATGAGCTTACAAAAGAGGGGAGGGAAACAACAACACGAAAAACAAAAGATCATAAAAGGTCTCTTAAAGCATAGCTTCCTCCTGCAATGAAGAACATCTGCATCTCCAAAGTAATCAACATAATAAAAAGGTCCAGCAAGGACATTTAGATAAATATGAGAATACAATTTTTAGTTTGCCAATCATTGATTCCTGGCATCTGTTCTTTTCTTACATTGTTCAGCATCTGTGTTATGCTGCTATTATTATCTCAAGTGGGAGCGTTCTAACTTAGTTAAAGAACACTAAGAAATAAGATGAAGAAACAGAGAAGGTACTCACCTGTTTATCTAAAAATCTAGATAGATCAAGGCATGAAGGCATCCCAATGAGTTCAATAGCATTGATTTGGTTCATTACTTGGTTGTCTTCAATGTCATTATGCTTAAGAAAAATGATGTTCAGTCTTTACTACTCAATTAAAATCATGGGCTTATATACCAGAGAGAAGTACAACTCACATCGGCTACGTACCTTGAGTATCAACATAGAAGAGTGTGTCGATCAGTCCGATTGGTAGCATCGAGGAACAACATGGCCCGCCAAAACAATGAAGAATGGAAGTGTTTTAAAATAAAAGCAAAGGAGATATATGGATCTATGCATCGAATGGACCATTTTTTCTGACTACACAAGCTTTAGGATTGAAGTGGATACATACCTTGATGTACATCCAAACGACGATGGCACTGCACAACAGGGAAATTTTTTTTTTACCTCTTAAGCTTTTTACTTGCACAATAATACTGATGGCAACATGGCAGGCTATTCTCACGAAAGGATGCATGCAAAAAGTCCACAAGGAAGAAAAGGAAATATAAATAAGATAATCTTGAAGTTGAACCCTTTCATGCATCCAACATCTGAACATGAATCATACAAATTATAGATCATCAATTGTCAATAATACAGAGTATGCCATTCTAAGAACTTGAAGGATGATAAATAATGTATGCAGAAAGCTTGAAGCTATGAAACAAGAAACCTAGGCGACACACACACCTGCAATGCATATGCAACAATATAAGAACTGTAACCTAACAACATGGAGGGTGAGTGCTGCATTGCAATGTTCAATGCTAAAAGATAACAATGGCACCAATATCTAAATAGGAAATCAAGTTTGTTTTTTGTTTGAGTGTAACAAACCATTCAAAGTGGATCCATTCGATCACGGCAATGGGAGGAACAACGCAGCTCCCTCACCCCCGCCCCCCAAACTAAGCATGGGCCTCGCACCAAACTCTGATGAATGGCACACCAATTTGGGCAACAAACATCAAAATCTTGAAATGCAAATTTAAAAATTGAAGAACTGCATTTTGTGGAGGTAACACAACGAAGAAGCAATTAAAGGAATGGCCATGCATTTCGTCGAGCAGCCAACATACGTGGAGGATTGAGCACGCTTACATCTTGCTTTCCCCGCTCCAACTTCACGCCCATGAAGAGCAACGAGCGTCCTCCATCTTCGGTCCTCCGTGGTTCTGCCTCCTCTACTCAGGCGCGGGCGAGCCGCAATACACCGCCTCCCTCTTGGCCGAACGCCAATCCATATGGAACAAGGAAGGTGTGGCAACCAAATCGGGGTAGAGGAGGTAGACAAAATAGGGTGGAGGAAGCAGATCACGGGCTAGGGTTGAAGGGAAGGGAAGGGGACGCGAGAGAGGGACGGAGATGAGGACGAGCGAGGGCGATTCACTTTGCGAGGGAAGGGCAAACGCATGCAAGGACCTTCCTTCTCCACAAGAAACCTACTCCCCATGGCTGTCTCTTCAGAAATTAACCAAGATATTGCAAAGAAAAAGAGGGGTTAAATATTCCGCAATCGAGAAGCTAACTGGTCATGCTGAGGGCGAGGATGCCCGTGATGCAGAGCAGCAGCTAGACGTGCCGCTTCTGGATGTCCAGCATCTTCGCCTACCTCCGTCCGGCTCAGACGCTGCAAGATCTCTCAATCTCTTTCGCATCCAGCGGAGGAACAAAGGGGAAGTGAAAAAAATGATGCGGCCGTCGGAGGAGAGGGAGATAGCAGAGACACAGCTAGAGGCGAGGGATACGGCGGATCTAGCCTCCACCATCCATCCCGGGCCAATTCCCCAACGCAGCTAGAGGCGAGGGGCGCGAGGAGGATCAGGAGCAGGCGGGCAGAGATGCGGCGGAGGCAGGAGATGTGGCGCGGGCGGCCACGGAGACGGACGAGGACGAACGGCGGGGGAGGCAGTGGCGGGGGCGAGGCGTAGGCTGGGTGCGGAGTAGAGGGAGGACGGCAACATCAAAGGGGGAGAGGAGGACGGGGTCGGGCAAAAGGGAAGAGGGAGGACGGCGTTGGGAGTGGGAAGAGGGAGGCCAGCGATGGAGATCGACGGCGTCGGTGAGGAAGAGGGAGGACGGCGACATCGGCATGAGGAAGAGGGAGAGAGAGGCGCAGAGTGGTGGCGGAGGCGACGAGGCGAGATCGCCGCGAGAGAGAAGTGGGTGGGGTGGGGGTGGGGGTGGGGGGGTGGCGGGCGGTGACATGCTCGTGCGGGCAGTTGCTCGGCAGGGAGCGTGGTCGTGAGTAGGGGTGGGGAAAAGATAGTTTTTTTTTTGGCATGCGTTGCTTTTGGTGGACGATCTTCCGCTTGCACGGACTAAACTCGAAATTATAGTAGTTAAGATATGGAAAATGGTATGGTACTTTTAGGTGTACATACTCCCACTTCTCATATACCACTTAAATCGTATGATGATACCTCTTTATCTATTTCAGTATACCTCAATAATGATTATAACATACTCCAAAGTGAGTTCTATGAAAAAATTCGTTAAAGTCCACCTTTTATAGCAAAATTTGTGTATATACTTCTTTTATATATGAAAAATGGTATATAGCAAAAATAAAGGACTCCAATAAAAAATTTTTCAGTCAAGTTGCATTGGAGTATCTTATAATTATTATTTAAGTATATTGAAAATGATAAAGAAGTATAATATATTTATTTAAGTGGTATATTCGAAGTGAGAGTATATACTTCCAGGAGTACCAAACCATTTTCCTTATATATATATATTGGTTAGTTATAGTTCCCCTGAACCTGGTGCTAGATATTATCCTACCTGCAAGGACGTAGTTGGACATGTTTTCTTTGGGAGTTGATCATGGATAACCCAATTGTCGTTCTGTAGATGTTAGAGCTCTGTCACCATGATTCCAGGAAAGCACTTGAATGAGTTGTTCAGAAAGCACTTGAATAACCAGCTGTTCAGAAATTCCCGGAACATGTATATCTACCATTTGCATTTTCATTATTGAAGATCTGAATGTGGGAACATGTTGCTGTTGATACATTTTTGGGCATTGAGTTGTATGCATGGTTATGTTTTTGTTTGGCTGAAACAAACCTCCTAAGAAATTGCATGTGTAATTTGAATGGACGCAGTAGTGGGTTTAGCAAAGGGGGAAATGGGTTGAAGTGGTTTCGGTTGAGTTGGGTGCAAATGCCATGTGGGATAGGTTAGGTTGGGTTCTAAGGGGTTTTAATTAGGTTGGGTTGAGTTGAAAATTCTATGAAGTTATTGTGGGTAGGGGTTGGGTTTGTCCTCATAACTAGGCTTAGGCAAGATCATCGGTTCGTGGTGATGCCCATCCTCCTCGTGCCTTGGTGGAGGATGTAACCAAACAAATCGATCACCATGCGAACATAGATTAATTTGTAGGAATTAGCGTCACGAGAGAATTGATCAAATTGTCAACATTCTAAGAATGACATACCCGGATTGAAGAGCACACTCGTGCTGATAACGTGTTGAAATTCGGTAGTTATCTCTCTATTAGTGTAAATCAATCCAACAATAATCACAAAAAGAGAGATAATATATAGATGAGATTCAATATCTTTATTTATCTATTAGTCTATTGTACATGAAAGGTCCTCGTATTTATAACTTAAAAGGGGTGAAAGTTCTGCGTGGACAGTTTAGTCTTGCACATAATTAGGTTCCTAATTAGGTTCCGTAACGGTCCCGTTGTTGAGCTGTGAACTCGGCCAAGATCAACTACAGTCGTTCCACGTAGACGTGCCTGAGCCTCCTGTCAGACTACAGCACCAAAATCAGCTCCTTCATCACGAATATCGAACACGTGTACCTGATAATAATATCCTCAAAGTTGGAGAGATAGAATTAACAAACATCGGATTTTGACGTACCATACATCCAGTCACCGTTCTTGAAAACACCCGAAGACGTACGTGGCGCCACCGACACGCCGGCCGGACGCGCAACGGCACATGGACAAGTGCCGCTCCATCTTTATGGCCAAGATAACCATTCCCGCCTCCGGACGCACCCATGCACGCACACGTACCCCCGCTGCCGTGGCCTCCCGAATCCCAGTCTTTTAACTCTCGGAGCATATATAAGTAGGCACCCAGCCATCTAGCACTTCGCTTCATCACGAGTTGTCCAAAGATCGAAAGCAAGTACGACACTTGACTTGTAGGCCAGTCTGGGAATAGTCCAAGTGAGAGATTTAAGCGGCAGGTGCGAGAGTTAGTTAAGATGGAGTACCAGGGGCAGCACGGCGACGCCACCAGCCGCGTCGACGAGTATGGCAACCCGGTGGCCGCACACGGCGCTGCCGGCGGGCAGTTCCAGCCGGCGAGGGAGGAGCACAAGACCGGAGGCATCCTGCACCGCTCCGGCAGCTCCAGCTCTAGCTCGGTACGTACGTCTCTCTCCATACGTACAACTGCGAATATACGTACGTTTGTACGTGGTATTTCGTCGTTAATTTGCGTCGTCCTGAGTTGTGAATGCAGTCTTCTGAGGATGACGGCATGGGCGGGAGGAGGAAGAAGGGCATCAAGGAGAAGATCAAGGAGAAGCTCCCCGGCGGCCACAGGGACAACCAGCAGCAGCCGCCGGCGACCGGCGGCGCCTACGGGCAGCAAGGGCACGCCGGGATGACCGGCGGCACCGGGGCGCACGGGACGGAGGGCACCGGCGAGAAGAAGGGCCTCATGGACAAGATCAAGGAGAAGCTGCCCGGCCAGCACTGAGCCGCTCCGGCCGTTGCATGATAAGACAATCAAGGACGTCACGTGTCGATGTTAAGAGCGGAAGAATAAAATGTCCTCGATCATATCCTTGTACGCATATCCTTGTACGTCAGACGCTTTCCGCTGTGGGAGTGTGTGAGTCTGATTGTGTGTGGCGTCTGACCGTCTAGTGTAATAAAATGTCCTCGATATCCTTAATTCTTGAGGTGCAGCTTATCTTTTGGACTGAGGTCTAGAAGTTGGAGGTGAGGCGGTGAGGTAGATCCGAGAAACAAGGTTTTGATGCTCAACACGTAACTATTGCTTTATTCGTTTGTACAAACTAAAGCAATCATTATGAATAGTTTGACGCTCTAAGACTTTAAATGTTGATTCTATGGATGACATCCAGTTCGTAAAGTATAGGTCGTACTCCTCAAATTTCTAAAACGGAACCTCCGTATAAATACAAAATTTAGTAATTAGTTTACGGGCTTTTTGGGCATCAAAGATAAATAAACCATGTGGTGGTTGTTTCTTAATAGTTGCTATGGAGGATACAAAACTTAGTAATTAGCTCATAGGTTTTGTTGAACCTTGTGGTGGTTGTTCTTGATAGTTGATAGAAATCTTTTTCTATCAGAATTCTCAATTGTTGGGCACTGGTGGTTGTTCTTGATAGTTGATAGAAACTTTTTTCTATAAGAATTCTCAATTGTTGGGCACAATTAAGCAATATGATTTCTAAGACTATTTGTTCTAAATTTAGAGTTACATGTCAACCTCAATTGGCAGTATTTGCACAGAGCTTTTGGACACCATCAACAACTAACAAATTCTGTTCAAAGTGTTCCTAGACTTTTGCTCTCCGATGTGAATTTACTGGTGACAGCTCATATATGGAATCACGGGTACCCGAGCGGTCCGACACGTTTGCAGATGTTTAGAATCTGTTAGTTACCCAACATTAGCAAAATTCAGTAAAGACGACTAGGACATACAAACTAGATAAGATAAATGAAGAAGACATGTTTAGAATATGTTAAGTTTGTTTATAACTAGGATCTACTTTTCTATTTTCTCAAAGGCATATGAATAGTGAGTTTGTAGGAAAGCAACACAAATATGCAATTCCATTTGGAGATCAGTGACAATGAGATTCAACAAACAATTAAAATCAAACATACAGAAAAAAAGGGCCATAACTAATATATTAACTTGCGTTTATGGCTGAGGATTAGATATTTACTATCAGGCAGAACAATTTATTACTACCTTTATGAAAGATCAATTACATGAAGACTTTTCCTAGGGACCAATTCATTATGAGTTTGGCAAATAAATTAACTCCTAACGGGCTCCCAAGAATCAGGACTTACAAGATCAGGAAGGGAAATCGAGGAAGGGAAAGGGAGGAGGTACCTTCGGGGCTAGAGAGGCGACGGGGGCAGGAGGGAGGCGAAGAGGCACTCACGCGACGGAGGAGGAGGTAGTGGTTGGGGCGTGAGAGGAGTCGAGGGAGAGGAGGATGGCCTGCTAGATCTGGATCTCCTCGGCGTGGTAGGAGGCGACGAGGAAGGCGGAGAGAGGGGAGGAGGATGGAGTAGACGGCGCAGCGGCATAGAGCGGGGAGGAGGATGGAGTCGATGGCATGGCGGCGGCGTTGAACCCTAGCCCCTCACGGTGAGGCTACAAAGAAGAAGGGTCTCACACTCTCACCCAGTTGTCATGACTTCACAAGTCATGACTCATGAGTCACCCACTCATGACTCACGCGGTAGTTAGGAGGCAGCTCACTCAGCCCATTCTAGCCCACAGGGCCCAAACACTACTACAAAAGGCTAATAGTGGATGCCTCATCATAGACGGTTGACCAAAACCGTTAGTATTAAATACAATCACAAACGGTTTTGGTTTAGCGATCGTCTGTTTTATTGGCTACGCTAAAAACCGTCTGTGATGAGTTAATTAGCACGGCACAGACGGTGTTTAATATGAATCGTTTGTGATAATTAACTTATCACAGATAGTTCGTATTAAAAACCATCCGTGATATGTTGAATTCTTCGACTCCCACACGAAGCGTATCTTCGTCTCGCGCGCTAACATTACGATGCGTCTCTTTGACATTTTATAAGAATGATCATCGCGCGCCATGGTGAGCACACACGGTATTGAATACGTACGTCATGGTGAGCACGTGGAGCATGACGACGACGACCAAGGTGAGGAGGTCGGCGGTCGCCGTTGTTCTTCCTCACGATGTCGTTGTCTACATCATCGGCCTCGTGGCTGCGAGCTCTCCTCAGCCCATGGCTGACCTCTGCAGCCTATGAGCCACGTATGTATTCTGTTCTTTTATTTTTGGTAGGTCTGAAAGGAGTTGGTATTCTATTATATTTTTGTTCAGATTCAGTTTCTGAAGATGACTGTAGCATATTATCCTAGCTGTTAGAAAGCTTCAGGTATTTGTTTCGGTTTTAGAGACCGATAGAGAACCTAATTGTAATTCCTCTAAAAATCTATAAAAAGGAGAAAAATCGAAAACTCGTATCAGTTGATACGGCGCAAAAAAAATCTCGTGATGATTTCTTTTTGTGTCCAATATCTAGTTCTGAACTGAAGGAGAAAGTCTCGGTTGTGTTTGTTCTACCTAAAATATCGGCAAATTTAGTTTCGACAAAAACATCGATTCTGGTTCTTATTTCAACAAACATGTCACTAATCTGACTAGCAACAATGACCTTAATTTGGCCTTTTAACTTTCTCTTATGGAGTAATTCTTGTATTAAGATTCTGTCGTCTTGAATTTTAGCTGCAAGGCCATGTACAAGGCGTCCAAGGAGCATGCCGTGGGGAGGCGCGTGGAGCTAGAGCGGGAGGAGGTGATGAAGTGGCTGGATAACGAGCGCTACCTCGCCATCGTCAACCACTTGGCCGGCGTCGGCAACTTGAATGCCTTCTTAATCATCGGCCTTGGGCTCGTCTTTGCGTATCAGGACATGCAGCGTGGCCTCGTTTACTTCGACTGGGTGGCCGTCGCCAGCCACAAGGTCGTGGCCTACGTGCTCGGCCTCCTCCTCTACACGGCCGGCGAGGCACGCGACGTTCAGAAGCACTACATCAGCTAGGTCAAGGGCGAGCCTACCGGCGGTAGGTGCGATACGGCCAAGAGGACCAACCAGGAGTGCAGGCAGTGTCGGAGGCTCGTTGCAGACACGGTCCAGGTGGCGATGTAGAAGAAGATGGCCGGGCCGTAGGGCCGGGTATTGGCGCTACCGGAGGATGGCCACCGGTCGACGAGCACCGGCTGCGGTGTGACGCAAGGGTAGGACGACTACGTTCTCTTCTACAGCGACGACTGTAGGATTAGATATGAGTACGCCACATTCTTTGCACAGGTGTTGAACTACTTGTCGTAAAATTAGCGGTTTTAGCAAATATTCAGATATAATTCTTTACTAATATATGAATGTGTCATATGTTCTGAATTTGTATTTGTGTATGTATATTATCACAGACGGTTATTTATTTGAACCGTCTGTGATGTGTATTTATCACAAACGATTCTACTTTAGAACTGTTTGTGATGTGTATTTGTCACCGACAGTTCTACTTTAGAACCGTCTGTGATGTCCAACCCTATTTATATTCGAACTCTGGGGTTTGCCCGCTCCCCCACTCAAACGATTAAGTTTATCCTGCCTCAAGCCCGTTGCCACCGTCCTCGATGCCACCTCCTCCTCGAGCCCTGCAAGCCTCCTCCCCGAGGATGCCTCCTCCCCCTCCCCGAGCCCGTCGGCGCCGTCCTCGACGCCACCTCCTCCTCAAGCCCAGCACGCCTCCTTCCCCGAGCCTGCCTCTCCTCCCTGATCATGAACCGCTGCCTCCCTGAGCTCGGTGCACCTCCTCCCCGAGCACGTCGCCGCCATTAAGACGCCGCCTCCTTCTCGAGCCTGGCGCGCCTCCTCCCTCGAGCGCCTCCCCAGCACCACCAAAGTAAGCCGGCCACCCCCAGCCATCCTATTTTTTTCATATCACCTTGCTTATGTGTTGTGCTATTGGATAGATTCAATCTATGTGATTTGTATATGCCTAGCACTGGGAGATATTGCAAAGTGAGTTTTTGTGGACTCCGTGAATTGCTCTATGATGAATTGATGCCATAAATGCAATTGGATGTGATATTGTGTATAGATTGTGCCTTGAGCTGTTAGATTACCTGCTGTTATCTATTGTTTCGAGCATGCAATTTATACATTCTAATATGCTTCCTATCCTGTAGAAGTTTCAGTGTTCTAGTATGTTTTTCTATGATTATTTACAATCACTGATCTACATCACAGTTAATAGTATCTTGATAGATTTTGTTCATGTGTACAACAAAGTTAATTTTGGATGATTTGCTTGAACTAGTCTGAATAGATTAGCAAGTTTTATTTTGAGGTCATGGCCTAATCCATAAAGTGTGTGATTTGCTTCATGCCAATCCTCCAAGTGCTTTGTAGAATCCTCCTAAACCACGACATCAGAAGTAATAGAAGTAGAATTGAACTTGATGTTATTAATTACAAGCATGTAATGTCTTTAAACCCAACAAGAACACCAAGCAACTTGAGTTCTGGTTTATATGTAAGGATGGCCCCACCGTAGAACTTGACATCAAGAAATGGTTGGTTGCTGATATATGATGTCACTTCCCAGTCGAAGTACTTGCACGTCCACGCATCCAATTACCTGGATGTCATCAATAGGTAATTTGACGTCGCTATGTTCAGAAAGTGGCGTGGACATGCAGGTACTCCGACTGAGAAGTGGCATCATGTATCAGCAACCAACTATTCCTTGATGTTGTAATACCCCGTTGGAGTAAATAGTTAAACAAGAAATAGAATGTGATTAAAAAGAAAAGTTTTGGTGAGGAGATGAGGTAGTGGGCCGGATTGGGCCTCTGTTGCCCATAAACTAAGGGATATGAAACCCTAGCTCCCTTGGCGTCCTTTCCCTCCTGCCCTCCTACACCACTTCCTCCTCTCCCAGCTGTCGCTCACCAGGAACCCCATCTCCTTTGCTTCATCTCCCCCAAACTCACTCTCCTACTCCATGAAGCCATCGTCGCTAGTCTCCCCAGCTTCCCCGGCCTCCAGCACGGCCTGGCGCCGCAAGTGACGCCCTCACGCCCTCGTTTCCCCGCGCGTCCGATGCCCGGCCCGGTCCACGCCGCTCCCCTAATGCCGCATCCTTCCCGTGCGCAACCTCTCTTGGCTCTTGCCCACCGTCGTCGCCGCCTCCTTCCGCCGTCGCCGAGACGCATTGATCCTTCCGCGGCGCACCCTCCATGCGACACGGCGCCGTATTCGTCTCCCTTCCCCGCACCGCCTCGAACGCAGTTGTTGGGACTCAGGAGCTGCGCTTCCTCGGTTGACCTTGGTTGCCGGCGCTGGCGCCTCCTCCAAACCCGTCGTCTACCATGTCCCGGCTAGGTGGTAGGTATCAATTGAATAGACTTCGCCCTCATCACCCTGGATGGAAGCGTTGGTGCGGAAGGCGCAGTAGCGGCTGAGAAAGGTGCAAGGGGAGGTGGATCAGTGGGACAACCTCAACTCCCGCCTCCTCTCCCAATTCTCCAACACCGCCGCCATCATCTCTCGCCCTCCAGTACCTTCTTCTTGGATTCTTGCCTGTACTATACTTATATCAACTTGCAGTAGCTTCATGCGTCACACAAGATCAGTTTCACAGCCATAATGGGGTTTGAGCATTCTACTTCTAGTTATTGTTCTACAACATTCACCTGAGGTTACAGTAGCAAACTTTAGGGCTTTCTAGACCTAACACTGCCCCCTTTTACTATTGGTAAGCTACAAGCTAGACAGCGGGTTGCTCATATAATTTCAATGACTTGTGACTGTTTTGTGATGTTAGCTTCTCAACTCCTTGTGTCATATGATAAAAAGGTACTCGGAGAGGCTAAAATTTTTAGTGTCTTGCGATGCATCCCCAACACCAGGGAGAATCTCTTGGGGGAAACAGATGGAGAGTCTGGAGCTCATCTTCGTTTCTTTGAGGGAGACACTGTGGTGGTGAACCCTGGGGCTAGAGTTTTCCACCGTTGTCTTCCGCCTCATGGTTGAGGCAAGTGCAGATAGTAATAATGAGTTGCTTTATTTCATAATTGATGAATGACATGGTTTAATGATGAAGCTTTAAGTTTGATAATGTTGATGAGCATTACTTTTCATGATGAGTTGATATCGTGATTTCAATTTTTGCATCATGGCATACATTTCTGTATCTTGGTCTACATGGTAGCCAAGGGTTGTTCCTTGAGATCCCCGTTATGTAGTGGGCGGGCATAGATCCCCGTCATGCATTGGACGGGCTTGGTCCCCACACTCGTGGAGTGTGGGCTTTGGATCCCTATGCCTAGAGGGCATAGGCTTTGAGTATGTATCGACGGATACACTACTCGGCATTACTGGTAATTGCAAAGAAGTCGAAGAAAGAGCATTCATAACATGTACATTGCATTCTTGCGTAAGAGATGGTTTGATGATTCATTACTGTTGTTCGTAATGGGATTGGTTATCCCCATTGGCTGATTATGATGCTATGTTAATTATTGCTATTGTACTTTGCTGAGTCGTAGACTCACTCTTGCTGTGTTGTGCTTTCTAGGTACCTCTCGAAACAGCGACATGCATGGAAAGGGGTAGAAATGGTGCACGTCACAAATACACAACCCACAATGAATAAGTTAGTTCAACCATCCACAATTCATATTCTTGATAATTACTTTAAAATCAGTTTTGTGACCATCCTTCGTGGTGGATGTTTTGGCTGTGATCATGGATGATCCATTTATGTTCTTAATTCTTCGTTATTTAAGTTCATTTAGTTCCAGTTGATGGATTAGAAGGTTTGATTTGATTACTCTATCATCCTCATTGTTTTGCTGGTCATTGATGCTTTAGACGTATCTATTTGATCATTAGCTGCTTGAGCACAACAATGTTGGATTGCTTTAGATTAGTTGTTAAAGAGAAGGCTTCATGATTTGATTTTTATTTAATTGATAGATGATATGTTTCTATTGAGTAATTATAGATGGTGCTAGTGTTGAGTATTAGCTTTATGTTATTTATGAATGAATGTTTGGTTGAATGTTTATTAAGATGATAAGTTGGTTCAGTAGAGTTTTTGGTAGCATCCTAGGCTCTATGTTGGGCTGCGGTACTACATAGCTGATGGTTTAAAATTATTCGGACGTATTCATAATATTGTTCGTCTTGATTGAATTGTTATAAAATGAAATTTAGTGCTTAATCCTTACTGAAATTTATGTTTGATAAGATATCAGAATTGTTGTGTGATGAAGTTTAGCTATTACTAGTTGTTGATTTGTTGAGAAAAATTTATAGAGTTGATTAATGTTAGTAGTTTAGATTGCATCTTGGCTTTCGCATAGCTAGGGTGTTACAGATGTCAAGTTCTACGGTGGGGTCATCCTTACATATAAACTAGAACTCAAGTTGCTTAGTGTTCTTGTTGGGTTTAAAGACAATTACATGCTTATAATTAATAACTTCAATTTCAGTTCTACTGATATTGCTTCTGAGGCCGTAGTTTAGGAGGATTCTACAAGCACTTCGAGGATTGGCATGAAGTAAATCGTACACTCTAGTGTGTTAGGTTCGATGAAGTAGGCTGTGGTTCACCTACACGTTTAGGATGAACGCCCAAGGAACGAGCGAGATAGCTGAATTCAGGCCTCGAGTTAGCTAACAAGGGACTCTTGGGAGTATGTACTCCCACTTCCAATATGCCACTTAAACACACATACCCTTTATTTTTTTTTGCTATATACCCTTTTTCATATATAAAATATACACAAATTTCGCTATAAAAAGTAGATTTTAACAAAATTTTTCATAGAACTCACTTTGTGGTATCTTATAATCATGTATGTTCAAATTGATAAAGAGGTATCATCATACGACTTACGTAGTATATGAGACGCGGGAGTATCGTGTATACGTATATATATATATGTATGTATGTATGTATATATATATATATATATACATACATACATACATACATATATATGTAGGGAACATATCTAGTGCTAATGGGTAATTCAGTGCTAAGGTGCTAATGTCAATCTTGACCGTTGGACCTGGATTGAACAACCAAGATTAATGCGGGCTCCTACCTCCAAACCATTTAATCATGTTGCATGCTCCCACCTCCAATGCACCTTCATTAAACACCCTACATGCTCCTACCTCCAACGGTCAAGATCCAGATCCAATAGTCAAATTTGGCATTAGCACAGAATTACCCATTAGCACTAGATATGTTCTCACACACACACACACACACACACACACACACACACACACACACACACACGCATACATATGAAGCCGGTTTTAAAGGCACAAGCAACTACTGCTTGGAGATTTTATAGAGATAATCTTTAGGACAAATTGTTTATGATACATCAGCTATCACAGACGGTTTCATATAGAAACCGTCTGTGATACATAAGATATCACTAACGATTTCATCTACAAACCGTCTATGATAGTTAACTATCATAGACAGTTCTGAGTTAATAACCGTCAGTGCTAGTCTGCATCATAGACGGTTCGAAAATCGTCTGTGATGATCTCATGTTATTACTGATCTATAAACTCAGTCGGCTCACAGAACCGTCTGATGACGTTTTTGAACTGTCTGTGATGATCTTTTCTATAGTAGTGAAACCGTGTGTCCAAATCATACGAACACGAAAATTATTGGTCCAAACCAAACCGATTTTGGTGCAAACTCAATCCAAACCAAACCATTAGCTGCCTCTAATTATTTCCATCCATCCAAAGCCAACCCGAATTGAAACCCAACCCATTTCATCCGTTCGAATCCAACCGATTACCCTGCTTAATCTTGCCTCGCATCGACCACGGCAAAGAAATCACCTTCGGCCGTTGCTCCGGTGAAGTTCGGATCACCCGTGAACTACACGGTTCTCATGATCTGCCTCACGTGAGGTGAGATGTAAGTGCATCTACCTACTTTAATCTTGAATGACTTACAGATGACAATCTAGATCAGATGCTTCGCGATGCAGAAGAGAACTGTGATGAGAGGGAGTATGTTAAATTCTGGGGCTTGATGGAGGACTCGGAGAAACCTTTGTTCCTGGGTTGCAAGCTGAAATACACAAGGTTGTCATCCGTTTCCAGATATTTCCAATTATGGAGGAATTGCCATACATCGCTAAGAGTGGAATACCACGGGTTGAATAGTAGATCCACCTATGCGAATTTGACTTATTAGTCCTTGATCTAAAATATGTGGGGATACCTGCAGGTCTAAGATCTAATGACACTGGTTAAAATAATTATTAATCACTTCTTTAACTCTCTTGAAGAGAACTCACCTTGAAGGTGAAATACTTCATGAAGAGACTCATCATGAAGATGAAAACCCCGACAACTTGATACACACATATTACAATGCTAGGAATGCAGAAGGACCAATAATCTTTTGTTTGAGAAATGACAAAGATCTGGTTAACACTAAGATACCCTCAATTATGAGGATATGGGAGAAAGTTGTTGACAACCACTTTGTCTCTACAATTGCTAAAGTTTCTTTTATGAGAACACGGATCCAGAACCAAAGTCCATGGCCGAGTGCTTGAAGCATTCTTATCGGGTCACATGATGAAAGAGTGTGAGGCTGAACCATAATTGCTAAATAAAAGTCTTAGAACAGGATAATTCAGACTTGATGGGTCATTATGAATATAATGAAGTGATGAAAGCTATGGTTCAAAGGTCCCTGTAGAAACCGTTACTGTCCTATTATGAATGATATAATGTTCCATTGCATAATAATTCCGGCAAATGGCATGAACAAATAAATAAAATATGCAGTCAATGGGTTCTGAAAATCCTTGATGAGATCCTCGAAGACTAAAAATTCCTAGTAAGAAAGGAAAAAAATCGCAATATATAAAAAACTCATACCCAATAGTCTCTTGTAGTAAGAGCATGCCCTGGAAGAGAGAGCATCTCCTTGAAGGACAATTATCTTACTAGTCGACACCTTAATCATACCAATGATTATATGATCCCTAGAAGTGGACAAGGACGCAGCAAGACCCGAAAAAATGTAAGGAGGAACCTAAAGACCAGAAGTGCGCCACACAAGCACTTATAAAGTGCATCTTCCACCAGAAGTTAGTGGAACGGTGGTTTCCTCTAGTACCAGGAAGGTACGACATACATTGGTGATATTGGCAATTAATCCACTAAAGACCTGACAAGGATTAAAATCTCTATGTTTTACTTTAATACATAATTAAAAGACCATATGCCTTCATGGTCGTAACCCCTAAGGCTAACGACTCCTGTGGTCATAAGGATTCCAGAGGTTCTATAATGAGTACCCTGGTTAGATGACATCCTGTACGCAGTCCTCGACCAAATAACCACTCGTAGAAGCAATGAACTGGCATCTAGATATAACTCCAAGTATATTGTTTACCGTGTGATGAATGGAACACATGTCATATTTGCTCCATACCACACGACGTTTCATGGTCCTAAGCCACTGACAATAACCACTATACGGTTTAGTGTCTCACAGACACCAACTGACGATCAGTTACGGTTTCATTAACTGTAACCGACCCTCCGAACGAACGCATCACTTCTAACAGACATCTTCTCTAGGAATAACCACCACCCCTTCGATGGTTATTTAAAGATGGAGCACGAAGGAACAAGGGCATCGGATTGAAGCATCACAATCGACATTAGATTCATGTTTCAAATCTGATTCAATAGCATGACAAGAATTATGCTCAGTGTAATTAGTATTAGTCCACTGCCTTGTTGAGGGCAACCCTTGTAAAAGATCCAGTTCATAGCAATAAAGAGCAATCTCATTCTCTCCCATGAACTCTTTGCCGTTTTTCTCTATTTATTTTGTAAGATCGGCGACTCGATCGTCAAAATCTAGCGCCGTCCGTAGGGAAGAAGGCGTTGAATTCTTGAAGATTACTTCGCTCAAGCTTTTTATAATACCCCGAATGTTTCTAAGGAAGGAGAGTAAACAAAAAAAGGGGTTTTTCTGTAATACTCCAACTTAGTCTAATGAAGGAAGCAGTGAGAAGAGAAATTAGACTTTAGAGGAGGGAAAATCTGTAATTCTTTGGCAACCTGGGTTTCAGGCTTTGGCCCAAGAGGCCCATGAGGGGCCGGTCACTATTAAAAGGAGGGAGAAACCCTAGCCACCACTGTAGCACGCATTGCTACAGTGCTCCCGCCGCCGCTACAGTGTTGCTACAGTGCACACCCTCCTCCTTGCGCTCCGTTGCCCCCTCTTGGTGGTGCTCTCCTATTGCTGTCGGCCAAGGAGAAAGGTGGAGGGAGATAGGAGAAGAAGAGGAGAGGAGCATCTAGCGGGAGAAATCAGCAGGCACGCGTGTCTCCAAGGGTAACGAATGTCGTCTTCGTTGTTTGATTAGTCATAGATGTGAATTCGATTAGAATTGATTGGATTGAACTCTGTCTGTTAAAGATTCAATTCTGTTCAGTAGGTTGCGTGGGCAGTTTCGAGTTCTTAGAGGCCGAATTGGAGGTTTTCATCTCCTAGAGATATTTATATAATATTCTTAGCTTTTTGTGGCCACCAAGAACACTTGATTCCGACGTACGGATCAAAAGTTATGATAGTTTTAGTTTCTACTATTCAGAATTCTGACGCGATTGATCTGTCAAGTTGTCTCATAAAATATGATTATGATAATGGAATATTCAGGGTTTTCACCCAACTAGGTTATTGTAGAAATTTTTATAAGCTTTCCAGAATGTTAAAGAACGTCCTAATCGGAGTTGTAGATCAAAAGTTATGATCTGTTCTTTACCGCTGTCCAGAATCTTAGCTATGTTTCAGCAGTCATTTTAATTAGTAGATTGATTATTTTTAAGGTCCGAATCAGGACTTCTCCATATTATGAAATTTGTAGGCCTTGGTCTTATCTTTCCAGATCATTAAAGAACATCCAATTTAGAGCTGTATAACGAAAGATATGAATTTTTGAAGTTCTTATTGTAATCTGTCTCTCTGTTGTGGACAGTAGAGAAAGATTAACTTGTTAGCGACTTTTCTTGCTTTGTTTATTTATTTTTAGGTGATCGTTGGTGATGATTCTCTTGGGTGGGAGTAGACACGCACTACTCATTCATTTCACCTTACACCAGTTTCAATAATAGAACTTGATTCTGTCTTTCATTCGTTAAGTGATGGACTGTAATATAATGGAGTTTGATGTTGGTTGACATCTTTTTCTACGTTAAGGTTGTTTAATTAACTGCTTATGTTCCATGATCATTCGTTTGGTATGATTATCTTAGTGGATTCAGTAGACTTAAATAATTGAAATTTGTGAACTGTTATTGGATTCAGTTTTGATTCCTGCTTAGGTTTTAAAAGATGTTGATCCTTATATGTTAGTTGATGAGTTATTGTTAAAGTTCTTCCATAGTATTGTTGTATGTTAGTCCTTTAGGTAGCATTTTGGCTTCCGAATATCCAGGGTGTTACACTTTTCTCATTCACTCCCTCTGCTCCATCTTCGCTCATGTGAACATGGCAGGGACATGGGATGAGGAAAACTAGTTCGACCATGTGGACTACTCCAACCTCAACATGGATACATGCATCCACGCCATGGAAGAAAATGGGATGTCGTCATCCTCCTCCTCTACCGGCTCACCACCCGCTGAGGTCAGCGAGGTCGATAGGATGGAGGAGGATTCATCATTACCATCAGTGGCACTCGGAGAGGATTCGGTCGTTTGGACCAGTTCGGAACATCCGAACACCTCAACAAGCCCGTTATCTCCGATCGGCGACAAAACCCTAACACAGCGATCAGAGGTTCAATTTACTCTTGATACGGTCATGGGCGAGCAGTATTCGCTAATGGCTCCTACGTATTCTGGTGGCTAACTGACATCTGGTGAAGGTGTCAATGAAGTTACCATTGAACATAGGCCAAGTGGGAATGATAAAACTCAGTGCACAATCGGCAATTTGTCGGATCAGACTAAGTCCACCACAAAGCCCATCGGAGGCGGTAATCTCCGACTGCTCCCCATCGTGGAGGCTCCTTGCCGAAGCACTAAATGACTCTCTCTTAGTTACGACGGGAGCTCATCGGAGGACTACTGTTAGAGGCACGAGTTTCACGCATTCGGAGATACCAATCAAGATATCGTGCACAGTCCTCCACAGCTTGTCCCACCACCAAATGGTATGGGCGCTCAAGCACCAACTGGCGGAGGCGAACGAACTGATAGACGTCGATCAGTTAATTCACCTACCTTGAGTCTCTTCGTCTTCTCTTCTAAAGAGACAACAACCAAGATGCTGGGAAACGTAGCCTTGATATCAGGCTCCCCGACGTAGATCATTTTGATCCGCTCTATGATCTCATCAAGGGAAAGCGCTTCAAAAAATAAAGAGATTTTAAGGTTAAGAAATAGACAACTAAATAAACTATACTGGTCGGGATTCACAGGTCTTACCTTCCCACGTATCCGTTATTGCCTCATCACGACCTACGTATCAGAGTAGGGAAAGTGATCGGAGCCTCAAGGGACTAATCCGACGCATGGAGAAGTCCCTAACCACGTGCCAAGTAGTTAAACCCTTAGCACTGAGGTCTTAGATTGCCTCAATACATCTTTCGACCCTTCCCTCCTTCTTCATGGTTGACCGCCAGTTGGGGTTCTCGCTCGCCAATCTGTCGGCGAAGTAAAGGCTGTCATCATTTGTGTCCGTCATATAGAACTAGCTTTTCTTCCATGACGACCATGAGGACTTCGAGTACATTCTGATGTATTCATTGGCCTTCTCGTCATGGAGGCACAGCGAGCACTCCCCAGGTCCAGCCATAGACTTCCCCAACCTCGCCATCTTGTAAAAATACTTGAAGACCTTCAGATTTGATCGAATCCCCAGGCACGCCTCGCAAAAGTAGACGAAGATGCTGAGGTTGGCGATTGAGTTGGGGGCCAGGTTCACTAGCTCGACATCATAGTACTCAAGAACTTGGGATAGGAACTTGTGTACCGGAAATCTGAGCTCGCACTCAATATAGACAAAATAAACAAACATTTCCCCTTCTTCCCTGATTGGATAATGCTCTCCGGCTGCTCACCTCCACTGGATCAGATTCTTATCAGGAAGCATCCTGACCTCCTCCAAGCCTTGAGCTTCTTCTTGCTTAGATTAGAAGCCAATCACTTGGTGATCGAATCCGACATTTTGGGATTTTTTGTGAGTGAACAAGAGGTCTGAGACGGCTTTGAGCGAGAGGATGCAAGGAGGTCGGAGGAAATTCTTCGTGAGAAGATGAAAGGGGATTCAAGGAAGAACTAAGGGTGTAAGAACCCTAAAGCTGTGTGTACTGGGGATTTTATAGCCGCAATTCCTTAACTGCAATCGGGAGTTACCCAAAGTCCAACAGACACAGACCTTTTTTACAACAGATAGAAAAACTCTTTGGTTCCCAAGGTAGTTTCTCAACTTCAAAGTGAATACAGACCATCTCATTTCTCACAGCATTAAATGAGGGCCTGCCTGATATGATTTTTTCATCGGAGGATGGTTCACACGACCAATTCATTTAAAGTTTGGGGGCTAGCTGACGAGAATTAAAATCTCTATGTATTACTTTAATACATAATTAAAATACCATATGCCTTCATGGTCGTAACCCCTAAGCTAACGACCCCTATGGTCGTAAGGATTCCAGAGGTTACATAATGGGTACCCTGGTCAGATGAGATTCTGTATCCAGTCCCCGACCAAATAACGACTCGTAGAAGCAATGAACTAGCATCTGGATCTAACTCCAAGTATATTCTTTACCGTGTGATGAATGGAACAGATGTCATATTTGCTCCATACCACATGATGTTTCATGGTTTTAAGACACTGACAATAACCACTGTACGGTTTAGTGTCTCACAGAGACCAACCGACGATCAGTTATTGTTTCATTAATTGTAAGTAACCCTCCGATCGGACGCATCACTTCCAACTCGTGTCATCTCTAGGAGTAACTGTCACTCCTTCGATGGTTATTTAAATATAGAGCACGAAGGAACAAGGGCATCGGATTGAAGCATCACAATCGACATTAGATTCATGTTTCAAATCTGATTCAATAACATAGCAAGTATTACGCTCAGTGTAATTAGGATTAGTCCACTACCTTGTCGAGGGCACCCCCTATAAGGATCCAATTCATAGCAATAAAGAGCAATCCCATTCTCTCCCAAAAAAACTCTTCGTCATTTTCCTCTATTTATTTCGTAAGATCGACGACTCGATCGTCGACAAGACCAAAACCAAGGTTGGTTATATTTTACTATAGAGTGGTGCAACCATAATTTATAGTTTTGCAGAACAGACTATTGATTGTAACTTTAACCACCTGGAGATAGTTGCAAAATATTAGCAGCCTGAAAGGTTTTGATAAGATATATCCAAAAGGCATAGGACTTTGCAACTAGTATTACCCCCATATCCTCTACAAGGAAAACCAACTTGTGTTGCACAATCAAATAGTGCTAGATAAGTTAAGCATGTTACTCTTGTATTTATCTTAAAATCTCCATATGAGTAATAGGATATTTGTATTTAAGACTCTGCATTGTGATAATCCAGTTGATTTGATCACAATATACATGCCTATATGCATTTTTGAAAAATATATGAAAGGTATTAGAGCAACAAGACTTCAGAGGAAGTTGTCTTTATTGGAGCATATGCTAAAACACTGATTGTCATACTTGAGATTTTAAAAATCTTAGTCAAACCTAGAAGGTGTTGATACGATAATTACTACTTAATTTCACCCTTAAGGTTTTACTACTTAACAATTTAGATCCAATTGGTCAACAATGCAAAGATCATGAAGATCATGAATAGATCTTGATAATCATTACTAAATCCTCAAGATATGCTGGCTATCTGTCAAATCTCTACAATATTAAATCTCTGAATGGATTTATATTACTTTGTCGTGGTGCAAACGTCTAATGGCGATTATACACTACAACACCTGTCATCACAGACGGTTCTAAACCCTCATCACAGACAGTTTCTGAACCATCCGATTTATTAAGTCTGTGATAACATGCGATTATCACAGACAGTTTTTGAGCCGTCTGTGATAATTCATAACACAGACGGTTCGTATAAATATCTGTCTATGAACTCCACTATCACAGATGGCTTAGACCACGAAACCATTTTTGATATGTCAGCCATCACAGACGACTTCGTCCACGAAACAGTCTGTGATATGTTGGCCATTACAAACGGTTGTGTTTACCAACCGTCTATGACGGCTACATATCATAGACGGTTGGTCTACAGAACTGTCTGTGATAGTAGGCGTTTACAGACGGTTTATACCACAAAACCGTATGTGATAGTTCGCTCTATATATAGAAATTTTTCTGTTTTTCAGCTAGCCTCAAGAAATTCTAGCCATTCCCTCTGAAAATAATATGCAGATAACAGATACAAGCAAATACACAAATACATAGATATATCACAGATACACACATATACAACAGATAAACAAATTGACAGATTGATTATAGATGAATTGTCACAATATTTTTACAACATGTTTACACAGATACAGTTAGAAAATATTGTTTGTCACTACAATTTGTATTCAGTTGCGTGAAACTCTTGTTTTGGGTGAATGACCTCCATCTTTAAGAAGGTGGTGATCTGTCCTCGAATTTTAGAGAGTTCGTTCAGTTGGACTGTACTTAAAGGGATGTTGATGCCCTATAGCTAGGAAGAGTATAGTCATAAGCACTTACATATATTAATTGATAAGTAGGAAATAATTACTGTGAGATTGACAAACCTCTGGATCCTTGGGCCTACCACCCATGATTTCTTGCATATGGCAGCAAACATAGAATCCACATACGTTGCTCTGTAGCTGCTGGTGGCACTGCAAAAATAGAAATACATACAAAGGTTTGTTCATCTTGAGAGGCAATATAAAGTAGTGTGATATAGGATTATTGTGTACAAGCAGGTACTGGAAATTTCATCACATGTTGCAGTGTGGTGTTCCCTTCCATGTGTCTCTCTCCTATGGCAATGTACGCGGCGAACAACCTACGTGATTCAAAAAAGTTAGACTCAGCCATCGCAAACGAAGGGTACATACAGTTATTTATGGATGAAATGAGTTTACCTGTCGATTAATTGTTACACAAGTGTGAAGTCGTGCTGGCTCTTGATTAGGGAATAATAGTATATTACCTTGTTCCACTTTGGTACAATGACAATTAGAATCCAGTGCCACCTACACATGTATGCCGCCATAGTCCTTAAAACTAATTTCGTGTTGCATATGAAGTACAAATCAATGAGTATAGCAATGAGTGAAGCACTTACCCCTGGTTGTAGGGTACAAGTATGTACTCCTTGTCATTGTGAGCATGCAGTCTCGTTGTTACATAATCCTTGTTGTAGGATGCATCGTTGTTGATGCATTGCTTAGAGATCAAGTGTGGGTCGAGAAAACCGACCGGTTCTTTTGTTCGTTTAGCTTCCATGATCATGTGTCTATACATAAGCAAGGAGTTATGGCATTTATCGGTATTACATGAATGTAAACTGTTGTTGTACACACTTACAGTGTCTAGCATCTTAAAAGTGAGGCGTCGAGGTTGAATAGACTGAACAAGTTGTCGAAGCCCACCGCGAAGAAGCCAGGCTCGTGGAGAAAATGCCCCGCCATGTACTTGAGGTGAAACCCGTAGGGTGTTCTGTCCTCGTCTTGTTGGTATTTTCCATGAACAATGCATGCAAACTCTAGGCACCCATTCCAAGGCTGACTAAGAGCGTATCTAGGACCAACGGCTTTCCTAGAGAGAATGTCATGTGCTTTTGAGGCGCATTTTTTTCTTCGATTTGGTCTTGCTGACACGCTGGTATGTGTTCTTCACGGAAGACGAATGGGCACATGGGGAGCCGATATGGCGGCCTGCCGACGCGGATCAGGTGCACGTGGGGACATCGAAGGGTGGGTCAGAGAGGCCGCAGACAGTAGATGGTCGTGTGGAGAGGCCAGCTGTTCATGCTGGGTAGATGCCGGCACGAAACGGTCCAGGGCGATGTCCCTCTTGGGCCACTGGACGAATGTGTGGACAGCATACCCTAGTGTCATGATCTCTTTGTTTTGGGCTTCTACAGTGGGACATCCCTGAAAACATCATGTACCATGTCCACCTAGACCTTCACGAAACCGGTCCCTAGCTGGGCACCATGCACCAGCGTCCCTAGCGGGCATGGATACACCATCCCCCACTCAGCATCAACGGGAACGGAGACAACAAGCCTGACTGTGAGGTTGCACGGCATGGGCTCATACATAATGATACACGATTAGCTAAGGCGTCCAACATGTCTATCTATGTAGCATTCCAGAGATGTACATTACCTAGATATTGTCGATAGGTAATTGGACGTCGCTATGTTCAGAAAGTGGCGTGGATGCACAACTACTCTGACATTGAGGAGGACTGACTCCCAAAATAACTGGAGCGGTTTGCTACTGTTTGAGGACTTCATCCAGTTTTTCCTCTAACGATGCTATCTGTCCTTGAAATTCTACATAAAATTATGGATGAATCTCTTCTTTCAACCGTTCCTCACACTCGGCCTTAGATTTCTTCCTACTCCTATACGCCTCGGAGTCGTGTGGGAATCCCTGCATTCAAGGTACGTAAACCCCAAGGCCTCGCGTGCGACCCGGGTGCTCCTTGTTCCCTAGGGCCGTGGATAATATATCCCTCTCCCTGACTGCTTCGAAGGAGCCTTGGGAAGATTTAGTATTCAATGTTTGCTGCAAGAGTCCATCATGTTATTTTAGACCCTATGAAGTTATGGACTTATTAACAACTAGGTAGTTTAACATATCTTACCAGATGTTAGGACACTTCTTTGTTTGCCGAGTTTATGAAAGAGATGGCACCTGAAGACGTGGTTGATGACCTCGCTCTTAACTAATTTCAAGCGCACTCATCTGTGATCCCGACAAATAGTGGGGAGGCCTCCCACCAGATTGCCTCCTCGTCCTCCCTCCTCCATCGAGGGACTTTACCCGCGTACCCAGCAGTGCTGAGTCTGTGGAGGTGAGTGTTTTGTTTCTGGATAGCCTTGTGTGCCGCACTTTGCTCCTGAAATTCGACCGTCGTCTTCATCCGCACAAAGGTGTCCCATGTATCTGGTGACACGAAAGGACCCCAACGGGAGTGACCTCCATGATGGTCATTCAGCCCTCAAACCTTTTCGATATTCCTCTGTCATCTCGCTTATGTACCCCTTTTATTGGAGCACCAGACGCATTCGGCGACATCGATGACGTAGATGAAGACTGTGCGGACAACATCTCGCTTACTTGTTATATATGCAAACTTTTCAACAAAAGACAAAAGAAATTTTTCTTGATTGAAAATTTTCTTGTCTAAAACTAGGAATGTAATGCAGCTCAACATAGGAAAAAATCCACAAAAATGTACAATATAGCTTTGCCACCTCACTTCCCCACACAAATCTCAAAACATCTAGAACCCTAGGATTATGATTGTACATGCAAGCACTTATAGAATGTCCATACTCCATACTCTATTATGCATACCAAGAACTACAAGCCCAAATGCATATAGACAGTGCAGCAGCAGATAACCATCCAAACAATCCGCATGATGTTACACAAAACAAATTATGCAACTTTTTGATGAAGCACACAACAAACAATATCACAATACTATATTAAAACATGTAATCTCATGTAATATCCTCTTGTGTAACGTCTCCTAAAACTAGGTTTGGTCGACGAAGACTCACCCAAGGTGAAGCCCGGGAGGTCGGGGACGACGGCGTGGAGGACGGGGGTTAGGGCATCGAGGTCGGGGGCACTCGAGTGGGGAAGGGGACGAACGAGTGAGGAGTAAGCGCACTGGGGAGGGGGACGGGCGAGTGAGGAGTTAAGGGTGCAAACCCTTGCGGAGCCCTACTAATAAAGGGATATCATAAACGGTTCTATTAAATAACCATTTGTAATAAGTATCACAGACAGTTACATAATATAATCGTCTGTGATATGTGATCATATCACAGATGGTTCTATTTTAAAAACATTTTATGATATGCGACCATATCGTGACGATTCTATTTTAGAACCGTCTATGATATATATCACAAACGGTTTGTTCCACTAAACCGCCTGTGATAGTTCCTTCTATAGCTAAAAAATATTCTGTTTTTCGGCTAGCCTTAGAAAATGCTAGCCATGCCCTTTGAAAACAAGAAAACAGATACAATCATAGATGGAATAATTTCTTAATTAATGAATCAATTACAATAGAATAATTTCTTAATTACAATGGAACAGTTTCTAAATAACTAGGTGTTCAGCATGTGGGATCATTCCTCTTGGCTATTTCCTTCAAAAAAAAATAGCCCTTCACGATGATCCTTTCCATCTTTCTTACGCTCCTCCAAGTGCCAACGCAATAATCTTGCCTCCTTTCAGTTTGCAAATAAACGCTTTAAACGAAGAATTATAGATAGATAGCACAACACCTTAGGAGGAGGTCCTTGCTTCACCTCGATACACTTGCCGTCATCGGAGTGATTCTTACGCTTGTATCAGGATGCTTTACACACCGGACATACATGCATGTCTGCATACTCTTTATGGTAGAGGATACAATCGTTCGGGCATGCGCGTATTCTTTTTACTTCCATTCCCAATGGAGAAAGAACCTTCTTGGCTTGGTAGGTGGTTCTAAGCAACATGTTTTCCTTCAGAAGAATGTCCGCTAGGAGACCTAACAACACCGTAAAACTCTTGTCGGACCAACCATTGCTTGCCTTCAATTTCAGTAGTTCAAGCACATATGACAACCTTGTGTATTCTGGCTTCTAGCCCGAGAACAAAGGTTTCTCCGAGTCCTCCATTAAGCCCTCGAATTTACCAAACTCTCTCTCACTATAGTTCCCTTCTGCATCGCGTAGCATCTGATCTAGATTGTCATCGTGCGACCTATCCTCATCGAAAGCACAGTCCACATCCGGTATATCGTTGTCTCCCTCTATGATGTTACTATCTTCCTGTATAATCTGCTCTTCCCCGTGACTGATCCAACAAGTATACCCTGTTTTGAAACCCCTTAGAATCAAGTGCGCTTCGATCTACACTGAGTTGGTAAACATCTTCAGATTATCGCAATCAATGCATGTACAGTACATAAATTTCATCCTCTTCTTCAACATATCATGTTCGGCAGCTCTTTTAAAAGCAGACACACCATCAATGTACTCTTCACTCACATGGTTCTCAACGTACATCCAGCTTCGGTCCATCTACGCTACGCATGTAACAAGTTAATATTAAATTCTATTAATGCTGCTATAGCTAGCTAGCCATTACACTTACACATATCATTCACCTTAAATTGTCCATCTAAAGTAGCTAGCTACAATAATATATATCAAGAAAAATATATTGAAGTAGACTAGGAGTAATGAGACCCATTCTTAAATTGGTGCAAACTACCAAGCTAGATCTAAATCTAGATCTAAACCTAGCTATCATCTCTCTTGATTATAATGCATATAATTAGAAGCAAATACTAACCTTAGATCACCAAGAACAAATAGATCTATAAGCATACATGTAAATCTGCGGTATGCTTTCACCAAACACCCCAAATCTAATGGAGAGGGAGGATGAAGAAACAGAGCCGCTCGGGATGTATCGCTCACTGCAGACATGTCTATCGGGATGCACCGGTTATTTAATAATAGAGTACATATCACAGACACTTCCAACCACAAATCGTCTGTGATACAAAATTATCACAGACGGTGCTTGTTAAGAACCATCTATGAATTATCACAAACGGTTCAAATTAAAAACCGTCTGTGTTGTCTGCAATTATCACAGATGTTTCCTATTCCAAAACAATATGTGATATACGACCATATCACAAACGGTTTGTTCCACTAAACCGCCTGTGATATTTCCTTCTGTTGCTAAAAAATATTCTGTTTTTCAGCTAGCCTCAGGAGTAAATATGTATGACTTGTTTTTCACATAGAAGACAGTGAGATAAACATGTTATTCAGTAAATATGTTCAACATAGACAATAACTTCAACCCTAAACTGGATTTTTTTATATCATTTTTTGTATTTATATATGGCCAAACAGCGTGGCCAGTTGCTTCTCACAAAATATTTTAAAAAGTAGAAATAAAAAGATCAAGTTTTTCTAGCGGCCCAAGTAGGCTGCTATCCCCATCTTCAAGACTTCGTCGGCATCAGAGGGTTCAGGATCAGTGTAGGTAGCTCGAAACACGTCCAACCGTTGACGCGATCGTTTGAGGGTTGGCCAAAGATGCTCCGACTGAAGAATCAAGTCGAATTATGCCCATAGGCTCTCTTCTCTTGCTCGAGGGGTCTCGGCTTGGTAGACTCGGTCGCCCGCCGTCTCAATGTAGCATGCCATGCGACGGTAATCCTCTTGGAGATGTGCAATGTCGTTCTAGAGGACTACATTGATGACGTGGTTAGCTCGTCGGAAGCTGCATGTAGACCATCCAGAAGACACGGCAAAGGAGGTCATCTATACGGCGGAACGTTGTCGTCATGTGCCCCGGCATAACCTCTGGCGGAGGAGGGAGGACAATGTTGGCACAGTGTCCTTCCGCAGCATTCTCCAGCGTACGGTTGGAAAGGTGCTCGTATAGGATGGCCAGGTAGGCCATCAATACCGACGACAAGGATGAGTAGTGAGACATTTCTTTAAAATTATATTCATTTGTGCTTGAGAGTAGAGTGATGTGGGGATTCATCTTCGGTGGCAGATGATCATTTTTATAAAACAAGGATTAAATTCGGCACCTAAGATGAAGCGACACATCGGGGAGCCGAAGTGGCATTGATGTGTTTAAGAGATACATATCACAGACACTTCCAACTACAAACCGTATGTGATACAAAATCCCAAACGGTTCGGATTAAAAACTGTTTGTGACATCTGTAATTATCACAGACAGTTCTTGTTAAGAACTGTTTAATTCATAGATGGTTCTTATTAAAAATCGTCTGTGACGTCTGCAATTATCACAGACCGTTCATATTAAAAACTGTATTTGATAATTACGTATCACAGACGGTTATAGCCATCGCTAGTAATATAGATGGTCACGCTGGTAAAACCATCTATGATAATTCCAACACTGACAGATTCTGGGGAACCGTCTATGATGAGGCGTCTAGTATAGCCTTCTCTATAGTAGTGATACAAGCAGACCTTGGCAGCTATTTCTACCAACCACTTATATATTATAGCACTAGATGAAGCCTCACTTGAATGAGTTTGGTTCAGATGTGTGATTAACAACATCCAGAAGTTTTGTAGCATTAATACCATCAATACCCCCTAAATATCTATGAAGATAATGCTGCTTATATCACACAAATGCAAATGGGTTATGTCAAGAGCAACATCACGAAGCATATTGCTCCTAATTTTTTCTATCCTCATGAAATCCAAAAGAATAGTCAGGTGAAGATCCTGCAAACAAAGTCTTATGAAAATCCAGTTGATTTATTCATTAAGTATCTGCCTGCATCCAATTTCTAAAGATGCATTCATGGCATTGGAATGAGATGGTTTAAAGAGTTATAGAGTTCAGGGGAGTAAATCTCTAGATCATAACCCGTATAAAATCACAAAGATTTATCCAAAATCTTGAAGATTAGATCTCAGAGATAAAACATTGTACTATTTTTCTTGGTGAGTTTTCCTGAAGTTTTCTCATATGAAGGTTTTTAATGAGACAACAAGTATAATACAACTTACGAATCCAATATACTCTTTTCTCCATTCCCTTTTTCCCAATGGGTTTTCAGAAGAAGTTTTTGATGAGACATTTTCATATAATTGTCTATTGGCCAAGGGGGAGTGTTACGAAACCTAATTATAGGCAAAAGACTAAACCGGCCCTAGAGGGCTTTCACCTCTTTGGGCTATAAATATAAGAACCCTCCATGTACAAGAGACTGATAGATGAATAAAGATGTTGTATCTCCTCTATATATTGTCTCTCTCTTTGCAATTATTGTGTGATTAATCTAGCCTACTGGGACAAAATAGCGTGTGTTGTCAACTTCTAAGACTTTCACGACAAATATATGAAATAGTTTAATTTGAAACAGGGAAATTATTATAGTAGATTTTAATTCTATATCATTATGTTTTTAATATTTTTGCCACAATATAGCTAGAAGAAGTAATGATCCAAGTAGGGCTGGAAAAATAGCCCGAGGCTCGTGGCTTGACTCAGCTCGTCACGGCTCGGGCTCGGCTCGTGAATTTTCGAGCTGAGCCGAGCCGTCTGTCCAGCTCGCTGAGAAAACGAGCCGAGCCCGAGCCAGCTCGCGAGCCGCATTTGGCTCGGCCCAGCCCAGGCCCAGGCGCACATCGGCGACATCGCTTTTAACCCCGGCCGGCCCCGATCCCCTCTCTCCCCCAGTCCTCCGATTCATTCCCCTCCCCATCCCCTTTCTGCCTCTCCCCCGATCCATTCCCCTCCCGGCCTCCCCCATCCGCCTCCGCCACCGTGGGCGACCTCCACCAGCGACGGACCAGCATCTCCACCGCCTGGTCCTCCTCCGCCCTTGCCAGCACCTCCACCCGCCGCCGCCTACACGGCTACACCCTCAAGCTCGCCTCCGCCTCCCACGCTCCCTTTTCCCCTCCATCTCCCTCGTCTCCGACCGCCGACCTCCCCAACGACCTACCACCTCTCCACTCCTCCGCGCTCCGCTCCCTCCCCGTCGCCGTGCGTCGCAGGCAGCCTGGTCCTCGTCGACCACCGAGGCGTGCCTGTCGAGGCGTCGACCTCGCCGACCCAGCGTGGGCGGATTCCGCGAGGGAGACGGCACGCTGTGTGGAGGTGGAGGCGTGGAGCTGCAGCTACGGCCTGCGGGTGGAGGCTGGGAGTCCGGGACGTGCCGCACCGTGCGGGTGGGTCATGGTGGAGAACATGGTGGCCCTCTACTCCGCTCCCGGTGTTGGTGACGACGCCGATGCGGAAGACGCGAAGTGGCAGACGGCAGTGGAGGAGCAAGAGAGGCCCTGCTCTGTGAATCTGTGATTCTTTGCTGTGCCTGTGAATGTGTGATGCTTGCTGTGAATGTGTATTTTGCTTTGCTGTGATGTGATCATGTGAATCTGTGATTGTTGTCTGAGAAAGAACCAGGAGGAACACGAACACCTAGAGCTTGGCAAGCTCGTGAGCCCGATCGAGCTGGTTCCGAGCCTCCCGTCTGGCTCGTTTCAAAAACGAGCCGAGCCGAGCTTACTGTTCATTCGAGCCAGAACGAGCTTGGCTTGGCTCGGCTCGTTTCCAGCCCTAGATCCAATCCAAGGATTGTATTTGGAGACTGTTTGAACGGTCCAACGGTCCAAATGACAAGTAAAAGAGAATAGAGGTATTTGCATTGATTTCAATTTGACGTGTTGTGATATTTGCAGTTTGACAGACGTCTCAGTGAGTTCATGAACTTAATAACAAAGATTCGGGAGCCATGTGCATCTAGGCTTGCTTCAGTACTTCTGGACAATATTCCTAAATGTTTGTATTGAAGGGAAAGTCTGGTACCAATAGCCGTAGTAATTCTAGCTTTATGACCCTTAAAGGCCGGTCCGCCTAACAAAGAACACTCTTGATACAGGGTGCTCGATCTTCAGTTCTTTACAACGTAGGATCAAATATATACACCGTGTAATCACATGAACCGACGACGCTAACCACCGTGAATACAACAATCTGCGACAAATATATTGGCAAAACCACATGCTTGAACCCTGCTTCGAATCTCCGGTCCGCGCCTTTCATCGACCTCGTTCCCGACCCAGTGCTTGCTTGTGGTTTGCTAACAGAGGAGTGAAGGCAATTTTCTTGACGTTTCGTAGCCGCCAGGGATACACAATTAGTCTGACGGTTTAAATAAAGACTAACGTGAAACTGTGTTATTTTGACGGTTATTTGCATCCCTGTCACGGAAAATGAGTATTTTTCCTGATGGCATAATGAACTTGTCACTGAAATTAAAGTTCCTGATGGTTGGATGCGGCCCGACAGTAAAATTACTGGCCGTCAAGAAACGTCATAGAACTGGTAATGACTCGTGATGCAGCGAAGTGTTAAGGTTAGATGGATATTTATACATCAAAATTGGCTACATGACATTGGAATTTGGTGGCACTTTCCGTGTGACACCCAAAAATTGTGTCTTTCCTTTAGGATACTACAATTTTGTAGCTCTTTGTGGTAAAACATTGAGTCTATTCTAATAATATTATTTATTGTTTCTGATAGAGAAACAATTCTTCATGCCCTTCTCTTCTTCCTAGTACATTCTTCATATCCCCTGGTTCTCTCTCCCCAACTCCTCACTCTCACTTTCTAATTTTCTTCTCTTTCACACGTATCTGATGCCCTCCACAGTCACTGGCATGAAGACCTTCCCCGTCACGCGTTTTCTTCTCTCACACCACACTAGCAACAATACACAAGGTGGTGGCGGCTCGTAAATCCAAGCAAGCGGCGTCGACAGCCAAGAACCACAACCGAGCACATCAAACCATAGGCGTGGGTGAGTGAATGCCCAGGTGCGAGGCAATCGGGCAGAGATGGACTGAAGGCGATGCACGGTGGCTGGGAAGGTCGACGGAGGCCAAGATAGGAAAATTAACCTAGGGTAGGATGGGAAGGGTGTGAAACATATTTTGACTTGGATTTTGGAAAGGCTCACCTGTTTAGGAGATCGAGCTCGGCGACAACGGTGGAGCTCGGGAAGCGATAATGGTGGCTTGCGCGCTATGTCTCGGGCTACTCTAGTGGTTGTGGTGCGACCGGTCCGTGTACGTGATGCGCTTCTCCTTGTTGGACGCGATCTGGACGAACTCTGGTAGTGGCGGTGGCACTGGAAGCTAGAGCAACTCGTACACCTGGATCAGCACGTACACCGGGCTGGTAGTCTGAGTAGGTGGGGAAGACTTGCTCCTTCTTGGTGAGGATGGTGGTGTTCCTCGGGATCAAGACAGTGATCAATCCTCACTCTTCTTGCTGTACCTTCTTGTTTGCCCTCTCCGCTCAAGATGGCAACCTGGAGGATGGCACCGTAGGCAACAGCCTCATCGGGGTTGATGTTCTTACAGAGCTCCTTGTCGTCGAAGAAGTCCTAGAGAAGCTGTTTGCACCCTCAGAAATCCTAGTGGAGTCACCAACTAAGACAACCACTACAAGAAAAGGGGTTTTTCCCCACAGTCGAAAACCGTCAGGAAAATAGAAAAAATCGTCAGGTTTTATTTTCCTGACGGTTAACCGTCAGGAAAATCCCCTCATGTCTGGGTGGTCGGGAAAATCTAATTTGTCTGACGGTTAACCGTCAAGAAAATATTTGCTGACGGGCGAAAACCGTCAAGAAACATTAACTCGACGGTTACGCAATAACCGCCAACAAAAATCATTTTCGTGACGGTTTACGCGTCAAGTTAATGTGTTTACATGACGGGGGCATCGCTATCATTAAGTATATAAACCCGACGGTTTTTGTATTACCGTCAACAAAAATCTTTTTCGTGACGGTTTCGGCCCGTCAGGTTAATGTGTTTACATGACGGGGAAACCGTTACTGTCAAGTATATAAAACCTGATAGTTTTCCATTACCGTCAACAAAAAGCATTTTCGTGACGGTTTTGGCCCGTCAGGAAATTGGTTTTCGCGGTGTCAAACCAACGCCAAAATGACTCAGTTCCTGTCAACAAAATTATGATTCTAGCAGCCCACTAGCAAAAATTGTCAATTCACATATTCATACACATTCACGTATCATATAATTCACAATACACATCCATACATCATATAATTCACAATACACATCCATGCATTACTCCATACACAAATAAGAAGTTCAAGCTTATCATTTCAAGCTCAATACCATCCATAAGGTTCACTTGTAGAAAGCAATCCGCACAAAAGACATCTAAAAGTCCAGTACTACCACAATACACCTAAAGACTAATATCACATACAAGTCATGTAAGTACATCTAAAAGTGCAAAGAATACCATGTTCAACTATTCAAAAGAGCTAGCAAGACACCATCAAAGTTCATGTAGACAATTAGTTGCATCCGTCATGTTGATGTTGTTGATATCATCGTTGTTGCCGCCATTAATGTCAGCATTGCAGTTGTCGCCATCAGTGTTAGCATCATTGCCATCAATGGCATTGTCATCCGGTGCTGAGCCCACATAGGAGGATCCACCCGATCCGATCCTTCCTCAGAAGATGAATAGAGTAGGCAAGAATAACTAACTAGGTTAATTCGACAAAGATGATCATATTGCCATTAGCTCTAATAACTAACTAGTAAAAGCGCTTCGCTACCACCAGATAGACAAAGTGTTATAGTAAAATAAAGAATCATTTATGTATTCCGCTGTTGTATTTTTCGGGCAACACGGTATATCTATGCAGTCTTAAAGGCGTTAAGATTGTTTAAGGTAGTAATGACAATAACAATGGAACCAACTAAAGTATACCAGGGTGTTCTAGCCGGAAATAAAAGAAACAGGCACCAACTGACCTACTCTAACCTTGATCATGACTTTGTGCCTCTTTGTTCTCGATAGTAAGTTTGGAAAGTTGTGATCTTACATACGGAGTGTATTTGCTACTGCTTGTACCATAATAACTCGCAGTTGTATGTAGTATGTTTAAAGGATATTAACTTCTCTTACACAAAAACTGTACCTACATTAGTTCTACGTATTTTTTAGTTATGGGCTTAATGAATGGAGGTCAGTAAGATGTGGCAACAAAACGATACAGTGAAATTTCACCACCTAAATATGTGAAATAGTCGATAAAAAGTATGTACGAAACACAAAATGGGTTAGTTCGCCAAATTTACGTAAAAGATGTTTTCATGAGACAAGAAAAACCAACACAAGCTTTAAATGATTAAGCTTGAAAAGGCTTTGTATGTAAGAGCCAGCTGTGTCACATATCAAAGACTTATCTATTATCTTCAACTCTGTTGAAAACAGGTAGATTATATGCATGCTTTAGAATCAAGAATGTGTTATGTACTTTTGTGAGTCGACATTAGCAACAAGAAGTCAAGCGCATCTGTCTAATAGGATATTTCTTTGCGAGGTCTTTCGACTACTTGAGCTATTTCAGTTCGGAACGAAGGAATATCAACGTTAATAAATTACATCTACAATTTGTTCTCTATCATAGAATTTCGGCATAGTTTCCACTTGGACAAATGACAGTTAAACATCCACAGTTTGTGGAATTCTCGTTGTGTCAACGTATCTACAAATAACATTTGAAGGTTATAGCCAAGATAGTGAGCAGAGCATGTACCCTTCCATCCATTGCCTTGACTTTTCTCAAGGCCCTCTTGTGATGAATATTTTACAAAACCAAATCCCTTTGGCCTTCCAGTTTGGTTGTCTCTCACCAATTGAGCTATATTTGATAAGATACACAAAGCAACATGAAACTAAAGTATTTCCATGGAACCAACATAACCAACTCCAAGTATCAGTAGGAAACAATAATGTAGATTTCCAATTGCCCTGTGGTAAACAGTATGAGACAGGCCCTAAAATAGCATAAATAAAGTACCTTCCTCTACGGCGCCAAATGGTGAAAATACGTTTTTAAGTTCTTCCTCTGTTGTGTAAAATGATAACCCTACAAAAACCCAAAAAGAATTAATCAATGTTACATGTGGTAGTTCCATTACAGAATCAGGAAGCAAAATCACACAAAATATTGGTACATAATCCACTATGAACAGAATTTGTACGGCTTCAGTGTGCACAAATGGTAGAGCATCTATGGATATGTTACAATGACGAGGTAAACTCTAAATACATACAAGAATGTTATTTGTGTTGTACTTGAGGTCCATGGCAACTAATGGGCATCTCCCAAGCACAACGATTTCTAGTAAGTTGAGTTAGAGATGAAAACAATGATTTCACCACGTAAATTTCTTCCAAGAGGAAAAAGCACCGAGTACAAGGGCTACAAAAATTTCGAGGTAACAAAGACAATCGCCTACTTTTCGCCACAAGCAAGTTGTCACTACAAATGGTATCACAGAGAACAAAACATAAACAGTAAGCACTAATTGTGTTTACACTTTACACACATAATCAATCAAGATCGTCAAACTACATAAGCTTTACAACCAGGAGATGGTCGGTAGCCTAGTATTATGACCAACGACTTCTATAGGCTATAATCAAAGCTCATACAAGATGGCAAAAGACACAAGCCAATCTAGAAAGCACCTGTCGCTCCTTTGTTACAATCCAAAGGAATCATATTCTCAAAGCACCGACATCGAGTAGCAGACTCAACATCCTCTCGCATGCAAAAGCAAATATTCGCAAGGGTAAAATCAAAGTCAAGGCCAACAACCGATGCTCAATTCATCTACCAAACCCCCAAAATGGCAAAATCACATTCCTCCTAATCTAATTGGTGGGCGCTTCCGTATACCTCGTCGGCGTTTGCGTCAATGCCTTCTTTGTTCTCTCCAATCTCCATGCACTTTGCAGAATAAAGACGTGTTCGTGCATAGGAGAGGCGCTGGGTTTGTACGGCACGCCTCTGGGAGCTCCGATTCCAGTACATCAAGTGCCAATGAAAGAGCCCGTGCCATTTAGAAATTGACAATCTATAAGATGACAGGGATAGGCAAATACAAACCGAAGGCTTGCAAATGATCAACGAACAGAGAAGTTTTTCAAGCACGTATGAACTGATGGCCAAATACAAAGGCAACACCCATGTCATGGAAAAAGATTATAGATTAAGCAAGACGCCGTTGTTGCTCATTCAGAACCTGTTCTACAATATTATGCTAGATTCCAAGAAACAGTAAGAACAAACAAAAATTGAAGTATATATCTATCTGCAATCTCTAATACAAACATCAAAACATTGTATCACAGTATCACTCTTATTACAAAATTCAATAAATATACCCATCAGTTTTGGAATTTGGACGGCAGTTGACGACGTCCTCAAAAAGAAGTGTGATTAGATTGGGTGCTTGTTAGGCTTCTCTGACATAACCAAACATATGCACCCTTCATACACCTGCACCCCTTCACATAGTAAGAGCAATCGGCATATGGCTCAAGAAATAGCACGAGCCGAAACCCACAACAGACTGGGGGTGGATATCAACAATCAAGATTTCAGTTATACCGAAGTCTGGTCGTATTAATGGCTCTATGCCTGACAACAATTTGTTAAGCCAAACTATAGGAAAATGACATCATGCTAACACTTAGGCATGCTAGACCATTTCAATCATTTATAGAGACAATATAGTGTATATTATGTACCTTTTTTTGTTTTCCTGAAATAACAAAGACCCAATATAAAAGAATGATTTGCAAAAAACGTGTATGTATATGCATAGAACCTCGCCCATACGATTTACCAACAACTAAATGGGAATCTATAACATCCCGCAATAGGTTTGCATAGTATGTAATCGCATCTTAGCAACATGGATTAGCTAGAACTGCAACCTATCAATAGCACAAATAATGCAGATATACAAATTCCAAAAATAGCTTTGCTATAGTAGGTTCTCAAAGAATTTCTTGATACATATGAAGTAATTATTAGAAGAGTTCCATATGGCGGTGTAATCACAAAGGCATATCAAGTTTACGATACATGCAAAATTCCCACGGAAATGCAGGTTTCTGAATCTGTAATCTGTGAATAAGAATGGAAAATAACCCACCAACTGATTTCTTTTGCTGCTCTAAGACCCTCCTCAAGCCTTTCAAAGAATCCGATTACAAGTAATTCATGGTGAACCTACATGCATGGAGAAAAGAAGGTTAAATGATATAACCACAAACAAAATCATTGGAAAACTTCCTGCTTACCCATTGAATTTAAAATCAAGGAAACATCGGAGCAATCAATTTCACTCAACATTTTGCCCTAGCAGATCTATTCTCTTGCTTAAACTAACACAAATGATAGATTTGCATGAGGAATTTCTACTTTAGTAGGGCTGCATGGTATAAGGATGTACATATATCGTGTTTCGTGTCTTTGGTTAAATGATGTAGACCGCTTTTATGGCTCATTCCTCGCATCGCTAGTGCATATATGTCTAAATCCAACTTTTAGCTCATGATTCCATTATTGATTAATTTGGCCTGTTGAATTCAAAAGAATATAGCTGTTTTGATCTATTTTTTCCAAAGATCACAAATGAGAGTTCCATTCCATATATTACCTCATTTAGCCATCACAGAGTACATACAACATTTAGCTCTCAGTTTCTTCATCACAGAGCATTAAGGGGCAAGGGGTAGAGAAAGGGTTTAAAGGGAGGTGTTACCTCAGTATAGCAGTGAAGCAATACCATCAGTAGCACCCACCTCCATGATAGCATTCATGTTTGAGCAAGGCAAAACCCAAATCAGTGAGTAACTAGAACAAACACTAAAATCTGGAAATGAATCTCTTGCATCAAGCCTTAGTAAACAAATCAACTAGTCAGTAAGAAAATAAAAAAGGGGGGAGAGCAGCAGGGGCAAGCGGGCGAACTGGGGCCTAGCCTTAAGGGCCGGGCCGGGCCGCGCACACGTGCGGGGAGGAACCGGAGGCGGTGGCGGCGCCATGGCACCAGGACCGAGACGGTGAGAGCCGGCGGCGCTGGAGACTCGACCAGGGGAGCTGGACCGAGGCGAGCCGAGAGGAGGACGAGCCGGGGAGGCGGCGCCGACGCAGCGCTGTGGGGAGGCCCAGGGCCAAAGAGAGAGGGAGGCGCAAGTGAGCCCCGCGCCATGGGCCGGCGGCACCTAAGGCCGGGAGTGGCACCGGCGCGACCAGAGAGGCGTGGGGCTTGGCCGTGAGACCGAGGGGAACGCAGCGACGGCGGTGAGTGTAGACGAGCAAGCGGCGGCGGCGCTTAGGTGCCGGGTCAACTGAGGGAGGAGCACCATGGGGATTCGCTAGAGAGATGGAGGAGGTAGAAGAGAGAGAAAACCGGAGATGGTGCGGAGGCGGCGGGGGAAATGGCGTGGAGAGGCGGCGGGGGGCATGGAGGCGGCGGCGCAATGGGGAGGCGGCGGCGGGTGGAGAGGCGGCGGGGGGGTTTGGAGGTGAAGGCGAAATGGGGTTGGGGGTGGGGGGGGGCGGCGGGAAATGGTGGCGGGGGAGGTAGGGATTTGGGAGAGGAGAATAGAGATGTGCGCCGAATTTTTTTTTCACGTGGTGGGGGAGCGCGCGATGCCAAATTTTCCCCCACGCGAAGAATCTTTTTCACGCGCGCAGACGAAAGCAATTAACTTGACGGTTCTAACCATCAGCAAAATACTTTTTATTGAGAGTTGTATAAAAATAGTCAGCAAAATTCGAATTTTGCTGACGGGGTACTATTCTCGTGACCAAAATAGCAAACCTTGACGGCCGGTGCGGGCCTGTCAGGAAAATTTGTAACCGTCAGGTTTACCTCGTTTTCTAGTAGTGAACATCATGCACGCTGCTCTTGTCCATCTTAATTGGCACCCCTCAGGCACCCCTCCATAGGCTCTATGCACTTCCTGAACAGACCCATGTTGAGCTCCTCGACCTGCCACGGCTGATTTGTCGAGTAGAAGTCAACGAAGTGAGGAGCTAGAGGGGCAAATTGGAGATTTCACGTACTCTCTCCAATTGATTATGATAATAGTATTATAATGATATCAATGTCTTACAGCAGATAACCACAAAATTACAGTGCCCTAAAGCAAAGACACTATTTTTTGATGTCCAATGTAACGAATTTTACCTTATTTATACTGTACTGCTGGAGAGTAGAAAAAAAAGAGAGTTAAAGATTTGGACCGGGATGCCACGGCACGCAGGGGAGTACGTGTGGGTGCATGCGTGATTCGGGAGGCGGAAGTTGTTATTTTGGTCACGAAGACGGAGCGGGCCGTGTGCATGCCACGGCCGGCCAGCGTATGTGTCGGTGGCGCCACGTACGTCTTCGGGTGTTTTCTCGAAGGGTGGCTCGATGCATGGGTTAGCTGATTCTTTGATATAGTTCGTACTATGCATGGATGTCGGCACATGGAAAATCCGCTCTCTGTCTCTCCTACTTACTACTTTTGAGGATATTATTTGGTACACGTGTCCGATATGCATGGAGAAGTCACTGATCCTCATATTTTTGAGGATATTGTTTTGTACACGTGTTCGATATGCATGGAGAAGGCACTGATCCTCATACTGTAGTGGACAGGAGGGCTCAGGTACAGTCGTCCAGAGCAACAATTTCAAATCGACATTTGGTGACATTTGCAGTGTTTGGCGATCGTCGATCTCAGTGCCTTCATGAACTTCAACAATTTAAGATGCCATATCTAGCACGTAGCTGACAATCAATGTAAAACATCCCTAAAGATATTTAAGTGGGAAAGGAAAACGTTTACGAAGCATGCAATACCAAACTTCTGCCGTCACAATTAACAAAGTGCACGACTCATTTGCTCATGGAGGCTTCACTACCAGAAACAGGATGTTTCTCGAGTGCCAAAAATACTCGGGAAACATCTTTTTCGAGTATCACATTCGGGAAAAAATACTCGGAATAGATTAATCGAGATATAAACAGTTTCCCGAGTGTTACACTCGGGAAATATTACTTTACCGAGTGTATAGTTATACACTCGGGAAACTCACACACTCAAAAAAAAAACCCTGCTGAACGGCTTCTCCGCCCGTAACGGGAATTTTTCCCGAGGGTTGACACTCGGTAATATGATGAAAAAACACTCGGGAATGTTTCGAACGTTCCACCGACGAAATCAGGAAAATTGACACCTGGCTGTGTTTCCCGAGTGCATAGCGAAAACGACACTCGGAAAATATTCCGACGAATCCAACGAGAAAATGCCATTTGTCAAGTGTTCCCGAGTGTCGACACTCGGGAAACTTTGGGTCGGTTTCCCGAGTGTCGACACTCGGGAAATATTTGGTCATTTTACCAAGTGCCAAAACACTCGGGAAATCTAAAAACACTCGGGAAATCGACAATCCAGCATAACCCCATTTTCCACAAATTCATTTAAAATCCATTCCACAGCAATCAAATAATCCATCCATCCATCCATTCCACAATATATATATATATATATATATATATATATATATATATATATATATATGTATGTATGTATGTATGTATGTATGTATGTATGTATGTATGTATGTATGTATAGATCTAACAAAAGACATCATAACAGTTCTAGAGCTCACAACATTCAAGTTCAAGTTGGAAAATGTAAGCATAAGGCATTATATATATGACAGTTCCAAATAGTAATTTCAAAGTCTTATATACATAAAACAAAAGCAAGTATCACTACAACCATTTGCATACATGCATTTCTGCTTCAATCTTACGTGCACAAAAGCATCATTTTGGGAGTTCTGCAGATAGAGCAAAACTTAATATTAGTGCCATCTTACAACAAAAGTTAGGAATTGATATTACATGAAAAATAATTAACCCAAGTATTGACAAAGCAAGGAAATGACAAGAAGCAAGGGAAATGAGTAATGACTATTGAGTAGTGACCAAGAAAATGCTATGTCCGACAGAGCAACACAACATCATGAATCAACATAGACTGGTTGACCATCATTAAGAAATATAATGACATGACTGTGGTTTTAGAAGTCAAACCCAAGTACCCAACATCCAGGAAATGGATCTATGACATGTCCGGCTTCATTACATTCAAATTGATAGTAAATATGTTGTCGAAGACAGAATTGATCTTTGCATAATAGGTCCTAAAAGCATCTCAATATTTTTAATATGTATCTCCCCCCTCCACCATAAGTAACAAGTAGATATGACAGGCAACTTAGGTTTCAATTATTTACCACATCATCCAAAAAAAAAGGCATATGCAGGGAGAAATTACTTAGTCAAGGTGCTATTGCGAGGCATTACCGCAATATATTTTCATATTTAGCCATCCTCATAGCTTGCTTACGCGGTGATGAGAAATTTAATTTGTAGTTATTAAAAAGGTAAAAATGTCAAAACAAGAGATCATGAAAATAGCAAGCACTGGTGGTGGCCTCTCGGCGATGGACGATTCACATGATCTTCAACATTAGCACTGTGATCTTCAAGATTAGCAAGAGAAGCAATCGATCCGCTGCTCCCTACATTTTCATAAGAAATCGCATTATAAGAAATTTGCGAGCGACCAATAATTACATTGCATGTCATTTCAATGTCTTCAATCAAGCAAATATAAGACTAACAATATAATAATCAGATGCGCTATTAACCCGAGCGAGATAAGTGAGGCAGTGGTTCCCCCGACGGAGGGACATTAAGTCGAGTCCCGGTCCCGAGTGCCTGCATATTTGTTTGCACATTGCCATACATTAGCCAAGTATATATATATTGCATTTTACTTTGTTATTGTACTACCACGCTCCAACTAACTCAGCAGAACATTTGCTCCAACGCCGCCTAGCCTCAATTTCCTATCGCAATGCGCTTAAAGCTCGTAAACCCGAGATCGAAATCATGTGATGGCCGCTGTCGACTTTGAAGGTGTACATCATCCGTTGATGCAGCACTCGTGGATCGGACCTCCGAGAGGGTTGTCGGTGTGCTAATGTAGTCGGCACCCATGAAGAAACGACCATGTTTCTTCCCTTTCCAAATTTTGTACACACTTTCGCGTTTAGTGGTGAATTCATGACGTCAGAGTCCGGCCATGAATCTCCTTAGAGCATCAAGATATGCAGCCTGCTGAACAAAATCATCAAGGAGCGAAAATCATCGAGGGACAAAATTATCGTAAATCGCACCAAGTTCTCTTCGTCTTATTTGGTCGCACAAGGTGCCCTCCCGATCACCCTCCTAGCTGCTACATATGCCTCCATATCGAGACAGCCTCGCTTCTTCTTTTCTCGCACCCAAAAACCCCGCGGTCAATAAATATGTATCTCAGAACATACAATCAATATGAACATGTTGACCTACCAAAGACTACTACGTAAATGCTAATATCGACGCCGATCACGACGGTTCATCGAAACCATCTCAGATAAACACAATCTCGCACGGTTTTGTTTACCCACCGTTTGTGTTATTCTCCGCTAAAAACCGCTCAGGAAGATGTCATATCACGACGGTTCATGTTTGGAACCGTTTAGAAGTATCACAGACGGTTTTAATTAAAACCGCCTGCGTGATATTTGGTAATATCACGAGGCGGTTTTTGGTTAGAACCGTCGTGATACTTCACGACGGTTCCAAACATGAACCGTCTGTGATATTACCCAATATCACGACGGTTTTGTTAAAATCGTCCGTGATAATTAACTCATCACAGACGATATATAGCTCCGCCCCCGCCAACAGATATAGTCTTCTTGATCTCCATCTCTGGCGCCTGCGTGCGTCGGTTTGAGTACATCGCCTCACCACCGAGCCGGCTGGTCCATTTCGGCTATATATTGTCGCCGAGGAGCTTGCCGCCGCCGCTTCTATTCACCGATCGACGACCACCCCGCCTTTGACCTTCCCCGACTTTCATTGACACCTTCCTCGTGATCGAGGTGAGATATTGAAGCATAAGCATCCTTTAATTTGAGTAGTTTCACGCGCACGCCGAAATCGCTAGTTTCAGCGCCCATGGGACATCACCATCGGTTCGCCTCAAAGTAGACCTTAGGGCCGAGCCACGACTATATAGCAATGCGATGTCACCCTAAGCCCAGTTTGAGCTTCAAATTAATCCTACTATTTTTAATCATTTAGTTAATAAACTAACGAGTCTATGACATGTGGGATCGCCATAGATTTTATAAATAAAATCATGAAATAAAAATGAGTCACCGACAAGTAGGGCCCACATGTAAGTTAATAAAATCCGGAAAAATGTAAAAATGAAAAAATCGTAATTAAGCCTCGTAAAATACGCTTTGAAAGTCATCACCCTTTATTTATTTTCGTGGTTTTCAATACGAACCGTGTGATGGACGAAGTCGATGTACACCGAGAACCGTGTGAGTGAAGAGTACATTAATGGCGTGGTCTCGCTTACAAGAGCCGCCGAGGAGGATATGTTGAATAAGGGGCGGAATATATGTCTCGTCCATGCATTGATCTGCGAGAATCAAGATGTTAACAACCGAAAGCGCAGATCGAAGCACACTTGATTCAAGGGGTTTCAAAAGGGTTATACATGTTGGACCACCACGGTGAAGAGCATATTATACAGAAGTCAACGATATTCCGCGAATGATGTCGATTGTGGTTCCGATTCGGATAGGCCGCACGATGACAATCTAGATCGATGAAGCCATGATGCAAAAGGAACCGTGATGAGAGGGAGTATGTTCAATTCGGGCGTGATGAAGGACTCAGAGAAACCTTTGTTCCTGTGCCGCAAGTCGAATACACAAGGTTGTCATCCGTGCTTAAACCGCTGAAATTGAAGGCAAGCAACGGTTGGTCCGACAAGAGTTTCACTGAGTGTTAGATCTCTTAGCGGACATGCTTCCGGAGGGAAACGAGTTGCCCAAAACCACCTACAAAGCCAAAAGGTTCTTTGTCCATTGGGAATGGAAGTAGAAAGAATACATGCATGTCCGAACGATCAGATCCTCTACCGTAACGAGTATACAAACATGCATGTATGTCCGTGTGCAACGATCCCGATACAAGCGTAAGAAGCAATCGATGACGACGAGGAATCGAGGTGAAGAAAGGACCTCCTACTAAGGTGGCGTGGTATCTTCCTGTAATTTCCGCTTGAAGCGGTTTTTGCGAACCCAAAGAATGCAAAATCATCAGATTGGCACTCGAGGAGCGTAAGAATGACGGAAAGTTAAGACACCTGCTGATTCCGCCAAAGGAGAAACATCGATAGGAGGTTTGCAGACTTCAAAAGGAACCGAGGAATATAAGGTTTGGATTGAGTCAGATGGAATGAATCCTTTCGTAACATGAGCAATGACATAGCACTTGGCCCGTGACGCTCAGATCTACAACCTTCCTCCTTGGTTGTGTATGAAGCGGAAGTATATTTTGTTGTCGATACTTATCCAAGGGCGAAGCAACCGGGAATGATATTGATGTGTACCTAGCACCATTGATGGAAGATCTAAAAATACTGTGGATTGAAGAATGCATGTATGGGATGCGTACAAACGAGAGAACTTCACTTTACATTCCTTGTTGTTCTCGCACCATAAATGATTATCCCGCCCTTGCTAACTGTCGGGCCGAGTACAAAAGGGCCAAAGCCTATACTCACCGCTTAGATGATACCGAGAGTGTGTGGTGAATCACTCAAGAAAAGCGTGTACATGCGCCATCGTAGGTTTCTTCGAGGGCTCACCCATACCGCAGATGAAGAAACAATTTGACGGAGAGAAGGAGGACAGTTCGGCTCCAAGGCATTTAAGCGAAAAGAGGTCTATGATATGGTTAAGGATTTAGATGTTGTGCTTGGAAAGGGATGTAAATCGAGGACAAGTAAGAAGAACATGTGGAAGAAGAGATCAATATTTTGGGACTTACCTTATTGGGAGCACCTAGAAGTTCGCCATCGCATCGACGCCATGCACGAGAGAAGAATGTATGTGATGACTTGATTGGTCTCTTATCAACATTCGTGACAAAACAAAGGATGGTGTCAACGCACGGCTTGACTTGGTTGATATGGACATCGACTGAGTTAGCACCAACAAGGACCGATAAAGGACGAACGCACCTTCCCCTCGCTTGTTACACTCTGTCCAAGGCCGAGAGAACCGAATCGTGCGGTGCTTGCATGGCGTGAAAGTTCCGTCCGGTTATTCGCCAACATGAAGAAACTTGTTTCGATAAAAGATTTGAAGTTAATTGGCATGAAGTCTCATGATTGTCATGTGTTGATGACACAAATGCTCCTGTTGTAATTAGAAGTATTTTACCGATCAAGGTCCGAGAGACAATCATGAGGTCGTGTTATTTTTTAACACAATTGCTCGAAGGTCATCGATCCCGAAGGACTAGATGCTCGCAGACGAGGTGGTGACGACTCTATGTGATCTTGAGATGTATTTCCCTCCGCGTTTTTCGATATCATGGTCCATCTCATTGTTCATATTGTGAGGAGATAAAGATGTGCGGGCCCATGTTCCTACGTAGCATGTACCCGCTCGAGAGGTTCACGGAATTCTCAAGTCATATGTACGGAATAGATCTCGGCCGAGGGCAAGATTATCGAAGGTTATGCAACCAAGAGGTCATTGAGTTCGCGCCGATTACATGGCTCAGTCGAACCGATATGGGTGTGCCTCGATCTCGCCATGAGGGGAGGCTCGAGGGTATCGGGACCATCGGAAGGAAAGCAATCACTCCAAATATGGATGCGTATAATCAAGCCTATTTCACGGTCTTGCAACACATGTGAAGTGTCCTCAGATATCGACCAAAGACAAGGACGTGCTTCGCAATGAATCCGGTGCGGCGGATGTTTGGATCACGAGACAACACAATGCAGCGGTTCAACCAATGGTTGAAGGAGTGACTTGCTAGGAGCTCGTCAAGTGATATCTTGACATGGTTGGCAAAAGGGCCAACATTTACTGCTTGTAACATGGCGAGGATACGATATAAATGGGTACACATTCTATCTGCAGCTCGGGATATAAAAAGCACTAACGTAACAGCGGTGTCCGTGATAGATGCATTTAGTACCGATGGGGCCGAGGAGCTCTTACTATGGGCAAATAGAGGAGATATGGGAGCTCGACTCGTGCTTTTCAAGATCCCCTATTTGGTGCCGTTGGGTCCATCTCCCACAGTGAAGGTCGACAAGTGCAGGCGTCACTACCGTGGACCTCGAGCGTGTCGGATACAAAGACGAACCATTCGATACTGGCTAACCAAGTTGTTCAAGTCTTCTATGTTACCGACCCGGCAAATAAGAAGCGCCACGTAGTTCTTCATGGAAAAAGGAGGATTGTCGGAGTTGAGAATGTAGTGGACGAGGAAGAATACAATCAATTTGACAAGTTGCCTCCTTTCGAAAACGGCATAAGGGTCGAGGAAGAAGAACATGACGAAACTAGCTACATACGTCGATCATCATGAAGGGCTAATTTTAAAGATTAATTGAACAATGTGTGTATATGTATATGTACGCTCGATGAATGGTTAATTTTAGTTCATTTGAGTTAATTAATTGATTTGTACTGTGAAATGAATGTGATTGTTTCTCAAATGAATGTGAATTGGATGTATATACATGTACTTGTTGTCTTTTCTGCTTGTTTCAGAGGGCATGGCTAGCATTTCCTGAGGCTAGCCAATAAACAGATCGATCTAGATATTAACCAATACAAAATAATATCACAGACAATTTGAACTATAAACCGTCTCACATGTATATCATAGACGGTTGTTTATTAAAACCGTCTGTGATACATGTATATCACAGACAGTTGTTTATTAACACCGTTTGTGATACATCACATATCACAGACGGTTCTAAGTGAGAACCGTCTGTGATACATCACATATCATAGACGGTTGTTTATTAAAACCGTCTGTGATACATCACATATCACGAGCGGTTCTAAGTTAGAACCGCTCAGTGATAGGTATCCTGAGCGGTTCTAATTTAGAACCCGTCTGTGATGTCCATCCCTATTTACATTCGGACTCTAGCTAGGGCTTGCCGCGCCGCCACTCTCAAGCGATTAAGTTTCTCAACTCCTCTCGCTCCCTCCTCCCCGGAGTCGTCGCCACCGTCCTCGGCGCCGCCTCCTCGAGCCAGCGCGACTCCTCCCCGATCCCGTCGACGCCGCCTCCTCCTCCGGCCCGTGGCGCCTCCCCGAGCCCGCTGAGCCTCCTCCTACAGACCGGCGCCTCCCCGAGCCCATCGCGCCTCCTGCCCGAGCGCCGCCTCCTCCCTCCCAGGCAGCCGCGCCTCCCCTTCGACGCCTTCGCTTTGCTCAGTCTTGCTCCTGCTCGTCCTTCTCCTCGACGCCTAAAGGTAACCAATGCCGAAGTTACCGATCGACCCCCACGCCCTTTCCCTAACTATTTCTATCAATAATCTGTCATGGTCCTTCATGATAATTGTACTTGTTTTAGGAATTTGTATTTGTTCTAGTCATTATTCATATGGTATTTGTTTTGATATCTCCATCGAATACATTGCAATGTGGTGTGATGGGCTTGAGATGAATGCTCTGTGATGATAATAGTCTTGTCTTGAAATTATTTTGATAATCGGGTTTGTACTTGAGCTCTAATTGGAATGCTTACTCTACATCTGATAGTAATATCAAAATGTTAAATCTTAGCTTTATGCTGATTTCATTTGTTCACATGATGTTCTATTTCTTGTGAAGATGTCTTCCGCTCATTCTGAGTCAACGCCGCACCATCCTCTGGAACAATATCCAACCGCGGTAGAAGAAGAGGAATATCGAAAAGGCCCACGGGCCGATTTACCATCACGGAGGTCGATCAGTCTGGGACCCCTATCAATCCTCGCCGAGCAGCGTCCGCATTCCGGAGAATGGTCGGAATAGTTGCACGGGAACGGGTCAAGATCACCTACGATTCGTGGAAGGTGGTGCCCGAACCATCGGCTAACTTGCCTTTGGCGGAAATTCTCGCATCGCTCGAGATCCCAGAGAACTCCCGGACTCCGTCTGACGACGCAGCGTTGCTCTGGCGTGCAAAGCGTGGAAGAACTTCAAGAGCACGCTTGTCAAGAACTACGTGGAGAAGGATCTGAAGCCACCCTTCCACAAGTATCTATTCTTGGAAGAGTCCTGGGCCGAGTTTGTGGCGAAGAAGACGACAGATGAATTTAAGAGTGAAAGTCTGGCGACATGGCCCTCCAGCAAAAACAAGCACCCACTGACTCGGCACGGCGGGTATGCGGGTAAAGCCTCGATATGGAGGGATCAGAACAGCGAAGCAAGCGGTTTGAATCTCTCCTGCTATTTCGAGATCACTAATGTGCGCCGACAAAGTGGTTATTTGCGAGGTTATGTATTGACCTACGGGAAGTGTACTTTCCAAACCCGAAGACCGTGAAGTGTCCCAACGCTGGTAAGATATCGAACTACCTAGTTTGTAATTACTCCATAACTTCATAGGAAGTGAAATGACATGTTGGGCTATATTGCAGATAACGCCGAGTGCACAATCTTCCCAAGGCTCATTCCAGCAGATATGGAGAAGATATACTCTCTGCGGCCCTAGGAAACAGTGAGCATCCGGGTCGCACGAGAGGCGCTGGTGTTTTTGTTACATGGGAACAATGGTTCCAAGCGGACTCCGGATCGTACCGGAGTAGGAAGAGAGCCAAAGCCGAGCACGATGCAAAGCTACGAGAGGATCTTCGTGCATCCCTCAGAGATGAGCTCACTAAAAAAATCAGAGCGGAGGTCACTGAAAAAGTCACACAGGAGGTCACTCAATCCTTTGAGGAAAGGATTCGTGCGTCCGAGCAAAAGCAGATAGAGACCTTTGAGGAAAGGATTAGGGAATTGCAAATGCCAAGTCAGTTGGAAGCCCCTGCCCCTACTATACCGCTAGCCAGGCCCCCCAAACATCCGAGTAGCTGCGTGTCCAACCCTAAGCCTACCACAATAGGTGATGACAGATTTTCGTCGATGATATCCGTAATAATTATTATCTCCGGAATGCTCAATCCATTGATAGGCTGTTGGAGTAGCTAATTTTGTATCGTTATGTACGAGGTGGCTACGGTGCAAGCTCCAAGTGAGATATGTCTTTGTTGCCCTAGATGTTGCTTGGGGCGGTATATCCATCCGATATCGGACTTTGGTGCAGTGCAAATCTAGCACCGGTTTTGCAAAAGTGAATGTGGACGGTGTTTGTGCCAATTTCGAGGCCGTCCGTGAAAATTCCCCAAACGATGAGGTCATGACTCTAGGGCAAGCCGTTGGAACATTCATCCAAATGGCCCAAGGAGGACATCCGCCTAGAGCTACCGCTCAAGGTCAACTTCACGGAATGTCCTACAACGGCATCAAGTCCACGGACTCGACTACACCGGCTACTCAAGACCGACACGGCAAGGGCCCATTGATCACATGCATCTACACTCGTGCTCACCGACTCTTGTGAAGTCGACCTATACAAAGCGAGGCAGCAAGGGCAAGGGCAAATCGAAGACGATCGAGACCTCTCGATATCCCCTTCTTGCCGCTTGGTCTCAAAATACAAGCTAGGCGAGCCGTTGCTCGAGAAGTTAGACAGCCCACCCTAGGACTAGATTTGCGGAATTGCATACATGGTACATGAAGCGATCCAACAAGCGGTTGATCAACGACGCTCGGGTGTCACCGTCAAGTTCAAGGAGGATCATTTTAACCACGTGTATCAAGACGCTGTCTTCACGGTGACCTTCGACGACTTGTTCGGTCTTTTCAACCTCGACGAGCTCGACGCCTCACTCATACGATCTTTGGACATCGTAAGTGTGTACAATCACGGTCAATGTTCGTAATATCGATAAATGTTATATATAACTCCTAGCTTTTGTATAATAGATACATGATCTGTGAAGCCGAAAGAAGGAAATCACCGGTAGGTTTCTCGACCCACACATTGTCTCCGAGCAAAGCATCACGGCGAATGCAACATTCGTCAAGAATTACGTTATAGATTTTTTCAAGGCTCACCGCAACAAGGAATTCATACTTTTGCCCTACAACCGTAAGTAAGTAGTGTTGCACTCTGGCTATACTAGTTGATTTGTACTTTATAAGCAACACTAACTTAGGTTTAATGACCATGCCGACATACGTGTAGGTACCATTGATTCTAATTGTAATTATACCAAAACGGAAATACGTAATATACCTAGATTCCCTACAGAGGACCACTCACAACTTCACAACTATCCGGAATTTAATCATCGTAAACACATTTCCTCCATAGAAACTCTATTGTAGTCTTTCCTTCGTTTGCAATGGCTAAGGCTAACTTCTTGGAGTCACGAGGGTGTTCGACGTGTTACATGCTAGAGGATGGAATATCAAGGAAGGACGCCGACATGATCAAAAATTCCGGTACTTGCTAGCTAGTACACATTAATCCTATATAACACTTCGTAGCAATGCCTCTCGAACTAACCAATTCTATTTTTGCAGTGCCACCAGCAGCCGCCGGGCCGCAACGTCTGTGGATACTATGTTTGCCACAACATGCAACTACTCATCGGTTCCGCGATCACCAATGATCCTTAGGTTTGTCAATCTTTCAACAATTATTTCATATATACTTACCAATTTATATAAGCCCGAATTTAACCTTCATATCGATAGGTTGCGACCATCACTGAAATTGCGTTGGAACAGAGCGAGCTCATAAAAATTCGATCACACCTTGCGTCATTCCTGAACAGACAGGTCATAAATCCAAATGGGAGTTTCCACAGTGTAGCAGATTGAACTTGATTGGGATAGATTGAACATAATGGTACATGTGTGTAAATTAATGTACATTAATGGTTAATTTTAGTTAATTGATTTGTGAATTGGATGTGCTTGTTTCGAAATGAATGCAATTTTGATGTGTTTCAAATGAATGAGAATTGGATGTGCTTGTTTCAGAGGGCATGGCTAGCATTTCTCGAGGCTAGCCAATAAGCGTAAATAGATTTAGCAATGCAAAAGACTACCACAGACGGTGCATAGATGAAACCAAATGCATGATATCGACTTCACTGACGGTGCAGATGAAACCATCTCGTGATAGTGGACTATCACGAGCGGTTTCATCTACGCATCGTCAGGGTAGTCGCATCATCACTGCACGGTTTCATCTACTGCACCGCCTATGGTAGTCGAATATCACAAATGGTTTCATCTACGCATCGCTCGTGGTAGTCAACTATCACGAGCGGTTTCATCTGAACCATACGTGGTAGTCGAATATCACGAGCGATTTCATCTACGCACCGCTGGTGGTAATCGATTATCACTGACGATTGCATCTACAAACCGCTCGTGATAGTATGTATTACTGAGACGGTTGAAAACCGTCTGTGATGACCTAATGCATTCTTGACCCATAAACTTCGGGCGGCTCACTAACCGCCTCGTGATGGCGTTTTTGAACCGCTCAGTAAAGGCCTTTTACGTAGTAGTGCGAGTTCTTCTTGTAACGAGCCATGGAGGAGCCGCCTTGACAATGTCTTTGTCCGGCCCATCAACAATCTCCGCTCCCTAGCAAAGACGAGAGTCCTCAGAACCATCGTTCATTGCACCACATGCCTTGGGCAATCCGCCATGCATCTTCACACTTAAGGGCCCACCAAGGTATTGCCTAAATTAACCAAGTGTTAAATATGAATAAACTAGAATTGATTGTAATCAAGGACATCATTTGTTGGGTTGGTTACTGCATGTACTCGTCCAAAGTGATATGCGTTTGCAAGCGTCGGCCCTCTGAATTTGTTTGCCTAAGGACTTGTGTGTGGTAACAGATCACCGCTTGGATGCGTGCTTCAGAGAACATCTGTGGGATCGACTTCTTAACACAATTACATAACACTCTCCTAGAATCGACTTCTGTCCCTCAAATTTCATTGAAACCACCACTACAATCCAAGAATAAAGAATTGATAAAGAATAAGATGATTAAGTTAGTTGATGAAAGTGAAAAGGAATTGATAAAGAATAAGATGATTAAGTTAGTTGACATTTATTACTTGGCTACTAAACATCCAAAAGAGGTAAATTAAACACGTCAGACTACTTGAAGTTTTAGTACCAAACAAGTGAGATTAGCTGAGTTAGGTTTGCATAAAAACACAAAACATCGACTTTGTCCTCAAATGGCTTCTGAGTTCTTCAAAATGTTAGTAGTCCTTGTGCAATTTTATCCTCGGGATGTCTTCCACACAGATCTTTACATTGCTTTAGTGATACATCTACCATTACTTTAATATCAACACTTCTATGAGCAAAAGGTTAGTGTGTTGGATGTCAGAATTTAGATAGGTGCTGGACGAAAACTACCATTTTTAGCCATGTACCAGCTAATAAATAGTTGATGATGATTTAGTAACTAAATTGAGACTCGAGAGTTGTGACCAAATCAACCCTAACATGCATAGGAACATATAGAAGCAGATTTGAATATTCAGTCACTTACCCAAAAACCTTCCTCGACCCGCTGCAAACAGTTGTCAAATGGAACCTCTCCTTCAGCGGCGGTGGTATCTTCAGTGGCCTTGTAGTGGCACCATGTCCATGCAGGCTCCCGCCATCCTCTGTAGGTGACCAAGCCAAGGAAGTGCCATCGAATCAACACGCCAATTATGCCATTGAAGTCTACATTTCTCACCCCGCCTTCTTCTCGCCATTGCCTCGTGATATTAGTTTTTTGAGGTATACAAGTAAGTGGGCTAAATTAGTGAAAGTGTAAACTATTATTTACGTGTCGCCAACAGAACGATGATGTCTTCTCCTCCTCTCGGGTTGAGTCGTTGTGGGGGTTCTGCAGTCCTCGCATCCAAAATTCATGCCTCATGGTGCTCATCCCCTCACCTCCGCGTCGTGGTGCTCTTCCTCCTCACCTCCGCCTCACGGTGCTCATACTCCACATCATCAAGACGCGAGGGATGCGGGTGCAGAGCCTGATCTACTAGAGGTAGACCCCCGCTGCCCCTCGAGGGCCGCGCTGCCCTCTACCTCCTCGAGGGGCCATGGCTGCCCATCTGCCTCGTCGAGTGGCCGCGGCTGCCCCTCTGCCTCCTGGAGGGGCCGAGGCTGCCCTGTGCCTCCTGGAGGGGCCGCGGCTGCCCCTGTGCCTCCTAGAGGGGCCGAGGCTGCCCCTCTGCCTCCTCGAGGGGCCGTGGTTGCCCCTTTGCCTCCTGGAGGGGCTACGGTTGCCCCTGTGCCTCCTGGAGGGGCCGAGGCTACCCCTGTGCCTCCTGGAGCGGCCGCGGCTGCCCCTCTGCCTCCTGGAGGGGCTGCGGCTGCCCCATGCCTCTGGAGGGCTGGCTGCCCCTCTGCCTCCTCGAGTGGCCATGGTGCCCTCTGCCTCCTCGAGTGGAAAACAAGCGTCTGCCTCGACTAGAGTATCTTGCCTCGCCACTCATTTTTGGTGTCTGAAATGAAATGAAATAAAATAAATCAATTAATATAAGCGTAATCAAGTAAGCTCATAGAAAAATGTAATATAACGTAATCAAGTAAGCTCATACAAAAAATTAAAAACATGCGACAAATAAATGGAAGACATACAAGATCATGCTTAGAAGTAGTCATCTACAATGGGATCCTCCGCAGATGGGCCCTCCAAAAGTCATCGTCACTATCATGAGGTGTTGACTCAACCTCATCCCTTGATTGCCATCAATGTCTAAGCGATTAAGTAGTTCCAAGTCCTCTTGGTTTACAACCTCATCGGCATCGATTTGAATATCATCCATGTGATTGTCCTCTTCCCCAATTATTATTTGAAAAGTCCCTGGTAGCCCATCTTCTTGAAAGAATAGGTCAACACCATTGTTGATCTCCATGTTGTAGTCCTGCTCACTAGGGGTAGGTAGTTTACCATATGGTTGCACCTTATGTACTACCCACCAATCCACTAGACTACTCATAGTTTTGCATGGGTACGGGATGTAGTATACTTGGGTGGCTTGCTGAGTCACAATAAATGGGTCATTGCCTGGTAGGATTGATTGATGTGCAACTCCAACCAGCCCAAGTGATATATCCCGTCTGACTCTCCTAAACGGATGGAACCAATGACATTTGAATAACATAAGTTTGAGAGGTTTGCTACTATGGAAATATAGTTCAATTATTTCTTCAATTACTCCATAATATTCAACAGGTGTATCGCTCCCATCTTGTCCTATAGTCAGCAATCCACTATTAATTGTTGTTGCATTAGGCCGTTCCTCTCATGTGTCGATGTTGAAGCGGTACCCATTCACATCGTAGGTACTATATGACAAAGACCCGAGTGTGGCATCCTTGAGCAACTTGCTTCAATTCATTTGCTCATAGACTTGTCCTTCAAACTCTACAAACATAAATAGAATGGGTTTCATGTATTAGTTCCTCTTTATTTAGTAAATATTAATTGCAAGGGGACTAGCTAATAGAGAAGTTACTACGATATAACCAAGTCGGAAATTAGGTTTACAATTCCCAGCACCCTTCCTAAGAAGGGTCTCAACTTGTTTTTTGGATGGGTCTCAACGTTGCTTTCACTCGCTCCTAACAAATTCCCTATAGGCAACAAGACAAGTAGATTAAAACATTCATGCATCAATTATTGGGAAAAAATAATTGTTGCATACCTAATGTAATCATCCACTTCGGAGAGATTGGTAAAGACATACAACATCACAGTCAACCACTCATCCCGTGATAAAACTTTGGGAGTACCATCGCTTGAAGTGTCACCTCTTCCGGTGAAGAGGCTAAGTTGACAATCATTTTGAGGGATGCCAATATTGTATCGTGAGGTTTGATTGTGAACCGTGCGAACATTGTCAGCAAAGCTCCTCCTGATCAAGGCGAGCCTTCACATTGTCCTTCGTCTTGTCTGGAATGTCAAAGAATGTGCTAAATATGGCCTCTGCAACATTCTTCTCATTATGCATTACATCTATGTTATGGGGAAGAATGAGCTTATGGAAGTATGGTAGCCGCCACAAACTTGGAATGTGAGTCCAATTGTGCTCCTCACCATATTTCTCGAACCCATCACCATCATCAAGAGGCTTCAAAGCATCTAGCCGGCACGAACCTCCTCACCGCCAGCGATGTGGTGGTCCACTACGGATGACAATATTGGCCATAAATCCGGTTGTGTCACTTCGAATTCGTGCTCAATTGGAAGGAATTGACGATGACAATCGAAGAAGGAGTGCTTGCGACCATGCTTTAGCCAACACCACGCATAGCGTCTCCCCACTGATTGGGCATGGCATCTTCCCATGTACAAACCACCCACAGAATATCCGTCTGACAGGAAGTCATGCATGGATGTGTGGTACGCGACCCGCATGGTGAAGTTATGTTTCAATGCCCGATCATATGTCACTATGCCTTGTTCCCAAGCATGTAACAATTTATCCACCACCGCTCCATGAATACACTCATATTCTTCCACAGGTATTCGGGACCGTGAATTATCAAGGAAAGGAATATGTACTGCTTCTGCATGCAAACGCCGGGTGGGAGGTTAAGGAGAATGACAAACACAGGCCAACAGCTATATGGCACAGCCCCCATACCAAATGGGTTAAACCCATCAGTTGCAATTGCAATTCGAACGTTTTGAGGCTCCGCAGCAAACTCTACATAGTCTCGGTCAAATTGCTTCCATGCTTCACCATCAGATGGGTGGACCATCTTGTCATTATGGTACCGACGACCATACTTGTGCCATACCATTTGTTTAGCAGAAATCTCAGGCATGTATAACCGTTGGATTCGTGGCACAAATGGTAGATAGCGAAGTATTTTTCTACCAATAGGAAGCTGCCTCTTCTGACCATCACCGGAGTCAACCTCAACAAACCTAGACTCACCACACTTATCACAGTGATCTTTGTCCACATTCTCATTCCTAAATAGCATGCAATGATTTGGACAAACATCTATCTTCTCATATGTCATATTTAGTGCGCTTATCAATTTCTTAGCCTCATACAAGTTAGCGGGCAATTTGTGACCATCTGGGAGAAGGGTGTAAACACGCTTAAGAATGCATCAAAGCAAGCAATGCTTGTCTTTGAATCGAGACTTGATGACAAGTAGTCGTGTGATGGCATCCAGTTGGGACACCTGTGTTTGCCCATGAAGTGGTTGACTCGCTGCGGACAACATATCAAAGAAAGCCCTTGTTGCAAGCTCCGGTTCTTCCTCAGCAGGTGGCCCATATGCATGACGCACATCATCTAGCATGTCTTCTATCCTACTCTCATTGTGGCCGCCATCGTCCATTTCTTCCTTTAGCACATCTGATCTGCTATGTTGTGACTCACCGTGATACACCCACACGGTATAGCCTACCCTAAATCCGTACTTGCACAGGTGTGCGATCATTGTTGCCCTCATTTGTGGCCGTGTGTTCGAACAACGAGAACAAGGGCACAACACACCCCGTCCATTACTCCTAGCAAATGCTCGAACCACAAAATCTGTCGACTTTTCCATCCATTCTTGGGTACAGTCACGCATCGCTCTACGCCCAGTGTACATCCTCAACCATCCTAGTGTGCAAAACATAATGCATATTTTAATCCAACTTTTATTTATGTCAAAAATTACAACTACAGAGCTAGCTAGAAGCTACCCTATGATGCATGCCCTATATATGTACACTAAAGCAGATTGACATGAAGACAATATACATGATCAGCAGACATAAAAACACTTTCTTTCAATATATATGAATACCTTTATTTATTAACACGTTAATGTAGCATTGTAATGACAAACATATCAATCCACCATAAATGGACAACACAAAAGAAAATAAGCAAACTTTATTTCTTTTCCACTTATCCATTACCTTCTGATTACTTCTTGCCGAGGGGCCGAGGGCTGCGGTGGGGAAGATGGCTGCAGTGTGTGTCGGTGGAGGTAGTCGGCGAGGGAGGCGGCAACACTGTAGGCAAGTACCCGAAAACAATCAAGCCTCAGCGAACTGTAGTATCTCTGGACTGTATTGAAAACCATGAGCTATATTAGGACAGAATCGACACTTAAGCATTGAAATTTAGACAAAACAAAAAAATCGCTACACACAAACTAATTAAGTTTGCACGGGAATGTGTACGTTGAAAGTGCTCTGAGAACCAATCGTGGTTTCATGTTTGTCCATATTGATATAGCTCAACAAATTATGCAGTAGTATCATTTTCTAGTACTATACCCATTAATAACCCAAAAGGGAAGAAAATATCACTCATGAGTACTTAACTTTCTATCTCTATTCAATTCCTACTCAAGTGATCTTTTTCCCTAATAGAAGATCATCTACAATGAATACTTATTTACTTGGTACACTATACTTGCACACAACTATATATATACTACCAGCTAGTAGTATGTATTAGTATCTGTTAGGCCTATGGTTGGGCATTTTTTGGTAGATTCAGCAGTAGTGTATAAGCATCAACTTCTACACAGAGGAGTAGTTTTAAATTTGCTGCCCGGCCCTTTCCATCACAATAGTTAAGGGAGTAGTCTAGCCCTAGCCCCTCGCTAAAATGTAGGATATGTTGCTCTTTTGGTTACAAAATTAGGGTGACAAGAAGAGATTTCTGGATGTGGACCCCACATAGATTGCCAGGGCCCACATAGATATGGATCACATGTTGAGATTTAGTCGATCCAGTTGCTGATCAAGCAAGACTTTTCCAGTCTCTAGAACACAGCGAGTCAGTCATGCTAACAGTAAACTTAGTATAGCAAATTACTAGCGTATATAATCCATAGACCCTAGAAGCAAATTAGTGTAAGGCACGAGAGTAATATGTTTGAGAAATCCACAGTTCGACAAACTTGATATATAGTTGATATCCCCACAATTAATATATAAGACATGCGATTAGTCAGACCAGCTAATTAAACCACATTTTCTTTCAAAGACATTAGACTAGAACTATCTAATTTTAGAGACAACTGATCGATTGCAAGCTAGCGTGCCAACACAAAACTTATCAACACACCCCGATCACTCACACAACAATAAGCCCCCGGCCGGAGCTCTAATGCAAGGCACCATCCCATAATCCCACTAGCTAGCTGGGCACATGCATGAAAATGAAGCTCTATTGCAAAGTCTCATTAGTTAAAGAAAAAAGGACGTCGATCAGGTTGAACAAGAGCATGTGCTAATTAAGGGTCATATCAGAGATAGGCTTATAGGCAATGCTGGGTTAACAGCTAGCACACGTCAAATTAAGGTCACAACTTGCCGACCCTACCATTTATTCTTTCACATATAATATATATGGGCCGCTAGTTGTTATTGTACACACTTTGTTCTAATGGCATCTAGCTTTTGACTATCGCACACTACAAAGTTACATTGGTAGTTTATAGGCAGTGCAATTCTATGAATCAGCAAGCTAAGGTCTCTCACCCAATCATTTGGATTTTAGTACAGGGTCCTGAGTACTCGCTCTCTTACCCCTCCCATTATTTGAGCATGCATGCATATATGCTACATCAACACAAGAATAGATTCACACACAAAAGACAATAGAGCTATCCACTTATTGTGAGTAGTAGTCAGTGTCAAAGTTTGATCATAGACCAACTCACCAGTTGAGACTGACCTATCTAGTTCATTCTATACATTAAGTTATAGACAAGTTAGTTATATCCATAGTATTGAAATTTGATTATCTACTCAGGATATATGGTTAACATTGAGCTATTATTCACTCGCACATTATCCATCGATCCTTCAACAAGACTTCCTCCATAATTATTCCATATACAATACAACTGGACTTGTCACACAACATGCTTGCAGGAGAGGTACCTTCTTGATGCGGAGGAGGATGACGGTATTTGTTGCACGGGCGCTTGGAGCCCGATTGACTCCCACAATCAAGATAACTCGCGGCTTCCTACCATAATGATTAAGCACATTGAGAGTAGAGACCTTCCCAAACTTGAAACACCAAGCAACAAAGGACACTAGTGGGGAGAGGCGAACACGGAGCCGATTGCCGGCTCGAAGTTGCCGCCCTTGCTCGTCGCCTGACTCAAGAATGCACCTTTTGGCGCCTCCTCGACATGATTAACCATGACTAACAAAATAAATCACCAAAGCAATCACAATGTCGCGGATTGGAGACCGAATTGACCTTAATCTTGCTCTGGGCGTGTGGCGATTTAACGACGCAGACGGCGACAGAGGGGGGACGTCGATCTGCGGCAATCTTGGGCAGCGAGGAGGTTAGGCAGGCGTGCGGCGTTACCTAAGATGGAGGCGGAGGTGGTGGGGGGGGGTGGCGGGTCCGGATCTGAGAGGGAGGTGGAGGGGGCGCGGAGGCGGCGGAGGAGGAAGAGGAGGACGGGAGGCGGCGCGGGAGGTGGGGGGAGGCGCGCGCGGGGTGGGGAGGAGACGAGGGAGGCGATGCTTGTCGCGGAGGTGGGGAGGAGACGAGGGGAGGCGGCTGGTCGCGTGAGGGGGGGGAGGAGACGAGGGGAGGCGCCACGGTCGCGGAGGTGGGGGAGGAGACGACGGGGAGGCGGCGGATGTGGCGGTGGCGGACGAGGTGGTGACGGCGACGGTGGAGGCGGCGGAGGTGGCGAGGGGAGGAGGAGGCGCCGTCGTGGGGAGAGAGCAGCAGGGGATTGGGGGAGAGGAGCGATGGCGTGGGGGGTTTGGGAGAACAGGTCATGAGGAAGAAAGCAGGGTGGTGTGGGGAAAAATGGCGCGGCCCTATAGTTTTAGCTTCCGAGTGTGTGCAACGAACGACACTCGGGAAATAATTTTTCCCCGTTGCTCTCGTCAAAGTTTCCGAGTGTCCGATCGGACAGTCAGGAAATTTTAATTTCCCGAGTGTCCGATCGGACACTCGGGAAATTTTAATTTCCCGAGTATTTTCTTCGTGCCCCGAGTGTTTCGTAAGGTACTCGGAAAGTTCCCGAGTATATTATTCAAAACACTCGGGAAACTTATGAGCACATGGGAAATTAGACAATTCTGGTAGTGCTTGCTTCAGTTTCATGTGAAAAAAGTTCCTGAAATCTCTTTATTGGAGGGCAGGTCTACGCCAGCGGACGCGGTTCAAGCTCAAATAGTTGGACTCTAGAGTTAGAGCGCTGATAGGCTGGCCTGAAAAGCTTTGTGTTTGTTTACCACAGGTGAGCAAGAGGCCAGCTCGTATATATCGAAAAGGCTAATTTACGGTTACCCGTAACACTGCAATCTGGCGGACAGACTGCCCACAGGAGAAACACTATATAGAGGCATTTTTAATTGTACAGTAGACATTCTCTTATGTATCGAAAAGACTAATTTACGGTTACCACTTACTAGTAGCATCGCAATCTCGCGGACAGACTGCCCACACTACTACAGGAGAAACACTACGTAGATGCATTTTTAATTGTACAGTAGAGACATTTTTTATTCTATATACGACTGTAAAGATATATTTCAAAATGCCACAATAGTGCCTCTATGTACATTGTTGCTACGGCCTAATATGCATTTACTGAAATGTCTGTACATTCTATAAAACATTTTGTAGAGGCACTATGCCGTGTCTCTATACTCTCTCGCACTCTCTAGCAAAACCGAAAAAATATATTCTAAAAAATTGTTGGAACCAAACCTCAAACTCAAACACCTTTATAAACAATAGTAGCCCCACTAACCAACTCATCATCAAATCACAACGTGCTTATACTTATATTGTAAGTGTTATGACTAGTACCTAACATGTCCCAAACATATAAAAATATGTCTCTAGAGAATAAAAAGTGCCTCAAATAATGTCTGTATAAAATAAGATCTATTTAAGATGTGTCTCAAAAAATGCTTACATCATTTTTCTTTTAACATTTTACAAAATGCCTAAAAAAAAACACCTCTACAGCCCACATTTCACGTTCTTTATGCAGAACGTCTCAAATAGTCTCTACATTAAAGGCACATCCTAAATTGCCACAAAGAGTGTCTTTACAATATGATATGGTAATTTGTATAAACAAAAAAAATGTCTATAGAAAAGTGTCTCTACGTGAGATTTTTGTTGCAATGGCAGGGCGCGTGGAGGATCGATCCTTTCCGCTGAGGGCACGGGGGGAGTTCATTGCCCACATTCGTGTAGTTTGCCCCCGACCGACTCTCACTCTCCCCACCGCGCTTCCACTTGTCGCCGTCGCTGTCCATCTCCACCATTCTGCTGGCCACAGCCGTCCGCACGCACTACTCTCCCCTCTAGTCGTCGTTGTCGTCCCGCATTGTCATGCTCCCCCTCCCCGCTCGACGAAAAACCCTAAATATGTGCTGGTCGTCGCATCGATCTTTTCACCCTAAAGGAACAACACAGCCGCTCCACGTTTACACGCCTCCACTGTTCTCGATTTTTTTCCCTAGGTCTGAGAGTGCTTCAAGATCCCTAAAGGAACAACACAGCCGCTCGACGTTTACACGCCTCCACTGTTCTCGATTTTTTTCCCTAGGTCTGAGAGTGCTTCAACATCTTAGATTTTCAATAAACTCAATTAGTTCGATAAATGCCCAACCTGCCTTAACCCAACTTTACGACGGAATCATAAGGATCGTCAACGATGATCAATATACATGACATTTTCACTTTCTATCATGAAGTTTGTCATCACAAAAAGCCAATTCTGTTGTAGTGTCAATTTTCAACCCAACAAGAGGGGGTCCTAAGGATAATCTAGCCCCTTAGAATCGCCCCCATACATTGCAGAGATGGCCACAAGCGAAAAAAAAGCAAGGCTCGACTCCCAGACTTGAGGCCCGGTCCCAAGCAATAAAAAAAATAAGACAAACCCACATGGGGAGCCGTCCGTCCTCCAAGAAGAAAAGTCAAGTTGCCAGGCATGGGGGAGCCGCGTCGCCGCTGGGTTGGGGTCTTGGGGAGACACACTGCTATCGGAGCCAACCGCCATCGTGCTTGAAGACGATGCGCAACCAATGGAGTCGACCGCTGCCAGCTTGGCCGAGACGCACCACTGCTGGATCTATAGTTGCCGGGAGGACGGGGAAGAGCCACGTCGTCAGATCTGGCAGCCGCCAGCTTAAGGGAAAACCGTCGCCGCCGGATCCGGCCATCGAGGCCAAAGTGTTTGATACTAGTCTTACAAAGTTTGTATTTTTTAGATAATAGAAGAAAAAAAATCTCTCTTGACCTCTGCATCGAAGATGCACATAACCCATTTATTAAAAATACAAATGTAACAAAACAACCAAAGTAGCTAAAAGCGGCAAAAAGCCTTACAACCAAAAATAGACAAATGACAACTAAACTTACTCATTGCCAATCCGGTGACTAAGCCGCCACCCATAAAAATTAAGGATTTGTTTCGCCACAAACTCCAATCTTAGGCTTCCATCCACCATATACTCCTTCTGGGCCGAAGTTTGTAAATTTGCTCAAGCACGTAGCCAGAATCAACACAAGAAGGTAGCCTGTAAAGGATTAGTGATAATCTTTTTGTTAAAAATAACATCATTCCGACAACACCAAATAGACCAACATAAGGCATTAGCTCCCACAAGGAGTTGTAGCTTTAAATTTGTTGGAATACCAGCTAACCAACTCCCGAACATGTTTGCTACATGCTCACAGGGGGGGGGGGAGATAAATTAAACACACATTGAACAACCCACCATGCCAGACTCGCAAATGGGCAGTCAATAAAAAGATGTTGAATTGTTTCCTCTTTAATACAGAAACAACACTGTTTGCTTCCCCTCCAATTTCTTTTAAGCAGGTTATCTTTAGTTAAAATGACCCATCTTTTGAGATACCAAAGGAAAATTTGCACTTCTAAGGGGATTTTAATTAGCCAAAATAAATTTTTAATAGGGACATGAAAATTGCTAATTAGTGCCCCATAGAACGACTTGACCGTAAACAGGCCAGATTTATTTAAATTCCACCTAAAGATATCCTTTTGAGAATTTAACTGTAAATTAGCTATTCTCAAAATTAACTCATTCCAAGCATGTAACTTGGGTCTAATAATAGGTCTTCGAAAGGAAATATTTAAAGGAGTCGATCTCATAATAGTTGCACAGTATCCTCCTTTCTCCTTACCACATTAAAAAGAATAGGGTATTGGCTTTTCAGCGGAGAATCTCCTAACCAAATATCTTCCCAAAACCTAATTTGCATCCCATTGTGAATCTGGAATGACCCAAGGCGAAGAAATTGATCTTTAATTTTCATAAGACCGGACCAAAAATGGGAAGTCCCAGGCTTATTAACCACCTGCGAAAGACTCTTGTCACCCAAATACTTCCTTGTTAGCAACGACTGCCAAACACCTTCTTCATTAAGTAATTTAAATAACCATTTCCCAAGCAAGCTTTTATTTTTTGCGTCTAAGTTCGGAATGCCTAGACAGCCATGCTCTTTGGACAAACAAACTAAACTCCATTTAGCAAGCCTGTATTTACGTTTATGATTGTCGCTCTGCTAGAAAAATCTAGAGCGATAATAATCCAGTCGCTTGAGAACTTGTCTAGGAACTTCAAAAAAAAGAAAACATAAACATTGGCAGACTACTTAGTACCGAGTTAATAAGTACTAACCGTCCCCCCACAGACCTAAAAGGAAAAGTACCCACTTCACAACCAAATAAACGTGTAACAAAGTTTGTATCTATATATTTACTTTACTTTGGTCTGTTGCATGTAGTGATCGTGTTGTATAGGTCATTGCATTGTAGTAGTGTGTGGCACCAGAAGAAGCGCACAGCAATACTTGTGATACGTAAGTATGGAGGCTTGAGCCGGAGTGCATGCTGAGCCGTGAGATGCGGTCGGATGGAGGCGTCAATATCTGCAATGTGCAAAGGGCCACAGCATGAGCGGGGTTGTAAGAGCACTGTAGCAGTCGGAAACTACAGTGGTTGGATGAGTCTTGTAGCGATCGGAAGAGTATCTTATAGCTACAATGGCGAATGAGTATCTTTAAGCGATCGAAAGGTACGAGAGTCGAAAGAATATCAGAAGCGATCGAAGCTCTGATACATGAAGTATCGAGTTGATGCTTCGTGGTTGTAGCGGCTGTAGTGGTCGTAGTGCCCGAATGAAGCGATAGTCTGAGTCAATAAGTTGGCCGAGTCTTTTGGATCATGGAGAGGTTCCAGGAGGTTGTGGCATGAGTGTAGGTCCTAGTGGAGTTAGTGGGTGCGTGGAGTACAGGTCGTGTGACCTTATGTACTGCATGAGGCTTATTTAAGCCGAGTATTTCCTGTTAAAGAGATGAAGCAATAGAGATTGTGTGATTCGATCCCAAGAAGTTTACTCTCTGCATGTGTTTATCCAGAGATACGAGAGAGACCAGTGTGTGGTTTACGAGAGAGAAAGAGGATTGAGCGATTCAATCCCAAAATTTGGTATTAGAGCCTAAGTTCTCGGTTCAGTGTATGCCTAAGTACCTTCGTTTCAACATGATGTCTAGCACCAAACAAATGATAGCAACGGGGGCAACGGCGGCAACGGGGGCGCGGTTGACGAGGGAGGGAGGCGTCTCTCTCCAGTACCCGATGCTCACCTCCTCTAGCTACTCCACCTAGGCGATCAAGATGGAGGCTTGTATGGAGGCGCAGGACATTTGGGAGGCAATCAAACCCACGGCCGGAGTGGTCATGGAAAGAAGGAAGGACAAGATGGCACTTGTGTGCAGCTTTCAGGCCATTGCCGAAGACGTGCTCCACCAAGTTGCCAAGAAGAAGACAGCCAAGGAGGTGTGGGAGAGCTTGAAGACGAGGTATCTCGACGCTAATAGAGTGAAGAAGGCACAGTTGCAGACCTTGAAAAGCGAATTCGAGGCCCTGCGTGTGAAGCAAAGTGACTCCATCGACGAGTTTGCTGGCCAGATCAGTGGGCTAGTGAGCAAGTTCAGTGGTCTTGGTGCCACCATGGAGGATACCGCACTCGTTAAGAAGTTGCTCGATTCGGTTCCTGACAAGTATTTGCAGGTTGTTGCTGCAATTGAGCAATTCTCCGACACGGATACCATGCTATTCGAGGAGGCGATTGGCCGCCTCAAAGCATATGAGGAGCGGATACGCAAGCATGAGAATGGGCACGAGGAGCATTTGCTTCTCACCACGGCCGAGTGGGAGACTCGGTCATCGAAGCGAGAAGGCAAGGGCTCTGGTAGCACTAGCAGTGGTGGTGGTCGAAGAAAGCTCGACAAAACCAAGATGATGTGCTATAACTGCTAAGAGCTTGGTCACTTCACATATGAGTGTCGTAAGAAAGGAAAGGAGGAGAAAGCGCTACTCTGTGGAGTTCAGAGTGATGATGAGCCAGCTCTTCTGTGAACACACATGAAGTGTGATCAGTCAAGATTGGGGGGGGGATGTTAGATAATAATCTTGACAAAATTTGTATTTGCATATTTACTTTCGTCTTTTGCATGTAGTGATCGTGTTGTATAGGTCTTTGCATTGTAGTAGTGTGTGGCACCAGAAGAAGCGCACGGCAATACGTGTGATACATACAAGTATGGATGCTTGAGTTGGAGTGCATCCTGAGTCGTGAAATGCGGTCGAACGAAGGCGCCAATATCTGCAACGTGCAAAGGGCCATAGATTGAGTGTGGTTGTAAGAGCACTGTAGCAGTCGAAAGCTACAGTGGTCGAATGAGTACTGTAGCAACCGGAAGGTATAGTAGTCGAAAGAGTACTATAAGCTATAGTGGTCAGATGAGTACTGTAGCGGTCGGAAGGTATAGTAGTCGGAAGAATACTATAGCAGTCGGAAGCTACAGTACTCGAAGTATCGAGTCGATGCTTCATGGTCATAGCACTACAGTGGTCGTAGCGCTCGAATGAAGCGGTAGTCTGAGTCAATAAGTTGGCCATGTCTTTTGGATCATGTAGAGGTTCCAGGAGGTCGTGGAATGAGAATAGGTCCCAGTGGATTTAGTGGATGCGTGGAGTACAGGTCGTGTGACCTTATCTGCATGAGGCTTATTTAAGCCGAGTATTTCCTGTTAAAGAGATGAAGCAATAGAGATTGTGTGATTCAATCCCAAGAAGTTTCCTCTCTGCGTGTGTTAATCCAGAGATATGAGAGAGACTAGTGAGTGGTTTACGAGAGAGAAAGAGGATTGAGCGATTCAATCCCAACATTTGGTATCAGAGCCTGAGTTCTCGGTTTGGTGTATGCCTAAGTACCTTCGTTTCAATATGATGTCCACCACCGAACAAACGATGACAATGGGAGCAATGGCGGCAACGACGGTACGGCCGGCGAGGAAGGGTGGCGTCTCTCTCCAGTACCCGATGCTCACCTCCTCCAACTACTCCACCTGGGTGATCAAGATGGAGACTTGTATGGAGGCGCAGGACATCTGGGAGGCAATCGAACCTGCGGCCGGAGTGGTCATGAAAAGGAGGAAGGACAAAATGGCACTTGCATGCATCTTTCAGGCCATTCCCGAAGACGTGCTCCACCTGGTTGCCAAGAAGAAGACAGCCAAGGAGGCGTGGGAGAGCTTGAAGACGAGGTATCTCGGCGCCGATCGAGTGAAGAAGGCACGACTACAGACCATGAAAAGCGAATTCAAGGCCCTGCGCATGAAGCAAAGTGACTCCATTGACGAGTTTGCTGGTCAGATCAATGGGCTAGAGAGCAAGTTTAGTGGTCTTGGTGCCACCATGGAGAATACCGCACTCATGAAGAAGTTGCTCGATTCGGTTCCTGACAAGTATTTGCAGGTTGTTGCTGCAATTGAGCAATTCTCCGACGTGGATACCATGGCATTCGAGGAGGCGATTGGCCACCTCAAAGCGTACGTGGATCGGATACGCAAGCGCGAGAATGGGCACGAGGAGCATCAGCTTCTCACCAAGGCCAAGTAGGAGACTCAATCATCGAAGCGAGAAGGCAAGGGCTCTGGCAGCACTAGCAGTGGTGGTGGTCGAAGAAAGTTCGACAAAACCAAGATGATGTGCTATAACTGCCAAGAGCTTGTTCACTTCGCATACGAGTGTCCTAAGAAAGGAAAGGAGGAGAAAGCGCTACTTTGTGGACTTTAGAGTGATGATGAGCTAGCTCTTCTGTGAAGACACGTGAAGTGTGGTCAGTCAAGATTGGGGGGGGGGGGAGAAATGTTAGATACTAATATTGACAAAGTTCCTTTGGTCTTTTGCATATAATGATCATGTTGTATATGTCTTTGCATTGTAGTAGTGTGTGGCACCAGAAGAAGCGCATGGCAATACGTGTGATACGTACGAGTATGGAGGCTTGAGCCGGAGTGCATGCTGAGCCGTGAGATGCGGTCGGACGGAGGCGCCAATATCTGCAACGTGCAAAGGACCACAGCATGAGCGTGGTCGTTAGTGCATTGTAGCAGTCGAAAGCCACAATGGTTGGATGAGTACTGTAGCAGCCGGAAGGTACAGTAGTTAGAAGAGTACTATAAGCTACAGTGGTCGGATGAGTACTGTAGCAGTCAAAAGCTACAGTACTCGAAGTATCGAGTCAATGCTTTGTGGTCGTAGTGCTACAGTGGTCGTAGAGCTATAGTTGTCGTAGCGTCTGAATGAAGCGGTAGTCTGAGTCAATAAGTTGGCCGAGTCTTTTGGATCGTGGAGAGGTTCCAGGAGGTCGTGGCATGGGAATAGGGCCTAGTGGAGTTAATGAGTGCGTGGAGTACAGGTCGTATGACCTTATGTACATAAGGCTTATTTAAACCAAGTATTTCCTGTTAAAGAGATGAAGTAATAGAGATTGTGTGATTCAATCCCAAGAAGTTTCCTCTCTGCGTGTGTTTATCTAGAGATACAAGAGAGACCAGTGAGTGGTTTACGAGAGAGAAAGAGGATTGAGCGATTCAATCCCAACACAAAGAAGACACATGGTCTCCAGATCAGGCCGCCGAGAGCTGCTCCACGTCATCAAGCTTGAGAGAGGGAGGAGCGGTATCGAATCTCCCCATTCGTTCGCCGGAGATATTTTGAGTTGGAGAGAGATGGAGGAGCAGTGCCAGATCTCCCCCTTCCTTCGCCGGAGAGAAAGGGTGGAGTGGAGAGGATGAGGCTAGTCATCCGGTAAGAAAAGAGGATTAGGAGAGGAGGCCCGGAGAGAGAGATGCAGTGAGGTAGCAGTGGGGTGGGATATTTTATTATGGTGTGGGCCTTACCATAGTACTCACATGGGCTATCTACATTGCCGTGAATTGCAACAAGATATCATATTGAATTTTTTTAATAATCTATTTTTTATTCGGAATTACAAAAATAATACCACCTAATTTTGTTGTTAGAAATAATCACGTATCGCTCCACGGTTGTGATGACCCGGCCAGGGGCCTCTCCCGAGAGGTCCTCCAAGACCTCCCTAGGAGTCCATCAGGACCTCCCAGGAGGTCCTAAGGACCTGTCGGGCGATCCTCCTGGCATCCCGGGAGGTCAGCCGGATCTCTGGAGGTCGAGAACTGACCGAGGAGGTCTTGAGCTCAGACCTCCCAAGAGCCACGACCAGACACTGGGAGGTCCAGGACCAACCCGAGGAGGTCATGGGACTTGGAGAAGTCCTAACCCTCTGTGATCCGAACCGGTCCAAGAATCAATGGTCGGTTCTCACAAAGAATTACAAGTGATAACGTTACATCCACACGAGACTTTATTAACAACAAGGGAGTTGATTACAAAGTTGCTTACAAGCCATGACAACAAGGCAAAATACACAGCGGAAGCAAAACCAGCAAAACCATGTCCACCCAATACACCACAGGTAATTGGCTGGAGGGCGCGGCCTAGTTGATCTGGTCCTCATCATCATCAAAGAAGTCTTCTCCTGCTCAATTCATCAATCAAGCAAGAATGAGCACAACCACCGTGCTCACAAGTTACACCCGTCAATTAACAGAATGACATGCATAATGGATATCTCAAAGGAAGGCATAATATGGTTAGTTTGCATAAAGCCAAGTTTGTTTCAAATACCAGTATTAAGTTCCAAAGCTTATAACAATAATCAAAATTCATTTGCAAATTCTCATTTTACAGTTGGATAACTTTCATCAATATGATGGTGAAGGATACCCTTCTGTCACAAGGCTCCCTGCCCAACCCATTTGGATAGAAACAAAAAAAAAAAACTAGTTTTTAACCACCCATTTTGAAAACAAACCAGAGGTCTAACTTTGAGCAGCTTTGCTAGCATGTCCATAACCGCGGACACGGCTATTCAAATAGTTTTACACTCTGAAGAGGTCGTACACTTTACCCACATGACACGACTTCTCTAGTTTGTTTGACAACCGTCGTTGTCACCTCTCACTGCCGATGGTAAGAGGTCTAGAGCACGTGACAAGGCCTTTACAATGCATCATTCCACCGCATGATCCATCCACTCTAAGGTTTCGCCTTCCTAGGGCCCCTCTTGAGCAGTGGGTACAACAAAGTCATAAAAGACAGGCCAAGAAAGACCACCCACTATTCCGTCGGACCAACCGCGGTGATAACTTTGCAAATTAGTTCGTCAGGTCCCACCCATACAGGACATGTGGTTGCACGGAGAGGCATAGCAAAATACACTCGCAGACCGGTCCTTAACTGACCCGGGCGGCCGGCACAACCCTGGGGCATGGGATCACATGATCCCCGTGCATGGACTTGCACCAACCACACAACCAATGCCGCCCAAGTCCAAATCCATTTCTCATTTCTCTGTTTTTCAAACCTGCATGGCACACCAATGCCATGGCCATGTGTAGAAACCCCATGACACACCAATGCCATGGTCCAGATCACTTAGACAAGTGATATTTTTGGCCAAAACCTCCCAAACCTAGATTCTTTTCTCTAAGCATGGCTAAGCTCTAGTTTTTCAAAGGTCCTGGTCCCCTGTATTGTGTAAACCAGGTTTTGCCTAGGGTGACAACATGTTCGGCTCAAGATCAGCAGTGGTCATACCAAGGAAATTAGGCATAACTATGAATTTAAAGACGGGCATTGAAATAACTTAGTAAAGTAAGCATGCATTATCATTTGAAATAGAATATATATAGGTTGAAATAATGGGTGCAATATGATCAAGAGTGTAACTTGCCTTGCTCAAAGGCCTGGATGTCTTCTTCTTCTTCGGGGAGCTCTTGCTCTTCAGTGTCTTCACAATCTGCACGAGAAAACCACAGCAACTCAATACAAAGCTCAAATAAAACCCAAAGAAACTTCAATGAAACTCCAAGATAAAACCAACAGAGAGGCTAGGTCAGTTGGAGGAGGTCCAAGGGGCTTGCTGGAGGAGGTCCAAAGCTCAAGGGAGGAGGTCCAAGAGCTTTGGAGGAGGTCCGAAGCTCAAGGGAGGAGGTCCACGGGCTGCTCAGTTACTTTGGAGAATGGATATGGGGAAAAAGATGAGGATGAAGGGCTGCCCAAGCTTATATAGCTGGAGCCATTGAGATCTCCCAGGGTATAGTGTTCATGAGTTGGTGAAAAGGACAATGGAAGTAAGCAAAGGATGTGACAAAAGTATGGCACGGGTGCTGCAAAAGTGATAGCATTTAATGTGATACAACAGGCATTAAATGTCGCGAAACTCCCTTGTGCAAAGGACATAGTCAAAGGATAAAGAAAAATGGGTGTGACTGCCAAGTGGGACCATCAAAGTGAAGGAAGGTCCATGGACGGGGAGGTCCAACAGACACCACAATGGGGAGGTCCTGATGGTCGAATTAAATCAAGGAGAGGTCTGGGCGGTTAGGATCTCCAGAAGGGGAGGTCCTAACAGTCAGATCTAACAAATGGGAGGTCTGGACAGTTAGGATCTCCAAAGGGGAGGTCCTAACGGTCAGATCTAAATCAGGGGGAGGTCTAGACAGTTAGGATCTCCCAAGGGGAGGTCCTAACGATCAGATCTAGCAAGGGAGGTCCTGACGGCTAAGATCTCCAGATGGGAGGTTTTAACGGTCAAGATCTAAACAAGGGAGGTCCTGACGGCTAAGATCTCCAGAGGGGAGGTCTTAACGGTCAAGATCTAAACAAGGGAGGTCCTCATGGCTAAGATCTCCAGAGGGGAGGTCTTAACGGTCAAGATCTAAACAAGGGAGGTCCTGACGGCTAAGATCTCAAGAGGGGAGGACTTAACGGTCAAGATCTAAACAAGGGAGGTCCTGATGGCTAAGATCTCAAGAGGGGAGGTCTTAACGGTCGAGATCTAAACAAGGGAGGTCCTGCCGGCTAAGATCTCCTGAGGGGAGGTCTTAACGGTCGAGATCTAAACAAGGGCGGTCCTGACGGCTAAGATCTCCAGAGGGGAGGTCTTAACAGTCGAGATCTAAACAAGGGAGGTCCTGACGGCTAAGATGTCCAGAGGGGAGGTCTTAACAGTCCAGATCTAAACAAGGGAGGTCCTAACGGCTAAGATCTCTAGAGGGGAGGTCTTAACGGTCAAGATCTAAACAAGGGAGGTCCTGAGGTGAGCGATAGTGAGATAAGAAGCGGGAGAAGCGGGAGCCATAGGATTTCCATCGAACGGGTCAAGGCAATAGGGCCGTTTGGACCGAGCGAACGCCCCAACCGATCGGGGCCGTCCAATATGGATTGGATGGTTCTAAAGGAGTGGGTCGTTCGGATCATCCGAACGTCTCACCAAGATCAAACCGTCCAACGCAAATTGAACGATACACAAGCGATAAAGGTCTGGATTAAGCGGAAGGCTCGAACGAACGCGAGGGAGGTCCAAATAAACAAGGAGGATGTCCTAGAGGACATGTGGAGGTCCTGAAGGACACAGGGAGGTCCAAAAAGACAAGGAGGAGGTCCTAGAGGACATCGGGAGGTCCCAAAGGACACAGGGAAGTCCAAATAGACAAGGAGGAGGTCCTAGAGGACATGGGGAGGTCCTGAAGGACACAGGGAGGTCCAAATAGACAAGGAGGAGGTCCTAGAGGACATGGGGAGGTCCTGAAGGATACATGGAGGTCCAAATAGACAAGGAGGAGGTCCTGACCAGAGGAGAACAAAGCCAGCGCAGAAAAGAGGAGACCACCAAAACCCCACAAACCCAAATAACCTCATGCGATTTTTAGTTGAAGTTCGAATTAATCCATTAAAATCCATTTTGAAATTCTCAAGTTAAGCTTTGAATTCTCATCAAAACAAAATGGTCCTTTTTTTTTTTAAAGTTCAAAAAGGCTCCAGAAATCAGGGTGTTACAAACCTACCCCCCTTAGGGGAATCTCGACCCAAGATTCAAGCTTGGCCAGCAAAGAGGTAGGGATAGTTAGTCTTGAGGTCTTCTTCGTTTTCCCATGTAGCTTCACTTTCAAGGTGGTGGCTCCACTGCACCTTGTAGGTACGGATGATCTTGTTTCTAGTAACACGCTCTGCGACCTCTAGAATTTTAATTGGCCGCTCCACATAGGTGAGGTCTTCCTGGAGATCAATGCTCTCTAGGAGGGTGTGGTCTTCTAGGACTCAGAGGAATTTTCTTAGCTGTGATACATGAAAGACATCATGCACCACTGACAATGAGCTTGGTAGCTCAAGCTTATAAGCAACTTCACCTTGTCTTGCCAATACCTTGTACGGTCCGACAAATCTTGGTGCTAGCTTTCATTTAGCCCGAAACCTTCTAACTCTTCTGAATGGAGTTACCTTGAGGTACACAAAGTCACCAACTTCAAAGGATAACTCCCGTCTCCGATTGTCTGCATAGCTCTTTTGTCGGGACTGGGCTATTCTTAACCGCTCTCTTATAAGCTTCACTTTTTTCTTAGCCTCTTTGATTACCTCGGGCCCAAATAACTGGCGCTCACCTACTTGATCCCAAAGGAGGGGAGTTCTACACTGCCTTCCATACAAGGCTGCAAAGGGAGACATTCTTAAACTAGCTTGGTAGCTATTGTTGTAGGAGAACTCAGCATAGGGGAGGTTTTTGTCCCAACTTTTTCCATAATCCAACGCACAAGCTCGAAGCATGTCTTCAAGAACTTGATTCACCCTCTCTGCTTGTCCATCGGTTTGAGGGTGATAAGTCATCTTGAAATTAAGTCTTGTCCCTAAGGCTTCATGGAGACTTTCCCAAAATCTTGAGGTGAATTGGGAACCTCTATCAGACACTATACTCTTGGGTACACCATGTAGGCAGACAATTCGGGCTAGGTACAACTCAGCCAACTTGCTACTTTTGTAGGTGGTCTTGACAGGGATAAAATGTGCCACTTTGGTCAAACGATCCACAATAACCTAAATGGAGTCATAGCCCGATTGGGTCCTTGGCAAACCAGTGATGAAATCCATGCCCACTTGCTCCCATTTCCACTCGGGAATGGGCAAAGGCTGCAGCAACCTAGCAGGCCTTTGGTGCTCAGCCTTAACCCTTTGGCACACATCACACCTTGCCACATACTCAGCTATTTCTCGCTTCATGTTGACCCACCAATAGTTCTCTTTTGAGATCTTGATACATCTTGGTGCTCCCTAGATGAATGGAGTAATGAGACTCATGAGTTTCTTTGAGCAGCAACTGCTTTATGTCTTGATAGTCCGGCACACAAAGTCTGTTGCTGAACCAAAGAGCTCCCTGGTCATCTTTTAAGAAGCCAGGAGCCTTGCCTTTCTTCAAATTTTCTTTGATCTCTTGGAGGTCTTTATCATGAGCCTGCATTTCTCGAATTTGCTTATGGACAGCAGGCTAAACCTCCAGAACATGCACACAATCTTGAGTGACAATCTCCAAATTTAGCCATCTCAACTCTTCACAAAACCTGGGCTGACTCTCTTGAACCATTAAAGTGCTGCAATAACTCTTTTGACTCAGGGCATTAGCCACCACATTTGCCTTGCCTGGGTGGTAGTGAATTCCAATATCATAGTCTTTGATGAGCTCCAACCATCTTCTTTGTCTAAGGTTAAGATTCGATTGTGTAAAAATGTATTTTAGACTCTTATGGTCTGTAAAGACCTCGCAGCGATTACCAATAAGGTAATGGCGCCAAATCTTTAGGGCATACACTACGGCAGCTAATTCTAAATCGTGAGTTGGGTAGTTAGCTTCATGAGGCTTTAACTACCGGGAGGCATAAGCTACCACTCTTTCCTCTTGCATCAAGACACAACCAAGACCCTGCTAAGAGGCATCACAAAAGACTTCAAAATCTTTTTGGGTATCTGGCAAAATGAGTACTGGGGCAGAGGTTAACCGCTTCTTTAATTCTTGAAAACTGTGCTCACAAGCTGAAGTCCAAGCATACTTGCTTTCCTTCTTGAGCAACTGAGTGAGAGACCTTGCTATCTTGGAAAAACCTTCAATGAATCGACAATAATACCCTGCCATGCCAAGGAAACTTCTAATTTGGGACACTGATTTGGGTGGCTTCCAGTTTAGAACATCCTGAACCTTGCTAGGGTTGATTGCCACACCTGCAGCTGACATTACATGACCCAAAAAGGTAACCTCTTTCAACCAAAAGTCACACTTCTCAAACTTCGCATAAAGTTGGTGGTCTCTAAACTTGTCTAAGACCAACCGAAGGTGATCTTCATGCTCCTTCTCAGACTTGGAGTATACTAGGATGTCATCTGTGAAGATAATAACAAACTTATCTAAGTACTCCATAAACACTTTATTCGTCAAGTTCATAAATTATGCAGGGGCATTAGTCAATCCAAAAGACATGACCGTGAACTCATAAAGTCCATATCGGGTTGAGAAGGCTGTCTTTGGGATGTCCTCTTGTCGAATCTTCAGTTGGTGATAACCTGACCTTAGGTCAATCTTGGAGAAAACTGCTGCTCCTATAAGTTGATCAAACAAGTCATCAATCCTGAGCAAAGGGTACTTATTCTTGATGGTAACATCATTGAGAGCTCTATAATCCACACACATGCGTTGTGTACCATCCTTCTTTGCCACAAAGATCACTGGGGCTCCCCAAGGAGAAGAACTCGGCCTAACAAATCCTTTGCTTTGCATTCCTTCAATTTGTTGCTTCAACTCAACAAGGTCATTTGCAGGCAATCTATAGGGTCTTTTGGAAATGGGTGTTGTCCCGGGAATCAGGTTAATGACAAATTCCAGATCTCGGTCCGGAGGCATTCCAAGTAACTCACTTGGGAACACATCTGGGTATTCCCTCACCATAGGGAGGTCTTCAAGCTTAACTTCTCTCAAACAGGCCAAGCTAAGACTTGCCCTAGGAGAGGTCTCAGGGCTAAATTCAACTTGTATCCCTTGCTCATTGGTGAGCGCAATGGACTTGCTGGCACAATCTATTTGACCTTGGTTCTTGGCTAACCAGTCCATTCCAAGAATCACATCTAACCCTTAGGAGTACAGGACTATCAAGTCTACAGAGAAAGGTACTCCCAAGATTTCTAAGGAAAGATTTGGGCACAAGGAGCTAGTCCTCATTTCAGAGCCCGGAGAGTGTATTAGCATAGGGTTTGTTAAAGGAGACATAGCTAACCCATTGTTACCCACAAACTTAGAAGAGACAAACGAATGAGAAGCTCCGGAATAAAAAAGAATGGTTGCCGGTACTGAATTAACAAGAAACGTACCAAGAACCACATCTGATGCGGTTTGAGCTTCTTCGGCTGTGACATGATTTACTCGCCCTTTAATATATTATACGGAAGGCTTCGAGTTTGTAACATCCCAAACAATGGTGTGTGTTTCAAATATATGAAAATGAGGATAAATTAAAACTTTTGATGCCTCATGATGTCATTTGAAATTTCCTGGGAATTTTTCCCTAGGGTTTCCTATTTTCTAAGATCGATGTTTCTATTGATGGAAGCTTTAGTCCTTGAAAACTCCATAATCAAATTTTGTGATAATCCCCTAGAAATATTTTTCCTAGCTTCTAGATCATCCTAGTAACCTCTCTGAAAAATCTCATAATTTTTAGATTTTAGTTGCTATTTCTAAAGAGCTAGTCAAACCAGTTAGAATTCTGGTCAAACCCCTAGGATAGCCTCTTCTGAATTTTCTATAGAGCAATTCACCGCATGAAAATTCCTATAAAAATTATGCAAGGTTTTTCTCTGATCCAGCAAGCGTCCATAAACATTTCAGAATTTTTGGAGCATCAGAGCTACCTCCAAAAATTCCCTATCTTCTCAGCCTTTTAGATAAAAATCAGAAATCACTATTCCTCTGACTTGAACCAGACTCAAGTCCGACCCGAGCCAACTTGGCTTGACCGAGTCACCTAACCCGCACCTCACGTAAGCCGTCCGATGGAAACTCAATGGTCCTGATCGCGCATCGCCGCCAGTATAAAGATTCTCGCGTTGTCGCATTGCTGATCTCGATCCAACGGCCCTCGCCGACCCATTTCACTCAGTCTCTCTCGCGGTTGTGTCACTGCGTCGCGGGACCCACTCATTGTTCTTCCTCCTTTCCTGGCGCTCGCGCAAGGCCTCAGGCTCGCTGCTCGCCTCGCTCCGTCCGTCTAGGCACAACGGTGTCAATCCACCGCCCGACAGCCACTCCGGGCTTTGCGACCACGCGCCGCCGCTCGTCGCAACCCGAGGATAATACCCCCTCTCTCGCCCGTTGGAGGTCATTCCTCCTCTCGGTGGCTGAGGAGGGAGACACTTGTTTGAGCTGCTCTCTAGGGTGAGCTTCCTCCGCGTGGTTCCCCCTTCTTCCTCTTCCTTCACCGCCCCCTTGTGCACCGGTTTGAGCACTGATCTTTGTGTGCAGGCCCTAGAACACGAGGAGCACCCCCATCTTCTCCGGAGCGTGTCTAGAGCGTGTACCCAACGTCGCCGTCGTGCCATCTTCGCTCCCGGTGAGCCTTTCTCCCTTCTAAGAGTGTCACGACGTGTGCCTAAGCACGATTAAGTTTTCCCTACAACCAATTTTGACCTTCGATCACAGGAATCGTCGGAATTGAACTTTTCTGCATTCCCGGCCACAAGAGCCCCTTTCTTCTCCGACGACGGCACGGTGAGTCCCGGTTCAATTCCTCATTGGTGCACCATCTATGGACCCTACTGATACTCTCCATACCTCCAGTTCTGGCCCAGTTGGCTCAGGTTGAGCTCTCCACGGTGTAGTGCCGCCGTCACCTCGTTTTCTCGTCGCCGGCTCAACTCTGACCATCCCTGTCCTTCCGCGTCACTTAGGTAGCATCCCTGAGCCTCTCTTTTGCTCATGCGCATGCTAAATCGCCTCGGGCGCCATCGCTTTGCACATTGGCTTATAGCCCGAGCACCACCGCCGCCTTAGCCCGCCGCGCCGCCGCGTCGGACCACCGTTGGCCTCGCCGCTGGTGCCGCCAGGTGCACGAGGATGTGGGCTTTCCATTTTGAGCACTCACCCACGCCGCCGTGCTCTGGTTCGCCGGCATTTCGCCGGGGAAACTCGCGGCCGAGCGCGTGGCACGTTCCGACCATCCCTGTAGCTCGCCATTAAGGCTTAATCATTGATTAGCAATTAAAACTCAATCTTTGTCAGAAATCCCAGTGTTTAGCCGCATTAAGTAATGGCGAGCAGTGGATGACAGGTGGGCCCGAGCCACTTAAGTGCGCTGTGTACTGAGCTCATACACCCGTGAACCAAGTTCACGAGTATGAGTCTATGACAAGCGGACCCCACCTGTCAGTTCGGTTAATCCATTAGTTAAATAGAAAATGACACTATTCATTAGGCCCCACTAGTCTGTGACTGTGGCTAGGTTAGACTGGGTATAAAAAGTATTTTATGTTTATATGTAATCTGAAATGCTTTATTTATGAACTGAAAATTGGTTAAACTTCAAAATTGCATAAGTAATTCATTTTGGCTCCAAAATTGATGATTCAAATTTTGTTAGTTTCCTTTGTAAATGTACTTTAATATAAAAATGGGGTGAATCATGTTACTGTTACAGAAAACACTTTTAGCAAAATTACTTTAGGTTTAGTATTATTGTTGCACAAAAAATTGTTTTAACTTAAAAAAATACATAAGTATTTCTCTGTAACTCCAAATTGGGTAAAATCAATTTTGTTGGATTCCTCTGTTACTGTACTTTAAAGTAAAATAGGTTTTGATCATGTTGCTATCTCTAAAAATCTGATTTTACTTATGCCATGTGCACTACTTTCATAAATTTGAAAACTCGTAGAAAATTCATCGTAGCTCCAAATGAGGTGAATCAAATTCCATTGTTCATCTCATGTGGAGCTCTGCCTACCATAAAGATTTCAAGTACACCACCTCTCTGGAAATTTACCAAAACAATTAATTCGGATGAACAGTAACCGGTAGCAATTTATTTGGATTTTCTGGAAAACTGACTTTCAAACTGTCATAACTTTTGCATAGAACATCCAAATCAATTGATTCTTGTTGCTAAATTCACCTAAAATCATGATCTACCTTATGTGAATTTTTAATGATTTTTGGATGAAGTTGAATTTTTGGGTCTTTTCGGTATTATTCGTTCTTATTGTGCTTTCGATTCTTTCGGTAGGTTCCGACGATTCTATTGTATACGAGAGTGATCCTCTGCAGCAAGAGAGTCATCCCCAGCGAGGCAAGCAGTTTAATCATAAATATCCTATTACTTTCAAAGTCTAATACTTTGTTTACAAATTGTATGTATGCATGCTTTTGCGTCAAAGTTTAATTTTCCGATTAGAGGTAGTTATTCCTATTGCATGGTTGCCCTTAAATTGTTCATCCCCTTCCACTAAATATAAGATATTAATCTCGCTGGTGAATTAGAGCCCGGTGGTTGAATTATGCTCTTTTATTGTCTTTACGTTGTCATACTTAGAAATGCTTAGCTACCGGTAGAATTGGGCGGTTATCGACTTAGTCGATAACTTTGATCACAAAAAAATATTATTATCTTTATGTTCAACACTTTGTGCTTTGTTACTTTGTAAAGTCAAAAACTGAAACTGAAAATGAAATGTTTTAGACTTGGGCATATGGTTGATGGTGTGATTATCTGGTGTGTGGTGGTATGCCTAAGTCAACAAGGACCGAACATCTTGGACACTGACCCAAGCACTTTTGCGTACTAACCACATGAGAGGGATATGAGACCTCTCTTGACTTAGTACTTTGGCCTGTGTTAGATCCGGGTCGCAGGAGGTTGTGTGTGTTGTGTTGAAAAAGAATTTATTCCATGTGTGTGTTTGGCGTGACAGGATGGGTTTTGGTATTAAGTCCAAGTTCCCTACCCCGAGGAGCATTGGTAAGTTCTTTCTCTGCCAATGACTCCGACACAACGTATGGTTTCTATCATACGGGCGACTCATAGTTAATACACAATATTGGAAAACATCTCGTAGGACTTAGCCTTGCCGGCATACCTTAGGAAGTGTGCTTATTCCGGAGGCAAAAGAGGCAGTCTGACATGTGGGTACATTGGTACACCCTTGCAGGGTATAAACTATTCGAATAGCCTCGTCCTAGGTTATGGACGCGCTTGGTTAGGTCTCTACAAGAGTTAGACTATGACATTTAATTAAAACTTGATGTGGGTGGTATGAATGGGGAATTCATGCTATTGTTGTGGTGGCTATTGGGTTAGCCATTTCTAGGATGTCTTGTTATTATTGTTACTTGTATCTCGCTGTTTTTGTCAAATAAAAACAGATTATAAAACTGCTTTAAATCTATTACATTATTGCAAATGAAAACTTGCTTTATGCTGAAAATGAGTCTTGAGCCTCCTCCACTTAAATAAGCTTGCATGTAGCTATGTATAGGCCTGTTACCCTACACGTCAGTCTTACGAGTACATTTTTGTACTCATTTGCTTTGCTTAATTAATTATTGCAGAGGAGGAAACTGATCCCCAAGGGATCCACTTTTGTGAGATGTGTGGCGGGTTTGACGACTAGGTTGGTGGCTCGGTTGGTTGCCTTGTGGGTTAAAGGCATACAATTGGCTCTTGTTTATCGCCATCTTATGGCAGTTTGCTTCTGCAGTTTATCTAACTCTTTAGTTGTTATTTGGCCGATCGGCCCCTTTTGTAATAACTCTATATTGTTTGTCTTTTGAATTGCTTAGTTGTGTTTCGGTTCTATGTGTTGAATGGAATTGATGCATAATTTTTGTATAGGATATGTGTACTGAAATTCTTGGAAGTACATATACGCCGAGAGTCGAGATATTTGATTTGTAATGCTAGAACCATCTTGATGGTTAAGTATTACAAGTGAAATACCCCGGGTTCTCACAGAGTTGGAGTGGCTGCCAAGAGCTGAGGGCCCTTGTCCAAAGCGGTTGGGAGTTGGAGTTGCAGCTTGAAGCTTGAAGCTTCTTCGGGCATTTGCTAGCATAGTGCCCAACTTCATGGCAATAAAAACATGTGACCCCAGCTGTGGGGGACAGGGATGGCTTCTTCTGGACAAGACTTCCTGGAGAAGTCTCACGGGAAATAGAAGTGTAGGGACGTCTTGCTTGCATGGGAGACTTTGAAGGGGAGGAGGTCGCAGGCCTCTTGTGCTGAAATTGAGAGGTCTTTGGCCTGAAAAAATCTTTGATCTGAACTGCTGAGCTGCCTTCCTCTTCTTATGATTCTCCATCTCAATATGCTTTCCCTCTTGACGAATTGCCTTGCTCATAAATTGCTGAAAATCTGGGTAATCATGAGCAAGGAGCTAGACCGAGAGATCATCATTGAGCCCTTCCAAGAAACTCTCTTGCTTGGACTCATCAGTGGCTACATCTTCGGGTGCATATCTTGCCAATTGATTGAATTTGTGAAGATATTCACTTACAGTACGATTTCCTTGGCGTAAAGATCTGAACTCCTTCTTCTTTAATAAATACCATGTGGAATGTGTGCACGGCGAAAAGCTTGCACAAATTACTTCCAAGTTATAGTCTGAGCATCAACATGGGACTTAGTGAAGTTGTCCAACCACTCAGAGGTTGATCCATGGAGTTGGTGAGAGGCAAACAAAACCCTCTCACGATCAGTACACTGGATCATGTCCAGCTTTCTTCCCACTGCCCTGAGCCAGTCATCAGCTTCCATGGGCTTAGTAGTACTGGAGAATGTGGGTGGCCTCATTCTCATGAACTCAGAGATATTTGTCCATGGAGGGGATGGTACATAAACAAGAGGTTGGGCTGCTGCTGCTTGAAGGTTCTGAGTGTTGGTGATGGACTGGGCTAACAGGTTGATCAACTTTGCTTGATTTGCCATCACTTGGTTCCAATCTAGTCCTTGAGTTGGAGGAGGAGGTGGTTGCGGCACTGGGGTCTCTAGATCACCCCCAGAGGCTCGGCCTTTCCCACTAGTGCTGCCACTGCCTCTAGTTGTCACCATCTGCCAGAGGTCCAAAGGTAGGAAAGAGATGAGAGAGCTAAGGGGGAAGAGGTTAAAACAACCAAACCAGCAAAATCAGCAACTCACAAGTTCAAACACGTTCTACTCGAGGCTCAACGCCCTCAGGGCTGCAAACAAGCAGGTCGTGGCCACAAGGGGAGGTCATTGCAAGAGACCCAAGGGAGGTCCTTGCAAAAGCCACCACCATTGACCACGAGCTGGGAGGTCCTAACAAAGGGGAAGGCTAAAAATACAAAGGTTAACTACCACAGGACCCCCTAATGATATGACAAGGGAAAGAGGATCCAATTACTTTATAAAACAATGAAGAAAGCAAAAGGTAAGAGAGAGTGAGGTGAGAAAAGATACAAGGAAGGGGTAAGGATAGAGAGGTGACTCAAGTAAGGAGAGAACCAATTATTTCTCTAATTTTGCAATACACATTTTGAACTTTCTTCTAATGACCATTCTACTAGGTTACGACCTACAGCCAAGATGCTCTGATACCACTTGTGACGACCCGGCCAGGGGCCTCACCCGAGAGGTCCTCCAAGACATCCTTGGGAGTCCACTAGGACCTCCCAGAAGGTCCCAAGGACTTGTCGGGCATTCCTCCCAGGCCTCCCAGGAGGTCCAGCCGGACCTCCTGGAGGTCTAGGGAACTGACCCGAGGAGGTCTTCAGGCTCAGGACCTCCCCCAAGAGCCATGACCAGACCTGGGGAGGTCCAGGGACCAACCCGAGGAGGTCATGGGACTTGGAGAAGTCCTAACCCTCCTGTGATCCGAACCAATCCCAAGGATCAATGGCTGGTTCTCACAGCAATTACAAGTGATAACGTACATCCACACGAGACTTTATTAACAACAAGAGAGTTGATTACAAAGTTGCTTACAAGCCACGACAACAAGGAAAAATACACAGCGGAAGCAAAACCAGCAAAACCATGTCCACCCAATACACCATAGGTAATTGGCTGGAGGGCGCGGCCTAGTTGATCTGGTCCTCATCATCATCAAAGAAGTCTTCTCCTGCTTAATTCATCAATCAAGCAAGAATGAGCACAACCACCGTGCTCGCAAGTTACACTCGTCAATTAACAGAATGACATGCATAATGGATGTCTCAAAGGAAGGCATAATATGGTTAGTTTGCACAGAGCCAAGTTTGTTTCAAATACAAGTATTAAGTTCCAAAGCTTATAACAATAATCAAAATTCATTTGCAAATTCTCATTTTACAGTTGGATAACTTTCATCAATATGATGGTGAAGGATACCCTCCTGTCACAAGGCTCCCTACCCATCCCATTTGGGTAGAAATCCAAAAAAAACTAGTTTTTAACCACCCATTTTGAAAACAAACCAGAGGTCTAACTTTGAGCAGCTTTGCTAGGATGTCCATAACCGCGAACACGGCTATTTGAATAGTTTTACACTCTGAAGAGGTCGTACACTTTACCCACATGACACGACTTCTCTAGTTTGTTTGACAACCGTCATTGCCACCTCTCACTGCCGATGGTAAGAGGTCTAGAGCACGTGACAAGGCCTTTACAATGCATCATTCCACCGTAGTCCATCCACTCTAAGGTTTCGCCCCTTCCTAGGGCCCCCTCTTGAGCTAGGTGGGTACAACAAAGTCATAAAAGACAGGCCATGAAAGACCACCCACTATTCCGCCGAACCAACCGCGGTGATAACTTTGCAAATTAGTTGGCCAGGTCCCGCCCATACAGGACATGTGGTTGCACGGAGAGGCATAGCAAAATACACTCGCAGACCGGTCCTTAACTGACCCGGGTGGCCACCACAACCCTGGGGCATCGGATCACACGATCCTCGTGCATGGACTTGCACCAACCACACAACCAATGCCACCCAACTCCAAATCCATTTCTCATTTCTTTGTTTTTCAAACCTCCATGGCACACCAATGCCATGGCCATGTGCAGAAACCCCATGACACACCAATGCCATGGTCCAGATCATTTAGACAAGTGATATTTTTGGCCAAAACCTCCCAAACCCAGATTATTTTCTCTAAGCATGGCTAAGCTCTAGTTTTTCAAAGGTCCTGGTCCCCTTTATTATGTAAACCAGGTTTTGCCTAGGATGACAACATGTTCGGCTCAAGATCAGCAGTGGTCATACCAAGGAAATTAGGCATAACTATGAATTTAAAGACGGGCATTGAAATAACTTAGTAAAGTAAGCATGCATTATCATTTGAAATGGAATATACATAGGTTGAAATAATGGGTGCAATATGATCAAGAGTGTAACTTGCCTTGCTCAAAGGCCTAGATATCTTCTTCTTCTTCGGGGAGCTCTTGCTCTTCAGTGTCTTCACAATCTACACGAGAAAACCACAACAACTCAATACAAAGCTCAAATAAAACCCAAAGAAACTTCAATGAAACTCCAAGATAAAACCAACAAAGAGACTAGGTCGGTTGGAGGAGGTCCAAAGCTCAAGGGAGGAGGTCCAGGAGCTTTAGAGGAGGTTCGAAGCTCAAGGGAGGAGGTCCACGAGCTGCTCGGTTACTTTGGAGAATGGATATGGGGAAAAAGATGAGGATGAAGGGCTGCCCAAGCTTATTTAGCTGGAGCCATTGGGATCTCCCAAGGTATATGTGTTCATGAGTTGGTGAAAAGGACAATGGAAGTAGGCAAAGGATGTGACAAAAGTATAGCACGGGTGCTATAAAAGTGGTAGCATTTAATGCGATACAACAGGCATTAAATGTGGGGAGACTCCCTTGTGCAAAGGACATAGTCAAAGGATAAAGAAAAATGGGTGTGACTGCCAAGTGGGACCAGTCAAAGCTCAAGGGAAGGTCCCGCGGACAGGAGGTCCAACAGACACCACAATGGGGAGCTCCTGACGGTCGAATTAAATCAAGGGGAGGTCTGGGCGGTTAGGATCTCCAGAAGGAGAGGTCCTAACGGTCAGATCTAACAAAGGGGAGGTCTGGACGGTTAGGATCTCCAAAGGGGAGGTCCTACCGGTCAGATCTAAATCAGGGGGAGGTCTGGACGGTTAGGATCTCCCAAGGGGAGGTCCTAACGGTCAGATCTAGCAAGGGAGGTCCTGATGGCTAAGATCTCTAGAGGGGAGGTCTTAACAGTCAAGATCTAAACAAGGGAGGTCCTGACGGCTAAGATCTCCAGAGGGGAGGTCTTAACGGTCAAGATCTAAACATGGGAGGTCCTGACGGCTAAGATCTCGTGAGGGGAGATCTTAACGGTCAAGATCTAAACAAGGGAGGTCCTGAGGTGAGCGATAGCGAGATAAGAAGCGGGAGAAGTGGGAGCCATAGGATTTCCATTGAACAGGTCAAGGCAATAGGGTCGTTTGGACCGAGCGAACGCCCTACCGATCGGGGCCGTCCAATACGGATCGGATGGTTCTAAAGGAGTGGGACGTTCGGACCATCCGAACGTCTTACCAAGATCAAACCGTCCAACGTAAATTGAACGATACACAAGTGATAAAGGTCTGGATTAAGCGGAAGGCTCGAACGGATGCGAAGGAGGTCCAAATAAACAAGGAGGAGGACCAGAGGAGAACAAAGCCAGCGCAGAAAAGAGGAGACCACCAAAACCCCACAAACCCAAATAACCTCATGCGATTTTTAGTTGAAGTTCGAATTAATCCATTAAAATCCATTTTGAAATTCTCAAGTTAAGATTTGAATTCTTATCAAAACAAAATGGTTTTTTTTTTAATTTTGAAAGTTCAAAAAGGCTCCAGAAATCAGGGTGTTACAACGGTTGGGCGACTTGGACAAGTCGCCCAATGGGTGAGCGACAGATGCCCAAGTAGCTTAACTGTGGGGCGACTAGACCTTTCGCCTCCAAGTCGCCGAATGGTTCCACGACTGTGTCCTAGTCGCCGTATAGTGGAGCGACTAGGACACCTGTCGCTAACCGTTGTCCCCTAGTCTCCCAACCGTTGGGCTACTAGGGGTTCTTGTAATCCACGCGTGCATGGCCGGCTGCGTAAACAGTCACCATTTCTTTCCTCCAGAGAGCGTTGGCTTACAAGGAGAAAGAGAGAAGAGAAAGAGAGAGGAGAGGAGAGGAAGAGGGAAAGAGAGGAGAGAAAGAAGGGGAGGGGGAAAGAAAGTGTGTTCGCATCGATGACGACGACGGTGAGTCTCTAGCATTATTTTGTATGTGTGCATTTTCAAAACTATGGTAGGTTAGCAAGCAACATCATGTATATTGACATATTGTTAGCAAATGAAATAATGGCATGTCAATTTGAAAAATCTTTAGATGTGTACTTTGTAGTGTCATATTGTGTGGGTGGTGTAGAAGTGATGGTTGGGTAAACGAGACATTGTAAATATTGTATTTAGATGGTACTTAATGTTTATATATAATTACTTGTGTTTTTTCTCAATTGGGCGACTGCTTCACACATTTAGTTGGAACATTAGTTGTATTTAGATGGTACTTGATGATAAGAATTGCTAACATTGGTAAATCAGTTATAAATACATGTGAACATATTATTAAAAACTTTGAAGTCGTTACATAATTTATTGTTAGAAACTGGTGGTGTCCGTGCATACTAGGCAACCCACCTGGACAGGGTCCATGCATATTGTTAATAGTTGTAAATAGCGTAGTCTTAGGTTTGCATATGAAATCATGGTAGGTTACTTTCGAAATCATGGTAGGTTATGAACAAAAACTCACTAGACTTATGCAAGAATGCAACTTAATTTTCAGAATTTCTGGAGCTACACTATAAGTAATTGAACCCACTAATTGTGTCGTAATTGCTAACTAGAAATTGATTTGCAGGTATGGCTCACGACCTTGGTGGTTCAGACTGGCATTTAGGCCTGCTCGATCAGCTGGTCGACGTGTAGCACCGGCCTACTCGATCAGCTGCTCGACATGTAGCACCGCACGAGCCGTCGTGTCCCACATCCAGTTCGCGGGGACGACACGGCTAACTTGGGGGTGGTTCGTACGCGGACACCCCGACGGGCTTGGAGATTAGACCCACGCTGGGCAGACAAGTTTGCCCGCAAGTTGTGCCACTTCTTTTGTGTCATATGCCCGCTATGTAGTTACTTCTTCATGCTTTGCAGGCTGAGCCATGCCGGTCTTCTACCTCTCGTGCGGATGGTGGAGGCCACCAAAGAGGATGGCGCTCCGGTTGAGGACGATGGGGAGGTCCAGGCTAGCCCGTAGCGGTCACGACGGTTCTTGTTCAACCGAACGCTCCTGACAGCCCTGGTTGACCGGTGGCAGCCTGAGACGCACACCTTCCACCTCCCATTCGGGGAGATGACCACTACTCTGCAGGATGTCACGCTGCTACTCGACCTGCCTATCGCGGGAGCCCTTGCATTCCCATCGGACGCGCCTGTCAACTAGTGCGACGCCTTGCTGGGCAGGTTTCAGGGGGTTCTTGCGGTGAAGGCCGTGCCACCGTACTATGACTTCTTGGAGCGACAGTGGCATGGCCCGCCCCTGCGGTGGCTTTCATAGTTCCGGGTACGTATGTGACGATGATATAATAATTCTCATTTAATTATTTATCTGTAATTCATATTATGGATAATAATGACGTCATATGGTTCTTGAATATACCCCTTAATATTCATCAGGGAGAAGCTGGAGGTCGTAAGTCCTTCTACGACCACCCCATAGCCGTGAGTCCTTCTACGATTACCCCATAGTTGTGAGTCCTTCTACGACTACCCCATAGTTGTAAGTCTTTCTCCGACTATGACTTCATCGTAAGCTCTTCTATCGATCAGTTTATGGTCGTAAGCTATTCTACGACCACCATCTGGTCGTAAGCTCTTCTACGATCAGTCTCTAGTCGATGTGGCTTACAGACATGTGGGCCTAATCGACCAGGGAATCTTTCGCACCATATTTAAGGATATGGGTAGTAAACTACGCTGTTACTCTCTAGAATAATGACACGATTTAACTCCCTGTCATGGTGATAACTGCCTCGCAACATGGGAATGTTACTTCTCCCAGAATAATCTCTAGTAACGGCTCCATAATCTGCAACATTAAGGCGCCCTTTGGACTGGAAGAACAGCAGCACACTCCGAGTACTATAAAAGGCAGAATCATCAGAAGGATCAAGAGGAGGGAAAATCAAGAGCACAAGGCGCATCTTTCTAGTCTTTCTCTAGATATTGTAGTCCAGCATACTCAATACATACACACAGGAGTAGAGTTCTTATTCTCCCAGGAGAAGACCCGAACCTGTATAAAAAATCCCCGTGTCTCCCTCTCTGCGTGATTTTGAGCCTAGGGGAACCCCTGAATCAAACAATCTTTACGTAAGTTCAGTTCTAAAACACTGACAGTTGGCACTGACTGTGGGGATCTTCGAGTCATCAGCTTTTCTTCCTTTTTTCTAAGTCTCATGCTCTCCTGGCAGAAGAATGGAATGAGGAGAACCGGTTTGACTTGGCCGATTACGCAGATATCGACATGGATGCCGGTTTCAACTATGAGCCCAGTACTACATCATCCGATGGTGATTTCGCCTCCGGAGACCATCCCACCGATGGAGTTGAGGAGGGATTCTTATTCCCCACAATGATACGTCCAGATGAGGAACCAGCTTCCTCAAAGGGCAAGGGTCCATCCGACCACAACAAGGGTTGTCCTAAAGCAGGCTCAGAGCATGGCGAGGGTTCTCCCTCCAAATGTTCAAGTCCATCTGAGGTAGTCCGATCTGGCACAAGAACTCTTGGAAGTCGTAATTCCGGATCTTCATCAGCACCTGGTGGTTCTCTCTCTCCGATTAGCCCAGCCAAGAATGCGATCAAACACGCTTCTCTTGCGAGTTTGACCATCCCAACGCAGGGCACACCTACGAACGGAGACGGATAAAACCAGGAATTCCCCTTCCTGGAGGGGTTTACTCCAAGTCAGCAGATGGTGTCATTCGACTACTCCTCAAGCGAGGAGGCCTCAAGCGCAAGTGGAGATCATCAACGGGAGGTCTTCGTCCTTCCCTCAAGTAGCAATAACTCTGCTAGAGGCAGGACTGAGGACGCTCCCCGACGATCATACCCTACGACCGCTCGTGGCAATGGCAAGGACACCTTCGGTGATGAGCAGAGTCAACACTCTGATGAGCGTGCGAGAAATCCTCGAGATCATCACACTTCACTTAGGCAAGCTCAAGGATTAGGTATGGACGATTCTGAAACAACCCGACGAAAACAATTTGCAGCTCAGGGAAATTTGCCTGGGCACGTTCAATACCAGTCGGAAGAAGTTCAAGAACTCCAACATATCAATGATCTACTCGAGAAACCATCTTGAGAACTTGCCCGAGCACCTGGCTACGACCTCTTCGCCGAAGAGATCGCACGAAGGCTACGAAGTACGATGAGCAAACTCGAGCGTCCTCACTGACATCATTTTGGAAGTCGTAGCAGTATGCCTCCGACAGCTTCCAGTCGTTCAAATAACTCACCGCATGGAGATCGCCGCAATTTGCATCGTTCCCCAAACCGGAAAAGGGTTCCATGAATGCCTGATGATCAAAAAGCTCCCAGAAGGGGCGATCATTCGTCACTCCGACCCAGAGGTCTGCAACAGCAGATAAAATACGAGGAATAGTACCCTCATAGGATCGAGACTTATCATAAGTCAAGTTCACCCATTGCCAGGTATCGTCGTGAACTATTACCTAGTGACATCAACCCCTCTTTCTTGCGAAGAAGGCGTTACGATATGATTACCGGATGTCGGGCATTCTCACCTAACCTCCGAGCAGTTCACTAGCCGCCGCGGTTTTGACCAGGGAAATGGAGAACTTTGATGGGTCTCAAAATCCCATCGAGTTTCTTCAGATCTACACAACCGATGTCCGAGCAGCAGGAGGAGGAGAGCGCGTCATGCGAATTACCTTCTGACTGTGCTTGAAAGGTCCACTCGATCGTGGTTGCTAAACCAACCGCTCGAGTCGATCTATTCGTGGCAACACCTCTGCGACCTTTTACTAGCCAATTTCCAGGGCACCTATCATCGCCCCGGGAAGGAGGACGACCTGCACAGGATAAGACAAAACAACCATGAGACATTACGCCAATTCATCAGGCGTTTCAGTCAGGTTCGCAATTCAATTCCTGAGGTCTCTGACTCATTTGTTATTAGAGCCTTCAAGTAGAGAGTCCGTAGTAGAAGAATCACAGAAGACATCGCTTTGAATCCTCCGGCTGCTGTCGCTGAACTCTTCAAGATGGCTGATCGGTACGCGACTGCTGATGAAGTAGTCGAGTGGACCAAAATCATCGATCGAGATGACAAGCATCCTCAAGAGGCCAGCAAAAGCAGCAGAAAGAAGGACAAAAATGCCAAGAAATCCAAGAACAAGGCGAAGGGCCAAAAGCCTCAAGCCAATAGTTCTAAGGAGGTCCTGGCCATAAGCGATAAGGTACCACAAAGTTCCAAACAATACTCCGATCGAGGCAAAGGCAAGCACCCTAAACGAAAGAATGATAAGCCTAGGTAGTGCCCTTTCCATAAAAAGGAAGGACATGACCTTCGCAACTGTTGAGTTTTCCAACAAAAACTCGAGGACTACTACAATGGTAAAGGACCACTTCCTACCCACGAAGAGATAGGGCAGGCTAGTGGTTGTACACAGTCGAACGACAACAAGGAGATGCCGTTTCAAGATCCCGAGCACACCATCGACCACATCTTTGGGGGATCATCGGCATATGAGTCAAAGTGATAGCTTAAGACAGTCGAACGCGAGGTAAACTCCATTGACCCTTCTCTTGTCAATAAGATACCGAAGTGGTCGGAAGTCACCATCTCTTTTGAGAAGGTTGATTGCCCTATCCCTTCCACTCGACTAGGTCGCTTTCTGATCGTGGTCGAACCCACCATCAACAACTATCGAGTAAATCGAGTATTGATTGATGGTGGTAGCTCGTTAAACATTCCGTTTACGAATACCCTGGACGAGATGCAAGTACGTAGGACCAAGGTAAGACCGGTACGATACTCTTTTCATGGTATCATACCGGGGTCTTCGGCCAAACCCATTGGTCAAGTTTCTCTTCATTTAACATTTGGTTCACCAAGTAATTTTAGGACGGAGAAGATCCCCTTTGATGTGGTCGATTTTGATACGGCATATAACACCATACTTGGATGACCAGCTTTGGCAAAATTCTTATTAGCAACTCATTATGGGTATCAATGTCTTGAGATGCCAGGTCCCAAAGGAGTAATCACAATTCACTGTGATAAGAAGATGGTGCATACGTGTGACCGTCGATCCCTCGAGATGGTTGGTTAGATGCCAACTCGGGAAGAAAAGGGCGCCTTCACCAAGCGTTGAAGCCTCAAAGTCAGACTCTGCCGAACGACCAAGTCAGAGAGGTTCCCCTGGATCAGGAGGAGCCCTCGAAGACTGTTCGCATCGGGGATATTTTCAACCCCAAGTAGGAAGACGCCCTCATTACTTTCCTCTAAGCAAACGCAGATGTCTTCACGTGGCAAGCATCCGATATGCCCGGAGTCCTCAGGAAAGTAATCGAGCATAGGCTAGCTCTACGGCCTGACAAAGTACCTATAAAACAAAAATTATGGAGATTTGCCCCTGATCGACGAGATGCAATAAGGTCAGAATTGGACAAGCTACTTAAGGCAGGCTTTATAAGAGAAGTCAACCACCCAGAGTGGTTGGCCAACACTGTGATGGTTAGGAAGTCTAATGGCAAGTGGCGAATGTGTGTAGACTTCACTGACCTTAATAAAGCTTGTCCAAAAGATGATTTCCCTTTACCTCGTATCGATCAGTTGGTTGACTCTACTACTAGTTGTGAAACATTAAGTTTTCTAGATGCAAATTCTGGCTACCATTAAATTAATATGTGTCTAGAAGATGAAAAAAAGACCGTATTTATTACTCCATTTGTTACTTTTTTTATATCAAAATGCCATTTGGTCTAAAAAATGCTGGTGCTTCTTTTCAACGCTTGATGCAACCGACTTTTTCACCTCAGCTAGGCTGAAATTTGGAAGCCTGTGTTGACGATCTAGTCGTAAAAAGCATCAAATGGCTTAATCATATTTCAGACTTGCAGGAGTCATTCGACAACCTCAGAAAACACCGCCTAAAACTCAATCCTGATAAATGTGTGTTTGGAGTCTCTTCGGGAAAATTGCTTGGATTCCTGGTCTTTGTACGAGGGATCGAAGCAAACCCCGAAAAGATAATGGCCATCGTGCAAATGCGCCCTCCAACCACGAAGAAAGAAGTCCAAAAACTCACAAGGTGCATGGCGGCTTTAAGTTGTTTCATCGCACGACTGGGAGAAAAAGGACTACCTTTCTTCAAACTTCTAAGGAAGCACGAGGGTTTTGAGTGGTCAGAAAAGGCAAACGCTATCTTTGCAGATGTCAAGAGATATCTTACGAGTACTCTTGTTTTGGTTTCCCCAAAACCAGAAGAGACGCTCTTAATTTATCTAGCTGCCACGCCACAGGCAGTGAGAGCAGTACTGGTCGTAGAGCGTGAAAACATCCAACGACCGATCTACTACGTAAGTGAAGTTTTGCACGGACCTAAGAAGCGTTACCCTCAGGTCCAAAAACTTCTCTATGCCCTCCTCATGTTTTTGAGGAAACTACGATATTATTTTTAGGTGCACAAGATAATTGTGCCGTCTAAGTTTTCCATAGGAGTGATCCTCCAAAATAGGGAAGCAGCGGGACGCATGTCTAAATGGTCAGTAGAACTTGGGGAGTTCGACCTCCATTTCGTGTCCCAAACGGCCATTAAATTCCAGATCATGGCAGACTTTGTCGCCAAATGGATAAATCCTGAACCTGTTCAGGATGCCCAGTACAATTCCCACGATCAGTGGATGATGTACTTTGACGGGTCACTTACTTTAAGTGGATGGGGGCTGGGGTGGTCCTGAAATCTCCTAACGGAGAGACCTTAAAGTATGCCATTGAATTAAACTTTCAGGCCACGAACAATGTGATAGAATACGAAGGTTTGCTAGCTGGCATACGAGCTGCTAAAGCACTTACAATTCGACGACTACTCATGAGAGGAGACTCTCAACTAGTCATGAATCAAGTCGAAAAAGAGTACCAGTGCTCTAATCTGACTATGTCTTGGTACTTATCGGAGGTTCGAAAGCTTGAAAAGCATTTTTTCAGTTTCGAGGTATAATTCATCCCTCGAAAGGATAATTTCCTCGCAGACCAACATGCTTGAATAGCTTCTTCCCGATCGCAAGTACCAAAAGGAGTATTCCTGGAACCACTCCAGAAGTCGTCTCTGGTCAAAACACCAGAGACACCGCCTATTGAGACAGCCTCTCTAGAATATGAAGATACCTGGATGCATCCCATCTATGAGTATCTTCAGACGAGTTCCGTACCCGACGATGATCCCGAGGCAGATCGTTTATCCCGAAAGGCCAAAATGTATACTTTGGTCGAAGGAGTCCTCTATAAACGAGGCACTCAAGGGGTACTCATGTGATACATACCACAGAGAGAAGGACTAAACCTCCTTCACGACATACACGGGGGCATCTGTGGAACTCATGCTTCCTACAGAACATTGGTCAAAAAAGCCTTTCGACAAAGATTTTACTGGCCAACAGCTCTCTACGATGCCAAAGAGTTGGTTAAGAAATGTGTACAATGCCAGTTTCATAGCAGGCAAATACACCAACCGGCTCAGGCATTGCAAACAATTCCTCTATCTTGGCCTTTTGTGACCTGGGGTCTTGATATCCTAGGATCGTTCCCAAAAGCTCCAGGAGGCTTCGAGTTCCTTTTTGTGGCTATTGATACGTTCACAAAATGGATCGAAGCCAAACCTGTGACTGGGATAATAACGGAAGCCGCAAAACGGTTCATGATGAGAAGCGTGATTACTCAATTTGGAGTCCCAAGTCAAATAATCACAGATAATGGTAAACAATTTTTGAGCGTAAAATTTCAGGAATTTTGCGACGAGTTGGGTACCAAGCTGTGTTACGCCTCCGTTGCCCATCCCCAAAGCAATGGGGCAGTTGAAAGAGCAAATGGCCAAATAATGCAGGGAATTAAAACTCGAGTCTTCGACTAGCTTGTTAAGCGCTGGGGGGCTTGGGTACAAGAATTACCCTCAGTATTATGGGCAGTTCGCACGACTGCTAGTGGGGCAATAGGCGAAACACCTTTTTTTCCAAGTTTTCGGTGCTAAAGCCATGCTTCCTCTAGAACTAAAGATCAGGTTAACAAGGGTCGAGAGTTTCAACAACTCAGCCCAAGAACAACTTCGAGCGGATGACATTAACCTGCTCGAAGAGAAGAGGAATCAAGCCTTAATCCGTTCAGCAGTTTACCTTCAAGCACTGCGCAAATACTACAATCGTAAGATCTAACCTCACAGCCTTGCTGTAGGTGACTAGGTATTTAGGAAAATTCAATCCCAGTCTAATTGGAACAAACTTTCCCCCAAGTGGGAAGGTCCTTACACAGTGGTCGAAATTATGCGACCAGGTTCGATACGATTGGCAATGGAGGATGGCCAAATTCTCTCTAATTCTTGGAACACTGACCAGTTACGCAAATTCTATGTGTAATCAACCAACACTGCAATAAAGCATCAGGTTCTTTCCATCTTTATTGTCGTACTTTGAGTAGAGCTTTGGCGCTTTTTTCAACCATACCTGTCGAAGGTCCGCCTCGACCGCCTTAGTCAGAAGCTTTTCTATTTACATTACACTAGTCGTAAGACATTCTACGAACAGTACCCAGTTCATCTTTACACTGGTTGAAAGGATGGTAACATCACCTAGTCGAAACCTTTCCTCTCTGCACATGGTCCCGCCCACTATAAGGAACTTCCTAGTGTCGACTCGTTCCTCCCTTTTTGCTGCCAACACAAAGAGCTTGGGTTTAAAACATGGTCGAAATAATGTCAAGCCGACTCTTATTACCTTAGTTTATTTATTCATTAATTTTTGAAAAATAAATTAAGCCGAGTATATTTTTCAAATTTGCTCGACTACTTTTGGTAAACTCACTTCGTTTTAACTGATCAGAGGAAGTTGCAAGACCTAGTCGAAGACTTTCCTCTCTGCACGTGGTTCTGCCCACTGAAAGGAACTTCCTAGCGTCATCCTGTTTCTAACTCTTGCTACCAGAGCGAACCTATCGAGTGCACTGAAAAGAGTTGAATGAATTTTTAAAAGGCACTCCAGACGTTTATCTAACTCAAGTTGTCCGTTCTTGATTTGATTAATCTGGTCGGAGATAGTAACATCACCTAGTCGAAGCCTTTTCTCTCTGCACGTGGTCTTGCCCACTAAAAGGAACTTCTTAGTGTCGACTCGTTCTTACTCTTTCGACCAGTGCATGATAATCGTGATTGAAAAACTATAAGTTAGCTAAACCTCTCTCTTTTTTTAAGAAAACCCATTTCACACTATTTACTTGGTTTATCTAAATAAACCAAGCAAATAGTCAGGGGCTAGGATAAAGTTATTAACTTGACTTCAATTCTTAGTCTTGCTCTTATTTCCATTCATTGTCTTATGAGTTACTAACTACTCGACACGATGATTTTCAGGAAGAAGGAAGGATTATATATCAACAACAACAAAAACTTGTCTTTACAGGACTCAGGACTCTGGTACAGACTACTCTAACGAAGGAGATATTATTTGCATATCCTCTGTGACTTCCTTGGTGATCGGCTGCATTTCCGTCATTAACTGCTCCGTTTCTGCTTCAGGGCAAACGAAGTTGTCTAGGACGGGTTGCAGATTAAGGCTGGGGTCATGAGCTTTAAGTTTTGCTAAAACAAATCTTATTCCCTCTTTGACCGCCTCCTTTATCGAATCGAATTAGTTAGTCTTCAGAGTAGTCACCAACTCTTGCAATGTTCCGACTTGATCGCCAATGGCACTCGAGTGGGTAGATAGCGTGTCTTCGCGAGGAGTAATTCTCTTAGCACGACGCCCACCGAGTACATTGTTCAGAAGAGAAATGTTGTCTTGAAGATTGATTTTCGAAGCCTTCATTTCCTCCTGATTGCGAGTTGAAGCCTTGCGGAGTCGTTTTATTTCTACTGCTTGCTCTGAAAAGAATAAAACCAGTCAAAAAAACGACCTTGAAAGGAAAACAAAATCAATCACAGGTAAAGATTTGCTTAGCAACTTGTCGAGAATCTAACTTCTTGACTTCTTCATTGTGAGAAGTAGTGTTTTGGTATAGCGTTCCTCCCACGATTGGACCTCTTGGTCTTTCTCTGAAAAAAAAATAAGAGTTAGAGAAAAAAAAAGAAAGGTTGTAAGCGGTTTTAAGTTCATCACTTACCGTTTATTTATCCCTACAACCTTTGGATTGCAGAGTTTACCTCCTGAAACTTATTCAAGAGGTCTTCATTCTTCTCACATAGCTTTTTTGTCTCGGCCTTCTCATAGTCGAGAGAATCAGCTAAGATTTTCTCGTCACTCTTGAGCCTACAAAGGAAAAGAGTAGACATCAGCATAAAACAAGCGGTCGTAAGTTCTTCTACGATCAAGACCTAGTCGTAAGTTTTTCTACGACAATACCCTGGTCGTAAGTCCTCCTACGACCAGTACCTAGTCGTAAGTTTTTTTACGACAATACCCTGGTCATAAGTCCTCCTACGACCAATACCTAGTCGTAAGTTTTTCTATGACATTACACTGGTCGTAAGTCCTCATACAACCAGTATCTAATCATAAGATCTTCTACGACAATCCCCACAAAGAACTGTATAAGTGGTCGAAACATAAAACGACTATGAATACCAGTTACTTACTATCTCTGTGCCTGCTTGTAGAGTACCGCCTTCTCCTAGTGGAGCTGGACAAGTTGTCTGTTGTACTCAAGAACAGTAACAATTTGCTCTAATGCTTTATGTATAAAAAGATAGTATGAACGATTTGGGTGAAAAGTAAAAAACCTAAGTCTTACCCCCGGTAAGTATTTATAACCGCACGCCTTAGTTAAAGACGTAGTGACCCAATGGTTGCCACCGATTCGGGAACTACTCCAACAGACTGGTCTATGAGAGTCGATTCAGATTCTTAAATTTGTCTGCTCGAAAAAAAAAGAGCCTGTCTTCACACCTCAAGAGAAATTACCTTCTTGACCAAGTCATTTTCTGGTCAAAAGCAATAGCAATCGGAAAGAATTTCTCTTCTGATTACAGTACTGCGACTACTATGTGATCGTAAGGTCTCCTACGACCTTCTTGTCTAAGTCAATTTCTGGTCAAATGAAACACCAGTCGAAGAGTTTTTCCTTCGACCACCTCTCTACGACCAGCTAATGGTCGTAAGATCATCTATTGCTCCTTTCGCAAGTAAGTTATTTTCACTTGAAGCTGGGGGGCTAGATGACGAGGATATAATAATCCTCATTTAATTATTTATCTATAATTCATATTATGGATAATAATGATGTCATATGGTTCTTAAGTATACCACTTAATATTCATAAGGGAGAAGCTGGAGGTCGTAAGTCCTTCTACGACCACCCCATAGTCGTGAGCCCTTCTACGACTACCCCATAGTCGTAAGTCTTTCTACGACTATGTCTTGATCGTAGGCTCTTCTACGATCAGTTTATGGTCGTAAGCTATTCTACTACTATCATCTGGTCGTAAGCTATTCTACGACCATCATCTGGTCGTAAGCTCTTCTACGACTAGTCTATAATCGATGTGGCTTACAGACATGTGGGCCTAATCGACCAGGGAATCTTCCGCACCATATTTAAGGATATGGGTAGTAAACTACAATGTTACTCTCTGGAATAATGGCACGATTTAACTCCCTGTCATGGTGATAACTGCCTCGCAACGTGGGAACGTTACTTCTCATGAGAATAATCTCCGAAGAATGGCTCCATAATCATGACATTAAGGCGCTTCTTGGATCGAAGAACAAAGAAAGACACTCCGAGTACTATAAAAGGCAGAATCATCAGAAGGATCAGGAGAAGGGAAAAATCAAGAGCACAAGGCACATCTTTCTAGTCTTTCTCTTGATATTGTAATCCAGCATACTCAATACATACACATAGGAGTAGAGTTGTTATTCTCCTAGGAGAAGGTTCAAACCTATATAAAAATCCCCGTGTCTCCCTCTCTGCGTGATTTTGAGCCTAGGAGAACCCCCGAATCAAACAATCTTTACGTAAATTCGGTTCTAAAACACCGACAGTATGCTACCTATTTTCCATATTTAGCGATGCACTATCCTAGCCATGTGACGGGCTTACTAATTATTCGTTTGTGCGTAGCTCAAGCAGATGGTCCCACAGCCCACCGCCAACCAAGTGTCGTGGCACCTCAAGGCGTACCTGCTGTGGCTCTTTGGTTGGGTACTGTTTACCAACAGTCACGATGACTCCGTCGACACCTACCTTGTGGGGTACGCATGGGTCATCGCCAATGGCGAGGACCTGCAGATCAGTCGTACTTGCCGCAACGTACTGCGGCATATGCGATGTGTGCTATAGGATGAAGCCAGCATCTATCCTCACAGGCTGCCCCCTCCTGCTGCAGCTATGGTCGTTCGAGCGCTTCTGTCTCGGACGGCCTATGCTAGGAGACTCTAGTCCATATGGCGTGGACATGTACCTTGGGGACGCGGTGGACCGACTGACCGTAGGGTCCCTTTAGTGCTATAGACAGGTACGTACTTCCCTCTATCTTTACTTTAGTCGTATTACGGGTCAGCCTTTATAACCACTGTTCTAGCTCGCAGGCACAATATGCACACGTGTAGATCACACATGTGTACGAGCACTTCGTGGAGCAGCTGGACCATCTCACCACTGACGACATGCGCTGGGAGCCATACTCTGATCAGGAGACGGAGGACCTTGCTCCCAAGGGCTGTCCTCACTGTGCTGGCGCGACCGGGCGTACTGGCGGATGCAGAAGAAGCTCTTCTTTGACGTGTTCGTCGAGGACTACGAGGTGCATAGGGTGATGCGCCAGTTCGGCCTCCGTCAGGTTGTTCCAGTTCCTGTCGGGACGAGGGTTCCTGACTCGACCCATGCGTGAGTTACACACAACACATATTCCTATATGTTTATGCCAGTTCTGTTATGATGGCTTCTAATTGCAGTGGTACATTTCGTAGGCATAGTAGGAGGGGTGGCACCAAGACACAGTGGCCGGTGAAGATGGAGCCGTGGGTCACGCAGTGGGCTAACGCCCACGAGGACTGCATGCAGGAGGACAGCCCATACGATCCTAGCGTGTACGACGAGTACCTTCGCTGGTACGCCCCGTAGTGTGGCGATCTAAGCCTCAAGGAGGTCCGACGCCCGTCCCAAGAGCACCTCGAAAGGAGGTCCTGTGATAGTCCGGACCTCAGGGAGGTCGGAAGCCTAACCCGGGAGCACTCCAAAGGAGGTCTTCTGGTACGACCGAACCTCAGGGAGGTCGTGGCCAGTCCCAGGAGCACCCCAAAGGGAGGTCCCAAAATCCCTGTGCGCAACCGAGCTAGTCCCAAGAACCAACAGTTAGCTCACACAGTGAACAAAAGTGGTAACATCCATCAACGCAACTTTATTAAAATAATAACAGAGTTGATTACAAGGGTGGCTTAATAGTCGACAAACAAAACACAGCAGAACAAAAGCAGAGTGGTCCATACAATCCGCCACAGGCAATCGTCTGGAGGTCGCAGCCTAGTCGTCTTGGAGGTCCTTTGGCTCATCGAAGACGTCCTCTCCTGCTCAACATGTCAAGCAAGAGTGAGCACAACAATCGTGATCGCAAGTCACACCCAGCAAGTAACAGATTAAATGCATGCATACAAGGAGGTCCCAAAGGAGGTCTTATATGGTTGTCTTTGCATAAAGCCAAGTTTCTTTCCAAATACATGTACTAAGTTCCAAAGCAGTTATACAATAACTAAAATTCATTTTCTAAATCAGTTTTATAGTTGGATAACATTCATCAACAAGTGGTGAAGGATACCCTCCTATCACAAGGCTTCCAGCCCGAAACCCATTGGATAGACATTCAAAACCATTTCAAAGAGGTATTTTGAAAATAAAACCAACATCTAACTTGGAGTAGATTTGCCAGCATATCCTTGACCGCGGACACGGCTATTCGAATAGTTTTACACTCTACAGAGGTGTACAGCTTTACCTACAAGACACTACTTCTCTAGTTTGTTTGGCACCCGTCAATGCCACCACTTACTATCGAAGGTAAGTGGTCTGGAGCACGTGACAAGGCCTTTACAATGTGCCATTCCACCGCAATCCCCCCTTGCTAAGGTTTCGCCCCCTGCGGATAGAAACCCGCAGAGTTCCTAGCCCCCTCTTGCGCCCGGTGGGAATGAGTAAAAGTAGGTCGTCAAGACACCCACACAACCGGATGGAACGACCACAGTGGAACATTGCAAATTAATCAGCCAGGTCCTGCCCATACGAGGCATGTGGTTGCACGGTGAGGCATGGCAAAATACACTCGAACACCGGTCCTTAACTGACCTGGGCCCCCGTGCATGAACATGCACCCATCCAAGCAACCAATTCGCCCAAGTCCAAACCAATTTTTCTTTTTTGCTTTGCTTTTCAAAAACATTTGCAAACTGCCACAACAACCTAATGTCATGGATTAAAACATTTTGACAACATTGGTCTTTTGGCAGAAACTTCCCAAATCAAGATTTTTGGTCTAAGCATTGACTAAGCACAGAGTTTTGAAACATGCTAGTTCATACTAATGTACCAACTAGCTCTTACTATGGTGACAAGGGGTGATCGAATCAAAAATCAAGTTTGGATGTACAAAGGAATTAGGAATAACTATAAAGTTGAAACAGGGATTTAAATTACTTGAATTGAAATAAGCATGCAGTAATAATTTGAAACAGAACTTAAATAATTTGAAATACTGGGTTCAATATGATCAAGGGTGTAACTTGCCTTGCTCAAAAGCTTGAGGGTCTTCTTCACAGAACTCGGACTCCCTGAAGTCGTCGAAATCTACACGAGAGAACGAAGCAACTCAAACAAGGACCAAATAAACTCCAAACAAACCAAACTAAAACCAACAGCGAGGAACTAAAAAGCTCAAAGGAGGAGGCCCAACGAGGAGGTTCTACAAGGAGGTCCTGACTAGAGCAAGAAAGTTGGGGAGGCTAAAGGAGGTAAAAGAGGGCTGCTCAGGCTTTTATAGCTAGGGAGGATGGGAAGAGCAGCTGAGAAACTCTGAAGCACACAAGATCAAAGGTAGGTGGCGACAGGACAGAGTATGGCAGAACATGCACAGACAGCTGCCCGGGGACAACGGGAACTACGGAGGAGGCAGCATTTAATGCGATACAGCGGCATTTAATGCGTGAGGTCTCCGGCGAGAGCGGCGTCGCAATGAGCGGGAGAAGAAGATGAGCAAGGCTGGCAGGTAGGGCTGGTCAAAAAGGGGGTGTCGCGGTCAAAGGGTAGGTCGTGACCAAAGGGCGCACGTGGCCAAGGGGTGCACGTGACCAAGCGGAGGTTTGAACCCAAGGGGGGGTGGTCGTGACCCAAGGGGTGGTCGCGACAAAACAACAAAAGAGGAGGTCGCGATAAAACGAAAAAAGAGGAGGTCGTGACCAAAGAGATGGTTGTGACCCAAGGGATGTCACGTGACCAAGGGGAGGTCGCGGGCCAAGGGGTGGCCTTTGCAGAAGACCAGGAGGGTGGTCTTTGTAAAAAGACTAGGAGGGTGGTCTTTGCAAGGTCACGACAAGTCTCCAGGACCACTCGGAGGTCGCTAAGGCAACCCGGAGGTCGCTAGGGCCACCCAGAGGTCCTAGACAAAGGGGGAAATCCAAACGAGAGGGAGGTCTGGACTGAGAGGGAGGTCCAAACACAAGGGAGGTCTGGACCCCCAGATCCCAACGAAGGGGTTCCAAAGAAGAAAGAACTGGGTCGAGGGGAACACGGAGCGAACAGAGAAACGAGAGAACTCCAACAAACTCGAAAGAAACTGAACTTTTATTTAGTTGAACTTTGATTTAGTCATTTTAAACACATTAATTCCAAAATCTCAAGTTAAGCTTTTGAAATCTCATCAAAACCAAATGGTTCTCTTTATTTTGAAAACTTCAAAAAGACTTAGAAAAACCGGGATGTTACACGTAGACACGCACCAGGCAGGTGCATGTCGTCGACCCTCCCCCTGCTCATGTACCAGCACCGACCGACGCGTACCCTGTACACTTCGCATGTAACGTGCACCTCGTGGTACGTACTATCGTGTTTTCAAATGTCTGAGTACGGTTTCCTCAATTATAAGTTTGACGCTTTCATGTACTTTTTGCAGATAAACATGAGCGTCGGGATGGCCAGGGACTCCTGGTCGATCCTGGATAGGCTCGGCATTGGTGTGGAGGTGACACGCGACGAGCTAGTGCAATTTGTCCGTCAGGTCTATAGTGGGGCGAGGCATCTTTGTGACCTCGACGCCATACTGAGGCGGTTCAGAGGTGGCCACGCCAACAAGATACGTTGAGACCGGCATGTCCCTCTGCCCGCTTAGGAGGCTCGGGGAGGGCACGCCCACGCACCGCTTGGCCGCTTAGCGCCTTGGCAAGCTGGAGGGTCTGGCTGGGCATGTGGCTACGCACCGCCACTATCGTCGTTCCAGGACACCTACCCGAGAGCGCCAGGGCAGTATCCTTTCTTCCCCGACCCGTATGGACAGTATGGCGGGTATGGCCCTTTCTCGCATATGGCCCATGACGAAGGTACATTTCCTCTCTTCAGGTCTGTGATTGTCAATATATTGTAGAGATTAACATTATTTGTCCTGCAGGTTTCGTGCTCCATGTGGGAGAGATATATTGTAGGGATTAACATTATTTGTCCTATATGTTTCGCGCTCCATATGGGAGAGCTCTCCCCGCACGACGGCGCCATGGACACCTTCTTCGCGGATTACCCCGAGGAGACCACGATAGCAGCTGAGCCCACACCCGTTGAGGTTCTTTCTGGGTCACAGCTTAGCGGGCCCCCAGTAGGCACTCAGGCACAGGTGGAGTTGACCCCCGAGGTCTTGGGAGCATGGATCAGTAGGGCTCCTGAGCTCCTTTCCTTATTTGGGCCCCGACCCTGGCACCCCGTGCTTCGGAAGCCCAAGTGGGGGTGTACTAGTGGGCGCGGACCGGGTGTGGGACGTGGCGACGATGGAGGAGGTGCTACGGGTGGCGTAGCGGGTGGCCAGTAGGGGGTCTTCGTTGTGCTCTGTGTACTTGTATTATGTGTTTATGTATTCTACTTCGTAGTTACTTTGACATGACTGTCTATGTATCCCTCTAGCATTGTACTATAACTTGTATTATGTGTTTATGTATTCTACTTTGTAGTTACTATGACATGGTTGTCTATGCATTCCCTCAAGCATTGTAGTATAACTTATTCATAGATTACTTACCAATCGTTCGTTCCCTAGTCTCTTAACCGTTGGACGACTTGGTAGCAAAAAGTAGCCCACTACTAGCGGCCAAGTCGTCCAATGGTTTAGCAACTAGTCGACGTGTTGCTAAACCGTTGGGCCAGTACTTGCTATGAAGTCATCCAACGGTTGACCAACTAGTCAATCGTTGGCCCACTACTTGCTGCCAAGTCGTCCAACAATTGAGTGACTAGTCGATGTGTCACTCAACCGTTGGGCCAGTACTTGCTGTCAAGTTGTCCAATGGTTGAGCGACTAGATGGTTGTATAGAAAGCCAGACCCAGGTTCTTCTGCATCCAGACTTCAACACAATCTCGCTCAGATGGACAAGCACTGGGAGGAGGTCCGTGAAATGCAAAGGGAGTATGCGGTCCAGGAGGAACAAAGGGAGCATGCCAGGAGGCCACCTCCCCGCAATGACGCCGCCCCCCGTAGCAACAACTCCTCTGTTGGTGCAGGGACATCCCAACCGAGTATTCATCGCAACACCCACCCGAGGGGGAGACGCCGTCCCTCTGTTGGTGCAGGGACAGATGCAAGTTCTTCAAGTCCAAGCACCGGCTAAGCCTAGTCATGCGTTACTGGGGTTGCGCGAACTACTCCAGTGACTATCCCGACTGCCATTGGGACACGAGACGCTATCGGCAGCCGATAAGGATAGGTAGCAGTATTTTTCCCTTCCATTTCTCTTTCAAAGTCTGCACTAACAACCTCTCCCGTCTACCCGTAGTCCCTAAATCCGATATGTGGATATCGCAAGTGGATCGACCTAGAGATCCACCCACACGACGAGGGAGGTGCAAGCCTATCTAGAGGCCTGCAGGCACAAGGAGCGCGAGAAAAAGAGGGAATTAGCAGTCGAGGCCAAGGCAGCTGGCGAGGAGTACAACGCCGAGCTCACAAGGAAGGGCAAATAGCCCCAGTCCACGCAGTAGTCCGACCCTCTTCGTCTATATATCCCATGTATTTCTAATTCCCTAAAGGCATGCCTGTACTATCATTGATTCCTTAGCCTGCTTGCCATGTAACCCTTTGTCGGATCAACTGTCGTGTTGTTATCGTTGCACCATTTCTCCAAAGTTCTCTACCGTGTATGAATTTCCTAGCGCATCGCAATATCACTTACCTTCATACTTACGAATCATTGCTACCTCTATTGTCCTCACAAAATTCTTCAGAAATTTAGCGCACTAGAACAACATATGACGATCATAAAATATTATTGTGAGTTTGACAAATTTCGTACCCTTAAGATTCTACGAAAATCACAAACGGATCAACCAACCTTGTCACGACCCTTTTATTTCCAAATAAATAACATCTTACAACAGGATTTGCTAAATGTAATACCTACAAAATGTAACATTTATTCCGACATAATTATTCCAGTCGGATTTATTAAGTAGCATAGCTACTACTTAAAATCGCCCAGTGGTTGGGAGACTTTATATAAGTCGCTCAACCACTGGGCGACTTAGTAAAGTCGCTCAACTATCGGGCGACTGTAATGCTTGACGCTCTGTGGTTGGGCGACTATGACCAGTCACCCAATAGTTGAGCGACAAGGTATAAGTCGCCAAACGGTACGGCGACTGATGATTATGTTTGATAAAAAAATAAGGTAGTATTATTTCTATAATTCCGAATAAAAAATAGATTGTTAAAAAAAATCATATCATAATAGATCAAAGTTTCTAGATCTTTCTGTAATACTCTTGCATGCTCATAGTATGGTCCATGCGGCCTATGAGGAGTTATGTGGTGATATTAGTCACATATTATTTATCGAAAGTGAGTTATAGTAGTATATAATACTTGTTAGGTCATCTCCGGGTTAACCCTTTTACACGAAGCCTCCAGATTAACCTTTTTACACGAAGTTAGGACGAGAGTGTAAATGAGGTGCTATGTGTGTGTAAGTCTGCCCCACGGTGGGCTAGGCATTGAACGGATTTTGGACCAGAGTGTTGAAGGTATCAGAGCATCAATCGTCGCTACACGGGCACGTGAGGGATAGGGACGCGGGCATATGACGTATGGTGCGTGTAGGTCCGGAGTGGACACGGCATGGTATATGTGCTGGCACTGGATACGGATGTGTACCAAGGGGTGGTTCTGAACATTTGCCACTTATGCGTTATGTTGCCGAGAGTGCTAGCCCTTAAGGGTCACTTCGGTCTACTTAGTACGGTCCATGTAGACCACGAGTTGTATGGTGAGATTAGTCCTACATCGCTTTGTGTAAAGTGGGTTGTAGTAGCATATAGTGTCTATTGGATCTAAACGTAGTACCTCCGGGTTACCTGTTCTACACGAAACGAGGACGATAGTGTAAGTGAAATGCTTTATGTGCGCGGATCCGATAGGTTAGACATTAAGCGGACGATAGTGTAAGTTATATGCTTTATATTTGCGGGCTCCGATAGGTTAGATATTGGGCGGATTTTGAATGGTGTTTGAAGTTTGCCCGTCACATTGATGAGATGGGCGCAGAGGCGGTGACCATGACGAATGACGAATTTCGCGCGTTTGATTGTCTGATCAAGGTGGCCAACTGAAGGCAAGGTTATCGTTTTTGGTTGGAAAAAAAATCGGACGGTAGCAGTAAGACTGAAAGCACCGAATTTTTGGTAATTCGTACCAAATTTCGGACGGTAGAGTAAAGACTGAAAGGACCGAAATTTAGGTAATTCGGACCAAATTTCGTTCAAATAAATTCAAAATTTGAATTTTGGTGTAAATTTAGAATTTTGACAGAATGTTATCATAAATTGCAGCGACGGACTAGATGTTGAATATAGATGAAGTAGAGATAAAAATATAGATGAAATTTGCACTAAAATTAAAAGTTGATCTCAACAGTATATATACGCTTTAATAAGAACAAAGTTCACACACCCAAGTTTACATACATTACAAACTCCACGCAGTGGAAAACGTCGCCATGTACTGATATGATCGAGGGTATTTTATTGTTCAGCTCATCTTATTGTGCTACAAACGTACGTCGTGGTAGCTCATCTTTCAAACGTAGCTCTACGCAACGGCTGCGCTGCTCAGTGCTGTCCGGGGAGCTTCTCCTTGATCTTGTCCATGGCGCCCTTCTTCTCGCCGGTGCCCTCTGTCCCGTGCGCGGCGGCGCCAGTGCCGGTCATCCCGGCGTGCCCTTGCTGCCCGTAGGTGCCGCCGGTCGCCGTAGTCTGGTGCTGCTCGTCCTTGTGGCCGCCTGGGAGCTTCTCCTTGATCTTCTCCTTCATGCCGTTCTTCCTCCGACCGCCGATGCCATCATCTTCCGACTATCACAAACGAACAAAAAGAAGTAGAGCACTAATGTATTTTAATATACCGTACAAATACATACGAAGGAAAGAAGTACGCACCGAGCTGGAGCTGGAGATGCCGGAGCGGTGCAGGAGTCTTGTGCTCCTCCCTCGTGGGCTGGAACTGCCCGCCGGTGCACGCACCTGTGCCGACACCGCCGTGCGCTCCCATGCCGCCGTATCCGGCGACAGGGTTGCCGTACTCATCGACGCGGCTGGTCGCGTGGCCGTGCTGACCCTTGTGCTCCATCTTGCACAGTTGCGCTAACCTTTTCTCAACGCGTCTACCGTCTAGTGTTGTCTATTTGTCTTTGCGTGTATTATCTTCAGCCTGTGGTGGTGGAAGCAAGTGAAGGCCGCTGCCACCATTTATAAGCGGCTCGAGGAGAAGTGGTTTGGGGATTTGGGATTCGAGCGCCACGGTAGGGGGCAACGTGTGCATGCACGAGTGGGTTGGTGGTGCTACGTCTCGGGGTCTTCTCGAAAGATAGGTGATGACACATCAGCACTACAACATGAACACTCATATCCTAACGTATAGCTAGCAACGAAACTTAACAACCGTTTCATCCCACCTCGCTGCCTCACACAAAATACGGTAACCATCTCAACCCACCCCGTTTCCTTTTCATTTCCCCTTCGCTATCCCCTTCGGCAGGTCAGCTCACGCACCATCCACTTCCTCAGCTCTCCTCCTGCCCCCCGCCGCCACGACCGCCGCCCTGCCGCCCTCACCCTCGCCCTCGCCCTCTTCCACCCGGCTCGCCTCTCTATCTCCCATTCCCCGTCCGACGCCGCAATCATCACCACTCCTCGCCTTAACCGCCGCCCCGTCCCTACCTCCCATTCCCTCGCCCCAAGAACTCTCCTCACCCGCCCACATCTCCCTCGCTCGCCGCCGAGCCACCCTCGCCCTCGCCCTTTTTAGCTTTTTATTTCCCTCCCTCTCTCTCCTCACCCACCCAAACTCCCCACTTAACACCATCGCCCCAATTTGAAACCCTAGGCCGCGACGATCCGGGCGGTGGTTGCGATAGAGGTTCTTTGGTCAGAGCGTTCGCCGAGCGGAGATGGTGGCAGCCGGCCATGTCGACGGAGGACGGGAAACTCCTCAAGGAGGCAAAGAAGCTGTCGTGGGACGAGCGGCTGCAGCATAAGAACTGGAAGGTGCGGAATGACGCTAACATCAACCTCGCTGCCCTCCATGACTCCACCACCTCCCAGCCAGCACGTCGGGTTAGTTTGGGGGATTTTCTCTAGGCTTGCCCTTCCACTTTTGCCAAAGCCACCGATCCACTGGACGCAAGTGATTGGCTAGTTGAGTTAGAGAAGAAACTGGACACCGTAGGGTGCTCGGATACAGAGAAAGTACGATATGCATCACATCAACTGACCAAACCAGCGGGTACATGGTGGCTAAATTATAACCACAATCGTGTCAGCGAACAGCCAATCACATGGGCAGAATTCAAACTGCGTTTCATAGAAACCCATATGCCAACCAAAAGAATGGAGCTAAAGAAGGGCGGATTCAGAGCCTTAACCCTAGGAGGGAAGAAAATGATAGAGTATCTGAGTCAATTCAATGAACTTTCCCGTTACACTCCAGCTGACATAGACACCGAAGAAAACAAAATAGAGAAATTCCTGGATGGAATGCATCCATACCTTAAGATGCTCATGTCCATCCATAGAATCGTTGAATTCCAGGACTTGGTCCATAGAGCCATCATACTGGAAAAATGAACACTCCAACCTGATCGAGGAAAGAAGGAAGAAGGCCAAGACAGACCACCGTCTACCGCTTGCTCCTAGACCTCGTCCATATATGCTGTAGCAACAACCCCCAAGATATGAACCACCCAGGCCATGAACCTCTAATCCATCATTCTAGAGACCCCTATCCCAGCAGCAGCCCGTAGCATTAGCATTGAGATGTGCGAAGTGTGGAGGAGGCCATCTGACGAAAGATTACCTGAGAGGCACCAATGCATGTTTTCATTGCGAGAAGCCGGAGCATCGTAAGGCTGAATGCCCCTACCTACAGAGGCCATTGGGAACACGACCACCACCAGCATATGTGCCAATATTACCTGCCCCTGCACCACCACAAATCAACCGCTTGAGCCAGCCCAGAGGCAACGAAACCGTCACGGGAGGAGCTGGAAGAGGACTAGCACGCTTGACACATGTGACCGTAGAGCAAATCGGAGAAGCCATAGATGTGATCACGGGTAAGCTATTAATTCCATCTGCCATGGGTACTGTTCTTTTTGACCCTGGAGCAACTCATTCGTTTATATCCTATAAGTTCCTAGCAGAACATACTCTAACAGAAGAACCACTAAAAAAATCTATGGGGGTTAGCACACCTGTCGGAACGATAGAAGTGACATCGATGAGAAAGAATCAAGCCATCATAATCCATAATACCAAGTTCCTGGCAGACCTCTTTATAATCAACTTAAGTGGTTTAGAAGTAATCTTGGGTATGGATTAATTATCCACCCATGGAGTAAATATAGATTGCAAATCCAAACAAGCGTTTATCAGAAAGCCCGACGGGACCCAACTACAATACATCAGAATCAGAACCCTACCAAAATAACCTCATCTTACCTTGGCCAGCCTGCAAGCGAAGGAAGTAAGAGATATACCAGCAGTAAGGGACTTTCCAAACGTATTCCCTGAAGACTTACCCGATATGCCCTCAGATAGGGAAGTAGAGTTTATTGTCAACCTAATCTCAGGAACGACGCCAATTTCCAAAAGGCCTTACAGAATGAATGCAAAGGAATTGATCGAACTGAAGAAGCAACTGGATGAACTTGAAGCTAAGGGATTCATTAGAGAAAGTACATCACCTTGGGGAGCCCTGGTATTGTTCGTTAAAAACAAAGACGGAGGAGTAAGGTTATGCACGGACTACCGGGAGCTGAATAATGTCACCATAAAGAACAAATACCCGTTACCCAGAATAGATGACCTCTTTGACCAACTGAAAGGAGCACGGATATTCTAAAAAATTGACTTAAGATCCGGATACCATCATATCAAAGTCAACCCTAGTGACATTGATAAGATGGCTTTTGTCTCTCGGTATGGGCATCATGAGTACACTGTAGTTTCCTTTGGAATGACCAATGCCCCTACTGTATTTATGAATCTAATGAATAAATTATTCATGAAATATCTGGACAAATTCATCGTTGTCTTTATTGACGACATCCTGATCTACTCGAAAAGTGAGGATGAACATTTGTAGTACCTCACTATTGTCTTGGAAGTCCTCAAAGAAAATCAACTTTTCGCCAAATTCAGTAAGTGTGAATTCTGGCTAGACCAAGTAGCATTCTTGGGGCATATTATATCTAGAAGTGGAATAGCCGTCACCTCATGGAAGCGTCCAATGAATACCACAGGAATTTGGAGTTTCCTGGGATTCGCGGGATATTACAGAAGATTTATAAACTAGTTTTCTCAAATCACCCCACCTCTCACAAAACTCCTAAAGAAGGATGTGAAATATATATGGGCAGAGGTATGTGAGAAAAGCTTCCAGGAGTTGAAACAACCCTTAACCGCTGCACCAATCCTAACACTACCTAAAGACGACAATGACTACGTGGTATATGGCGATGCCTCGAACTATGGACTAGGTTGTGTGCTAATGCAAGATGAGAAGGTCATCGCATATGTTTCTAGGCAATTGAGACCCCCACGAGATGAATTATCCTACCCATGATCTCGAATTAGGAGCTGTAGTGTTTGCCCTCAAGATATGGAGATACTATCTTTATGGATCGAAGTGTACCTTGTACAGCGACCATAAAAGCCTCAAATACATCTTTACCCAGAAAGATCTTAATATGAGGTAAAGAAGATGGTTAGAATTGATTAAAGATTACGATCTAACCATAAATTACCAGCTAGGAAAGGCCAACATGGTAGCCGATGCCCTTAGCAGAAAATCTCAATGCCATCACCTTTCGGTCGAGAGTCACGTAGCTGATCTAATTCAAGCCTTGGCCAAAATGAATATAGAAGTGAAGACTACCACCTCTGAAACTACCATTGTAGCCATGGTATTCCATCCTACCCTTCGTGACCAAATACAAGAACAACAACTCTCAGATCCATTCATCACAGAAGAAATCCAAAGGATTAAATTAGGCCAGCCCTTAGAGTTCACTATTGATGATTCTGGAGTCCTTTGGCGATAATCAAGAATCTGTGTTCTAGATCATCCTCAAATTAAAGAAACCATTCTACAAGAAGCCCATGATACGTAGTACACCATGAATCCGAGTAGCACGAAGATGTATCATGATTTAAGGGAAAAAAATTAGTGGCCAAGTATGAAAAGAAAAATCGTTGAATACGTAAGTCAATATGATACCTGTTAAAAGGTCAAAGCTGAGCATCAACGCCCAGCAGGACTGCTAAAACCATTGGAAATACCTGAATAGAAATGGGAAGATATTTGTATGGACTTCATAACAGGCCTTCCCCTCACTGTCAAAAAGAAGGATGCAATATGGGTAATTGTGGACCGTCTCACCAAATCGGCCAACTTCATTGCCACTAACCAAAAATACTCAATCAGTAAACTAGCTGAACTCTACGTGGAGAGGATAGTCACTCTACACGGAGTACCAAAGACCATCACGACCGACAGAGGATCAGTATTTACCTTTGGATTTTGGAAAAGTTTATAAACTACCTTGGGCACCAAACTCAATTTTAGCACAGTCTGTCACCCACAAACTGATTGCTAGACTGAAAGAGTAAACCAGATCCTCGAGGGCATGCTACGAGCCTGTGTGCTAAACTTCGGAGATTCTTGGGAAATACACGTAGCTTTGGCAAAGTTCACCTACAACAACAGCTACCAGTCTAGTATCCAAATGGCACCGTACGAAGCTCTCTACGGCAAAAAGTGTAGATCACCCATCTGCTGGTATGAAGTCGGTGAAAGAACGTTATTGGGCCCTGAACTCATAAGAGAGAATGACGAGAAGATTCAGCTGATTCGAGAGCATCTCAAGATTACGCAAAGCTGGCCAAAGAGCTACGCAGATAAACATAGACGAGACCTAGAATTCTAAGTTGGAAATTATGTGTATCTAAAAGTATAACATATGCGCGGGGTGCACCAATTCGGATTGAAAGGGAAGCTAAGTCCACGGTATGTCAGACCCTTTGGATATTAGAGCGTAAAGGCACCCTAGTGTATAAATTGGAATTACCGATTCAGTTATCAAGAATCCACCCCAGCAGCATCAAACCGCACAATGCACCTCCCCATAAGCCCCACCCTCAGTAAAAACATCACAGGGCCACACAAAGCAACACCACAAAGCTCCAATCACAAACACAGCCGAATGCCTCTCTCCCTCTTAAGTCACCTCCTTCAAAAAGCCCCTCATTTCTCACTGCCTCTCAATTCACATGCCAAAGCAAACCTCACAAGCCCTCCTTTCCCTAGCACAGCCAAGAACACCATGAGAGAGAGCAAGCAACCACTACCCTCCACAAGGTAAGGCAAGGCAAGAAGCCCAAGCCCCGCTGCCAACACAAGCACAAGAACACTTCCACCACCAACAAGCCACCACAGAGAAAGGCAAGGAGACAAACCACAAGCCACAAACCCAAGCACAAGCCCACTGCCCTCCCAAACCAACACAAGCAAACCCAAGCTGAGCATCATCACCACCAACAGAGAGGGAGTGAAGGTGGAGAGGAGAAAAGGAGAAGGGAAAGCCCGAGGAGCGTGGACCACATCAGTGACGGATTCGAACCGGCAAGGACCACCGTCAAGCTGACCAGGACAACAAGGACCAGAGGGAGCCAACAGGAACGTAGAGAAATCGACCACCACAACCACCACCACTGTCAGCCCTTCCCTAAACTGACCAAGAATAGCAAGATAGCCATGTAATATCCCAAATATTCAAAGAGGAGAATTACTAGCCATGTAATATCCCAAATATTCAAAGAGGAGAATTACTATGTGGTTGAGAATTTGTTTTAGAGAGTGTCTTTAAAATATTCAAAGAGGAGAATTACTATGTGGTTGAGAATTTGTTTTAGAGAGTGTCTTTAACCAAAATTTCAGGGTTTTTTTTAGTTTTTCAGAGAACCTAGGCTCTGGGCCAAAAGGCCACAGCACCTCAACCCATGTGGGCAGCCTAAACCCTTGCGCCCCCTCTCCACCCTCTTTGGCTGCCGTCCCTTCCTCTCCCACTCTAGCACCTCCCCTCTTATCTCCTCCCCTCCCCTGGTGGTGCCACCCCATGTCCCTGTGCTCTTGCCTGCTGCCGATCAAGGGGAAGATCGGGAAAAGCTGTTTTGGGTGCTGCTGATCAAGGAGAAGAGGTAGAGGGAGAAGAAAAGGAGAAGAAGGGGAATCCTTGTGGGAACCTCAGTGATATCTAGCGGGGTTATTCTAAGGTAAAATTCTTGTTCCCCATTAATTACTGCAATTCTTTTATACATGATTTGTTGCTGAAAATCAGAATAGTACCCTGCTGTTGAAGATCGGTAATTCTGCAGTTCTGATGATCCGTAAGTTTGAATTAGTTCCAAGCAAAATAAGGGTTTAGGGTCTCCTAGAGTTATGTGGGTAATTGCGATAGATTTCTGGAAAGTCTTGGATAGCAATTTTTGGATGGATAAATATTTAGTTATGATTTTCGCAATCCGAATGCATGTTTAGTCTCTGGGATTCGGGCAACGAACCTAGTTTTGCAAATTAAAGTTTGAAAATGGATGAATCTGGACTTTTGATCTGTATGACTTAGATAGTTAACTTTATAATGATTCCAGAGAGTCCAAGTTCATATTTATTGGACAAGTAGAATGAAAATTATGAGATTTTGAATTGTTCGTTGCAGTTCTGTCCTTCTGTTGGGGACTGTCGGGAAAGATTGCTCCGTTAGAAACCTTTGTTTCACAACAGAAAAATTATAATAAATTTATTATGGACGCTAGTTATCTGTAGATTCCATAAAAACTTAGATCATTCTGTTTGGTTGTACCAATTAAAAAATATGTAATTTCTAAGTCGATGTTACCGAAGATGACAGAACTGTCTTCGGATATAAAAACAAGGGTCTAGATGAAATAATCTGAACTTCTGGTCACCTGAGAATTTGTGGGTATGTGTGTGTAGATTCCAGAGAACTTGAGTTCATGATTTTTGGAGCTTTAAATCAAAAGTTATGGTTTTTCTTTGGTGGCTGTCTGTTTTGGACAGATTTGGACTTGGCAATGTAACGGTATTGTTTCGGGTTGCGAATAGGAGCGAATGAGTTCGTTTAGTTTTATTGATATGCTATGTGAAATTGAATGGTTTTCTTAGTATGATTTAGGAATGCCAAGTGGTGATGAGAACCCGGGGATAGAGTCCTCTTTTTGTCGTCATCCGTCTCGCGGTTGAGGCAAGTACAAGCAATGTAGAGTATTTATGGTGCTAAATTCATGATAATTGCTATGGTTTAATTTTTTGGAATTTCATCTATGATTTTGCCGCTGAATGTTATTCTCTCATGATGGATTGAGAATATTAAGTTCATTTGCATCATGGCCTTGGGGTTTACGTACCTTATAGGAAGAGATCTAAGGCCGAACACAAGGACCGGTTGATACATGTGGGGGTGCCGGATGGATTCCAACTTAATTCCATCTAAGTGGAAGGCTTGACCGAAGAGTAGAGCCCCAACGATCATGCGCGCTGCACCTCTGCGAGCGCTACATGATAGCCGGTTCCCCAACCTTCCAAGCGCTACACTTAGTGAGTTAAATGGGAATCCATGGACAGCGAGCATGAGATCGTGTTGGCTCCCAAGATCAGCGACCAACATGCCCCAAACTCACATATAGCATTGATCACATCCATACAACATTCATACATTCATAGTTCCAAAAGACATACAACATAATAGTTCAAGTCTACGACTATTACAAATGGGCCGACCGGCCAATTTCAAATAAAGTCATCAAGTAACAGTGGAAGCAATATAAGTAAACCAAAAGTCTAGCATGGTATGCCCCATAACCCATCGGCAACCGACTGGGGGTTAAATAATAGCACTACTCATTAGCGTCGCTTAAATCGACACCAGCGAGCTCGTCAGGCTCAACATCTTCCTCACCTGAAATTGCAGCATCCGGATTGAGTATAAATGTACTCACAAGTCTTACACAAATAAAAATTAGTTATGCATAGTGGTTGTTCCAAAGGATGGCTCATATTGGCTTAGTTTTGTGAAAAGACGCAACAATTTAACAACCTACACATACTAGTTTTTCAATTGCCATTTTGTAAACAGATTTGAAGTAGAAGTAAAGCATGTGAATACGTAATAAATTGAATAACAAATGAATCATTCAAACAGCAAAGTGGCTGCCCACTTTGGTACAACAAATTGCATAAACATCCCATTCATACCGAATACCGATTGCACCCACAGTTTAAAACCACAGTCTAACGATAGTAACTCCCGAAGTCAAGCGGTTGTCCATAACCGTGGACACGGCTATTCGAATAGTTTAACTCTACAGAGGTGTACTACTTTACCCACATGACTCGATTAGCTCGTAAGCCACCGGAATGAACACATTTCCTTTGGTGTGTCGGCTGGGGAGAATCGAGATACAATCATTTTCGGTAAGAAGATCCTATTGAGTTAAGTCTCCCATGTGAGATGGTTCCTTTCCTAGTACAAGCGTCTGATAGAAATTGCTAGCGGGCTCACAAGTTGTATTGGAAATACCAATGCAATGTACATAAAGAAAAATGGTGTGTCTCTTGCACACTATAGAAAAATTACATCGGCTCCTAAGGAATATAGGATTTCACGGTCTCTATGTCCTTACACCACCATGAGACTTAACGCAATAAAACCTTCCCCCTACTTAATCATACAGTACCCATATCCCGCGTATGGTAGCACAAGTGTACTTGAATCAACGATGTTACCAAAGTTCGATCCTTAATGGTCCGGACAAGACAAACCACATACCCAAGTCTCGTGCATGAAGGCACCATCACTAGCAAGCACTTGTGCAGACCCCAAAAATCATTTAAAATGACAAATTTTAATTCAAAAAATAGATACAAAGATCTGGAATAAAAAGAATATAAGAAAATGTATGTTTCTCAAAATTGTCGGGTTAACCCCGACAATCAAACTACCGTTCTAGACTTGCATGGCTAAGCAAACTCGAATACCATAATTCACACATCCTAACTTAAGCATGCGGTACTAGAAAAATTAAGGAATAACCTCAATGAATAGGATATATCTAACTACTCATCACAAAAATAGCGATATAGTAAAATAAGCATGCAAGCAATTATCATTCCACTAACTTAACAAAACTGGGATCAAATATGATGCAAAAGAAAGTTCAAATGATGCTTGCCTTGCTAGAAGTTCAGCTGCTCACTCTCAGTAGCGTAAGAGTCAATATCGATTTCTCCGGAATCTAGAGAAATAACGATATCGATAAACACCGAGAAATACCTCAAAAATCAAAATGCTTGAAAATGCATGATTTTTCTACAATGGCTAGTGCATGATTTTATATGAAAATAGATGAAAGAATTTTCTAATTGGAGTTATTATGTGAAAGTTATGGCTATTTGAAAATTAGATTTAAACATGTTCAAGTTCATGCAATTTACTTATTTGGCCAAAATTTGCAGAACAGTAGGGGATACAAGGATTACATAGATAAATATGGAATATTTTTATAAGTTCAAAACATTTGGGTTTAACTCATTTGGAGTTTTTAAGGATTAGTTATGTATTTTCCAAGTTAACAGCCTTTTCCTATTATAAAAATAATAGGTTTATGGATCATTCTCCAAAATAATAATTTCTGCTATAGAGAAAAGTTTGAAACCAATTTCATAATAAATTTCATCAAAAATGGAAATTATCAGAATTGGTTTCATCCATTTTGGAGTTGAGGAGAATTAGTTATGTATTTTTTAAGTTCTTCACATTTTCAGTGTGCAGATTAATATGTTTTGGATTTTATAAAGAATTTGTTTCTTTTCTTACCGAGGACTACGCTAACCACAGTCACTGACCGCGGGGTCCCGCACAGTACCGAATTCCTAACTTGTACTGAGTCAAAAGTGCACGTGAGTGAAACTTTCGTGGGCTGTTGGATTAAGATCCAACGATCCACACTCGCGGCGAGTTCGAATGGTCCAAACGGCCCAATTGATCTGGAGCGTTCATATCGCATCGGATGATCCATATTCGTGGCGCGTTCGGACAGACTGAACGACCCACTTAATTTGGATCGTTGATTCCGCATCGAACGGTCCAAAAGGTCCTACTTGTGCTTGGGCTAACCACGTGAAAAGAGCATGGGGCTTAAGTGGCTTGGGTCCACGAGTAAGTGAGACATTAGCGCGGCTAAGATAGCCATTAAATGCTAATGATTACCACTTATGCCTAATCATTTTGCTATAGTGCTTGTCTGCGTACGACAACGGAGTTTGCCCCGTGTGTTTGCCCGGCAGCTCGCCGGCGCTACGCGCCACGGTGGAGATGGCCAAGGACATGGTTAGATGCACAGTAGTATTGCGCACCTAGAGGAAGTGATTAGAGCATCTGAGGTGGCCTTCACCGGCGGCTAGCCGGAGATGGACGGCGAGCGAGATACGGCCTAATGCAAGCTGCAAATAAAGCTCCGCATTGGTCTAGATAAGCGGGTGCCATAGCTTCTAGGGACTATAAGGAAACTACCTAAGCTGGATGGGTCCTTAGAGAGGTTTGGAGCAGCTTAAAGCAGTGACGGCACCGGAGAAGATGACGGCGGCGACACGGCTCAACAGCGAGAGGAAAATCTGAGCAACACGGAGCAAAATGAGTGCTTGGGATAGCTCAAGGACCTTAAGAGGATGCTCTAGAAGCAATGAATCGACAAATGCCTTACCAGATCACAGTGGGAGGTGAAAAGTTGCTTTATGGCCAAAAATGGTTTAAGCTTCAAATTCACCCGATCCTGTTGTGCATTTCTCGAATTAGTTGAGGGGTTTTGTTCAGCAAGCTAAAACATGTAAGGTGACACACTAACGCGAGGATAATACCTCTCGGAGATGAAGAAAACACAGTGATGTCCTTCGGGCGTGCACTCTGGAAATGCCGAGAGCACGAAAATGATTCAAGAGCTACAAAGCAAGATAGGAGCTTGCATTAACAAAAATGGATATGGGGATGAACATAGAGTTGAAAGGTACCACCCGGTCGAAGCTTACCCTAGTGATGCACACGAGAGAGCTTCTCCTTCCTCATCCACTGAGAGGAAAGATGGCGAAAATGGATGACAAGGAGGAGGTTTTATCCTCAGTGAATGACGGAAATGGAGGCAGCATTAATCAACGGAGCTCCAGAATTGGTCGCCATGGGCGGTGGCTCACGGTGGTGACGGAGCATGCAGCGGCGACATGGCGTTTACTCTCTGTGTGACTCGACGGGCATGTAAGCGAGAGGAGGGAGAAAGAACTGACAAGTGGGCCTGCCTTGTTAGCAAAACGACACGGCGCGCGCTTGAGTGAAACGTTCGGACCATGCGTCTCCACCGTCCAATTAAGATCCAATGGTTCTTAATCGTCGCGCGTTCGGACGGTCCGAACGGCCCAATTGATCTGGCCCATTGATTTTGCATCGGACGATCCACACGCGTGGCACGTTTGGACGGTCTGAACGGCCCATCTGATCTAGGGCGTTGCTTTTCCATCGGACGGTCCATAATGGCCCTAGTTAAACTCATTTGACTGAGTTTGAAATCTAAACTGCCACTTTGACTAGGCCACTAAAATAGAAATAAAATTCCAAAAAATCTGAAATAAATCAGAGGTGCTCCTAGGATGACCTAGTACCCAAATAAAGCTTGAAACCTTACTGTTCAAGTTATATTTTGCACAGTTTAAATCCACAACCAAAATATGTTATTGGATTGAGTTTGAATTTTCTAAGGTCAGAAACCTTTCCCAAAAATTTGGGAAAAATTGTTTTAATTCTTAAAAATTAATGTAGTATTTGAATAAATTATTTCCAAAGGAACTTCAGTAGCATTTGTTTCGATTTTCTCTTGAAGTTTACTTCTTTAAGTGTAGGTTTAATATTTAAACAAGATTTTTCAAGTGCAACAAATTATGCAAATACTTGAAAACAATGATGCATGCTCAAGAGATGCACAGTAAACCTTTTTATTAACTTAGGGATGTGACAATATAGATGCTTACTGCAAAAATTTTAAGGACAGATAACAAGATTGCAGGATCAAATGAATCAACTCCTCAACCAGTCGCAAGCCGCCCCCGTTATTTTGGGAGCCAGTCCTCCTCAACATCGGAGTAGCATCGCGTCTATGCATAATTCTGAACATGATGACGTCCCATTACCTATTGACGACATCAAGGTAATGTACATCTCTGGAATACTCCAAAGATAGGCCTATAGGACACCTTAGCTAATTGTGTATTGTTTTGCAGGAGCCGACACCCTGTAAGCTCCAAGTGAGGATGGTTGGGTCTATTTCTATTGAGGCTGGGCGGAGGATGGTGTATCTATGCCAGGAAGAGACAGTGCAGCACGGTGCCTAGCTGGCATAGGGTTACGCCAGGGTCCAGGTGGACATGGTACATGACAATTTCATGGCCGCCCCTACTGGAGATTCGCCCGAACGAAGACATCATAACACTAGAGGATGTCATGCACACTTATATCCAGTGGCCCAAGAAGGACATCGCCCTAGACCCTGCAGTGCCATAATCTCGACACGACCATTCCTCTCCAACGGGACCCTTGATGACTCCACCTCAACCTTCGCTTCAGAAGGCCACCTCATCGGTTCCCATGGAGAATACGTCGAAGGAACAAGAAAAGCATACCACTATATCGGTTCCCGAGTCGTCTCACAGGAAGACGTGTAGCGGGCAAGTCGTTAAGGCCAAATCAAAATCAAAGAACATTAAAGCGCCTCCCAAGCCCAGGAAATACTCCCTCAGAAGTCGTTGTGCCCCGACACAGAATTAGTCCGCGCTGGAATAGGTTGTCAGGCTTTGCATGCCTAGTACATGCAGAAGACCAAAGAGAAGGGGTGCGATACTAGAATCATCGTCAGATACACGAAGGAGCATTTCTTCCACAACGACGGCCACTTTGTCGTGGGTTTCAACAACTTATTCGATCTATTCAACTTCGATGCCCTCGACGCCTCGCTTCTACGATGCTGGACACATGTAATACACTGTATAATTAAGATAGAAAGAGAATAATCTGATAGAAAAGGTTTAGAGGAGGAAGTGGGCTGCTAGCCTAGGGTCCAAACTAAGTTCAACTTAGACTCGACACGAGGAGGCCTGTGTAGCTGGCACATAAAAGGAGAGGGGGGGGGGAAGGCTCCTGGCCCTAGCTCCCTTCTCTGCCGCTCCCAAACCCTATGCGCCCCTACTTATTTCCCCAGCCGCCGCCTTCTGCCTCTCCCTCCTGGTGTCACCGCTCCCCTGCGCGGCATCCCCAAGATCCGACGCATTGCGCCTCCCACCGTCGCTCCCCCGTGCCGCTGCCCCTCTGCACCATGGTGCCACGCCTCCTCCCGTCGCTGCTTCTCCGGCCACCGCCTTTTGTTTTTCCCCTGGTGCCGCCTCCCGATGGCACTGCCGCCGGCCTGGGGCCCTGCTCTGCTCGCTCCCCTCCATGGCGTCGCACCCTCTACGCTCCCGCCTCGCCGCTGCCTCCGCCACTCCCCGATGATGCTGTCATACGCCGTCGCCGCTGCGGCCTCCTCAGGCGGGCAGAGGGCGGTGACGTTCGCGAGCGCTGGCGTGTTCCTGTCGCGGAACTTGGTGGCCCTAGAGGTGTTCGATGCCCTACACGACGCGCTCCACCTTAACTGCGCGGAGGTCTTCCTCTGCGCCGACCCCGGTCGCATGGGGCCCCTCGACTTCCACGTCATCTCCTCCTCGCCCGAGAGGTTCGTGGATCTGAGGGCCAAAGGCTGCAATTTGCTCGGACCACAGTGCATTCTTTCTTGTGCTAAGGTACATCGCTTCCTGCCTAAGCAATGTTATACTTGTTGTCTTGCAATGGAGGGGGTTAAGATACTTTGTTCAGGCTTCAAAAAAGGATGAGGAGGCTAAGATCGAACAATTTGTGACAGCTATGGGTGATCTTTTCCAAACTAACGTGTCCATGGATGTTAACCTTGTAATCGCAAAGGATGTCTTGGCTGCAGCTTTGGGCGTTCCGCGTCCCCTACGAGCTCGCCTCCGCCACCGCCCGCTGCGACCTTCAACAGCTGCGCTGCCATGGCCTTCACTGTCGCCGGGTTGTTTCTGAAGTTTGTTGGGGAGGCCTATTTGTTCTCATATTGGAAGACTTGGACAGAAGAGAAGCTTCCTGCTTCATTCACTAATGCAGGCTTGACACTTCTGGTTTCCCTTCATGAAATGTATAACAATAGTGTCACCCGGTAAGAAGGATTCCATTGTCATAACTATTCTATATTGTACTCCCTACCACTACATTAAGTCAAATTATGATCCGCAATAAGACCCTGGCGCATCTGCCTTGTGTAATGATATATGTACACCAAAAGCAGCATGGCAGGCTACGCCTCAATCCTACATTATTGATGTCTGATTTAAGATAAATTGTTACCATGACTTCCCTCATTAAGAGATGCATTTTCAACCACGACCTCATTCTGGTCATTTTGGAAATCAGGTTGACCCATCAATCTTCCTGAGATGTAGGGGTTCACAGTGCTGATGTTCCTGGATTGTGAACTAACTGTTTGCTCACAACATTATTCTCTCTTGTTATATTAACATCACTAGAAGTAAAGAATGTGTCTGGACCTTCGTTTATATAGATTTCTAAACATGTTGTCCGATTATTGATATATCTAAGTCCTCTCTAGTTAATTTCTCTTTCATTCATCTTGGACCAAGCCTGATGCTCTTAAGTAACTAAAATTAGTGCGAAGCTAATTAACTTTGGTAGTTTCAGTAATTAGATACCTGTTAAATGCCAATGTTGATAAGAAGATAATGTCTTGTATGTCAAACACCATGGATGTCACGTCGTCGCCAAGGCGTCCCGGCGGTGCGGAGCAGACGCCGCGGTCGCTCGCCTCACCTTGGCCATCTCCGACCGCGTCACCGCATCGGCCACCGGCCCCAGGTGGAGGTGAACCCCAGGGCTAGAGCGTTCCATCGTTGTCTTCCGTCTCACGGTTGAGGCAAGTGCAAGTAGTATTAATAAGTGGTTATATTTCATAATTGTTGATGCTTACTGCTCGGTAATGTTGATGAGCATGAATGCCATAGCTTAATGATGATGCTTGCTGTTTGGTAATGTTGATGGGCCTAAGTGCCATAGTTTAATTGATGATGCTCACTGCTTGGTAAGGTTGATGAACAGGAAATCCATAGTTTAATGATGATGCCTGCTGCTTGGTAATGTTGATGGGCATGAATGCCATGGTTGAATGATGATACTTTAAGTTTGATATTGTTAATGGGCATTACTTTTCATGATGAGTTGATAACATGCTTTACATTCTGCATCATGGCATTGAATCCCTATGCCTTGAGGGCACATGCCTTGATTATATATTGGATCCTCGTCATGCATTAGACGGGCTTTGGTCCCCACGCTCGTGGAGTGTGGGCTTTGGATCCCTGTGCCTAGAGGGCACAGGCTTAGAGTATGTATCGACGGATACACTACTCGGCATTACCGGTAATTCCTAAGAAGTGAAGAGAGGCATTCATGACATATTCATTGCATTTCTACATAAGATGTGGATTTGGTTGTTTAGCCTATAATGTTGTTGTTCCTGATGGAATTGTTTAATTCCTTTGACTACTTATGATGCTGTCATAAGAGATGGATGATGGTATATAATGCTGTTATTCACGATGGGATTGTTTATTCCCTTTGACTGCCTATGATGCTATCATAAGAGATGGGTTTGTGGTATATCATGCTGTTATTCATGATGGAATCGTTTATTCCCTTTGACTATTTATGATGCTATTGTTTGATTTGCTATTGCATTTTGCTGAGTCATGGAATCGTTTATTCCCTCTCGAGGCAGCGACATGCATGAAAAGGGGTAGACTTGGTGCACGTCACATAATCACTAACCACAATGAATAACCTAGTCCATTTAGCCACAATTCCTATAGCTAGGGTGTTATACTGTAAGTCTTTTAGGTAACATCTTGGCTTCCACATAGCTAGGGTGTTATACTGTAAGTGTGTACAATCAAGTTCTACATTCACGTAATACCGATAAATATCACAACTCATTGCTTATGTATAGATACATGATGAAAAATACTCAGGGATGGCGAGAACCGGTGGGTTTCCTCGACCCACACGTGGTCTCTGAGCAAACCATCCTCGTAGACGCATCCTACGTCGTGAAATACATAACGACGGGATTGCTTGCTTAGGACGACAAGGACTACATACTGGTGCCCTACAACCAGAAGTAAGTGCTTCACTACTTGCTATACAAATTTCATTTGTACTTTATACGCAGCACGAACTTAGGTTTAATGACTATAGCGACATACATGAGTAGGTACCACTAGATCCTTTTAGTCATTGTACCAAAGAGGAGCAAGGTTATATACCTTGATTTCCTACTCAGCAAAACCCACGACTTCACCCTTGTGGAAGGAATACTCGACAGATATACTCATTTCCTCCATAAATAACTCTATTGTAGTCTTCCTTCATTTGAAATGACCGAGAATAACTTTTTGGAATCATGTAGGTTGTTCAGCGCCTATGTTGCCGAGGGAGGGTCATACAAGGGGTCGAGCGCAAAACTGCAACACAGGAAGCGATTTCTGGTACGTCATACAACACAATAATCCTATATCACACATCGTAATAATGTCTCTCGAACTGACTATACCTATATATGTAATTCTATTTTTGCAGTGCCGCCAATAAAAACAAGATCACCTATGTGCATTCTACGTTTGCCATCATATGCAACAAATCATGGGTGCTAAGACGAATGATCCAGAGGTTTGTCAATCTCGCAATAATTATTTCCTAATTATAAATTTAACTATATATGCTTACTACTTTACTCCTGCTAGCGACATGGCATGATACTCGATTTAGATTCATTCGCTATGAGCGAGATCTCGGAGGTTCGAGGAGCGCTCTACGGCTTCATCAAAACAGACATCGTTAACGCCGACGGAGAGTTTCACTCCGTCAACACCGCTGAACAACCTTCAAACAACTGATTCAATTGTAATTCACTTTGAGTAGTTGTAATTCAATTGTAACTCTAGCAACAATACTTGAACATATTCTTTTGTAATTGATTTTGAGTTGTAAATGATCACTTTGAGTTGTCAACAATTGATTCATCTGTGATGTATCTATTTTCTGCCGGCTTGTTTTCAGAGGGCATGGCTAGCAATTCCTAAGGTTAGCCGAAAATCAGAAAAATATAGTTAGGTATAAAGAACTATCATAGACGGTTTTTTGTTGAAACCGTCTGTGAAGGTTTAGTATCACCAACGGTTCTATTTACAAACCATCTGTGATACGTAGGATATCACAGACGGTTCTATTTACAAACCGTCTGTGATTGGAGACATATCACAGATGGTTTGTAAATAGAACCGTCTATGTTATCCTACGTATCACAGACGGTTTTTAGTTGAAACCGTCTGTGATAATAGCCCTTCACAGATGGTTTTTGGTGGAAATCGTCTTTGATACTAGCCCTTCACAGACGGTTTCAACTAAAAACCATCCGTGTTGGGCCTTACCACAGACGATTCAAAAACCATCTGTGATAACCACCTATTATCACAGACATACAAATTCAGACGGTTCAAAAACCGTCTGTGATGACAGTTCCGAACCGTCTGTGATGACCCTATCTGTACTAGTGTAAATACTTTACTTTCTAAATTGATTTGTTTTCATAACTTTCTTAAGCTTATAAAAAATTTCTGCCTTTGTTAACAATTAGGTTTGCTACAAAAATTAGAAGATCAAAGCACAATTACATGGAAAACCAAGGTATATATGAGGTCTATAGACAAACTGCGACATGATCTTGCAGAAAAAGAGGCTCTTATCCTAGAGATCGAAGGCAGTAAAGAGTTTAATTCTACAACCTTATCTATTATTTTGGTTCAACTACAAGCTATTGTTGTAAAGTTAAAATGTGTAGAAATTAAGCTCACAAAGGAGAAGCCATTAGTGGAAGAACTGGTCGAAGGCATCAAAACTCAAGTGACATTCAATGTCTACCACCTTCCCAAGATGGGGCAATCCACGAAGAACTCCCTCCAGTCTGTCGTTGCAGGTAATGTAGGAACACTATTCGTCAAGTTGAAACATTACTACAAAGGTACAATGGAGTTGGAGAAGCTTATCCCTGATTTGAATTTGAATTCTACATAGAAAATTCAACAGAAGAGAGAAGAAGTGGCTTCTCTTGTTCCTGAGTACATGAAAAATGTAAAGTTTCAATTTAAAGACAATTGAATGACTTTTAATGTAAATGCTATCAATGAATAAAAATATTTTTGACTTGTAATTCAATGAGTTTGTTTTTTGGTATATCATTGGCCCCCAACTGTGATGTGTTTGACCAGTGATATGGTGAACATATCGCAAGGACTTATTATTTGTGAAAAGAGGTTGATGATGACCAGTGTAACTTTCATAGTATACGCAGTACTAACTAGTAGCAAGCTCGGATAAAGTTAGTTTAGTGAGTTTCTGAGCAGTGAGAACTGGCTTATAGGAAAAGTCTCTACTAAAAGTTATCTGAAGACCAGACCAATAACCTTGTACATGTTAGGATGCTGGTCGGTAGTGTAATATCCCGTTTAACCTTAGAGAATTAATTGAGTAAGAAAGTAAATTGAATAGAATTAAAATTAAATTAAATAGAGTTAAAAGCACAATTTTTTAATTTTCCTAGAGAGGGGAAAGGAGAGTGGGCCTTCGGCCCATGGTTTTCTTTGCCCAATGGGGCTGACCGGCTATAAGGCGAGAGAGGGGGGCTCCCCAAACCCTAGTTGCCCCTGCTATGCACCTCGTCTGCCTCTTCCCAGCTGCTACCCTTGCTGTCGCTGCTTGCTCCTTGTTCTGCCGCAAGTCTACTGCTGTTGCCACATCAAGGCTTATGCATGCCTCTATAGCTGTGTGCATGTGTTGTTTGCTAGCTAGCGATGCTTGTGCAGCTGCTTGCTTGTACGTGTGCGTGTGTTGCTACACAGGACTGCTGCTTGTAGCCGATGCAAGCACGAGTAGGCCTGCTGTAGTGTGCTAATTGCTGCTAGTTTATATGGTTTGCTTCCTTGTATTGCATAGGCATGTTTGCTAGCAGCCAAGAGAGAAAGAGATCAAAGGAAGGAGGCTGATGGTGTTGCTGCTGATCAAGGGAGAAGCAAGGAAGCTAGGAGCAAGAAGGCCAGGAAGACAAGAAAGCAAGGTAATCAAGGAGGAAGAGGAAGAGGGGAGAAAGAGAAGGCTTTTGCGCGTGGTTCGTGATTGACGTCGTGTTGTTCAAGGGTAACACATTTGATAATCACTATAATTCTCATGATTTAGTCACTCTCAAGATAGTACATCATTTTGCTTAGGGAAAGTTTAATTTTTAGACTGCCTAATTCGTCGAGGTTAGATATAGAACCTTGCGGGGGCGATTCGAGACATTTAGGCTAGCATTCAGAGGTTGGTCCAATTAAAGAAAAGTTATATAATCTTGTTAGCTTTCCAGAAATGTCTGGATCACTAGAATCAGAGTAGTAAGCAAAGAGTTACGTCCTCGGGAAGGTCGCTGTCTAGAATTTTGACATAGCTGGCAGATGTTGTGTAGATGGGTCGGTTTCATCTAGTAGATTGCAAAATTAAAATATGGTGATAACTTCAATAATTTAGGAAATTTTGTGTAGTTTCTGTAACTACTATTGTTCATACCTTTTCAAGTTTTCAAATTAAAGATATAAAATTATGAAGTGGACTATCTGGACAGATTCTAGTACGGTCTTCGGGGAAGGAAATGGGCAGATAACGGTAGAATCAGAAGTTTGTCATAACTAGAAAGTTGTAGAATTTTTCATGAGGATTCCAGAAAGTAGTGGATATCAAGATTTGGAGTTCAAATGTGAAACTTAGAGCATTTTTATTACTGGGACAACGGGTATGTCGGCCGGTAGAAACAAGTTATTTGGATCATTTTTGCGTAATCATGCTAGGACGAAGTATGTGATGTTTTGGTACTGTGATGGTGTGGTTTTGAGATTGTTTCACATGCTTGTTTAGGGACTGTGGCCTCATGCTCCATGCAACAATTTCGTCACCCGGCTTCTAAAGTCTAAGAGGCAAGTACATGGTAGAGTGGTGAACAATAGGTTGTTTGCCATTGTCATTGATATTACTTATCATGTTATTTATTATGCTTTCGTTAAGCTTATTCATATACATGATATTAATGACATTGAGTTAATGAGATTATGATATTGAGATATTGAGTTAGTGAGACAAGTTGTGTAAATGATTAATTATGATGCATCATTTACATTGATCATGATAAGAGTGCACGAGCTAGGTCATTGAGAAAGTTGTATAACTATTTCGGTGAGGTCGGTGAGAAAGATACATGACTAGTCCGGAGTGCTCTAGATAAAATCTTACATTTGTAGGGACTAGTTAAAGTCCTACAATGTAGGGACCCCATCCTAACGAAAGATGGAGGGAGAGTGTCTCATCGACGGGTGAACACTCCGTTATACCGGTATCAGCTGATGAGATGCATATCAGCATGAGCATTATGGTGCATTCACATATATGAGTAAATTGTTAAATTGTGTAAATTTACCTATATGGAATATGACTTGTTTATTTGAGTATGAGAATGGCATTAAATAGATAGATGATGATGATGACCTCGATTATGGTTGATAAACTGTTGTTTATGGCTTTATTATGTATTTGCTAAGTATTGGACACATTCTTGCTCTATTGTTGTTTTTAGGTGACTACTGACGATGTTTCACTCGGGAAGGCTAGTGCACTTGGTATGAAAACCTACACCTAATTACTTGATTCATTGGACATGAGAACCTTTTATTATAGCATGATGATTTATATTTAGGATATGATGGTATTGAATGACCTTAGATGATAAGTTAGAGTTGATTATTCATTCAATAGACTTTATTCGATTGGTTTACGTTAATCTTGGTTTATTACCTTGCTATGCTCATAGGAATAAATTATCTATGATTGTCATATCATTATGCTTGTGTTCTTGTGACCCGTGGATGGGTTTTATCGTTAATATGCTTGTTGTAATTATTCGTTAATTGCTATTGAAATTGATAGTTAGTGTATTTTAGTGGCATTCTGGGCTTTGTGTTGGGCCGGAGTATTACAGTTGGTATCAGAGCGGGCTTTAGGTCCGTGGTGAATAGATCAACAACATAGGTAAACTTAATTTGCTAAAATTTGCTCTAGGACTAGTAAACTTAACTAAAATTTGCTGATAGTTAATTAACTAAAGGAAGTATTGGTTCCATAGCATGAAAAGGTACACATTTTAGGAAAATACCATCAAAAGATTTCCGTTCAGTTCTTTACCACTGAAAGTTTGTTTATTTCGATTTTTTACCATTCCGTCCATTCTCGGCTATTTTGGCGTTAGTAGCACAGGTGAAATGACAAAAATACCCTCACCCTCAGTGCATTGCATTTTCGTGAAAGGGGATGCAATGCACTGAGGGTGAGGGTATTTTCATCATTTCACCTGCTCTACTAATGCCAAAACAACTGAGAATGGGCGGAATGGTAAAAAACCAAAGGGAACAAACTTTCAGTGGTAAAAAACTGAACAGAAATCTTTTGATGGTATTTTCCTAAAAACGTGTACATTTCATGCTGTGGAACCAGTTCTCCCTTAGCTAAAACTTGACACACTAGTGCACAACAGGATGAAATGAGTCAAGCATTGCATTTACACTTCTGTTATGTTGTATTGATGATTTATGTTATGAAATGATTCTGAATGCTTATGATTCGATTATATGATTGTTATGCATGATGATAGTTGATGTTGAGAGGTAGAGGTCGTGGTTGTGGCCATGGATACGGCCAGGTTGTACCACCATTCGTGGTATTAGAATAATGGAGTGTTTACCTTGGATAGCTTAGTTATAGGTGTTGAGGATGAGTTTTTATGGGAAATGTTGTTATTTTCCTTGAGTTCGTATTTGGTTATTCTGGTTACAATCGCTTGAAATTGATGAACTTTCTTTGGGTAGTGGTTAGAATGAATTTGATGGGTTTCAATTGGTCTCTATTTGTTCTTTGAAATAATTATTGTTTTTTCCGACTATGGAGATACTTTTGCTACTTGTGAACATTGTTAATTTGGAAGGTTGTTCCCTTCATGGGAGTTTTGTCTTCTTGTTGTGAAACATGACTCATTTATTCGCTTGACATTTTGGATAATAGAAGGCTCTTTTGCAAGTTCTTTAACCAGTGGAAGCTTTAGCCCAATGTATTTTTTTGGGAGTACCTTGAGTGTGAAGTTTAATGCCTTACTTTTATGAAAGAAAATATTAAAACCCTTTAATGATGTCTTGTCATGCTTAAGTGAGCGGTTGTAATTAAAGGAATTAATTGATATGGTATAGGTTATCAAGTTGGGTTAGTAGTGTGGTGCTAAAATTATTCTTAACTAACATCCTTCGAAGTGAAATTGATTAATTTGATGTTGTCCTATATTTGTTACCTTAAGAATTTTAAATAAGAATATGTCCATACCTGTAACACCCTGACCCAAAATCCGCTTAATGCCCAGCCCACCGTGGGGCGGACCCGCGCACACATAGCACCCCACTTACACTTTCGTCCTCGCTTCGTGTAAAAGGGTTAACCCGGAGGTGCTATGTTTGGACCCAACAGGCATTATATACTAGTACAACTCACTTTAGACAAGGAATGTGGGACTAATCCCACCACACAACTCCTCATGGGCCACATGGGCCAGATCTGAGTAGGCCGAGGTATTACATTCACCCCTTAAGGGCCGACGCCCAAGAAGACACACAGACACTGTGACAAATGCCTGTAACCACCCCTCAGACACGCCCGCAAGGCCCAAAGGCCGGTGTAACATCCCAAATGTATAATTAGGGTTATTCAAGTATAATTATATGTGTAGAAATTAAAACTTTTTCTCACATCTTGAACAACCCTAAAATCTCATGTGATTCTTGTCCAAGAGTTGTGTAAACCAAGAACACAAAGCTCTTGTTGACCCAAAAGTCAAATTCATTTTCCAATTATCTTAAATCTTGTGCCAATCAATTGGAAATATTTTCCCTGGGTCCAAAAACTGATGTGGGACCCCTCTGAAAAGCATCACAAGTTGTAAAACTAGTTTGATAAATTTTGGAGGTAAAACAATCCTTTAAACAACCTTCATAAATTTCCTGAGAAAAATGCATTGCATAATAACCTCTGGAAATTTTATGCAAGGTTAAGCTCATTGTCAGCAAGCTCCCGTAAAAATTTCATGAATTTTGGGGTTGAAATGCTATCCCAAACAATTTTGCAAAGTCTCAGCTGTTAGAACTAAATTTAAAAGCCTACACTATTCCTTGGGCTAGCCTTATGCAAAGCTGGTCCAGCCCAACCGGGTCTGCACCCCAGCAGACCTCCCTCTCCTCCTCAGCTGGAGGTGTCATGTCCTCCCCACCCCCTTGAGGTCACGGCCCTTGGATCTAAGATCCATGGCCATGACCTCCCCTCGCGCCCAAACCACCCTGGACCTCCCCTTCGAGGTCCTCGTGACCTCGTGGACCTCCTCAGGTCAACGTGGGCACCAGACCTCCTCCGCGGTCAAAACCTCAAAGATCTCCTCGAGCTGTAAAACCATCGCAGCGAGGTCATCCCACCTTGTTGAGGTCGTAGCCGTTGGATCCAATCCAACAGCCACGACCTCCTCCTCAACATACTCAGTCAGTCCTCCCACTGCGTGAGGTCTTGGCCCTTGATTCAAGATCCACGGCCTCGACCTCCCTCACGATCAAACTAAGCCGACCTCCCACCTACATGAGGTCACACCATTGATCAAAAATCCATGGTCGCGACCTCCTCCTCTTAACCTGCCGACCTCCTTGGTACTCACTTGAGGTCGAGCCGCTGGATTTATATCCAAAGGCCACGACCTCCTCAAAAACCCCACAAAGAAGGTCCTCCCCGCTTGTTGAGGTCATAGTCCTTGGATCCAAGATCCATGGCCCCGACCTCCCTCACCGTTAAACTAAACAAACCTCCCACTCTAACCAAGGTCGAGTCGTTGGATCAAATCCAACAACTCACGACCTCTCCCGCTATCAAGCGCCACAACCTCCCCATCTTTTGTTGTGCACCGTTAGATTAAAATCTACGGTCACGACCTCCTTTTTGTCTCATGCGCACCAGACCTCCCCAGCGCACATGAGGTCGTAGCCCTTAGATCCAAATCTAAAGGTCCTGACCTCCCTTGCCTGTTGCGCATCATATCAGATCTCCCCATCAGGTCAGTGCCCTTGAATTTAAATCCAAAGGCCATGACCTCCCCTCAGTCTCTTATGTTCGCGTGCGGTTAAGTCCTCACAGGAGGTCCGCACCGTTGGATTGAAATCCGACGCCTTGGACCTCCTGTCCATTTTCTCACGTGCGTTTTCACGTTAAGTGAAATCGTGAGGCCACGACCTCCCCACGTTGGATCGTGTGGCTGGGACCTCCTCCCAGCCACCTAAAACCTAACGGTTCAAAAATGAGATCCGGTGGCCAGGACTTCCCCCAGGTCTCATCCAATGGCCACTAGGACCTCCCCTGTTCTTCTCCTTCCTCTGGCGCGCGTGGGAGCTTCTGACCAGTGCATTTAATGCGTGCCAGACCTTGGGTACATCTCAACAGCTCTTTGTCGACCAAGATTTAATGCAGTCGACTTTTCGCCTCCGTCAGTTCTCAACTCGCCATCAGTCAACTTTAAGTCTTGTCCAAAGCCAAGACCGTGCCATGGGCCAAGCTCACAGGGAGCTTAGCCAGTGGTCCATGACCTCCTGTGCCCTAGTATAAAGCCCCATTGGGTTCCTCCCGTAGCTTCTTTGGCACTCTTTCAAGTTCTAGCTTGCACTGGTGCCTCCTAAGCTTTGCACTTCCACTGACCTCCATTCTTGGCCGCCATTGCTGGAGCTTGGAGCTCCTCGGTGGGCAAGGGTCATTGGAGAATTTTTCTCCCTCTCCTTGCTTCCTTTGTGCTTTCCTCTGGGACCAAGACCTCACTCGTTTTGGTTTGAACTTTTACAGAGGTGGACAAAGTTGGAGCTGGAGTCTTGGGCGGCGAAGCACCACTGTCTTCCCCAACGCCGGTCCTCCCTTCCACGACCTCCCCAGCACTCTAGGACCTCCAGGTACCCCCCTGTTAGTCCTTTAGTGCTGGCACCCGCGTGAATGATGCTGCGGAGCTCTTATTTGGCTTGAGCTTGTATGTCGCAGGAGCTTCTTTTTGCTTTTCGTATTTTGCCCGTGCGGGTCACTTCTCTCCTCTCCGGCTCGCCGGCGATTAAGGCCGTCGTTGCCGTTGAAAGGAGGTCCGTTGGGTGCGCATGGCTATTGCGGACCCAACGGTACCATTGGACCTCACCGGCGAGCTCTACATCGCCGGCGAGGGTCAATTCTTTGGACTCGGGCTTTTGTCGGACTCAACGGCAGCGCCGTTGTCGATTTTAAGACAAAGATTCGCCGAGTTATTGCGCTCATCATTGCTCAAATCATTGCAATCAATGGGGTGTCTAAACTGCCTTAAATCCATCATTTATTGCGTGCGTTTAAAACCTCCCGTGCGCGCGGACCTCATCGTGGTCCCGCGCGCATTTATTTCGTGTCCGAGCACGTGCGTGCGCGAGCTCTGGGCGTCCAGACCTCCTCCGAGGAGATCTGGAGCGTCCCAGACCTCCCTTGCGCAAATCGTAGCCGTCCAGACCTCCCTGGAGGTCTGTGACGTTGAGGACCTCCCCCTTTAGATCTGGTCCGTTCCGGACCTCCCTTCCATGTTGTGGTCCGTTGGATCTCCCATCTACGGCCACGACCTCCCCCTCACCTCGCGCATGTGCGTTGCTAGGAGGTCCAAGACCTCTGGACCTCCTGAGCGTGCAGGCAAGAGTTCACTGGGAGGTCTCGAGCCGCTGGATCTCGAGATCCGTGGCTCACGACCTCCCATGTCCTCTGTGTCTTTTTAGAAATTCCAGTGAAGTCTTAATTATAAACTGAAATAAGGTATAAACTTTAGAATTTCATATCTCTCTCATTTTAATTCCAAATGAGGTCATTCAACTTGTGTTAGCTCTGTCTTGAACTTGACTTTAATCCAAAAATGATTGTAAGTTGAGTTCAGCTCCAGAGCACAGCTTTGCCACTAGGTTTTAAAACTCCCTTATAAATATACACTCAAATTAATGCTTAACTTGTAAAATACATAACTAATGCTCTATAGATTATTTTTGAGTGAATCCAACTTCGTTGGGTTCCTCTAATAATGAACTCACTGTGAAAATTAGTTTTGAGCATGTTGCTGTTATAGAAATGAGGACTTGTGCATTATAATTTTGTTCAAGTTCTTGTTTTTGAAAAATTATAGACATTGCAATATAGCTCCAAATGGGATGAACTCAATTGTGTTATTCATCTCATGAGGTGCTGGTTTCACAGTAAAAATTTCAAAATCACCACTTTTCTAGAAAATGTTGCCTCATAATTAAATTAGTGAATAGTGCAGTTTGGTATTTTTAGGGCTGAGCAGAATTGTTTTGCTCATATCTTTTGCATTGAGAATCCAAATCCATTGGTTCTTGTTGCTAAATTCCCTAAAAATTACCCTCTTGCTGCTGTAGAAAATTCAGAGAAGTTGGAGTTCGTTTGCTGTGCTGTCTTTGTTGTTTTTCGTCGTTCTTATCGGTTCTTTATCGCTTTTCCGTTAGGTTTCGACATTTGTGGTGACCCCGAGAGTGACCCTCTGCCACATTTTGAGCAACAGCAACAAGGCAAGCAGTTTGACCATCTCCCCTCATGTCCCATTACTTTAAAAGCTTAATACTTTGTTTTACTCCTATGTATGCATGCTACTTTGTGTTAAATGTCGCTAGTATTCCTATAGTTGCATAATCTGTAGGAATTGTTATCCTCTACTACCAATGAGCCTAGGTTATTCGCTGTGGTTGGAGCTCGTGGATGAGCTCTTATCACTTAGTAGTTGCGTTTAATACTGCTTAGACATGCTTAGTTATCGGTAGTAATGGGCGATCATCGACTTAGTCGATGGTCTTGATCACTCAAAAATGATTATTACTCCTATATGTCCAGCACTTGTGCTTTGATTAATTTGTAAAATCAAAAGCTGAAAATAAAAGATTGATTTAGACTTGGGCATATTGGATGGATGGTGCGGTTTTTGGGATGTGGTTGTATGCCCGAGTCACCAAGGACCGAACATCTTGTGTTACACTCTCCAAGCAATTATGCGTACTAACCACACGAGGGGGATATGGGACCTCTCTTGACTAAGTACTTTGGGCGGTGCTAATTGGGGTCGCTTTCGGTTGGTGTGTTTTTAAAGGATAAAATGTGTGTGGTGTGGGAATGGAGCAAGTGGCGGACCGGCTAGGCCGCCTATTGTGTCCTTATCCCGTGGGTTGTGCGGGTCAATTAGCACTTGCCCATTGGAAATGTCTCAGAGGACTTAGCCGCTGCAAGCATACCAAAGGTAGTGTGCCTAAAGGAAAGGCGGTCTCAGGCGTGTGGGTACAGGGGTACACCCCGCAGGATAAAACTTTTCAATAGCCTCGTCCTAGGTTATGGACACGCTTGGTTAGGTCTTGCAAGAGTTAGACTTCAACTTTTAATTAAAACTTGACTTGGTTGGTATGAACGGGGAGTTCATGCTATTGTTGTGGTGACTAAGGGTTAGTCACTTCCAGGATTGTTCATGTTGTTATTATTATGTTATTATCTCGTTGTTACTTCAACAATTAAAAATGCTTTGTCAAATTGCCTTCAATCTACTATGTTATTGCAAATGAAACTTGCTTTATGCTAAAATGAGTCCAAAGCCTCATCCACTTAAATAAAGCTTGCATGTAGCTAAATTATAGTTCTCGTTATCTTACACGTAAGTCTTATGGAGTACTTTATGTACTCACCGCCCTGGTTGTGGCATTTTTGTTGCTTTTGTTGCAGAGGAGGGAGGTGAGCTCCAAGAGCCTTACTTCTGTGCCATGTGTTGCAGTTTCTTCGACGACTAGCTTGGCGGTCCGGTCGGTTGCCTTGTGGGCTAAAGGCACACTGATTGGCTTTGTGTTATAGCCATCTTTATGGCACTTTTGCTTCCGCTGTTATCTTTTTGTATTTATTGCTATTTGGCCTAAGGGCCTCTCTTTTGTAATATCTATTCCATATTAATATTAACTTCTGGTTTGTTGCTTATGTACTATGTGTTGTATGGAATTGATATACTCTTTTGTTGTGAGGTATGTATCTCGATTCGGGAGTATACATTTCTCGAGACCGGGTTTATTTGGTTGATAATACTAGGGTCAATTGGATGACTAAGTATTATGAGCCTAATAAATACCTGTGGGTCTCACAAAAGTTGGTATCAGAGCCGTTATGACCGTAGTAACGCAAGCTTGGTCGTCTTTAGGATATTTTGAAAACCTATGTTCAAAGTATAAATGAGTTTTGAAAGCTTAAGTAATTCTCGGATTTTACTCCTCATCTATCTTAGCTTTCTCTTCTCATCTCACTCTAATTTGAGTTTTAAAAGTTGTTTTCCTTTCCACATCTCAAAAGATAGACCCCATTAATCGATTAACACTGAGTTTTGGGAGAACCAATGAGATTGGCAAATTGAAGTGTGAGCTGCCCACTACAAGGTTTTGAAGTTCTGGAGTCGGTGATTCGACAAGGAGCTTGGATGCGAAATCTGGACAGCAAGCATCAAATTTCCGGACAGCAGTCTCAAAAGTTTTCCAATTAGGATAGATAATGAGAGGTTAATCAACTAAAACTTGTGGGAATAAAAGGGTAAGATGTGATACTAGTTAGCTAAGTATCTAACACTTATTTCGCTGCCTTAACCTTGCTCTCTAGTAGCATTAGTTCTCATCTTACAATCTGATTTTTAATCTTCTCGATCAATTACTCGTTCATTCAATACGGGTTAGTTGAGTTGAGAAGTTGAGCCTTTCTTTTGGTGTTTCTTGGCTGTTTTTGGAGTTTATTAGAAGCTTCTAAAATTTATCTACTCGTTGTTTTGGCTTTCGTTTAGGGTGATCTCCATTCCCCTAGTCGATCGCTTTTGCTTTCTTTAAGGCTTGGTTTTTCGAGTCTAGTTGCTAACCAAAAATTCATTGTAACAGGATGGCCGGACGCACTCGTAGCGGCCAAGGCCAGTCAGCTGGTCCGGATGAGGAGCTTCCTCCTCCTCCGACCATGGCCGAGGTTCTTCTTCGATCGAAGCAACCGCGGATGACCGGAGAGTTCTATCGACGCCATCGCAACACTATCGCACTTTACGGAGCTTCGTGATCCGGGCCAGGAATGCCCATCACCGCGTGGAGGACTCATGAGTTTCTTCGTACTCACTTCTACCTTTCCGGCCCGAGGACCCATTGATGCGGACGATTGGCTTGTGCTCGTGGAGCGAAGCCAGATCGCGCAGATGCTGAGAGCACGAGAAGGCGCTGCTCGTGATCGCACTACCTTGAGGGTGCAGCTTTGTCTTGGTGGGAGAACTTTTCGCCATGCAGCCCGCTGACCACACCGCCTCTTGGGAGGAGTTTCGTGCCGCCTTCCGTCGGCTCACATCCTCGCCGCTTGATGGAGATCAAGAAGGGGAGTTTCTTGTGCTCAAGCAAGGGCGAGCTCACCATGGAGTATGTATACGAAGTTCAACCATCCGCCTCGTTATGCTCCCGAGGATGTGGCTACCGATATGGCCAAGGTGCCAAGTTCAGCGTGGATTGTCCGAGGAGTCAAGGACAAGCTATCCATTGTCGACTTTCCCGATTTTCAGTCCTTGGTCGACAAGGCCATCGTCGCCGAGCATGCGGCTCGAGAGCTTATGGACTCCGCAAGCGCAAGTGGGAGGCCCATAAGTCATCTAGGGCCGCTTCCTCCCGCCCCCGCCCGCAGCCTCGGGGTACCATTCTCACTCTTGGCGCCCGAGGTCACCGCCTCGTTTCGCCCATCGCAGCCGTGTCTCGTGCACGCACTGCGAAGTCGCAGAGCGCCCCGCAACCCGGCCGGGGTCACATGTTTTCATGCAACCGAAGGGGCATTATGCGAACCAATGCCCTAAGAAGACAGAGCACTCGCCCTAATGGAGGACGCGGGCCGAGGTGGTGCATCTCAGACCGAAGATCGTCCCGCTACCCAAGGCGTGGGTAGTGGTCGCGTTAACGCCATCACCGCAGAGGAGGCTCAGAGGCACCCGACGCCGTGCTAGGTACACTTTCGTTAACTCTCACCCGCCATCGCTTTTGTTTGATTCAGAGCATCTCATTCCTTTGTTTCGAAGTCTTTTGCTGCTGTTGGAGAGCTTCTTTTCTCTCCATTGTCGGTCCCGCTTACTCATTCGCTCTCTGGTTCGGAGTTGAGAGTCGAGATTGAGTGTAGGATGTCCCTATCGAGATCGAAGGCGAGGGTTCTTAGCTTAACCTTATCCTTCTTCATTCAATGAGTCTAGATGTGATTCTTGGCATGGATTGGTTGTCTCAAAGACATGGGACAAATCGATTGCGCCAGAAGCTCATCTCTCTGTCTAGTTCTTCCATGAAGCAGTTTGCTTTCGCCAAGTCGCTAGATCCTCATCTCTTCGCACTTGAAGCGAAGCCCGCCTAGATATTAGCGAAGTCCCAACAGTTTGTGACTTTGTTGATGTCTTTCCCGCTGATCTTCCAGGATGCCACCCGCTCGAGACCTCGAGTTTGTCATTGAGTTGGCTCCTGCATCGCCTCTATCTCAAAGAGGCCTTATCGGATGCCACCGAACGAGTTGGTAGAGTTGAAGAAGCAGCTAATGAGCTGCAAGAGAAGGGTTTCATTCGCCCTAGCTCATCTCCGTGGGGTTGTCCGCTATCTTCGTTAAGAAGAAGGGCGATTTTACGATGTGCGTTGATTACCGCCCACTTAATGAAGTGACGGTAGAAGAACAAGTATCCATTGCCCGCATTGACGATCTCTTCGATCAATTAACGGAGCTCGAGTTTTCCAAGATTGATCTCGAGAGTGGGATATCATCAGGTTCGATTCGCCCGAGGATATTCCAAAGACGGCGTTTCTACTCGCCACGGCTTGTAACGAGTACATCGTCATGTCATTCGCTTAACCAATGCTCCGCTTTGTTCATGAATCTCATGAATTCGGTATTCATGGAGTATTTGGATAAGTTTGTCGTGGTCTTCATGGATGATATTCTTATCTATTCCAAGAACGATGAGGAACATGATCAAGATCTAAGGCTTGTGTTAGGCAAGTTACGTGAGCACCACCAGACGCCAAGTTCAGCAAGTGTGCATTCGTTGAAGGAAGTGGCTTTTTAGGCCATATTCGTCAGGAGGCGAGCTGCTGATCCTAGCAAGGTCACCGATGTTCTTTCATGGAGTCACTGTTTGGCCACCGATGTGCGGAGTTTTCTTGGTTTAGCGGATATTATCGCCGCTTTATCGAGAACTTCTCCAAGATCGCAGCCGGCGACGGAGTTGCTCAAGAAGGACAAGAAGTTCTTGTGGTCCGATGCTTGTGAGGAAAGTTTTCAGTACTCAAGAAGCGTTTGACCACCGCCTCCCGTTTGTTCTTCCCGATATCCATCAAGCTTCGATGTCTTTTATGATGCTTCTCGCCGAGGCCTCGGTTGTGTCCTTATGCAAGAAGGCAAGGTAGTGGCCTATGCATCAAGGCAATTGAGACCTCATGAGCTCAACTACCCTACTCATGATTTGGAGTTGGTCATTGTGATTCATGCACTTAAGATTTGGCGACATTACCTAATCAGAATCGCTAGAAGTGTATTCGGATCACAAAGCCTCAAGTACTTGTTCACCCAACCCGACCAACCTCGTGCAAAGGAGATGGTTGGAGTTGATCAAGGATTATGATATGGGTATTCACTACCATCCCGCAAGGCTAATGTCGCTGTCGATGCGCTTAGTCGCAGCGCATTGTAATGCCTTAGTGCTCCAGAGCATTCGCCTCTCTTCTCGAAGCATTCCAAATGCCTCAACTTGGAGATAGTTGAGCATGGATCTCGCCGCCATGGTTGTGCAACCAACCTTGGTGGATCGGATCAAGGCCGCCGGCAGCTTGATGTTGGAGTGGGCCACATTAAGGCAAATGTCAAGGCCGGAACAGCCAAGTGCTTTTCTGAGGATGAGCATGGTGTTGTGAGGTTCGGGCAACGCCTTGTGGTTCCAAAGGACATGGAGTTGCGGATTTGATTCTCCGCTGAAGCCCATGATTCGCCATTATCCATTCATCCCGGCCACAAAGATGTATCAAGATCTCCGCCAGAGATTTTGTGGACCCAATGAAGAGGGAGATCGCGGTTCGTTGTCGAAAGCGACGATGTCGTCAGGTCAAGGCCGAGCATCGGCGTCTCTGCGGATCGCTTCACTTTTGCCTATTCCTCGAGTGGAAGTGGGATTCGACGGATGGACTTTATCACCGGTCTACCCCAACACCTGTGGGTAAAGACTCCATCCGGGTTGTCATCGATCGATTGACAAAAGTAGCCCATTTTTCACGCAGACGGGCTAACCTTAGTGTAAGCTTCTCGGCGGACCTCTACATCTCGTGATCGCTCGCTTGCACGGTGTGCCAAAGACGATCGCTTCGATCATGATGCGCTTTTCACCGCTGTGTTTTGGCATAGTCTCGCAAGAGGCTATGGGAACCCGTTTACCTTTTAGCACGGCATATCATCTCAAACCGATGGTCGACCGAGAGGGTCAACTGTGTTTTGGAGGACATGCTTCGTGCTTGTGTCCTTTCCTATGGGAAGCATTGGGAGAAATGCTTGCCATTCGCCGAAGTTTTCTTATAACAACAAATTTTCAAAGGCCGGTCTCGCATGGCACCTTTTGAGGCCTTATACGGAGAAAGTGTAGAACCCCGCTGAACTGGTCGAGACCGTGAGAGACCTCTCTTTGGCCCGGACTCAATCAATGAGGCCGAGCGCCAAGTCCAAATTTTATTCGTGGCTGCCATGCGCATACTCAATCCAGCAAAAGAGCTATGCGGATCGCCGCCGACGTGAGTTACGTTTTGAGCCTAATGACTTTGTTTATCTCAAAGTCTCTCCTTTGAAGGGCCATCAACGTTTCGCGCCAAGGGCAGTTGGCTCTCGATATGTCGGTCCCTACCGCATTATCGAGAAGAAGGAGCCGTTGCCTATAAGTTGGAGTTGCTACTGCACTTGAGGGGTACATGATGTTTTCCATGTGTCCCAACTTAAGAAGTGCCTCCGTGTTCCAACCGAGGAAGCCCGCTGGAAACCCTCGATGTCCGTGAAGATTTGACCTATCGCGAGCACCCTGCTCACAGACTCGGCGAGTCCGAACGAAGGACAAGGAATAAGACCATCAAGTTCCTTAAAGTTCAGTGGTCGAACCATTCTCGAGGATGAGGCTACTTGGGAAAGAGAAGATCGTCTCAAGGCGGACTATCCATCTTTCTTTATCGAGTGAGCCAAATCTCGGACGAGATTTGTAAGGGGAGAGATTTTGTAACATCCCAAATGTATAATTAGGGTTATTCAAGTATAATTATATGTGTAGAAATTAAAACTTTTTCTCACATCTTGAACAACCCTAAAATCTCATGTGATTCTTGTCCAAGAGTTGTGTAAACCAAGAACACAAAGCTCTTGTTGACCCAAAAGTCAAATTCATTTTCCAATTATCTTAAATCTTGTGCCAATCAATTGGAAATATTTTCCCTGGGTCCAAAAACTGATGTGGGACCCCTCTGAAAAGCATCACAAGTTGTAAAACTAGTTTGATAAATTTTGGAGGTAAAACAATCCTTTAAACAACCTTCATAAATTTCCTGAGAAAAATGCATTGCATAATAACCTCTGGAAATTTTATGCAAGGTTAAGCTCATTGTCAGCAAGCTCCCGTAAAAATTTCATGAATTTTGGGGTTGAAATGCTATCCCAAACAATTTTGCAAAGTCTCATTTGTTAGAACTAAATTTAAAAGCCTACACTATTCCTTGGGCTAGCCTTATGCAAAGTGGTCCAATTTCAACCGGTCTCAAGACCCCAACAGACCTCCTCTCCTCCTCACCGGAGGTGTCATGTCCTCCTCACTTCTTGAGGTCACGGCCCTTGGATCTAAGATCCATGGCCATGACCTCCTCGCCCAAACCACCTCGACCTCCCTTCGAGGTCCTCGTGACTCGTGGACCTCCTCGGGTCAACGTGGGCACCAGACCTCCTCCATGGTCAAAACCTCAAAGATCTCCTCGAGTCAGAAACCATCGCAGCCGAGGTCATCCCATTTGTTGAGGTCGAGCCGCTGGATCCAATCCAACACCACGACCTCCTCCTCAACATACTCAACAGTCCTCCCACTGCGTGAGGTCTTGGCCCTTGATTCAAGATCCACGGCCCCGACCTCCCTCACGATCAAACTAAGCCGACCTCCCACCTACATGAGGTCACAGACCATTGGATCAAAAATCCATGGTCGCGACCTCCTCCTCTTAACTCGCCGACCTCCTTGGTACTCACTTGAGGTCGAGCTGCTGGATTTATATCCAAAGGCCACGACCTCCTCTGAAAAACCCCACAAGAAGGTCCTCCCGCTTTGTTGAGGTCATAGTCCTGGATCCAAGATCCATGGCCCCGACCTCCCTCACCGTTAAACTAAACAAACCTCCCATTTAACCAAGGTCGAGTCTGGATCAAATCCAACAACTCACGACCTCCCCTGCTATCAAGCGCCACAACCTCCCCCATCTTTTGTTGTGCACCGTTAGATTAAAATCTACTACCACGACCTCCTTTTTGTCTCATGCGCACTGCACTCTCCCAACAAGACATGAGGTCGTGAGTCTTAGATCCAAATCTAAAGGTCCCGACCTCCCTTGCCTGCTATGCATCATATCGATCTCCCCATCGTGTCAAGGTTCTTGAATTTAAATCCAAAGGCCATGACCTCCTCGCCTCTTATGTTCAAGGCGGTTAAGTCCTCACAGAGGTCCGACTGCTGGATTGAAATCCGACGCCTTGACCTCTGTCCATTTTCTCACGTGCGTTTTCACGTTAAGTGAAATCGTGAGGCCACGACCTCCCCACGTTGGATCGTGTGGCTGGGACCTCCTCCCAGCCACCTAAAACCTAACGGTTCAAAAATGAGATCCGATGGCCAGGACTTCCCCCAGGTCTCATCCAATGGCCACTAGGACCTCCCCTGTTCTTCTCCTTCCTCTGGCGCGCGTGGGAGCTTCTGACCAGTGCATTTAATGCGTGCCAGACCTTGGGTACATCTCAACACTCTTTGTCGACCAAGATTTAATGCAGTCGACTTTTCGCCTCCGTCAGCCTCAACTCGCCATCAGTGTCAACTTTAAGTCTTGTCCAAAGCCAAGACTCGTGTTATGGGCCAAGCTCACAGGAGCTTAGCCAGTGGTCCATGACCTCCGTGCCCTAGTATAAAGCCCCATTGGGTTCCTCCCGTAGCTTCTTTGGCACTCTTTCAAGTTCTAGCTTGCATCGGTGCCTCCTAAGCTTTGCACTTCCATCGACCTCCATTCTGGTCGCCATTGTCGGAGCTTGAGCTCCTCGGTGGGCAAGGGTCATTGGAGAATTTTTTCCTCTCCTTGCTTCCTTTGTGCTTTCCTCCGGGACCAAGACCTCACTGCTTTGGTTTGAACTTTTACAGAGGTGGACAAAGTTGGAGCTGGAGTCTTGGGCGGCGAAGCACCACTGTCTTCCCCAACGCCGGTCCTCCCTTCCACGACCTCCCCAGCACTCTAGGACCTCCAGGTACCCCCCTGTTAGTCCTTTAGTGCTGGCACCCACGTGAATGATGCTGCGGAGCTCTTATTTGGCTTGAGCTTGTATGTCGCGCAGAGCTTCTTTTTGCTTTTCGTATTTTGCCCGTGCGGGTCACTTTCTTCTCTCTCCGGCTCATGGCGATTAAGGCCGTCGTTGCCGTTGAAAGGAGGTCCGTTGGGTGCGCATGGCTATTGCGGACCCAACGGTACCATTGGACCTCACCGGCGAGCTCTACATCGCCGGCGAGGGTCAATTCTTTGGACTCGGGCCTTTGTCGGACTCAACGGCAGCGCCGTTGTCGATTTTAAGACAAAGATTCGCCGAAGTTATTGCGCCATCATTGCTCAAATCATTGCAATCAATGGGGTGTCTAAACCGCCTTAAATCCATCATTTATTGCGCGCTTAAAACCTCCCGGCGCGCTGACCTCATCGTGGTCCCGCCAAGATTTATTTCGTGTCCGAAAGCACGCAGCGCGGCGCGAGCTCTGGGCGCCCAGACCTCCTCCGAGGAGATCTGAGCGCCCTGCACTCCCTTGCGCAAATCGTAGCCGCCTGCATCTCCCCGGAGGTCTGTGGACGCTGAGGACCTCCCCTTTAGATCTGGTCCGCTCCGGACCTCCTTCCATGTTGTGGTCCGCTGGATCTCCCATCTACGGCCACGACCTCCCTCACCTCACAAGATGTGCGCAAGGCTAGGAGGTCCAAGACCTCGACCTCCCGAGCGTGCAGGCAAGTTCACTCGGGAGGTCTCGAGCCGCTGATCTGAGATCTGTGGCTCACGACCTCCCATGTCCTCTGTGTCTTTTTAGAAATTCCAGTGAAGTCTTAATTATAAACTGAAATAAGGTATAAACTTTAGAATTTCATATCTCTCTCATTTTAATTCCAAATGAGGTCATTCAACTTGTGTTAGCTCTGTCTTGAACTTGACTTTAATCCAAAAATGATTGTAAGTTGAGTTCAGCTCCAGAGCACAGCTTTGCCACTAGGTTTTAAAACTCCCTTATAAATATACACTCAAATTAATGCTTAACTTGTAAAATACATAACTAATGCTCTATAGATTATTTTTGAGTGAATCCAACTTTGTTGGGTTCCTCTAATAATGAACTCACTGTGAAAATTAGTTTTGAGCATGTTGCTGTTATAGAAATGAGGACTTGTGCATTATAATTTTGTTCAAGTTCTTGTTTTTGAAAAATTATAGACATTGCAATATAGCTCCAAATGGGATGAACTCAATTGTGTTATTCATCTCATGAGGTGCTGGTTTCACAGTAAAATTTCAAAATCACCATTTTTCTAGAAAATGTTGCCTCATAATTAAATTAGTGAATAGTGCAGTTTGGTATTTTTAGGGCTGAGCAGAATTGTTTTGCTCATATCTTTTGCATTGAGAATCCAAATCCATTGGTTCTTGTTGCTAAATTCCTAAAAATTACCCTCTTGCTGCTGTAGAAAATTCAGAGAAGTTGGAGTTCGTTTGTTGTGCTGTCTTTGTTGTTTTTCGTCGTTTTATCGGTTCTTTATCGCTTCCGTTAGGTTTCGACATTTGTGGTGACCCGAGAGTGACCCTCTGCCACATTTTGAGCAACAGCAACAAGGCAAGCAGTTTGACCATCTCCTCATGTCCCATTACTTTAAAAGCTTAATACTTTGTTTTACTCCTATGTATGCATGCTACTTTGTGTTAAATGTCGCTAGTATTCCTATAGTTGCATAATCTGAGGAATTGTTATCCTCTACTACCAATGAGCCTAGGTTATTCGCTGTGGTTGGAGCTCGTGGATGAGCTCTTATCACTTAGTAGTTGCGCTTAATAACGCTTAGACATGCTTAGTTATCGGTAGTATGGGCCATCATCGACTTAGTCGATGGTCTTGATCACTCAAAATGATTATTACTCCTATATGTCCAGCACTTGTGCTTTGATTAATTTGTAAAATCAAAAGCTGAAAATAAAAGATTGATTTAGACTTGGGCATATTGGATGGATGGTGCGGTTTTTGGGATGTGGTTGTATGCCCGAGTCACCAAGGACCGAACATCTTGTGTTACACTCTCCAAGCAATTATGCGTACTAACCACACGAGGGGGATATGGGACCTCTCTTGACTAAGTACTTTGGGCGGTGCTAATTGGGGTCGCTCGGTTGGTGTGTTTTTTTAAAGGATAAAATGTGTGTGTGGTGTGGGAATGGAGCAGTGGCGGACCGGCTAGGCCGTCTATTGTGTCCTTATCCCCGTGGGTTGTGCGGGTCGAATTAGCACCGCCCATTGGAAATGTCTCAGAGGACTTAGCTGTGCTTAAGCATACCAAAGGTAGTGTGCCTAAAGGAAAGGCGGTCTGGCGTGTGGGTACAGTGGTACACCCTGCAGGGATAAAACTATTCGAATAGCCTCGTCCTAGGTTATGGACACGCTTGGTTAGGTCTTGCAAGAGTTAGACTTCAACTTTTAATTAAAACTTGACTTGGTTGGTATGAACGGGGAGTTCATGCTATTGTTGTGGTGACTAAGGGTTAGTCACTTCCAGGATTGTTCATGTTGTTATTATTATGTTATTATCTCGTTGTTACTTCAACAATTAAAAATGCTTTGTCAAATTGCCTTCAATCTACTATGTTATTGCAAATGAAACTTGCTTTATGCTAAAATGAGTCCAAAGCCTCATCCACTTAAATAAAGCTTGCATGTAGCTAAATTATAGTTCTGTTATCTTACACGTAAGTCTTGCGGAGTACTTTATGTACTCACCTGCTCGGGGTTGTGGCATTTTTGTTGCTTTTGTTGCAGAGGAGGGAGGTGAGCTCCAAGAGCCTTACTTCTGTGCCATGTGTTGCAGTTTCTTCGACGACTAGCTTGGCGGTCCGGTCGGTTGCCTTGTGGGCTAAAGGCACACTGATTGGCTTTGTGTTATAGCCATCTTTATGGCACTTTTGCTTCCGCTGTTATCTTTTTGTATTTATTGCTATTTGGCCTAAGGGCCTCTCTTTTGTAATATCTATTCCATATTAATATTAACTTCGGTTTGTTGCTTATGTACTATGTGTTGTATGGAATTGATATACTCTTTTGTTGTGAGGTATGTATACCGCATTCGGGAGTATACATTTCTCGAGACCGGTTTATTTGGTTGATAATACTAGGTCAATTGGATGACTAAGTATTATGAGCCTAATAAATACTGTGGGTCTCACAACCAAGACATATGCCATGCCGTGTGTCCACTCGGGACCACACGCGCCATGCGCCATATGCCCGCGCTTGTCCAGAGACGCCTGCAAATAAGGTTGATGCTCGATACCATCTGTAACACCTCGCCCAAAATCCGCTTAATGCCCAAATTTCACCATGGGCGGACTCACAAGACACATAGCACCCCACTTACACTTTCGCCCTCGCCAGTGTAAAAGGGTTAACCCGAGGTGCTATGTTTGGACCCAACAGCATTATATACTAGTACAACTCACTTTAGACAAGCAATGTGGGACTAATCCCACCACACAACTCCTCATGGGCCACATGGGCCGTATACGAGTAGGCCGAGGTATTACAATACCTGCCTAGAACCTATGAATTGTTAAGAAGTGTGGAATGTTGATGAACTAGTTTGATCATTAGGATGTGTAAATGGCTAAATTTGTTAGATAAATTGGATTATTTGGCCTCTTGTATTAATCTGACCGTTTGGGGGTGGTTAAGTTAAGGATGTGTTAGAGTGTTGCCTTAGTGGATATTAATCTGAAATTTATATTTTAATTGGCTATTTGATGATCTTATATAATTGCTAGATTTACCTAATTCTTGTCGTACTAAAAATTATTGAAACATATATAAAGGACTAGATGAATGTTGATGTATCACTTTGTGAAACCTTGTTTTATAGAAGATTATGTTATTAAATCTTTAAAAATATCTTGCCCTAACTTCTGAACATAAGGTGGAATGTTGAATCTATGTTTATAAATGTTTATGCGATTGCAAATAGAAGTATGGTCATAATTACTTACATGATTAAGATAATCATCAATTGTTAATGATAGCTAAAGTTTGGTTTTGAGTAACACTAATAGTTGAATGGATGAATTTAATAAGTGATCTTTATTAGTGTGTCTTGTGAAATTGTTATATGATAGTATGATCTTTTGAAAGAGTTTTGTTTCAATATTATGGTTTGTGCACTAGGTTTTCCCTAGATCAAGTAGTTGTTGCAATCTTATTGAGATAATAGAAACATTACGAAGCAGTTTATTGTGTTTCATTTGGAAAGTTTTATGATGGGATAGTAGGGTATGATGAATCTTGCTAAGAGTATATTATTTTGTTGTTAGTAAGGGGTTGTGAGGGTAATGTTGAACATTTTATAAGTAAAAGAATTTGATCACTTTCGTGATATTGATTAAATGAAAATATTTCGAGTTTTGCGTTCGCGATCTTTTGGACCTCATGATTTATGTAGTAACTGAAATTTGGTTTGAACAAGTGAGGTGTTGGAAAGCTTTATTGGTTCTCAAGTGATTTGGTCTTAAGAGCTCTTCTTGTTTAAGCTGGCAAAGTGATGTTACAATCAAAGTAAATTGCCTTCTTTGTTAAAGGAAAATGTGTAGTAGAAGTATTTGAGATTAGAGTCAAGTTTTGTAACTTTCAGTTTATTCAAAGTGTGATTAACCTTTCTGCTCTTGCCGCATAAGAGTTTCTCGAGTTTCAATAGCAATACTTTATTCTTATTGGTTGAGGTTTGATATCCTTTTCTTGTGAGACATGTGTTCTCAACTGTGGTATCGTCTTTTGTTTTTTTGAGATCATTGCTTTTTGACTATTTTGTCTTGGATTTGTTCTTACTGCGAGTAGTAAACGTTTTTCTCTGTGCAAAAAATTATTTTAATTGCCTCTTCTGTTGAGAGAAATAAACAATTTGTTCTTTTTTTTAAAAAAAAAAAGAGTGTATAGTGGCAACTAGGTAGTAGTGGTCAAGTAGGTGATTTTGTGAAAGTTTAGGTACCAAGTCATTTGAGGTGTAATTGAGGGTGAACTAAATTTGTGCTATAATTCTTCCAGAGAATTTGATTTAAATGGAAGGATTGTCGTTGAAATAAAACTGATTATTATTACAACCAGTAGAACCTATAGTGAATTGTGATCCAAGATCTTTTGTTAGTGGTGGTGGAATATTAGAATAAAAAAAAACAAATTTGAATCTTGGTCAACTAGTTAGGGTATTGTGATTGTGTAATTTGCAAGGTTGTGTAGGTGAAATTGAATGGTGTGGTTTAGTGAGGGTCCAAGATTGGTGAAGTAATTTAATCGTTTTGGATAGTTAATTGATTACTGAGGATTGTTGATAATAATGATTGAGGATATTGTTTGGATTGTGGGAATTTCAGTCATCGAATCTTAGAATTTTCTTATCAATTATACTAGAAGTTCAATGTAGGAATCTTGGAGGTTGAGATTGGGCTTTTGTTTATTTGCTAGAATCTTGATTGCATAATGATCATGTGTAGAAGTAGTAGAATAAAAGTGAATTCCGGATAGTGCGATGGTCATTAATAGTATCATTTGGGTGTAGTAAATGAGTGTGTGCTATGAATTTCAAGTTGATTATCCTTAAAAGATTGAGGTGATGTGATTTTAGGTGAAATCTATATTGAGGTGCATTGGGAATTATTTATCAAAGTAATTCCCTTGGTAGAGGGGTTCGCTAGAGTATGTTGTTGTGGATTGAAAGAGTCTCTACATAGGTGTGGATGTTATGTTCGGTTTGAGCATAGCTTTGAGGTTACCAATTAAAGAGAAACGAGTTAGTGTGATGCGTGCTGATTTGAAATCCCAGGATTAAAAAAAAAGTTTATTCGTAAAATGAAGATCGAGGAAAAGTATGTTTTCCCTAGTAGTGAAATGCCCTCTTGATTCTTATTTGAGCGGTGTGTTTATGACAGAGGTTATTTGCAATTTGAGTTGGCTTTATGTGGGTATGTGTGGTTCTTTCCGGTTCAAACAAAAAAACAAGAAAAAATAGTTAAATTTGGATATTCGAGTTATTTCGCTTTTGCCTTGTATGGTGTTTATTTGTAAACTACCTACTTGGGAAGAGGAAAAGTTTTCATGATGAATCTTTTGATTTTGAATTGGATTATTTTGGAGATTGGTTGGTTATGAGTTAGTTGTATTGTTAATCCTTGGTTTTCACTTATGTTCTTTTTGTAAGGGAGTTGTTTTAAGGCGAGTTCTTCTGTGCGTCCCTCCTCAAAGGAGATGCTTGAGAGAGGGAACAAAATTTATGTGTGTTATGTGCAGGTTGTATGGTTTGGTACCAAAGGGAAGGTTGGCCCAAGGTATATTCGATAGTTTTCGATAGTTGCGGGGATTTGGAAGTCAGCGTATCACTAGGACTGTCTCGAGTCCATGCGTGGGGTACGCAATGTTTTTCACGTCCTGGTGTTGAGGGAGTACTTGAGAGATCTGGGGTTTGAGGTTTCGTTAGAGTTGTTGACCAACGATAAATACCTTACCTTCGAGTCCTGTCCGATGCGTGTACTGGAGAGGTCAGGGAGGATGTTGAGGTATAGTAAATTGTTGTACGTCGAGGTATTAGAGTCACATCAGTCTGCATGAGAGATGACTTGGGAGTTGGAGTCTTGCATGCGCAAGAAATATCCAGAGCTATTCACGTCGGGAACGTGTTAATTGTTGTTAATTTTAGCTTTGGTGTTCTTTCGAGTAGAACGATGTGACGACCCACCCTGTGATATACAGCAAAGGTCCGGGAGGACCATTTTTTTTTGCTGCGGTACTACCGCATAGAGGAGCGGTAGTACCGCTCGGTGCATCCCGAGAGAGGTCTACCAGGACCTCCCAGGAGGTCTTCAAGACCTCCTGGAGGTCTTGGCCAACAACCTGCCGGTAGCACCTCTTGGTATATCATCAGGGAGGTCCGACAGGATCTCCCAGGCTAAGTCCCGTAGGACCTCTTGGAGGTCCTGCCCCTGTGCACCCCGAGCCAGTCCCAGGATCAGATTGGCTAGCTCGCACAGATCTAACACAAGTGTAAAAGCAGACCAAAATAACACATATATTAACAAGTGGCCTTATGGCCAAGGTTTGTATAGGGATGCCACTAAAGGCTAACAACAAAAGAGAACAACAACACAGCGGAGGCAAAGACATAAACACAAGGTCCATTCGGCGGCCAGCCCACAGGCTACCAAGTGGAGGACGCCACCTACCGTGCAAGGTCTTCAAAGGTGCTCCCCTCCTGAGAGCACTGGACCACCTGGAACTTCAACCTCTATTGATCCAAAACAGCAGGGCACAAGCCAATGAGTACTTTGAATGTACTCAGCAAGCCATGGGTAAGGTATGCAAGTAATAATCATGCACGGCTTGGCAAAGTGAGCTGTATGGTTAGTTTGCAGAAGGCCAAATTGACAGTAAATAATACAATATATTGCAAAGCTCAAGTTTAGAAAACATAATACATAAGTACATTTGATTTTCAAAGGGGACAGTGAGCACCCACTCACACCCAAGGCACCAACCCAAACCTCTCTGGAGCACCCACTCCAGAGCACCACAAGACCAGCCCCTGGACCACTTTGTGAGCCATCCACGACCCCTCTGGAGCCGGCCAAGGTCTCTTCGAGGTAAAAGCCATGATCTCTCACCAAAGCGCCTAGAAGGTACACCATTTCACAAACAGAATTCTACCCCTCATTCAAAATCTCCGGGCATGTCCATAACCGAGGACGCGGCTATTCGATTAGATTTACACTCTGTAGAGGTGTACAACTTTACCCGCAAGAGGTAGTCGCTTGATATTTCACACGTTACCTTAGACATGTGAATCAAGTGGAGACTACCATCGGGCTTTTACAAGGTCCTGCTCTGACTCAGTCACCAACATTAAGGTTTCGCCATCACGGTGTGCGTATAGCACCCGGTGGCCCCCTCTTAAGCCGTGGTGTGCTATCAGGACCTCCTCTACCTTGGAACCGAATCGTAACAAGACCAAGACATTACTCTACCCACCCCATAATGGACATGTGGTTGCACGAGAAGGCCCAGATCAATGGCTCCCAAGGTTCAGTCCTTAATTGTTGCTCAGGCAAGGCTTCCACAAACCCAATGTGACCCCGAGCTCTACAACTCTGGGGCACCCAGGTGACCCCATAGCACCAACATATGGAGCCCCCAGATGACTCCATAGCACCAACATATGGAGCACCCACTACTCGCACCTTCCCAACTTGCCCGAGCATAAAACAGCTTTGGGTTCAACTCGCCAAAGACCACCCATCCCGCAATGCAAATTTTAACAAAGTGGTCTCAAGACACAAACAACACAACTAAGGCTTCAACCCTAGTTGCTTATCGCTGGCACCAACCAAAGTTCCATAATTCATTAGTCAAGATTAAGCAATAATGATGATTCATGAGGAGACCAACGCCTACTAGAGCAAGGCTAAGCAACAACGATACCCATGTTGGCAATAGCAATAAGAGGCCAACTAACAAGACCATCCTAAGGCTATCAAAGGTAACATGTCAACATGTGGATTACCAAATAGACAAGGAGGCATAAAACCAAGAGGTATTTAACTAGAGCCCAAACCATTTTATACAAATAGCCAATGTAGTTTGTAGTAAAACAAAGTACTTTTGTAAAGATAGGTTCAAAATGATCAAGGACCACGACTTGCCTTCAAGGGCGAAAGTCATTGAACTTCAATCGGGGCTACTGGGTCACCGAGCTCCTCAGCGCCAACGGAATCTACACAGCGCAAAAAGAAACAACTAAATAAAGCAGCTCCAAAAGGAAACCAAAAAGAACTAGCAAGAACAGTAAAGAAAAGATCCTGTAAGGGGAGGTCCAACAAGGAAGGAGGTCCAAAACCAAGGGGTCCCAGAGGAGCAAGGAGAGCTTCTCCAAACCGAGAGAAAGAGAGGAGGAGAAGAAATGACTAACAGGAGGAAATGGGTGCCCCGGTGCCCTATTTAAAGAAAAGGGAGAATAGGGGCACCATCAAAAGGGACGCCCAGATTCAAGGCATTAGTACAAAAGGTACACCGCCAAAGGTACTAAAAAGGGCTTGAAACAGGCTAAGGAGGTGACAAAAGGTAGAAAAAGGTACAAAGGTAGGTGACAACATTTAATGTGACTCAACCAACATCAAATGCACTTAAGGCTACCAAGAGAGCCAGTCAAAAGGTGCACAGACCAGTCAAAGGGTATGGTCCACGGTCCAAAGAGGAGGTCCAACGAGGAGGTCCTACGAGGAGGTCCAAGGAGGAGATCCTACGAGGAGGTCCTGGATGAAGGTGGTCTAGACCACAAAAGTCTAAACACGAGGGGAAGGTCTGAACCTAGAAGAGGTCCAAACACACGAGGGAGGTCTGAGAGAACAAGGAGGCCCAAAGGATAGGGAGGTCCTGGATGATAAGATCAACAAAAGGGAGGTCCTCGAAACAATCAAGACCAAACTCGAGCGGTAGGTCCGACCAGGCAAGAGGTAGGTCCGACCTGGGGAAGTCCTAAGGACACAGGGAGGTCCAAAGGAACGCAACAACAAGGAGGTCCCATGGACAGGAGGTCCAAAAGACACAAAACGGGGAGGTCCTATGGACAGGAGGTCCAAAAGACACGAAACGGGGAGGACCTGAGGGCAAGATCCAAGAAGAGCAGGTCCTGACGGTCAGATCCTCAGGCAGCAGGTCCTGACGGTCAGATCCTCAAAAAGAGAGCCTGAACGGCCAAGATCTCAAAGGGGAGGATCTAAACGGTCAAGATCAAAAGGCAAAGGGAAGGTCTGCGGAGGTAAGGATGCGCAGGAGGAACAGGAGCCGTTAGATCAAGATCGGACGGCTGGGAGGGAAGGGGACGTTCAGGCCAGCAAACGTGCCCTCAGGATCGGGCCATCCAAACAGCATCGAACGGTCCTAAGGCAAGAAAGGCAAAACTCAAGCGGTACGACCGCAAGAGCCAGAGGTGAGTCCAAACGCTAGGGAGGCCTAGGCCTAAAGAGGTCTGGACCCTTAGATCCAACAGAGAAAGGATCTGGACGGTTAAGATCTCCAAAAGGGAGGTCCTAACGGATGGATTTGATCAAGGGGAGGTCTCGAGCGCTAAGATCTCCAGAGAGGAGGTCCTAGCGCCGATCTCGATCAAGGGGAGGTCTCGAGGCTAAGATCTCCAGAGAGGAGGTCCTAACAGCCAGATCTCAACAAGGGGAGGTCTGAGCGGTCAAGATCTCCAGAGAGGAGGTCCTGACGGCCAGATCTAATCAAGGGGGAGGTCTGAGCGGTCAAGATCTCCAGAGAGGAGGTCCTAACATTTAGATCTCAACAAGGGAAAGGTCTGAGCGGTTAAGATCTCCAGAGAGGAGGTCCTAACGGCCGATCTCAACAAGGGAGGTCTCGAGCGGTCAAGATCTCCAGAGAGGAGGTCCCGACGGCCAGATCTCGATCAAGGGGAGGTCTCGAGCGGTTGAGATGTCCATGAGGAGGTCCTAACGGCCAGATCTCAACAAGGGGAGGTCTGAGCGGTTAAGATCTCCAGAGAGGAGGTCCTAACGCCAGATCTCAACAAGGGAGGTCTGAGCGGTTAAGTTCTCTAGAGAGGAGGTCCTAACGGCCAGATCTCGATCAAGGGGAGGTCTCGAGCAGCTAAGATCTCCGAAGAGGAGGTCCTAACGGCCAGATCTCAGCAAGGGGAGGTCTGAGCGGTCAAGATCCCCAGAGAGGAGGTCCTGACGATCAGATCTGATCAAGGGGGAGGTCTAAGCGGTTAAGATCTCCAGAGAGGAGGTCCTAACGGCCAAATCTCAACAAGAGGGAGGTATGAGCGGTTCAGATCTCCAGAGAGGAGGTCCTAACGGCCAGATCTGAACAAGGGGGAGGTCTGAGCGGTTAAGATCTCCAGAGAGGAGGTCCTAACGACCAGATCTCAATAAGGGGGAGGTCTGAACAGAAAAGGATTCAAACCAACAAAGAGGAGGTCTGGACTAAGGGAAGTCCAAACAGAAAGGTACAAGGAAAAGGTCCAAAGATCAAAGAGGTTGGAAACACAAACCTGAGCTGGTCCGAACTCAAAAGAGAGGGCTTAGACCAACAAAAAGGGGGTCCGAGCAAGGAAAGGTCTAGCTCAAAGGAGGTGTGGGCCGAGAGAGAGAACGAGAGAAGGGATTCAGACACAAAAGAGGTCTAGAAAGGAGAAGCCAAACACAAGGGCACACAGAGCAGAAAGAGGGAGAAAGGGAAAACTCCAACAAACAACAGAAGGCACCGAACAGATTTAGTTCAAGTTTGGTTTAATCAATTAAAACTCTTTTGAAAACTCAAGTTAAGCTTTGAACTCTCACCAAAACCAAATGGTTATTAATTTTAAAAGCTTTTCAAAACTCCGGAAAAACGGGACGTTACAAACCTACTCCCCTTAAAGGGAATCTCGACCCCGAGATTCGGGCTGACTAAGGGATAGGTTAGGGAACCGGGTTTCACCCACTCTTCCAGAAACTTTCTCTTTTGAGTGGGACAAAACCACCACTGGCCAAAAACTTATCGGGAAGAGATCCCGAGTCGATGGGCTTGCTCCACAAAGAACACGATTCACTTGTCCCCTTGCAGCTGGAACTGGAGGTCTGATGGTTGGTCTTAAAGCTTGGGGAGGGTCTTGCTTCCACTGTTGTCGTTGAGGGCAGGACTTGGCAAAATGACCCCATCACGGCCGCGCTTGAAGCATCAACACCTTCGCAAGCCGACACTCTTGTGCTGTTGGCTGTTGTCGAATTCCTGAGCAACTGAATGGGGCGCGGCTGCAGAGGTTCCAAAAACACCGGGCTGATATTGAACAAAAGACTTGGCTCGCTGAAGAGGTCTTTGATGTGCTCTGGACTGTGACATCTTTCTCTTGAATGACTCAAAGCTCTCGGGATTCCTCAATGAGCAAGGCCTTGTTCACCGATGATGAAAATCGATAATCATTGCCAATGACCGAATCTTTAGACTAGGGTTGAGCCCTCGCTGAACTTCTTCTCGCTTGGCATCATCGGTGGCAACATCTTCGGGCATAGCGCGTACCGAGTGAATTTGTTGAGGTATTCACCCATCGACAAGCTACCTTGACTCACTCACGGAACTCATTTTTCTTCATTTCCACCATCCCGCTCGAACATGAGAATGACGAAAAGCTTCAAGAACTCGCCCAAGTGATACTCGGTGGTCTGCATGGGCAACACAAAAATTTTCCCACCACTCTACTGCTGGGCCTTCAAGCTGATGAGCTGCATACAACACCTTCTCACGGTCGTTGCATTGAGCAATGGCAAGCTTCTTGTCGGTCGAACGCAACCAATCATCAGCATCCAAGGGCTCGGGGGAGCTAGAGAATGTTGGAGGCCGGGTCCTTAAGAAATCCACTAACTTTGACTGGGGAAACACTGGAGTGGAAGGCTGCATGGCAACTGACTAGCTGTTTTGATTCATCATAGCGAGGAGAGCGGCAGTCGTCTGACTTTGCTGAGCCATCATCTGATTCATATTCTGCATCATGGCACTCATCAACTGAGCTTGAGCTGTCATGAACTGCCCCAAGCTTGGGTCTGAAGTTGCTGCTGGAGGAGGTAGGGGTGACGGCAAGGAGGGATCCACTGGATCATCTTGACTTGCTGAGCTGCGGGTCTGAACCATCTGCAAGAAGCTCCTCAGGTTTATAAAGATAAGGCGAAGAAAGCACAAAAGGTAAGAGGGAAAGAGCACCAAAGACGAGTAAGAACCAGGGTGTGAGCACCCGGATTTATTAAGCTCATAATACTTAGTCATCCAATTGACCCTAGTATTATCAACCAAATAAACCGGTCTCGAGAGATGTATACTTCCTGTAATGCAAGATACATACCTCACAACAAAAGAATGTATCAATTCCATACAACACATAGTACATAAGCAACAAACCGGTTAACATTAATATGGAATAGCTATTACAAAAGAGGCCCTTAGGCCAAATAGCAACAATTCTAAAAAGATAACAATGAAGCAAAAGTGCCATAAAGATGGTCAGTAACACAAAGCCAATCAAGTGTGCCTTAACCCCTAGGCATCCGACCGACCGCCAAGCTAGTCGTCAAGAAGTCGCAACACATAGCACAAAAGTGAGGCTCTTGGAACTCACCCTCTCCCTCTGCAACCAAAACCACAAAAATGCCACAACCACGGGCAGATGAGTACATAAAGTACTCCGAAGACTTACGTAAGATAACAGCCTATAACATATGCTACATGCAAGCTTTATGTAAGTGGAGGTTGTATGTCTCATTTAGCATAAAGCAACATTTATTTGCAATAATGTAATACATTTAAAGGCAAGTTATCAAATCTGTTTTTAACATTCAAATATCAAGTTTGACAACGATAATAACAATAAGTAGATGACAACAACAATCCTAGAAGTGACTAACCCAATAGTCACCACAACAATAGCATGAACTCCCCGTTCATACCAACCAAGTCAAGTTTTAATTAAATGTTGTAGTCTAGTTCTCACGGGCGATCCGAGCGTGTCCATAACCTAGGATGAGGCTATTCAATAGTTTTATCCTCGCAGGTGTACCACTGCACTCCACACGCCGATCGCCTTTCCTTTACGCACACTTCAAGGTGTGCTGCACGGCTAAGTCCTACGAGACATTTCCAATGGACAATGCTAATTCGAAGTCGCACAACCCACGGGAGAAGGAGACATCACACGACCTACCCGAAGCTAATGCTCCTCCCACACACACACACACATTTTATCTTTAAAACCACCAACCGAGCGACCCCAATTAGCAACGCCCAAAGTACTTAGTCAAGAGGGTTCCATATGCCCTCAAGCGTGGTTAGTACGTAATATTGCTCAAGACGGAGGCGCAAGTAACTCGGTCCTTAGGGACTTAGGCATACTTCCACAATCCAAAAACCACACCATTCATCCAATATGCCCAAGTCTAAACAATCTTTTATTTTCAGGTTTTACTTTACAAATTAGCAAAGCACAAGTGCTGTACAATATGAAGTAGTAATTAGATTTGTGTGATCAAGACCATCGATTAAGTCGATGATCGCCCATTTCTACCGCTAACTAAGCATGTCTAAGCAATTTAAATCAGAACTACTAAGTTTATAAGAGCTCATCCAATGAGCTCCAACCACAGCAAATAACCTAGGTTCATTGGTAGTAGAGGATGATCATTTCCTACAGATTGTGCAACTATAGGATTCACTAACCATAATTAAAACAAAGTAGCAATGCATACATAGAGTTTAAACAATATAATAGACTTGCGATATAGGATGAATCATGGTCAAACTGCTTGCCTTGTTGCTGTTGCTCAAGTTGTGGCTGAGGATCACTCTCGGGATCGCCACAAATGTCGAAACCTAACGAAAGAGCGAAAAAGAACCGATAAGAACAAAGAAACCAAAAAGACTCAACAGCCAACTTTCTCCAAAAGACTTGAAAATTTTACAGCAGCAAGATATTGATTTATCATGAATTTTGCAACAAAATCAATTGATTTGGATCCTTAATGCAAAAGATATGATGAAATCAAATCTGCTCAGCCTAATTAACTAAAAATGTGTTACTATTCATCGCAAAAATTTCTAGACATGCAGAGGAATTGAAATTTTTAAGGTAGCATAAGCACCTCATAATATGAACAACCAAATTGGATTCATCTCAATTGGAGCTATAATGCACCTTCTATTAATTTTTGAAACAAGAACTTGAACAAAATTAACATGCATGATTATTCTTTCTGAAAACAGTAACATGTTCAAAACTATTTTTCCTAGTAAGCTCATTATTAGAGGAATCCAACAAAATTGGATTCACCCAAAAATAGTTTACAGATAATTAGTTATGCATTTTACAAGTTACAATGATTTCTAGAGAAACAATTAAAGCCTATGCAAGGTTAAAGTTAATTCTGGATATTTTTGTAACTATAACATGATTAAAACCATTTTTAGATCTAAGTGTAGGTAATAACAGAATTAACAAAATTGATTTCATCTAAAAAGAGTTAACATGAATTTGTTATGCATTTTAAACCTATCAGGAATTTCTAATACATTTATTAAAGCTGAAAAGGAGTAAAAAAAAGATTTTCATATTTTTCTGGAGTCATTTAAATCGTGAAACTATTTTTAGATTAAACTTTAGTCCTTAACAGAATTATTAAAAGTGGAATCGACCGAAAATAAATTATTATGAAATAGTTATACCTTTTCAAAGTTCAAAACAATTTTCAGTGGTGAAATAAATCTCCCGGAGATTAAATAAATCTTTACCGAAAAGGAAAAGGCGTGGCGCAACCTAGGCCGTTGATCTCACATCCTACGGCCCACGCCAAGATTTCACGACAACGCGACACCAAATCCGACGGCTCAACGCACCGAGCCGTCCGATCTCGATCCTACTACCACGAGGTGGTCCGAACAGCACAACGATTCTCCACCGCCAGATCTGGATCCCACGGCCAACCGGAGTGGTCCGAACGGCGAACGATCAGGCCGTTCGCTCTGTGTTGAAAGGCCGAGATTGATCGGGACTTTGAGTGGTCCGAACGCCCACTCGCTCTCGGCCAGATCTCGCGATGGATTCGCTGAGAGAGACCGAGCCCTATGCGATGTGAACAGGACGGCCGACAAGCGGGCCCCACCGCCGCTGATGCCGAGATGTGCAAGGGTTTTAACGCACGCACACAGCGCAAAGGCCCCACATGTAAGCGACAGTGAGTCACGGTTGTTTAGGTGCACAGTGCAAGGTGGCCCACCTGTCAGTGGCAGAGGACCACCAAGTGGTTTATCTTGTAATCGAGGGGTTTTTTAAGACCATGGGCCCACAAGTAAGTGGCACATTAGCGACGGCTAAGGACAGATTTAACACTAACCAATCATTAGGACATAATGGGCATCATTATCGTGTCCTAAAACGATAACGCCAGACCGCTCATGACCCAAAATCACCGAAGCGCTTCTGACGCAAAACGCCGGCGACTCCAACAAGACGGCGGCGTGAACTAACAGCACCTACGGTGCGCAATAGTTTTGCGATCCTCCAAGACCACCCACACCCACGGTGGTGGACCTGAGCGGCGCGCGACGGCGAGGTGCGGTGGTAACAAAGACGGAAATGACAATAATGAGATAGAGCTCCGCAGCAGGTCATACAGCGGGTGCCTGAGCATCTACATGCTACAAGGGACTTACCCGAGTGACGCGGAGGGACCGGGGACGCTTGACCAGCTCCGGCGACGAAGCTCCACGGTGGCGTCAATGGCGGCAACATGGCGAAGCAACCCTGAGCCAAAAAGAGGAGCCCGCGTCATCGAAGTGGAACCCATACCTCTCATGGATGCTACCAGAGAGAGGAATTGGAGTGAGAAGGTCTCACCGGCGCTGGAGACGAAGGGCGAGCTTGGCGGCCGAAAATGGGGAAAACCCAAAATTAGCTCCACCCAGCGATGGTAAACCCAATTTGAGTGAGGGGATTTATACTAGGGGTTTAGAGGGTGACCCCAGAGCAAAAGAAAGAGAGGAGAGGGACAGGACCACCGCCTTTACCAAGGTACCCGAGCTCCAACAATGGTGGCCGAAAGGTGGGGATGTGGTTTAGGCTCAAGAGACCAAGAGCAAGTGGTGAAGGCGACTAAAAGAAACCCAGGAAGGTGTAGGGGGCTTCTTATAGTTGAGAGGGCAAGATAGGGAGCAATGCCCCGGACCATGGTGAATCCTCGGTCCATGGATTGGTCCACAGCTTTACCAGGACAAAAGGGGAGATGGCTTATGGAGAAGGAGGACTTTGGGGCTCAACACCGGGACGCATTAAATGCTTGCGTAAGATAGGCTGTTGGGAGGTGACTTGGCTCGCCTCCCCCGCCACGCTGCTGCACAGACGACGCCTACCTGTGTGAGAGGTAGGAGATGACCAGCGACGCGATGGCCCCACCAGCCAGTGGCACAAGGCGGCTTGAGTCGAAACGGTGCGTGAGTGGTTGAGCCAGACCATAAGTCACGGGCCCAAACTCCAGCACCGTTAGATTAAGATCCAAGGGCTGCAGTCGATTTCGAGATTCGAACTGGCGCTGGGTTGAGTGGGAAGACACGAGCCGCACGATTACAAACCGAGGGCTGAGAACGCGCGCGCACAGGAACGGGCTCGGGACAGCGCTAGTTGGCTGGACCAAGTCCAGAGACTCGAGCCCGAGTCTGACTCAGACCCAAGGAACAGTGAACCACTTGAGTTTGAATGTGGAACTGAGATTTTGTGGACTTAATTGAGGTATCAAAACAACTCCAAAATTTATGAAAATTTAACTGGAGCTTTCTGACATGATGATTAACCTACCATGAAATTTCCAGAGATTTTAATGCCCTACATTTTTCTCCAGAAAATTCAGAAGGTTGGACATTAGGGTTTGACCAGCTTTGACTTGGTTTGACTTGCCTCAAAAATTATTCAAATAATTTCTAGAAATTAAGAGAGAATTCAGAGGGGTCAAAAGTCACCCCAGGAACCTAGGAAAATTATTTACAAGGGTTTGGCACAAGATTTTTATCTTGGAGGTTTTTGATTTGAGTTTAAATTGGAGATTTGATCTTTATTTCATAATTCTTTTGCAAGAATTACAGAAAAGGTTCAAGGACCTCAAGAAGAAATAAAAGTTTTAATTTCCCCTCATTTTCAGAATTGGGATGTTACAAAACCTCCCCTCCTTACAGAAATCTCGCCCCGAGATTTGGCTCACTGGGAAGAAAGAGGATAGTCCAAGACGCAGACGATCTTTCCTTTCCCAAGTAGCTTCATCCTCGTAATGGTTCGACCAACGAACTTTAAGGAACTTGATGGTCTTATTCCTCGCTCTTCGCTCGAGACTCATCGAGTATGTGAACGGGTGTTCGCGATAGGTCGATCTGGTTGACATCGAGAGTCTCCAACGAGCTTCCTCGCTTGGAACACGGAGGCACTTCTTAAGCCGACACATGGAACACATCATGTACCCTCAATTGCAGATGGCAACTCCAACTTATAGGCAATAGCCCTTCTTCTCGATAACGCGGTATGGACCGACATATCGAGGAGCTAATCTTGCCCTTGACGCCAAACGTTGATGGCCCTTCAAAGGAGAGACTTTGAGATAAACAAAGTCATTGGGCTCAAAGCTCAACTCACGACGACGGCGATCCGCATAGCTCTTTTGCTCGATTGAGCTGTGCGCAAACGCCACGAATAAGCCGGATTTGGCGCCGCCTCATTGATTGAGTCCGCCAAAGAGAGGTCTCTCACCGTTTCCCACCAGTTCAACGGGTTCTACACTTTCTCCCGTATAAGGCCTCGAAGGTGCCATGCCGAGACCGGCCTGAAAGTCGTTGTTATAAGAAAACTTCTGCGAATGGTAAGCATTTCTCCCAATGCTTCCTATAGGAAAGGACACAAGCACGAAGCATGTCTTCCAAAACTCGTTGACCTTCTGGCCCGACCATCCGCTTGGGGATGATATGTTGTGCTAAAGGTAAGGCGGGTTCCCATAGCCTCTTGCAAACTGTGCCAAAAGCGAGAGGTGAAAAGAGAACCACGATCTGAGACAATTGTCTTGGGCACACCATGCAAGCACACGATGCGAGAAACATAGAGATCTGCCAATTGGCTAACAGAAATCTTAGTCCGCACCGGCAAGAAATGTGCCACCTTAGTCAACCGATCGATGATGACCCAAATGGAATCCTTACCCCTCGGTGTTCGGTAGACCGTGATAAAATCCATACCGATCGAATCCCACTTCCACTCAGAATAGGTAGGGTCAAGCGATCTCAAGGACGCCGATGCTCGGCCTTGACACGACGACACACGTCGACTCTAAGAACGAACTCGCAATCTCCCTCTTCATGCGAGTCCACCAAAATCTCACGGAGATCCCGATACATCTTGGTGGCCCCGGATGAATAGACAAAGGCGAATCATGGGCTTCATGAGAATCAAATTCCGCAACTCCATGTCCTTTGGAACCACAAGCGTTACTGAACCTCACAACACCATGCTCATCCTCGTAAAAGCACTTAATTGTTCCGTTCTTGACATTTTCCTTGATGTGGCTCACTCCAACATCCAACCGCTGAGCGGACTTGATCCGATCCACCAAGGTTGGTTGCACAACCATGGCAGCGAGAGATCCATGCTCAACTATCTCCAAGTTGAGACATTTGAATGCTTCGAGAAGAGAGGGCGAATGCTCCTTGAGCAATAAGGCATTACAACACGCTTGCGACTAAGCGCATCGGCAACAACATTAGCCTTGCCGGATGGTAGTGAATACCCATATCATAATCCTTGATCAACTCCAACCATCTCCTTTGCCCGAGGTTCAGTCGGGTTGGGTGAACAAGTACTTTAAGCTTTTGTGATCCGAATACACTTCACAACGACACCGATTAGGTAATGTCGCCAAATCTTAAGTGCATGAACCACAGCTGCTAGCTCCAGATCATGAGTAGGGTAGTTGAGTTCATGAGGTCTCAATTGCCTTGATGCATAGGCCACTACCTTGCCTTCTTGCATAAGGACACAACCGAGGCCTCGACGAGAAGCATCGCAATAGATATCGGTCGCTATGGATATCGGGAAGAACGAGGGCGGAGCGTGGTCAAACACTTCTTGAGTATTTGGAAACTTTCCATACAAGCCTTAGACCACAAGAACTTCTGGTCCTTCTTGAGCAACTCCGTCATCGGCCCGCGATCTTGGAGAAGTTCTCGATAAAGTTTATTTATAGTATCCCGCTAAACCAAGAAAACTCCGCACCTCATGTAACGAAGCGGGCGGACTCGAGAAAGAACATCGTCAACCTTGTTAGGATCAACGGCCACGCCCACCTGAAAGAACATGGCCTAAGAAGGCTACTTCCTTCAACCGAATGCACACTTGTGAACTTCGTACTGGTGGTGCTCCATGACTTGCTCAACACAAGCTTCAGATGCTCGGCGTGTTCCTCATCGTTCTTGGAGTAGATAAGAATATCATCGATGAAGACCACGACAAACTTATCCAAATACTCCATGAATACCGAATTCATGAGGTTCATGAACAAGGCAGAGCATTGGTTGTCGAATGACATGACAAAGGTACTCGTACAAGCCGAAGCGAGTAGAGAACGCCATCTTTGGAATATCCTCGTGTCGAATTCGAACCTAATGATATCCCACTCTCAAATCAATCTTGGAGAAAACTCGAGCTCCAAGTTAATTGATCGAAGAGATCGCCGATGCGGGCAATGGATACTTGTTCTTCATCATCACTTCATTAAGTGGGCGGTAATCAACGCACATGCGTAAAAGTACCGCCCTTCTTTACGAAGATTGCCGGACAACCCCAAGGAGATGAGCTAGGGCGGATGAAACCCTTCTCTTGCAGCTCACTTAACTGCTTTCTTCAACTCCATCAACTCGCTCGGTGGCATCCGATAAGGCCTCTTTGAGATAGGGGCGACGGAGCCAACTCAATGACAAACTCAAGGTCTCGAACAGGTGGCATCCCGAAGATCTCAAGGAAAAACATCAACGAAGTCACAAACTGCTGGGACTTCGCTAATATCCAGAGCGGGTTCGCTTCAAGCCGCCAAGAGATGAGGGCCTAGCGACCAGTAAAAGCTTAACCCGCCACGGAGGACTAGATAGAGAGATGAGCTTCTGGCGCAATCGATTTGTCCCATGTCTTTGAAACAACCAATCCATGCCAAGAATTACATCTAGACTCATCGAATGGAGAAGGATAAGGTTTGCTAAGAACCTTACTCCTTCGATCTTGATAGGAACATCCCTACACTCGATTCAGCCTCAACTCCGAACCAGAGAGCGAATGAGAAGGGACCGACAATGGAGAGAAAAGAAGCTCTCCAACAAAGAAAAGACTCGTAAACGAAGGAATAAGATGCTCCTGAATCAAACAAGACAAGAGCAGGGTGAGAGTTAACGAAAGTGTACCTAGCACGACGCCGGTGCCTCCCGAGCCTCCTCTGCGTGACGGCGTTGACGCTGCCACTACCCATACAGGTAGCGGGACGATCTTCCGTCTGCGAAGATCCACCTCCTTGCCCGCCCTCCATTAGGATGAGGGTCGCCCGGTCTTCTTAGGGCATTGATTGGCATAATGCCCCTTCCGCCGCAGAAGAAACAAGTGACATTGGCCGCGGATTGCGGAGCCACTCACGATCGGTAGGCGACGTGATCGGGCACGGCTGCAGGAGCGACGAGGAACAAGGGTGACCCTGGGTGCCGAGGATCGAGCTCGAACCTCAAGACCGCTCAAGCGAGGACGGAAGGAATCGACTTGGAAGACTTGTAAGTCTCCCACTTGCGCTTACGGAATCCATAAGCTCTCGAGCCGCATGCTCGCCGACGATGGCCTTTGTCGACCAAGGTCCGGAAATCGTGAAAGTCGACAATGGATAGCTTGTCCTTCACTCCTGACAAGCCACGCTGAACTTGGCCTCGCTTAGCCATATCGGGGCTACATCCTCGTGAGCATAACGAGCTAGATGGTTGAACTCAGATACATACTCCATGATCGAAGCTACGCCTTGCTTGAGCAAGAAGAAACTCCCTTCTTGATCTCCATCAAGCCGGCAGGGATGTGAGCCCGACGGAAGGCAGTACGAAACTCCTCCCAAGAAACGGTGTGGTCTACGGGCTGCATGGCGAGAAAGCTCTCCCACCATGACAAAGCTGCACTCTCAAGCTGGTGCGATGCAAACAGCGCCTTCTTGTGCTCCTGGCACTGCGCTATGCGAAGCTTCCGCTCCACAAGACGAAGCCAATCGTCTGCATCCAAAGGGTCCTCAGACCGAGAAAAGGTAGGGGGCTGGGTACGAAGAAACTCCGCGAGTCCTCCACGCTGGCCGATGGGCATTCTCGCCCAGATCCCAAGCCCGGAAAGTGCTGCGGTGGTGGTGCAGCGATGACGCCCAAGAGAACTCTCTGTCATCATCCGCGGTTGCGCTCAATCTGCAGAAGGACCTCGCCATGGTCGGAGGAGGAGGAAGCTCGTCCGACCGGCCGATCGCCTTGGCCGCTACGAAAAGGCCCACCATCCTGTTACAAGAAATTTTGGTTAGCAACTAAACTCGAAAACAAGCTTTTAAAGAAAGCAAAAAGCGATCGACTAGGGGAATGGAATATCACCCTAAACGAAAGCCAAAACAGCGAGTAATTCAACTTTAGAAGCTTCTAAAAGACTCTCAAAACAGCCAAGAAACACCAAAAGCAAGGCTCAACTTCTCAACTCAACTAACCCGTATTGAATGAACGAGTAATTGATCGAGAAGATTAAAAATCAGATTGTAAGATGAGATCTAATGCTACTAAAGAGCAAGGTTAAAACAGCGAGATAAGCGTTAGATACTTAGCTAACTAGTATCACATCTTACCCTTTTATTCCCACAAGTTTTAGTTGATTAACCTCTCATTTTCTACCTCATTTACTAGCTTAAGCATTGCTGCCCTAAAATGCTTGCTTGCTGTCCAGAATTTTCAGATTTGAGTTTCACCTTCAAATACTTCTATTCTTCACCAAAAAGGTAGCCAAGACATCAATTTAGAACCCTCATATGTTATCCAAAACCTAATTAATCGATAACGACTATTTTGTAGAAGGGAAGAGAGGAAAACAACTTTTAAAACTCAAATTAGAGTGAGATGAGAAAAGAAAGCTAAGATAGATGAGGAGTAAAATCTGAGAATTTTCTTAAGCTTTCAAAACTCACTTGACACTTTGAAATTAGGTTTTCAAAATATCCTAAAGACGACCAAGCTTGCGTTACATTACGGTCGAATCGGCTCGATACCAACTTTTAGAGCACCGGATTTATTAAGCTCATAATACTTAGTCATCCAATTGACCCTAGTATTATCAACCAAATAAACCCTGTCTCGAGAGATGTATACTTCCTTAATGCAAGATACATACCTCACAACAAAAGAATGTATCAATTCCATACAACACATAGTACATAAGCAACAAACCGAAGTTAACATTAATATGGAATAGCTATTACAAAAGAGGGCCCTTAGGCCAAATAGCAACAATTCTAAAAAGATAACAATGAAGCAAAAGTGCCATAAAGATGGTCAGTAACACAAAGCCAATCAAGTGTGCCTTAACCCTAGGCATCTGACCGACCGCCAAGCTAGTCGTCAAGAAGTTGCAACACATAGCACAAAAGTGAGGCTCTTGAACTCACCTCTCCTCTGCAACCAAAACCACAAAATGCCACAACCACGGGCGAGATGAGTACATAAAGTACTCCGCAAGACTTACGTAAGATAACAGCCTATAACATATGCTACATGCAAGCTTTATGTAAGTGGAGGTTGTATGTCTCATTTAGCATAAAGCAACATTTATTTGCAATAATGTAATACATTTAAAGGCAAGTTATCAAATCTGTTTTTAACATTCAAATATCAAGTTTGACAACGATAATAACAATAAGTAGATGACAACAACAATCCTAGAAGTGACTAACCCAATAGTCACCACAACAATAGCATGAACTCCCCGTTCATACCAACCAAGTCAAGTTTTAATTAAATGTTGTAGTCTAGTTCTCACGGGGCGTATCCGAGCGTGTCCATAACCTAGGACGAGGCTATTCAATAGTTTTATCCCCGCAGGTGTACCACTGCACTCCACACGCCGATCGCCTTTCCTTTACGCACACTTCCAAGGTGTGCTTTGCACGGCTAAGTCCTACGAGACATTTCCAATGGACAATGCTAATTCGAGTCGCACAACCCACGGGAGAAGGAGACATCACACGACCTACCCTAAGCTAATGCTCCTCCCACACACACACACACACATTTTATCTTTAAAACCACCAACCGAAAGCGACCCCAATTAGCAACGCCCAAAGTACTTAGTCAAGAGGGTTCCATATGCCCTCGCGTGGTTAGTACGCAATATTGCTCAAGACGGAGGCGCAAGTAACTCGGTCCTTAGGGACTTAGGCATACTTCCACAATCCAAAAACCACACCATTCATCCAATATGCCCAAGTCTAAACAATCTTTTATTTTCAGGTTTTACTTTACAAATTAGCAAAGCACAAGTGTTGTACAATATGAAGTAGTAATTAGATTTGTGTGATCAAGACCATCGATTAAGTCGATGATCGCCCATTTCTACCGCTAACTAAGCATGTCTAAGCAATTTAAATCGAATTACTTAGTTTATAAGAGCTCATCCAATGAGCTCCAACCACAGCAAATAACCTAGGTTCATTGGTAGTAGAGGATGATCATTTCCTACAGATTGTGCAACTATAGGATTCACTAACCATAATTAAAACAAAGTAGCAATGCATACATAGAGTTTAAACAATATAATAGACTTGCAGATATAGGATGAATCATGGTCAAACTGCTTGCCTTGTTGCTGTTGCTCAAGTTGTGGCTGAGGATCACTCTCGGGATCGCCACAAATGTCGAAACCTAACGAAAGAGCGAAAAAGAACCGATAAGAACAAAGAAACCAAAAAGACTCAACAGCCAACTTTCTCCAAAAGACTTGAAAATTTTACAGCAGCAAGATATTGATTTATCATGAATTTTGCAACAAAATCAATTGATTTGGATCCTTAATGCAAAAGATATGATGAAATCAAATCAGCTCAGCCTAATTAACTAAAAATGTGTTACTATTCATCGCAAAAATTTCTAGACATGCAGAGGAATTGAAATTTTTAAGGTAGCATAAGCACCTCATAATATGAACAACCAAATTGGATTCATCTCAATTGGAGCTATAATGCACCTTCTATTAATTTTTGAAACAAGAACTTGAACAAAATTAACATGCATGATTATTCTTTCTGAAAACAGTAACATGTTCAAAACTATTTTTCCTAGTAAGCTCATTATTAGAGGAATCCAACAAAATTGATTCACCCAAAAATAGTTTACAGATAATTAGTTATGCATTTTACAAGTTACAATGATTTCTAGAGAAACAATTAAAGCCTATGCAAGGTTAAAGTTAATTCTGGATATTTTTGTAACTATAACATGATTAAAACCATTTTTAGATCTAAGTGTAGGTAATAACAGAATTAACAAAATTGATTTCATCTAAAAAGGAGTTAACATGAATTTGTTATGCATTTTAAACCTATCAGAATTTCTAATACATTTATTAAAGCTGAAAAGGAGTAAAAAAAAGATTTTCATATTTTTCTGGAGTCATTTAAATCGTGAAACTATTTTTAGATTAAACTTTAGTCCTTAACAGAATTATTAAAAGTGGAATCGACCGAAAATAAATTATTATGAAATAGTTATACCTTTTCAAAGTTCAAAACAATTTTCAGTGGTGAAATAAATCTCCCGGAGATTAAATAAATCTTTACCGAAAAGGAAAAGGCGTGGCGCAACCTAGGCCGTTGATCTCACATCCTACGGCCCACGCGCAGCCCACGCACAACGCACATCCAAGTCCGATCGGCTCAACGCACCGGAGCTGTCCGATCCTGATCCTACGGCCCACAGAGGTGGTCCGAACGGCACAACGATTCTCCGCCGCCAGATCTGGATCCCACGGCCAACCGGAGTGGTCCGAATGGCGCAACGATCGGGCCGTTCGCTCTGTGTTGAAAGGTCGAGATTGATCGGGACTTGGAGTGGTCCGAACGCCCACTCGCTCAAACCCCAGATCTCGCGATGGACGGTTGAGAGAGACCGAGCCCTATGCGATGTGAACAGGGACGGCTGACAAGCGGAGCCCCACTGTCAGTGACGCTGAGATGTGCAAGGGGTTTTAACGCACGCACACAGCGCAAAGGCCCCACATGTAAGCGACAGTGAGTCACGGTTGTTTAGGTGCACAGTGCAAGGTGGCCCACCTGTCAGTGGCAGAGGACCACCAAGTGGTTTACTGTGCACTGAGGGGTTTCTTTAAGACCATGGGCCCACAAGTAAGTGGCACATTAGCGACGGCTAAGGACAGATTTAACACTAACCAATCATTAGGACATAATGGGCATCATTACTGTGTCCTAAAAACGACAACGCCAGACTGCTCATGACCAAGCAAAATCACCAGCGCTTGACGGCAAAACGCCGGCGACTCAACAAGACGGCGGCGTGAACTAACAAAGACCTACGGTGCGCAATAGTTTGCGATCCTCCAAGACCACCCACACCCACGGTGGTGGACCGGAGCGGCGGCGCGACGGCGAGGTGCGGTGGTGAACAGCACGGGAAATGACAACAGCGAGATAGAGCTCCGCAGCAGGTCATACAGCGGGTGCCTGAGCATCTACATGCTACAAGGGACTTACCCGAGTGACGCGGAGGGACCGGGGATGCTTGACCAGCTCCGGCGACGAAGCTCCGCGGTGGCGTCAATGGCGGCAACGTGGCGAAGCAGCCCTGAGCCAAAAAGAGGAACCCGCGTCATCGAAGTGGAACCCATACCTCTCATGGATGCTACCAGAGAGAGGAATTGGAGTGAGAAGGTCTCACCGGCGCTGGAGACGAAGGGCGAGCTTGGCGGCCGAAAATGGGGAAAACCCAAAATTAGCTCCACCCTGCGATGGTAAACCCAATTTGAGTGAGGGATTTATACTAGGGGTTTAGAGGGTGACCCCAGAGCAAAAGAAAGAGAGGAGAGGGACAGGACCACCGCCTTTACCAAGGTACCCGAGCTCCAACAATGGTGGCCGAAAGGTGGGGATGTGGTTTAGGCTCAAGAGACCAAGAGCAAGTGGTGAAGGCGACTAAAAGAAACCCAGGAAGGTGTAGGGGGCTTCTTATAGTTGAGAGGGCAAGACAGGAGCAATGCCCGGACCATGGTGAATCCTCGGTCCATGGATTGGTCCACGCCTTTACCAGACAAAAGGAGATGGCTTATGGAGAAGGAGGACTTTGGGGCTCACACCTTTGGGACGATTAAATGCTTGCAGAAGATAGCTGTTGGGAGGTGACTTGGCTCTGCCCTCCCCCTGCTCACGCTCTGGCACAGACGCACGCGCGCGGCGAGAGGTAGGAGATGACCAGCGACGCGATGGCCCCACCAGCCAGTGGCACAAGGCGGCTTGAGTCGAAACGGTGCGTGAGTGGTTGAGCCAGACCATAAGTCACGGGCCCAAACTCCAGCACCGTTAGATTAAGATCCAAGGGCTGCAGTCGATTTCGAGATTCGAACTGGCGCTGGGTTGAGTGGGAAGACACGAGCCGCACGATTACAAACCGAGGGCTGAGAACGCGCGCGCACAGGAACGGGCTCGGGACAGCGCTAGTTGGCTGGACCAAGTCCAGAGACTCGAGCCCGAGTCCCACTCGCACTCCAAGGAACAAAGGAACCACTTGAGTTTGAATTTGGAACCGAGATTTTGTGGACTTAATTGAGGTATCAAAACAACTCCAAAATTTATGAAAATTTAACTGGAGCTTTCTGACATGATGATTAACCTACCATGAAATTTCCAGAGATTTTAATGCCCTACATTTTTCTCCAGAAAATTCAGAAGGTTGGACATTAGGGTTTGACCAGCTTTGACTTGGTTTGACTTGCCTCAAAATTATTCAAATAATTTCTAGAAATTAAGAGAGAATTCAGAGGGGTCAAAAGTCACCCCAGGAACCTAGGAAAATTATTTACAAGGGTTTGGCACAAGATTTTTATCTTGGAGGTTTTTGATTTGAGTTTAAATTGAGATTTGATCTTTATTTCCATAATTCTTTTGCAAGAATTACAGAAAAGGTTCAAGGACCTCAAGAAGAAATAAAAGTTTTAATTTCCCCTCATTTTCAGAATTGGGATGTTACACAGGGAGAAAAGATGGAACAACCTATTTAGGGAGAAGTAGGATAACTCGAAAAAAAAAAGAAAAAAAAACCAACAGCCGAAAAAGCTGCTAAAAAAGCGAGAAAACTCCACAAGAGGCACGAGATCCGGGACTAAACATTACCAAAAGAAAAGGGTAGCCTGGCAATGGCACTACTAAACCTAACCTATTGGGGTGATCCACTTAAAACAAGGCTAGATCTAACAAGATTGCTGAGATGAGGAGGTCATTTTAAGCTTAGAAACAAAGTTTCCAGAAGGGGTAAGGTACAAGAACCCAAGAAGAAGCCAAGAAAAGGATAGATTAAGAGAAGAAAAGAATGAATCAGGTTGCGAACAGAACAGAACAAGGTAAGAAAAGAACCACCAATCAAGTCTTAAGTTGGTTTGATTTAGCAAATACTTTTCAAACAGACTAAAACGACCTCGCTAACAAAGGTTACGCCCCTACATCAGATGGAGCTCGATACCAACTCGTGATGACCCACCTGTGATATACAAAGAAAGGTCCGGAGGACCATTTTTTTTTCATGCAGATTACCATATAGAGGAGCGGTAGTACCGCTCGGTGCATCCCGAGAGAGGTCTACCAGGAGGTCTTGGCCAACAACCTGCCGGTAGCACCTCTTGGTATATCATCAGGGAGGTCCGACAGGATCTCCCAGGCAAAGTCCCGTAGGACCTCCTGGAGGTCCTGCCCCTGTGCACCCCGAGCCAATCCCAGGATCAGATTGGCTAGCTCGCACAGATCTAACACAAGTGTAATCAAATCCATACAACAAGCTCCAAGAGAAAGCAGACTAAAATAACACATATATTAACAAGTGGCCTTATGGCCAAGGTTTGTATAGGGGTGCCACTAAAGGCTAACAACAAAAGAGAACAACAACACAGCGGAGACAAAGACATAAACACAAGGTCCATTCGGCGGCCGGCCCACAGGCTACCAAGTGGAGGACGCCACCTACCGTGCAAGGTCTTCAAAGGTGCTCCCCTCCTGAGAGCACTGGACCACCTGGAACTTCAACCTCTATTGATCCAAAACAGCAGGGCACAAGCCAATGAGTACTTTGAATGTACTCAGCAAGCCATGGGTAAGGTATGCAAGTAATAATCATGCACGGCTTGGCAAAGTGAGTCAGATGGTTAGTTTGCGTATGCCAAATTGACAAGAATAATACAATATATTGCAAAGCTCAAGTTTAGAAAACATAATACATAAGTACATTTGATTTTCAAAGGGGACAGTGAGCACCCACTCACACCCAAGGCACCAACCCAAACCTCTCTGGAGCACCCACTCCAGAGCACCACAAGACCAGCCTCGACCACTTTTTGAGCTGCCCACGACCCCTCCGAGCGGCCAAGGTCTCTTCGAGGTAAAAGCCATGATCTCTCACCAAAGCGCCTAGAAGGTACACCATTTCACAAACAGAATTCTACCCCTCATTCAAAATCTCCGGGCATGTCCATAACCGAGGACGCGGCTATTCGATTAGATTTACACTCTGTAGAGGTGTACAACTTTACCCACAAGAGGTAGTCGCTTGATATTTCACACGTTACCTTAGACATGTGAATCAAGTGGAGACTACCATCGGGCTTTTACAAGGTCCTGCTCTGACTCAGTCACCAACATTAAGGTTTCGCCATCACAAGCAGGCGATAGCACCGGTGGCCCCTCTAAGCCGTGGTGTGCTATCAAGACCTCCTCTACCTTGGAACCGAATCGTAACAAGACAAGTTATTACTCGATCCACCCCATAATGGACATGTGGTTGCACGAGAAGGCCCAGATCAATGGCTCCCAAGGTTCGATCCTTAATTGTTGCTCGAGCAAGGCTTCCACAAACCCAATGTGACCCCGAGCTCTACAACTCAGGGCACCCAGTGACCCCATAGCACCAACATATGGAGCCCCAGATGACTCCATAGCACCAACATATGGAGCACCCACTACTCGCACCTTCCCAACTTGCCCGAGCATAAAACAGCTTTGGGTTCAACTCGCCAAAGACCACCCACCCCGGCAATGCAAATTTTAACAAAGTGGTCTCAAGACCACAAACAACACAACTAAGGCTTCAACCCTAGTTGCTTATCAGTGGCACCAACCAAAGTTCCATAATTCATTAGTCAAGATTAAGCAATAATGATGATTCATGAGGAGACCAACGTCTACTAGAGCAAGGCTAAGCAACAACGATACCCATGTTGGCAATAGCAATAAGAGGCCAACTAACAGTACCATCCTAAGGCTATCAAAGGTAACATGTCAACATGTGGTTTACCAAATAGACAAGGAGGCATAAAGCCAGTAGGTATTTAACTAGAGCCCAAACCATTTTATACAAATAGCCAATGTAGTTTGTAGTAAAACAAAGTACTTTTTGTAAAGATAGGTTCAAAATGATCAAGGACCACGACTTGCCTTCAGTGGCGAGCTGCTGAACTTCAATCGGGGCTACTGGGTCACCGAGCTCCTCAGCGCCAACGGAATCTACACAGCGCAAAAAGAAACAACTAAATAAAGTAGCTCCAAAAGGAAACCGAAAAAGAACTAGCAAGAACAGAAAGAAAAGATCCACAGAAGGGGAGGTCCAACAAGGGGAAGGAGGTCCAAAACCGAAGGGGTCCCAGAGGAGCAAGGAGAGCTTCTCCAAAACTGAGAGAAAGAGAGGAGGAGAAGAAATGACGAACAGGGAGGAAATGGGTGCCCCTGGTGCCCTATTTAAAGAAAAAGGGAGAATAGGGGCACCATCAAAAGGGACGCCCAGATTCAAGGCATTAGTACAAAAGGTACACTGCCAAAGGTACGAAAAAGGGGCTTGAAACAGGGCTAAGGAGGTGACAAAAGGTAGAAAAAGGTACAAAGGTAGGTGACAACATTTAATGTGACTCAACCAACATCAAATGCACTTAAGGCTACCAAGGGAGCCAGTCAAAAGGTGCACAGACCAGTCAAAGGGTATGGTCCACGGTCCAAAGAGGAGGTCCAATGAGGAGGTCCTACGAGGAGGTCCAAGGAGGAGATCCTACGAGGAGGTCCTGGATGAAGGTGGTCTAGACCACAAAAGTCTAAACACGAGGGGAAGGTCTGAACCTAGAAGAGGTCCAAACACACGAGGGAGGTCTGAGAGAACAAGGAGGCCCAAAGGATAGGGAGGTCCTGGATGATAAGATCAACAAAAGGGAGGTCCTCGAAACAATCAAGACCAAACTCGAGCGGTAGGTCCCACTGCAAGAGGTAGGTCCGACCTTGGGAAGTCCTAAGGACACAGGGAGGTCCAAAGGAACGCAACAACAAGGAGGTCCCATGGACAGGAGGTCCAAAAGACACAAAACGGGGAGGTCCTATGGACAGGAGGTCCAAAAGACACGAAACGGGGAGGACCTGAGGGCAAGATCCAAGAAGCGCAGTCCCGACAATGATCTCAGTAAAGAAGTCCCGACGGTCGATCTCAAAAGAGAGCCTGAACGGCCAAGATCTCAAAGGGGAGGATCTAAACGGTCAAGATCAAAAGGCAAAGGGAAGGTCTGCGGAGGTAAGGATGCGCAGGAGGAACAGGAGCCGTTAGATCAAGATCGGACGGCTGGGAGGGAAGGGGACGTTCAGGCCAGCAAACGTGCCCTCAGGATCGGGCCATCCAAACAGCATCGAACGGTCCTAAGGCAAGAAAGGCAAAACTCAAGCGGTACGACCGCAAGAGCCAGAGGTGAGTCCAAACGCTAGGGAGGCCTAGGCCTAAAGAGGTCTGGACCCTTAGATCCAACAGAGAAAGGATCTGGACGGTTAAGATCTCCAAAAGGGAGGTCCTAACGGATGGATTTGATCAAGGGGGAGGTCTGAGCAGTTAAGATCTCCAGAGAGGAGGTCCTAGCGGCCAGATCTGATCAAGGGGGAGGTCTGAGCAGTTAAGATCTCCAGAGAGGAGGTCCTAACAGCCAGATCTCAACAAGGGGAGGTCTGAGCGGTCAAGATCTCCAGAGAGGAGGTCCTGACGGCCGATCTCGATCAAGGGGAGGTCTGAGCGGTCAAGATCTCCAGAGAGGAGGTCCTAACATTTAGATCTCAACAAGGGAGAGGTCTGAGCGGTTAAGACCTCCAGAGAGGAGGTCCTAACGGCCAGATCTCAACAAGGGGGAGGTCTGAGCAGTTAAGATCTCTAGAGAGGAGGTCCTAACAGCCAGATCTCAACAAGGGGAGGTCTGAGCGGTCAAGATCTCCAGAGAGGAGGTCCTGACGGCCAGATCTGATCAAGGGGGAGGTCTGAGCGGTCAAGATCTCCAGAGAGGAGGTCCTAACATTTAGATCTCAACAAGGGAGAGGTCTGAGCGGTTAAGATCTCCAGAGAGGAGGTCCTAACGGCCAGATCTCAACAAGGGGAGGTCTGAGCGGTTAAGATCTCCAGAGAGGAGGTCCTAACGGCCAGATCTCAACAAGGGGAGGTCTGAGCGGTCAAGATCTCCAGAGAGGAGGTCCTGACGGCCAGATCTGATCAAGGGGGAGGTCTGAGCGGTTGAGATCTCCAGCGAGGAGGTCCTAACGGCCAGATCTCAACAAGGGGGAGGTCTGAGCGGTTAAGATCTCCAGAGAGGAGGTCCTAACGGCCAGATCTCAACAAGGGGAGGTCTGAGCGGTTATGTTCTCTAGAGAGGAGGTCCTAACGGCCAGATCTGATCAAGGGGGAGGTCTGAGCAGTTAAGATCTCCGAAGAGGAGGTCCTAACGACCAGATCTCAACAAGGGGAGGTCTGAGCGGTCAAGATCCCCAGAGAGGAGGTCCTGACGATCAGATCTGATCAAGGGGGAGGTCTGAGCGGTTAAGATCTCCAGAGAGGAGGTCCTAACGGCCAAATCTCAACAAGAGGGAGGTATGAGCGGTTCAGATCTCCAGAGAGGAGGTCCTAACGGCCAGATCTCAACAAGGGGGAGGTCTGAGCGGTTAAGATCTCCAGAGAGGAGGTCCTAACGGCCAGATCTCAACAAGGGGGAGGTCTGAACAGAAAAGGATTCAAACCAACAAAGAGGAGGTCTGGACTAAGGGAAGTCCAAACAGAAAGGTACAAGGAAAAGGTCCAAAGATCAAAGAGGTTGGAAACACAAACCTGAGCTGGTCCGAACTCAAAAGAGAGGGCTTAGACCAACAAAAAGGGGGTCCGAGCAAGGAAAGGTCTAGCTCAAAGGAGGTGTGGGCAGAGAGAGAGAGAACGAGAGAAGGGATTCAGACACAAAAGAGGTGTAGAAAGGAGAAGCCAAACACAAGGGCACACAGAGCAGAAAGAGGGAGAAAGGGAAAACTCCAACAAACAACAGAAGGCACCGAACAGATTTAGTTCAAGTTTGGTTTAATCAATTAAAACTCTTTTGAAAACTCAAGTTAAGCTTTGAACTCTCACCAAAACCAAATGGTTATTAATTTTAAAAGCTTTTCAAAACTCCGGAAAAACGGGACGTTACAAACCTACTCCCCTTAAAGGGAATCTCGACCCCGAGATTCGGGCTGACTAAGGGATAGGTTAGGGAACCGGGTTTCACCCACTCTTCCAGAAACTTTCTCTTTTGAGTGGGACAAAACCACCACTGGCCAAAAACTTACCGGGGAAGAGATCCTGAGCCGGATGGGCTTGCTCCACAGCAACACGATTCACTTGTCCCCTTGCAGTTGGAACTGGAGGTCTGATGGTTGGTCATAAAGCTTGGGGAGGGGCTTGCTTCCACTGTTGTCGTTGAGGGCAGGACTTGGCAAAATGACCCCATCGGCCGCGTTGAAGCCATGAACACCTTCGGCAAGCTGGACACTCTTGTGCTGTTGGCTGTTGTCGAATTCCTGAGCAACTGAATGGGGCGCGGCTGTAGAGGTTCCAAAAACACCGGGCTGATATTGAACAAAAGACTTGGCTCGCTGAAGAGGTCTTTGATGTGCTCTGGACTGTGACATCTTTCTCTTGAATGACTCTGAAAGCTCTCTCGGGATTCCTCAATGAGCAAGGCCTTGTTCACGAGATGTCAAAAATCTGATAATCATTGCCAATGACTGAATCTTTAGACTAGGGTTGAGCCTCGCTGAACTTATTCGCTTGGCATCATCGGTGGCAACATCTTCGGGGCATAGCGTGCACCGAGTGAATTTGTTGAGGTATTCACCCATCGACAAGCTACCTTGACTCACTCACGAAACTCATTTTTCTTCATTTCCACCATCCCGTCTCGAACATGAGAATGACGAAAAGCTTCAAGAACTCGTCCAAGTGATACTCGGTGGTGCATGGGCGGCACAAAAATTTCCCACCACTCATACCTTTGGGCCTTCAAGTCGATGAGTGCATACAACACCTTCTCACGGTCGTTGCATTGAGCAATGGCAAGCTTCTTGTCGGTCGAACGCAACCAATCATCAGCATCCAAGGGCTCGGGGGAGCTAGAGAATGTTGGAGGCCGGGTCCTTAAGAAATCCACTAACTTTGACTGGGGAAACACTGGAGTGGAAGGCTGCATGGCAACTGACTGGCTGTTTTGATTCATCATAGCGAGGAGAGCGGTAGTCGTCTGACTTTGCTGAGCCATCATCTGATTCATATTCTGCATCATGGCACTCATCAACTGAGCTTGAGCTGTCATGAACTGCCCCAAGCTTGGGTCTGAAGTTGCTGCTGGAGGAGGTAGGGGTGACGGCAAGGAGGGATCCACTGGATCATCTTGACTTGCCGAAAGTCATGGTCTGAACCATCTGCAAGAAGCTCCTCAGGTTTATAAGATAAGGCGAAGAAAGCACAAAAGGTAAGAGGGAAAGAGCACCAAAGACGAGTAAGAACCAGGGAGAAAAGATGGAACAACCTATTTAGGGAGAAGTAGGATAACCCGAAAAAAAAAAAGAAAAAAAAACCAACAGCCGAAAAAGCTGCTAAAAAAGCGAGAAAACTCCACAAGAGGCACGAGATCCGGGACTAAACATTACCAAAAGAAAAGGGTAGCCTGGTAATGGCACTACTAAACCTAACCTATTGGGGTGCTCCACTTAAAACAAGGCTAGATCTAACAAGATTGCTGAGATGAGGAGGTCATTTTAAGCTTAGAAACAAAGTTTCCAGAAGGGGTAAGGTACAAGAACCCAAGAAGAAGCCAAGAAAAGGATAGATTAAGAGAAGAAAAGAATGAATCAGGTTGCGAACAGAACAGAACAAGGTAAGAAAAGAACCACCAATCAAGTTTTAAGTTGGTTTGATTTAGCAAATAGCTTTTCAAACAGACTAAAACGACCCTGCTAACAAAGGTTACGTCCTACAGTCGGTATGGAGCTCTGATACCAACCTGTGATGACCCACCCTGTGATATACAGCAAAGGTCTGGGAGGACCATTTTTTTTGCTGCGGTACTACCACATAGAGGAGCGGTAGTACCGCTCGGTGCATCCCGAGAGAGGTCTACCAGGAGGTCTTGGCCAACAACCTGCCGGTAGCACCTCTTGGTATATCATCAGGGAGGTCCGACAGATCTCCAGCAAAGTCCGTGAGGACCTCCCGGAGGTCCCGCCTCAGGCACCCCGAGCCGGCCCCAGATCGATTAGCTAGCAAGACAGATCTAACACAAGTGTAATCAAATCCATACAACAAGCTCCAAGAGAAAGCAGACTAAAATAACACATATATTAACAAGTGGCCTTATGGCCAAAGTTTGTATAGGGGTGCCACTAAAGGCTAACAACAAAAGAGAACAACAACACAGCGGAGACAAAGACATAAACACAAGGTCCATTCGGCGGCCAGCCCACAGGCTACCAAGTGGAGGACGCCACCTACCGTGCAAGGTCTTCAAAGGTGCTCCTCCTAAGAGCACCTTTGGACCACCGAACTTCAACCTCTATTGATCCAAAACAAATAGGCACAAGCCAATGAGTACTTTGAATGTACTCAAGAAGCCATGGGTAAGGTATGCAAGTAATAATCATGCACGGCTTGGCAAAGTGAGTCAGATGGTTAGTTTGCGTATGCCAAATTGACAAAGAATAATACAATATATTGCAAAGCTCAAGTTTAGAAAACATAATACATAAGTACATTTGATTTTCAAAGGGGACAAAGTGAGCACCCACTCACACCCAAGGCACCAACCCAAACCTCTCGAGCACCCACTCCAGAGCACCACAAGACCAGCCCTCGACCACTTTGTGAGCTACCACGACCCCTCCGAGCCGCCAAGGTCTCTTCGAGGTAAAAGCCATGATCTCTCACCAAAGCGCCTAGAAGGTACACCATTTCACAAATGTAATTCTACCCTCATTCAAAATCTCCGCATGTCCATAACCGAGGACGCGGCTATTCGATTAGATTTACACTGTGAGAGGTGTACAACTTACCCACAAGAGGTAGTCGCTGATATTTCACACGCTACCTTAGACATGTGAATCAAGTGGAGACTACCATCGGCTTTTACAAGGTCCCGCTCGACTACCACCAACATTAAGGTTTCGCCATCACGGTGTGCGTATAGCACCCGGTGGCCCCCTCTTAAGCCGTGGTGTGCTATCAGCACCTCCTCTACCTTGGAACCGAATCAGAACAAGACCAGTTATTACTCCCAGTCCACCCCATAATGGACATGTGGTTGCACGAGAAGGCCCAGATCAATAGCTCCCAAGGTTCAGTCCTTAATTGTTGCTCAGGCAAGGCTTCCACAAACCCAATGTGACCCCGAGCTCTACAACTCTGGGGCACCCAGGTGACCCCATAGCACCAACATATGGAGCCCCCAGATGACTCCATAGCACCAACATATGGAGCACCCACTACTCGCACCTTCCCAACTTGCCCGAGCATAAAACAGTTTTGGGTTCAACCTAGCCAAAGACCACCCAGTCCTGGCAATGCAAATTTTAACAAAGTGGTCTCGCACCACAAACAACACAACTAAGGCTTCAACCCTAGTTGCTTATCAGTGGCACCAACCAAAGTTCCATAATTCATTAGTCAAGATTAAGCAATAATGATGATTCATGAGGAGACCAACGTCTACTAGAGCAAGGCTAAGGCTAAGCAACAACGATACCCATGTTGGCAATAGCAATAAGAGGCCAACTAACAGTACCATCCTAAGGCTATCAAAGGTAACATGTCAACATGTGGATTACCAAATAGACAAGGAGGCATAAAACCAGTAGGTATTTAACTAGAGCCCAAACCATTTTATACAAATAGCCAATGTAGTTTGTAGTAAAACAAAGTACTTTTTGTAAAGATAGGTTCAAAATGATCAAGGACCACGACTTGCCTTCAGTGGCGAGCTACTGAGCTTCAATCGAGGCTGCTGGGTCACCGAGCTCCTCGGCGCCAATGGAATCTACACGGCGCAAAAAGAAACAACTAAATAAAGCAGCTCCAAAAGGAAACCGAAAAAGGACTAGCAAGAACAGAAAGAAAAGATCCACAGAAGGGGAGGTCCAACAAGGGGAAGGAGGTCCAAAACCGAAGGGGTCCCAGAGGAGCAAGGAGAGCTTCTCCAAAACTGAGAGAAAGAGAGGAGGAGAAGAAATGACGAACAGGGAGGAAATGGGTGCCCCTGGTGCCCTATTTAAAGAAAAAGGGAGAATAGGGGCACCATCAAAAGGGACGCCCAGATTCAAGGCATTAGTACAAAAGGTACACTGCCAAAGGTACAAAAAAGGGGCTTGAAACAGGGCTAAGGAGGTGACAAAAGGTAGAAAAAGGTACAAAGGTAGGTGACAACATTTAATGTGACTCAACCCACATCAAATGCACTTAAGGCTACCAAGGGAGCTAGTCAAAAGGTGCACAGACCAGTCAAAGGGCATGGTCCACGGTCCAAAGAGGAGGTCCAACGAGGAGGTCCTACGAGGAGGTCCAAGGAGGAGATCCAGCGAGGAGATCCAATGAGGTGGTCCAAGGAGGAGATCCTACGAGGAGGTCCTGGATGAAGGCGGTCTAGACCACAAAGGTCTAAACACGAGGGGAAGGTCTGAACCTAGAAGAGGTCCAAACACACGAGGGAGGTCTAAGAGAACAAGGAGGCCCAAAGGATAGGGAGGTCCTGGATGATAAGATCAACAAAAGGGAGGTCCTCGAAACAATGAAGACCAAACTCGAGCGGTAGGTCCGACCAGGCTAGAGGTAGGTCCAACCTGGGGAAGTCCTAAGGACACGGGGAGGTGCAAAGGAACACAACAACAAGGAGGTCCCATGGACAAGAGGTCCAAAAGACACAAAACGGGGAGGTCCTATGGACAGGAGGTCCAAAAGACACGCAACGAGGAGGACCTAAGGGCAAGATCCAAGAAGGACAGGTCCTGACGGTCAGATCCTCAGGGAGCAGGTCCTAACGGTCAGATCCTGAAAAGGAGAGCCTGAATGGCCAAGATCTCAAAGGGGAGGATCTAAACGGTCAAGATCAAAAGGCAAAGGGAAGGTCTGCGGAGGCAAGGATGCGCAGGAGGAACAGGAGCCGTTAGATCAAGATCGGATGGCTAGGAGGGAAGGGGACGTTCAGGCCAGCGAACGTGCCCTCAGGATCGGGCCATCCAAACAGCATCGAACAGTCCTAAGGCAAGAAAGGCAAAACTCAAACGGTACGACCGCAAGAGCCAGAGGTGAGTCCAAACGCTAGGGAGACCTAGGCCTAAAGAGGTCTGGACACTTAGATCCAACAGAGAAAGGATCTAGACGGTTAAGATCTCCAAAAGGGAGGTCCTAACGGACGGATCTGATCAAGGGGGAGGTGTGAGCGGTTAGGATCTCCAGAGAGGAGGTCCTAGCGGCCAGATCTGATCAAGGGGGAGGTCTGAGCGGTTAAGATCTCCAGAGAGGAGGTCCTAACGGCCAGATCTCAACAAGGGAAGGTCTAAGCGGTCAAGATCTCCAGAGAGGAGGTCCTGACAGCCAGATCTGATCAAGGGGGAGGTCTGAGAGGCTAAGATCTCCAGAGAGGAGGTCCTAACAGACAGATCTCAACAAGGGGGAGGTCTGAGTGGTTAATTTCTCCGGAGAGGAGGTCCTAACGGCCAGATCTCAACAAGGGGAGGTCTGAGCGGTCAAGATCTCTAGAGAGGAGGTCCCGACGGCCGAGATCGATCAAGGGGAGGTCCGGCGGTTAAGATCTCCAGAGAGGAGGTCCTAACGGCCAGATCTCAACAAGGGGGAGGTCTGAGCGGTTGAGATCTCTAGAGAGGAGGTCCTAACGGCCAGATCTCAACAAGGGGGAGGTCGAAGCGGTTAAGATCTCTAGAGAGGAGGTCCTAACGGCCAGATCTCAACAAGGGGAGGTCTGAGCGGTTAAGATCTCCAGAGAGGAGGTCCTAACGGCCAGATCTCAACAAAGGGGAGGTCTGAGCGGTCAAGATCTCCAGAGAGGAGGTCCTGACGGCCAGGTCTGATCAAGGGGGAGGTCTGAGCGGTTAAGATCTCCAGAGAGGAGGTCCTAACGGCCAAATCTCAACAAGGGGGAGGTCTGAGCGGTTGAGATCTCTAGAGCGGAGGTCCTAACGGCCAGATCTCAACAAGGGGGAGGTTTGAGCGGTTAAGATCTCCAGAGAGGATGTCGGGACCCCGGATCTTCAGATCCAGAACCCTCTGTGTATTCTGAACTAGTCCCAAGATCAGTAGCTAGTTCACACAGTGTCAACATTGATGAAATCATATCCATACATCGAGATAGCTAAGAATAAGCCAAATATTATTAAAAAGTAACAACGGACCTTATGGTTAAGCTTTTACAATTATTGCCACATAGGGCTTAAAGACAGAATAATAAACTTGCAGCGAAAGAAACTCTTGTGGTAGCCATCCGACATGCCCATAGGCAATCGAGTGGAGAGCGCACCCTAGTTCGCATAGTCTTCGAAATACTCCTCGTAGAACTCAGTGTTCCCTGGGTCTTCCTCGATGACTGCTGATCAACCAGAGGGCATAAAGCCATGAGTACTTTGAATGTACTCAACAAGTTGTAGGGAAATGTATGCAAATAGTATTTATGCAAGACTTGAACAAGAGCAGCTTTATGGCTATTTTGCAGAAAGCAATATTCACAGTAAATACAGTAAATAGATTGAAAAGCACAATTTAAAAGATTAAATACATAAGTAAACCAGTTCTTTAAAACAAAAAGTGAACAACCCTGTTCACTTCCCAACCGTTCCATCAATCCAACATTTTTATGAAAATTCTAACCCTCGTGTGAAATCACCAGGCATTGTCCATAACCGAGGACACGGCTATTCGAATAGTTTTACACTCTGCAGAGGTTGTACAGCTTGACCCACAAGACACGAATTCTCTAGTTTGTTCGGCATATATCTATGCCACCGCTCACTACGTTAGGTAAGCAGTCTAGAGCACGTGACAAGGCTTTTACAAAGTTCTGTTTTAACTCGGTTCTGCCCGCTGAGGTTTCGCCATTTTGGGCCCCCTCTTGCGCCGCTTATCAACCCATGACAGAATCGAATCAAAACATCGCTAATTAGTCGGCCAGGTCCACCCCATAAATAGACTTGTGGTTGTACGGTATGGCCCAGATCAATGGCGCACAAAGTTAAGTCCTTGGTGACTACTCAGGCGAGTCAACCACATCCCAAATCATCCCCTTTACTACACGATCAATCGCCTGAGTATGAAATCATTTTTGGTTCAAACCCGTCCAAATGACAACCCTTGCCATGGCACAACAAATTTTAATAATAGTGGTCACGCCACAGTTCCATATATCATTAAGTCAAATTTTCATGATTAACATGGTGAAGGAACCCATCGTTCAACTAAAGCATGACTAAGCAATATACGATACCCATGTTGGTAATAAAATATGACCAACTAAAATTAAACCAGTCTATGGTGTCCAAGGTTACATGTCAACATGTAATTCACAATTATTCAAGGAGGCATATTGTCAAATAGGCATTTAACTATTCCCAAAATCAATTGATATAAAATTAGCAATGCATGTTTATATAAAACAATATAATTTTGTAAATTAGGTTCAATATGATCAATGGTCTATGACTTGCCTTCGTTGACGTTGGAGGTAAATGCTTCCTGTTGATCCAAACTTGCGTCGGCGACGTCGGACTCTACACGCGCGCAACGGACCAAATAAATAGCAGAAAATAAATAAAATCCAAAAATTACAAAATAAATACTGGAAGTATAGAATGAATTTAGATGAATTTAGGAGAAAGAATAGTTGGATTTGGAGTTTGTATGAGAACGAACGAAATTGTGGAAAATAAAATCTCAAAAATGAGATGCATGTACAAAGCTTCATGCTGATTTTTCTAGTAGGACACTGTTCACTTTCTTCAAGCTATGAACAGAGAAAGCGTAGCATGCTATTTTGCAGCCGAAAGGAACAACAACAAATCAGCATGCAGCTGCAAGAATAGCAAGCAGAAGATGGCAGATGGTTGGCCGGCGGTGACTGGAGTAGGTGGAGCTCGGCTGGGCGGTGGCTTACCAAGTTCTACAACAGCGGCAAAGGTGGATTACAAAGAAGAAGATGGAGGTGACACCGGTGATTCTAGGACATGGAGAGAGTGCAAAGGATTCTCTGAGGAGAAAGCATGCCCTTTTAAAAGCTGCAACCGGGAGTTGAATTAATGGGGAGGCAAAGAGCTACGGGCGGTTCAGTTTGGAAATGAAAGAAACAGTAGTGGGTGCATTTGGATGGCTGCTCAATTGAAGACATGACAACGTGGGAGAGCTTAATAGAGATTTAGTGCTGCAAACGGTTTCGAATAGAAAGCTTTAAATGGGAGGAAATGAGAGAGGAGAGGTAACCGGCCACTAATGGTGGAAGAAGCTCAATGGCTCGGTTGCAAACAATGAAATGCAGCAGTTTGCATTACAAAGGCTCCGCATTATAGATGCTGTTCAATTGAGAGCATTGAAACGTGGAGGAGTTAAATGAAACCGTTTCTCATCAAAATAAATTGATTTAAGGCTTTGAATGGAGATGAATGAGAGAAAGAAGAAACGGCTGCCATTAATGGCATTAGAAGCTCATGGCTTGGCTGGGAGCAAGGGAAAGGAAAAGGGAAGGTGGCGCGGTGGTGTGGGACCAGGGAGGCGCTGCCGGCGGTGGTGGCCGGCCGGCCGGCGAGGTGAGGAGGTGCTGCCATGAAACTCGGTTTAGAGGAAAATGAGCAACAGAGAGAGACGATCACAGGACAAGGAAGGCTGTTTGGAATAGAGAGTAGAAATAATGGTATAAAAGAAAAGGAGAGGGTATAATAACAAATGAGAACAAAATATCACGTTGGTTGCATGCATGCATTAAGCTTTGGAGTTAAGCATGCATGTCCTAGGAGAAAACTAGGATGGGTGACTCATCGGGAAGAAAATAAATTTTTTTATTTCTTTTAGAAAAAGAGAGAAGGGAAATAAATAAATAGGACCAAGATATTGACGAATATTTTTCTGGAGATTTGAATTTGAAATATAGATTGGAAATGGAGTTTTGAAATTTGAGATTTCCTTCCAGCATTACACAAAAATACAAATAAGATCCAAATAAAATCCAGACAATTTTAAATAATCAATTTGAAATTAAATTTTAAAGAAAGCAATTTTTGGGATGTTACAAACCTACCCCCCTTAAAGGGAATCTCGACCCCGAGATTCAGGCTGGCTAGAGAATAGGTGCGGAAACTCGGCCTTCAAGTCCTCTTCACGCTCCCAGGTGGCTTCCTCTTCGGTGTGATTGCTCCATTGAACTTTGCAAAAATGGATGATCTTACTCCTCGTCACACGCTCTGCTACTTCCAGAATCTTGATAGGCTGCTCCTTGTAGGTGAGATCTTCTTGCAAATCAATTGATTCCAATGGCATTTGCTCCTCTGGCACTCGCAGACATTTTTTTAATTGAGACACATGGAAGACATCATGAACATCTGACAACTGAGGTGGGAGCTCCAACTGGTAGGCAACTTCTCCTCTTCTGGCTAGAATTGGAAAAGGTCCAACGTATCTTGGTGCAAGCTTTCCGCTTACTCTGAAACGACGCATTCCTTTGAGAGGTGAAACCTTCAGATACACATGATCTCCAGTTGCAAAAACTAAATCTCGGTGACGATTATCAAGGGGGAGGTCTGAGTGGTTAAGATCTCCGGAGAGGAGGTCCTAACGGCCAGATCTCAACAAGGGGAGGTCTGAGCGGTCAAGATCACCAGAGAGGAGGTCCTGACGGCCAGATCTGATCAAGGGGGAGGTCTGAGCGGTTAAGATCTCCAGAGAGGAGGTCCTAACGGCCAGATCTCAACAAGGGGGAGGTCTGAGCGGTTGAGATCTCCAGAGAGGAGGTCCTAACGGCCAGATCTCAACAAGGGGGAGGTCTGAGCGGTTAAGATCTCCAGAGAGGAGGTCCTAACGACCAGATCTCAACAAGGGGGAGGTCTGAACAGAAAAGGATTTAAACCAAGAAAGAGGAGGTCTGGACTAAGGGAAGTCCAAACAGAAAGGTACGAGGAAAAGGTCCAATGATCAAAGAGGTTGGAAATACAAACCTGAGCTGGTCTGGACTCAAAAGAGAGGGCTTAGACCAACAAAAAGGGGGGGTCCGAGCGAGGAAAGGTCTGGCTCAAAGGTGGTCTGGGCCGAGAGAGAGAACGAGAGAAGGGATTCAGACACAAAGGAGGTCTGGAAAGGAGAAGCCAAACACAAGGGCACACAGAGCAGAAAGAGGGAGAAAGGGAAAACTCCAACAAACAACAGAAGGCACCGAACAGATTTAGTTCAAGTTTGGTTTAATCAATTAAAGCTCTTTTGAAAACTCAAGTTAAGCTTTGAACTGTCACCAAAACCAAATGGTTATTAATTTTAAAAGCTTTTCAAAACTCCAGAAAAACGAGACGTTACAAACGACAGGTAGAATTCGGGGTCGAATTCTGTCTAAGGGAGTAGAATGTAATATCCCATTTAACCTTAGAGAATTAATTGAGTGAGAAAGGAAATTAAATAGAGTTAAAAGTGCAATTTATGAATTTTCCTAGAGAGTGGGCTTTTGGCCCACGGTTTCCTTGGCCTAAGGGGGGCAGCCATTTATAAGGCAAGAGAGGGGGGATCCCCAAATCCTAGCTACCTCTATCGTGCGCCTAGGGGTGCTAATGGGTTGGGTTCAAACGGGTTAAACGTGTTGGGTCCTTGATTGGGTTGGCTTTGGATGGGTGACAATGGGTTGGGTCAGATTGGGTTTCCTCATAGAAAGGGTTGGTTTGGGGTGGGGGTGGCTTCAGAAAACTGGGTTGAGAACGGGTTGAACCTGTGGGTGTTGCAATAGGGTTCGCTCCATGGGTTCGGTGGCTCCCCTGCTCCCTCAATCTACACCGATGAGGTAGTTGAAAAGATTGCAGTTGCAGCGACGTGTCGAGTGGATGCATGAGTCACTCGTCGTTGTCTTGCAGTTGCGGCAGCTCTACTAGGCCTCGAAACTAACTAATTATGAAACCAGATTAGCCAACGACAGATCCATGGCCGGCCTTCCCTCATGACGCCATCGAGCGCAAGCACTCCAAGGCCAAGACCAAGGCCACCTCTATCATTACAACAACAAGAAGGGCTTGTCCAATGCGGCTGGGAGGAGTCAGATCATCCGCTGCACCACGACCGCGCCAACGAGTTTTGGCCGTGATTGTGATCACGGACATGGAGACAACAATATGGATTCTAGCGATGCCTCCTCCTCCTCCTCACCTCCTCCAGCAGCTTACAGCAACAGCACATCTTGGCATGCATCTTCTCGTTCTGCAAGCTCGCCGCCGCCACCGGTAACTTCTGGTACAACAACCTCATCGGTGTGGGCGGATTCGGCCGTGTCTACAAGGGCCTCATCTAGAGCAACAGCAGCACGGGGATGGGGGATCAGCAGGCGGTGGCCGTGAAGCAGCTTGACCACAATGGGCTACAGGGCAACCGCGAGTTCCTGGTAGAGATGCTGGTGCTCACCGGCCTACTCCACCACCCCAACCTCGTCAACCTCCTCGAATACTACACCGATGGCAACTAACGCCTCCTCGTCTGCCACCTCATACCGCTCGGCTCCCTCGAGGACCACCTGTTTGACTAGCAGAAGCCTCATCCATGACAAGGAAGAACAAGACCAACTTGGGCTGGATGGATGTGATGGGTTGGAAATGGGTTAGAAATAGGTGAGAAATGGGTTGAACCCATTTTGAGGAAATTGGATTAGGTTGGTTTGGGTTGCAGCTGCATATGGGTTGGGTTGGGTTTTAGAGGTGGAGCAGTGGGCTGGTCTGGATTTAGTTGATGTGTTGCATTGAAGTGGATTGGGTTGGGTTTCAACTGATTAGCAGACCTATGTTCGCGTCGTCTGTCTCTTCCTAGCTGCTACCCTTGCTGCCACCACTGGCTCCTTATTCTGCCGCAAGTCTACTATTGTTGCCACATCAAGGCTTCTACATGCCTCTGCTGCTGTGTGCATGTGTTGTTTGCTAGCTAGCGATACTTGTGCGGCTGCTTGATTGTATGCCTGTGTGTGTTGCTGCACTACTGCATGCATCCGTAGGCCTGCTGTAGTGTGCTAATTACTGCTAGTTTATGTTGTTTGCTTCCTTGCATTGCATAGGCATGTTTGCTAACAGCTAAGAGAGAAAGAGAGAGAGAGAGAGATCAAAGGAAGGAGGCTGATGATGTTGCTGCTGATCAAGGGAGAAGCAAGGAAGCTAGGAGCAAGAAGGCCAGGAAGACAAGAAAATATGAGAAAGGAGGAAGAGGAAGAGGGGAGAAAGAAAAGGGTTTTACGCCATGTGCCCCTTCGCGTTACACCTTCTTCGCCGCTTAACCCTCGTCGTCGACCACCACCGTCGCTCTCTCGCACCAATAAGTACACCAGGAGGTGAGCAATAGTGTCCTCTACACACTGGTACCCTCATCGGCCGATGAAGCGCCACCGTTTGCCAGGAGCCATTGGGACGCCAGCCCTCACCATCGTTGAGCTAATGTGTTCACCACGTGTCAGCCAACTTAGCACCACATCAGTCGTTTGCTTGTGTGTTAGCCACATGTATGCGTGCGTGTCAACCGACACGGTAGATCCAGATTCAAACCTGAAGCATCTAGACCCGCCATTATATGTTAATGGAGTTTTGGTGATTAATGACAAATCTAAATTGCAAGACTAACATTTCCATTGTTATATATAATGCTTAGTCTCATTTGGATATAAAGGTGAAAATCAAAGAGGTATGCTTTCGACATCATAATTCTTACATATTTAGTCAAGATTCTCGATCCAAAATATAGGTTAAACTCCACCAAAAGGTTAATTTGAATATGTGCATATGATCCCATTACACATTTGTGTATGCACACATTTAGGGGGAGTTCATTCTATATTTTGTGGTTTCATTAGTAATGATCCATATTATTCTCTTTCCACATAATCAAGGATCCTTACTTTGAAACATGTCCCTGAATATATTTAACTTGCATAGTTAATATATTCATATGAGCATATGAGACTTGTGTAGTTCATATATGCTCATATGACCTTGAATATATTTAACTTGTGTAGTTAATATATTCATATGAGCATATGAGACTTGTGTAGTTCATATATGCTCATATAACCTTGAGTATATACAACTTGTGTAGTTCGTATACACTCATGTTGAGTATATATATAACTTGTGTAGTTCGTATATACTCACATCAATTTCTATTCAATTATTTGCTATTGAAGTGATTATCATAAATTACCAATTTGGGAAAGATTGTGGTAACTTGTCCCAACCATTATGAGTTAATGGCATGGTGTGGTAAATAATGATAATCATATTGTTGGAACTAACATTTTCTATGAGTTGGATGAAATAGGTTATGTTCCATGAGGTTGACAATTTGAGATGACATCATGTGTTGATGGTCATCAAGTCAAGAGCTTGGTGTAAAGGATGCATCGTGAGTTGATGCACATCAAGTTCAAGATAAAGGAAATCATCGTATATCGATGATGTTCATAAAGAAGATATGATCATGTGTTGATCAAGTCAAGAGAAGCTTCATCATGTGTTGATGAAGGGTAAGCAAGGATGTCATCATGTGTTGATGAGCATCAAGTCAAGAACCCGGAGTTGAAGCAAGGATGTGCGTCATCAAGCTTCAAGAAGATGCTAAAGGCAAAGGTATGGCTAGCTAGGGCTAAGGATGTGTTCCTAGTCTTTTACCGGTCTCGGTGTTTGGTTGGGAGACCGGATTGCTAGTATAGTCGTCGTACTATTAAGAGGGATCTTTTTCTAGTAGCTTGAGTTAGTCATGTGTTGATAGCTCATTGTGTTTGCTCTAGCTCACCTTAACATGATGCCAATATTTGCGAATGTGTTTTGCAAATAGGTGTGGCTCATGGATATTCCTTGTAGCATGTGACTTAGTTTGCGAATGTGTTTTGCAAATGGTTTAAGTCCATGTACCTTATTCCTTGTGGTATTGATTCTAAAAGTTGGCAAATGTGTTTTGCAACTTGTTGAGAATCTGTGAGACCCCGGAATTTATTAGGCTCATAATACTTAGTCGTCCAATTGACCCTAGTATTATCAACCAAATAAACTCGGTCTCGAGAGATGTATACTTCCCAGAATGCAGTATACATACCTCACAACAAAAGAGTATATCAATTCCATACAACACATAGAACATAAGCAACAAACCGAAGTTAACATTAATATGGAATAGATATTACAAAAGAGAGGCCCTTAGGCCAAATAGCAATAATTACAAAAGATAACAATGAAGCAAAAGTGCCATAAAGATGGCCCAAAATAAGAGCCAACCAAGGTGCCTTTAGCCCACTGTGCAATCGACCGGGCCGCCAAGCTAGTCGCTCTCCCAACCATCAAGACAACAGAAAAGTAAAGCCCTTTGGGCTCTACCTCCTCTGCAACAAAGACAACAAAAATGCCACAACCCCGGGCAGATGAGTACATAAAGTACTCCGCAAGACTTACGTGTAAGATAACAGAACTATAAATAGCTACATGCAAGCTTTATTTAAGTGGATGAGGCTTTGTACTCCTTTTAGCATAAAGCAAGTTTCATTTGCAATAACATAATAGATTGAAGGCAATTTGACAAAGCATTTTTAATTGTTGAAGTAACAACGAGATAATAACATAATAATAACAACATGAACAATCCTGGAAGTGACTAGCCCATTAGTCACCACAACAATAGCATGAACTCCCCGTTCATACCAACCAAGTCAAGTTTTAATTAAAAGTTGAAGTCTAGTTCTCACGGGGCGTATCCGAGCGTGTCCATAACCTAGGACGAGGCTATTGAATAGTTTTATCCTGCAGGTGTACCACTTGTACCCACACGCCGACCGCCTTTCCTTTACGCACACTTCCGAAGGTGTGCTGGCACGGCTAAGTCCTACGAGACATTTCCAAAGGATAATGCTAATTACGAGCTGCACAACCCACGGGGACAAGGACACAATAGACAGCCTAACCGGTCTGCCAATGCTCCCTCCCAACACTATACATATACATTTGTTTTTGAAAAACACACCAACCGAGCTCGCTCATAATTAACACCTCCTAGAGTACTTAGTCAAGAGAGGTCCCATATCCCCCTCGTGTGGTTAGTACGCAATATGCTCAGTACGGGAGGCGCAAGTAACTCGGTCCTTAGGGACCCAGGCATACCACCACATTCCAAAAACCGCACCATCCATCCAATATGCCCAAGTCAAAATCAATCTTTTATTTTCAGTTTTGATTTTACAATTAACCAAAGCACAAGTGCTGGACATATAGGAGGAATAATTATACTTGTGTGATCAAGACCATCGACTAAGTCGATGATCGCCAATACTACCGATAGCTAAGCATGTCTAAGCAATTTAAATCGAACTACTAAGTGATAGGAGCTCATCCAACGAGCTCAAACCACAGCGAATAACCTAGGCTCATTGGTAGTAGAGGATAACAATTCCTACAGATTATGCGACTATAGGAATACTAGCGACATTTAACACAAAGTAGCATGCATACATAGAAGTAAAACAAAGTATTAAGCTTTAAAGTAATGGGACAATGGTGGGAATGGTCAAACTGCTTGCCTTGTTGCTGTTGCTCAAAAGGTGGCAAAGGGTCACTCTCGGGATCACCACAAATGTCGAACCCTAACGAAAGAGCGAAAAAGGACCGATAAGAACAAAGAATTCAAAAGGACTCAACAGCATACTTCCACCAAATGACTTGAAACTTTTACAGCAGCAAGATAAAGATTTATCATGAATTTAGCAACAAGAATCAATCGATTTGGATTCTTGATGCAAAAGATATGATCAAAACAATTCAATTCGGCCAGAAAAATCCAAATTAAATTAAAAAGGGCTACTGTTCATAAATTATTTTCTAGAGGTCTTCTGGACATGAAATTTTTATGGTGGATAGGTAATGACATCCTAAGACTAATGGAAGTGGTTTCAACTCTTTTGGAGTTACATTGCAACTTCTGTAATTTTTAAAGACAAGAACTTGAACAAAATTATAATGCACAAGTCCTTATTTCTATAACAGCAACATGCTCAAAACTAATTTTCACAGTGATTTCACTATTAGAGGAACCCAACAAACTTGGATTCACTCAAAAAGCATTTACAGAGAATTAGTTATGTATTTTACAAGTTAAGCCTAAATTTTGAGTGTATATTAAAAAGGGAGTTTCAAAACCTATGGCAAAACTGTGCTCTGGAGCTGAACTCAACTTGCAATCATTTTTGGATTAAAGTCAAGTTCAAGACAGAGCTAACACAACTTGAATGACCTCATTTGGATTCAAAATGAGAAAGATATGAAATTCCAAAGTTTATACCTTGTTTTAGTTTATAATTAAGACTTCACTGGAATTCCTAAAAAGACACAGAGGACATGGGAGGTCGTGAGCCACAGATCACAGATCCAACGGCTCAGACCTCCCCAGAGGACAACACGCACGCATATGGGAGGTCCAGAGGTCCTGGACCTCCTAACCACGCACATGCGCGAGGTGAGGGGGAGGTCGTGGCCGTTGATGGGAGATCCAACGGACCACAACAGAAAGGGAGGTCCGGAACGGACCAGATCAACAGAGGAGGACATCAACGGTGGGATGACCTCGAGGAGGTCCCAGAGGAGGTCCTCAACGTCACAGACCTCCAGGGAGGTCTGGACGGCTAAGATTGCGCAAGGGGGAGGTCATGGACGCTCCAGATCTCCTTGGAGGAGGTCGGATGTCGAGCTTCAAGACGCACGCCGCTACTGGACAAGAAATAAATGCGCGAGGGACCATGAGGAGGTCAGCGCAAGACGGAGGTCTTAATGACGCGCAATAAATGGGGGATTTAAAGATAAGGTCGCCCATGATTTCAATGATGGGAGCAATGATTAGCGATTAACTCGGTGAATTCATGTCCTAAAAACGACAACAGCACGCCGGACGTCCGACAAAATCCCGGCGTGGAGAAAGGATCTCGCGGCGATGTAGAGCTCATGGGGAGGTCAAATGATACCACCGAGTGCACAATAACGCTGTGCACCCAGTGGACCTCCTCTCAACGGCAATGACGGTTTTGAACGCCAGCAAGCCGAGAGGGCGAGGGTGACCAACACGGCCCAAATGAAAATGCAAAAATGAGCTCATGCGACAATCAAGCTCATGCTCAAACTAAAGCTCCATGAGATCATTCATAAGGGTGCCAAGACTAAGGGACTACAGGGGGTACGGAGGTCCTTAAGATTTGGGGTGGTCGAGGAAGGAGGACCGGCGTTGGGAGGTCGGTGGTGCTTCACCGCCCAAGACACCAGCTCCAGCTCCAGCTTTAGCTTTGTCCTCCTCTGAAAAGCACCCAACAAACCGAGTTAGGGTTAACCTCCAGAGGTTTGGGGAGCACAAAATGAACAAGGGTGGAAAGGGAGCCATGGATCCTCTTGAGCTACCGAGAAGCTCCAAGGACATCAACAATGGCAGCCAAGATGGGAGGAAGTGAGTGAGGGAGGAGGAGGAGCTCAGCCACGCACAAGTGCAAGGCTGAGGTCGGTTGTGTGTAAAGGAAGCCAAGGGAGGCTTCCAAGGGTGACTTATACTAGGGCAAAGAGGCATTAGGCCACCGGCTAAGTCTTGGTGAGCTTGGCCCATGGCATGGTCCAGCAATCGGACAAGACTTGGGGGCGACAAAGGCGGTGAGCTTGACCCTTGAGGCGAAAGTCGACCGCATTAAATGCGGTCAAGAAAGAGTGTTGAAGTGTACCTCCTGCCGAGACACGCATTAATGGCACTGCATCGAGCTTGCCCGCGGCGAGGAAGGAGAAGAACAGGGAGGTCCTCATGGCGTTGGATAAGACCTCGGGAGGTCCCGCCATCGATCCTCAATTTTGAACCGTTCGTTTTAAGAAGTGGGAGGAGGTCCCACCACACGATCAAACGAGGGAGGTCGTGACCCTCCGATTTCCTTAACCGCAAAACGCACGTGAGGAAATGGACAGAGGTCCAAGGCTTTGCGAACGCACAAGGGAGGTCATGGCCTTTAGATTTAGATCTAAGGGCTACGACCTCGCCAAGGCGGGAGGACCTTCGTGACGTTTTTCAGAGGAGGTCGTGACCTTTGGATCTGAATCCAACGGCTACGACCTCAACAGCGCTAAAAGGGAGGTCTGATGCGCATGAGACAAACAGGAGGTCGTGACCGTAGATTTTAATCTAACGGTGCACAACAAAAGATGGGGGAGGTTGGGAGCGCCTGATAACGCGGGGAGGTTGTGAGCTGTTGGATTTGATCCAACGGCTACGACCTTGGTTAGGTGGGAGGTTGGTCTAGTTTAACAGCGAGGGGAGGTCAGGGCCATGGATCTTGGATCCAAGGGCTATGACCTCATCAAGGTGGGATGTGGACTTTGAGGTTTAACACACAGGTGAGGTCATGACCGTGGATCTTTGATCCAACGGCTGTGACCTCATGCAGGTGGGATATTTGCTTGGCTTAACAGTAAGAGGAGGTCAGGGCCGTGGATCTTGAATCCAAGGGACGTGACCTCACATAGGTGGGATGACTGGCCGAGAATGTTGAGGAGGAGGTCGTGGTGTTGGATTTGATCCAACGGCCACGACCTCAACAGTGGGATGACCTCATTGCGATAGTTTAACTTGTACTCGAGGAGGTCTTTGAGGTTTTGACCATGAGTAGGTCTGGTGCCCACGTTGACCCGAGGAGGTCCACGAGGTCACGAGGACTTGAAGGGAGGTCCAGGTGGTTTAGGCGAGGGAGGTCATGACCATGGATCTTGGATCCAAGGGACGGACCTCAAGGGGTGGGGAGGACATGACACCTCCACGGTAGGAGGAGGTTCGAGGCGGTTGGATGTAAATCCAGCGGCTACGACCTCAACATGGTGGAGAGGGAGGTCTGCTGAGGTGCGCTGGTTGAGGAGGTCCGAAGGGGGTTGGGCTGGACCGACTTTGGGAACACGGCTAGCCCAAGGAATAGTCTGAGGCTTTTGGAATTTGAATTTTAAACTGCTGAGACTTAGCAGAATTGTTTGGGATAGCATTTCAACCCCAAAATTCATGAAATTTTTACAGGAGCTTGCTGACATGAGCTTAACCTTGCATAAAATTTCCAGAGGTTATTATGCAATGCATTTTTCTCAGGAAATTTATGAAGGTTGTTTAAAGGATTGTTTTACCTCCAAAATTTATCAACAAGTGTGATAACTCATGATATGTTTTCAGAGGGTCCCACATCAGTTTTAGGACCAAGGGATAATATTTCCAATTGGTTGGCACAAGATTTAAGATAATTGGAAAATGAATTTGACTTTTGGTCAACAAGAGCTTTGTGTTTTGGATTACACAACTCTTGGACAAGAATCACATGAGATTTTAGGGTTTTTCAAGATGTGAGAAAAAGTTTTAATTTCTACACATATGATTATACTTGAATAACCCTAATTATACATTTGGGATGTTACAAAATCTCCCCCTTACGTAAATCTCGCCCCGAGATTTGGCTCACTCGATAAAGAAAGATGGATAGTCCGCACGCAGACGATCTTCTCTTTCCCAAGTAGCCTCATCCTCGTAATGGTTTGACCACTTGAACTTTAAGGAATTTGATGGTCTTATTCCTTGTCCTTCGTTCGAGACTCATCGAGTCTGTGAGCAGGGTGCTCGCGATAGGTCAAATCTTCTCGACATCGAGGGTTTCAACGGAGCTTCCTCGGTTGGAACACGGAGGCACTTCCTTAGCCGGGACACATGGAACACATCATGTACCCCGCAAGTGCAGTGGCAACTCCAACTTATAGGCAACAGCTCCTTCTTCTCGATAATGCGGTAGGGACCGACATATCGAGGAGCCAACTTGCCCTTGACGCCAAACGTTGATGGCCCTTCAAAGGAGAGACTTTGAGATAAACAAAGTCATTAGGCTCAAAACGTAACTCACGCCGACGGCGATCCGCATAGCTCTTTTGCTCGATTGAGCTGCATGGCGCAAACGCCAAATAATTTGGACTTGGCGCTCGGCCTCATTGATTGAGTCCGGGCCAAAGAGAGGTCTCTCACGGTCTCTGACCAGTTCAACGGGTTCTACACTTTCTCCGTATAAGGCCTCAAAAGGTGCCATGCCGAGACCGGCCCGAAAGTCGTTGTTATAAGAAAACTTCGCGAATGGTAAGCATTTCTCCCAATGCTTCCCATAGGAAAGGACACAAGCACGAAGCATATCCTCCAAAACTGGTTGACCCTCTCGGTCGACCATCGGTTTGAGGATGAAATGCCGTGCTAAAAGCAAGATGGGTGCCCATAGCCTCTTGCAAGCTATGCCAAAACGAGGCGTGAAAAGGGATCCGCGATCCGACACAATCGTCTTCGGCACACCGTGCAAACACACGATGCGAGAAACATAGAGGTCTGCCAATTGGCTAACGGAAATCTTAGTCCGCACCGGCAAGAAATGTGCCACCTTAGTCAATCGATCGATGACGACCCAAATGGCATCATTCTTCTTCGGGGACGTGGGTAGACCAGTGATGAAATCCATTCCGATCGAATCCCACTTCCACTCCAAGACAGCAAGGGTCAAGCGATCGCTGGACGCCGATCTTTCGGCCTTGACACGACGACATCGTCGCGACTTTCGACAACGAACCGCAATCTCCCTCTTCATTCGGGTCCACCAAAATCTCGACGGAGATCCCGATACATCTTTGTGGCCGGGATGAATGGATAATGGTGAATCATGGGCTTGCGGAGAATCAAATCCGCAACTCCATGTCCTTTGGAACCACAAGGCGTTGTTCGAACCTCACAACACCATGCTCATCCTCGTAAAAGCACTTAGTTGTTCCGTTCTTGACATTCTCCTTGATGTGGCCCACTCCCAAATCCATCTGCCGAGCGGACTTGATCCGATCCACCAAGGTTGGTTGCACAACCATGGCGGCGAGAGATCCGTGCTCAACTATCTCCAAGTTGAGATTTGGAATGCTTCGAGAAGAGAGGGCGAATGCTCCTTGAGCACTAAGGCATTACAATGCGCTTTGCGACTAAGCGCATCGGCAACGACATTAGCCTTGCCCGGATGGTAGTGAATACCCATATCATAGTCCTTGATCAACTCCAACCATCTCCTTTGCCTGAGGTTCAGGTCAGGTTGGGTGAACAAGTACTTTAGGCTCTTGTGATCCGAATACACTTCACAACGATTACCGATTAGGTAATGTCGCCAAATCTTAAGTGCATGAATCACAGTGACCAACTCCAAATCATGAGTAGGGTAGTTGAGTTCATGAGGTCTCAATTGCCTTGATGCATAGGCCACTACCTTGCCTTCTTGCATAAGGACACAACCGAGGCCTCGACGAGAGGCATCGCAATAGATATCGAAACTGCGATGGATATCGGGAAGAACGAGGACGGGAGCGGTGGTCAAACGCTTCTTGAGTACATGGAAACTTGCCATGCAAGCATCAGACCACAAGAACTTCTTGTCCTTCTTTAGCAACTCCGTCATCGGCTTCGCGATCTTGGAGAAGTTCTCGATAAAGCGGCGATAGTATCCCGCTAAACCAAGAAAACTCCGCACTTCGGTGACCGAGGTGGGCGGACTCCATGAAAGAACATCATTGACCTTGCTAGGGTCAACAGCTACGCCTCCTGCTGAAAGAATATGGCCTAAGAAAGCCACTTCCTTCAACCAGAATGCACACTTGCTGAACTTCGCGTACAGCTGGTGCTCACGTAGCTTGCCTAACACAAGCCTCAGATGCTGATTATGTTCCTCATCGTTCTTGGAGTAGATAAGAATATCATCGATGAAGACCACGACGAACTTATCCAAATACTCCATGAATACCGAATTCATGAGGTTCATGAACAAGGCAGGAGCATTGGTTAAGCCTAATGACATGACGGTGTACTCGTACAAGCCGTAGCGAGTAGAGAACGCCGTCTTTGGAATGTCCTCGGGCGAATCCGAACTCGATGATATCCCACTCTCGATCAATCTTGGAGAAAACTCGAGCTCCATCAATTGATCGAAGAGATCGATCTTGCGGGCAATGGATACTTGTTCTTTCGTCACTTCATTAAGTGAGCGGTAATCAACGACATGCGTAAAGTACAAATCCTTCTTCTTTACGAAGATTCTTTGGACAACCCCACGGAGATGAGCTAGGCGGATGAAACCCTTCTCTTGCAGCTCACTTAATCGCTTCTTCAACTCTACCAACTCGCTCGGTGGCATCCGATAAGGCCTCTTTGAGATAGGCGATGCAGGAGCCAACTCAATGACAAACTCGAGGTCTCGAACGGGTGGCATCCCTGGAAGATCAGCGGGAAAGACATCAACAAAGTCACAAACTGTTGGGACTTCGCTAATATCTAGAGCGGGCTTCGCTTCAAGTGCGAAGAGATGGGGATCTAGCAGCTTCGGCGAGAAGCAAACCTGCTCGCCGGAAGGACTAGATAAAGAGATGAGCTTCCTGGCGCAATCGATTTGTCCCATATGCTGAGACAACCAATCCATGCCAAGAATCACATCAAGACTCGCTGAATGGAGAAGGATAAGGTTTGCTAAGAACCCTACGCCTTCGATCTCGATAGGGACATCCCTACACTCAATCTCAGCTCTCAACTCCAAACCGGGAGAGCGAATGAGTAGCTGGACCGACAATGGAGAGAAAAGAAGCTCTCCAACAGCAGCAAAAGACTCAGAAACAAAGGAATGAGATGCTCCTGAATCAAACAAGACAGTAGCAGGATAAGAATTAACAGAAAGTGTACCTAGCACGACGTCGGGTGCCTCCTGAGCCTCCTCTGCGGTGATGGCGTTGACGCGACCACTACCCACGCCTTGGGTAGCCGGGACGATCTTCTGGTCCTGAGATGCTCCAACTCCTGACCCGCGTCCTCCATTAGGACGAGGGGCTGCTCCGGTCTTCTTTGGGCATTGGTTCGCATAATGCCCCTTCTGGTTGCATGAGAAGCATGTGACCCCGGCCGCCGGGTTGCGGGGCCACTCGATGACTCGCAGTGCACGGATCGACACGGCTGCGATGGACGAAACGAGGCGGAGTGACCTCGGGCGCCAAGAGTGAGAGTGGTACCCCGAGATCGCCTCAAGGGGACGGAGGAACTGCCTCGATGACTTATGGGCCTCCACTTGCGCTGCGGGAGTCCATAAGCTCTCGAGCCGCATGCTTTCGACGATGGCCTTGTCGACCAAGGACTGAAAAATCCGGAAAGTCGACAATGGATAGCTTGTCCTTCAGCTCCTCGGACAAGCCACGCCTGAACTTGGCCTGCTTGGCCATATCAATGGCCACATCCTCAGGAGCGTAACGAGCTAGATGGTTGAACTCGTAGACATACTCCATGATCGAAGCGGCGCCTTGCTTGAGCAAGAAGAAACTCCTGCTTCTTGATCTCCATCAAGCCGGCAGGATGTGAGCCCGACGGAAGGCAAGACGAAACTCCTCCCAAGAGACAGTGTGGTCCACGGGCTGCATGGCGAAAGTTCTCCCACCATGACAAAGCTGCACCCTCAAGCCGGTGGTGCGATGCGAACAGCGCCTTCTCGTGCTCTCGCTGCGCTATGTTGAGTTTCGCTCAACGAGACAAGCCAATCGCTCAGATCGAGCGGTCCTCGACGGGGAAAAGGTAGGGGCTGAGTACGAAGAAACTCCGCGAGTCCTCCACGCGGCCGATGGGCATTCCTCGGCCAGATCCGAAGCTCCGGCAAGTGCGGTGGTGTTGCGCGCGATGACGTCCAGTAGAACTCTCCGGTCATCCGCGCGGTTGCGCTCGATCTGAAGAAGAACCTCGGCCATGGTCGGAGGAGGAGGAAGCTCCTCGTCCGGACCAGCTGACTGGCCTTGGCCGCTACGAGTGCGTCCGGCCATCCTGTTACAATGAACTTTCGGTTAGCAACTAGACTCGAAAAACCAAGCCTTAAAGAAAGCAAAAGCGATCGACTAGGGGAATGGAGATCACCCTAAACGAAAGCCTAAACAACGCGTAAATAAATTTTAGAAGCTTCTAATAAACTCCAAAAACAGCCAAGAAACACCAAAAGAAAGGCTCAACTTCTCAACGCAACTAACCCGTATTGAATGAACGAGTAATTGCTCGAGAAGATAAAAATCAGATTGTAGGGTGAGAACTAATGCTACTAGAGAGCAAGGTTAAAGCAGCGAAATAAGTGTTAGATACTTAGCTAACTAGTATCATATCTTACCCTTTTATTCCCACAAGTTTTAGTTGATTAACCTCTCATTATCTATCCTAATTAGAAACCTTTGAGACTGCTGTCCGGAAATTTGATGCTTGCTGTCCAGATTTCGCATCCAAGCTCCTTGTCGAATCACCGACTCTAGAACTTCAAAACCTTGTAGTGGGCAGCTCACACTTCAATTTGCCAATCTCATTGGTTCTCCCAAAATCCCATGTTAATCGATAACAACTATCCCTTTTGAATGGAGGAGAGGAAAACAACTTTTAAAACTCAAATTAGAGTGAGATGAGAAGAGAAAGCTAAGATAGGTAAGGAATAAAATCCGAGAATTACTTAAGCTTTCAAAACTCATTTGATGCTTTGAAAATAGGTTTTCAAAATATCCTAAAGACGACCAAGCTTGCGTTACTACGGTCATAACGGCTCTGATACCAACTTTTGTGAGACCCCGGAATTTATTAGGCTCATAATACTTAGTCGTCCAATTGACCCTAGTATTATCAACCAAATAAACTCGGTCTCGAGAGATGTATACTTCCCAGAATGCAGTATACATACCTCACAACAAAAGAGTATATCAATTCCATACAACACATAGAACATAAGCAACAAACCAGAAGTTAACATTAATATGGAATAGATATTACAAAAGAGAGGCCCTTAGGCCAAATAGCAATAATTACAAAAAGATAACAGCGGAAGCAAAAGTGCCATAAAGATGGCCCAAAATAAGAGCCAACCAGTGTGCCTTTAGCCCACCAGGCAACTGACCGGGCCGCCAAGCTAGTCGCTCTCCCAACCACCAAGACATTCACAAGAAAAGTAAAGCCCTTTGGGCTCTACCTCCTCTGCAACAAAGACAACAAAAATGCCACAACCCCGGGCAGATGAGTACATAAAGTACTCCGCAAGACTTACGTGTAAGATAACAGAACTATAAATAGCTACATGCAAGCTTTATTTAAGTGGATGAGGCTTTGTACTCCTTTTAGCATAAAGCAAGTTTCATTTGCAATAACATAATAGATTGAAGGCAATTTGACAAAGCATTTTTAATTGTTGAAGTAACAACGAGATAATAACATAATAATAACAACATGAACAATCACGGAAGTGACTAGCCCATTAGTCACCACAACAATAGCATGAACTCCCGTTCATACCAACCAAGTCAAGTTTTAATTAAAAGTTGAAGTCTAGTTCTCACGGGCGATCCGGCGTGTCCATAACCTAGGACGAGGCTATTGAATAGTTTTATCCCGCAGGTGTACCACTGCACCCACACGTCAGACCGCCTTTCCTTTACGCACACTTCCGAAGGTGTGCTGGCACGGCTAAGTCCTACGAGACATTTCCAAAGGATAATGCTAATTACGAGCTGCACAACCCACGGGGACAAGGACACAATAGACAGCCTAACCGGTCTGCCAATGCTCCCTCCCAACACTATACATATACATTTGTTTTTGAAAAACACACCAACCGAGCTCGCTCATAATTAACACCTCCTAGAGTACTTAGTCAAGAGAGGTCCCATATCCCCCTCGTGTGGTTAGTACGCAATATGCTCAGTACGGGAGGCGCAAGTAACTCGGTCCTTAGGGACCTGCATACCACCACATTCCAAAACCGCACCATCCATCCAATATGCCCAAGTCAAAATCAATCTTTTATTTTCAGTTTTTGATTTTACAAATTAACCAAAGCACAAGTGCTGGACATATAGGAGGAATAATTATACTTGTGTGATCAAGACCATCGACTAAGTCGATGATCGCCCAATACTACCGATAGCTAAGCATGTCTAAGCAATTTAAATCGAACTACTAAGTGATAGGAGCTCATCCAACGAGCTCAAACCACAGCGAATAACCTAGGCTCATTGGTAGTAGAGGATAACAATTCCTACAGATTATGCGACTATAGGAATACTAGCGACATTTAACACAAAGTAGCATGCATACATAGAAGTAAAACAAAGTATTAAGCTTTAAAGTAATGGGACAATGGTGGGAATGGTCAAACTGCTTGCCTTGTTGCTGTTGCTCAAAAGGTGGCAAAGGGTCACTCTCGGGATCACCACAAATGTCGAACCCTAACGAAAGAGCGAAAAAGGACCGATAAGAACAAAGAATTCAAAAGGACTCAACAGCATACTTCCACCAAATGACTTGAAACTTTTACAGCAGCAAGATAAAGATTTATCATGAATTTAGCAACAAGAATCAATCGATTTGGATTCTTGATGCAAAAGATATGATCAAAACAATTCAATTCGGCCAGAAAAATCCAAATTAAATTAAAAGGGCTACTGTTCATAAATTATTTTCTAGAGGTCTTCTGGACATGAAATTTTTATGGTGGATAGGTAATGACATCCTAAGACTAATGGAAGTGGTTTCAACTCTTTTGGAGTTACATTGCAACTTCTGTAATTTTTAAAGACAAGAACTTGAACAAAATTATAATGCACAAGTCCTTATTTCTATAACAGCAACATGCTCAAAACTAATTTTCACAGTGATTTCACTATTAGAGGAACCCAACAAACTTGGATTCACTCAAAAGCATTTACAGAGAATTAGTTATGTATTTTACAAGTTAAGCCTAAATTTTGAGTGTATATTAAAAAGGAGTTTCAAAACCTATGGCAAAACTGTGCTCTGGAGCTGAACTCAACTTGCAATCATTTTTGGATTAAAGTCAAGTTCAAGACAGAGCTAACACAACTTGAATGACCTCATTTGGATTCAAAATGAGAAAGATATGAAATTCCAAAGTTTATACCTTGTTTTAGTTTATAATTAAGACTTCACCGAATTCCTAAAAGACACGAGAGGACATGGGAGGTCGTGAGCCACAGATCACAGATCCAACGGCTCAGACCTCCCAGAGGACAACACGCACGCATATGGGAGGTCCAGAGGTCCTGGACCTCCTAACCACGCACATGCGCGAGGTGAGGGGGAGGTCGTGGCCGTTGATGGGAGATCCAACGGACCACAACAGAAAGGGAGGTCCGGAACGGACCAGATCAACAAAGGAGGACATCAACGGTGGGATGACCTCGAGGAGGTCCCAGAGGAGGTCCTCAGCGTCCTGCACCTCCAGGAGGTGCGGGACGGCTAAGATTGCGCAAGGGGAGGTCATGGACGCTCTAGATCTCCTTGGAGGAGGTCGGATGTCGAGCTCGCAAGACGCACGCCGCTTCTGGACAAGAAATAAATGCGCGAGGGACCATGAGGAGGTCCGCAAGACGGAGGTCTTAATGACGCGCAATAAATGGGGGATTTAAGGCAGATAAGGTGCGCCCATGATTTCAATGATGGGAGCAATGATTAGCGCATTAACTCGGTGAATTCATGTCCTAAAAACGACAACGGCACGCCCGGGACGTCCGACAAAATCCCGAGCGTGGAGAAAGGATCCTCGCCGGCGATGTAGAGCTCGCCGGGGAGGTCCAATGATACCACTGAGTGCACAATAACGCTGTGCACCCAGTGGACCTCCTCTCAACGGCAATGACGGCCTTGAACGCCGGCAAGCCGGAGAGGGCAGAGGGTGACCAACACGGCCCGAAATGAAAATGCAAAAATGAGCTCCGCGCGACAATCAAGCTCATGCTCAAACTAAAGCTCCGCGAGATCATTCATGCGGGTGCCAGCACTAAGGGACTACAGGGGGGGGTACCTGGAGGTCCTTAAGATGCTGGGGAGGTCGAGGAAGGGAGGACCGGCGTTGGGGAGGTCAGTGGTGCTTCACCGCCCAAGACACCAGCTCCAGCTCCAGCTTTAGCTTTGTCCTCCTCTGAAAAGCACCCAACAAACCGAGTTAGGGTTAACCTCCAGAGGTTTGGGGAGCACAAAATGAACAAGGGTGGAAAGGGAGCCACTGGATCCTCTTGAGCTACCGAGAAGCTCCAAGGACATCAACAATGGCAGCCAAGATGGGAGGAAGTGAGTGAGGGAGGAGGAGGAGCTCAGCCACGCACAAGTGCAAGGCTGAGGTCGGTTGTGTGTAAAGGAAGCCAAGGGAGGCTTCCAAGGGTGACTTATACTAGGGCAAAGAGGCATTAGGCCACCGGCTAAGCTCTTGGTGAGCTTGGCCCATGGCATGGTCCAGGCAGTCGGACAAGACTTGGGGCTGACAAGGGGGCAGGCTGAGCTTGACCCTTGAGGCGGAAAGTCGACTGATTAAATCTTGGTCGACAAAGAGTCATGAAGTGTACCTCCTGCCGAGACACGCATTAATGGCACTGCATCGAGCTTGCCCGCGCGCGGAGGAAGGAGAAGAACAGGAGGTCCTCATGGCGTTGGATAAGACCTCGGGAGGTCCGCCATCGATCCTCAATTTTGAACCGTTCGTTTTAAGGGTGGGAGGAGGTCCCAGCCACACGATCAAACGAGGGAGGTCGTGACCCTCGATTTCCTTAACCGCGAAAACGCACGTGAGGAAATGGACAGAGGTCCAAGGCTTGCATAACGCACAAGGAGGTCATGGCCTTTAGATTTAGATCTAAGGACTACGACCTCGCCAAGGCGGGAGGACCTTACCGTGGCGTTTTGAGAGGAGGTCGTGGCCTTTGGATCTCAATCCAACGGCCACGACCTCAACAAAGCTAAAAGGGAGGTCTCGATGCGCATGAGACAAGCAGAGGTCGTGGACCGTAGATTTTAATCTAACGGTGCACAACAAAAGATGGGGAGGTTGGGAGCGCTGATAACGCGGGGAGGTTGTGAGCTGTTGGATTTGATCCAACGGCTACGACCTTGGTTAGGTGGGAGGTTGGTCTAGTTTAACAGCGAGGGGAGGTCAGGGCCATGGATCTTGGATCCAAGGGCTATGACCTCATCAAGGTGGGATGTGGACTTTGAGGTTTAACACACAGGTGAGGTCATGACCGTGGATCTTTGATCCAACGGTGTGACCTCATGCAGTGGGATATTTGCTTGGCTTAATAAAGAAGAGGAGGTCAGGGCCGTGGATCTTGAATCCAAGGGACGTGACCTCACATAGGTGGGATGACCTGGCTGAGAATGTTGAGGAGGAGGTCGTGGCTGTTGGATTTGATCCAACGGCTACGACCTCAACAGAGTGGGATGACCTCGCTGCGATAGTTTAACAGCTCGAGGAGGTCTTTGAGGTTTTGACCGCGGAGTAGGTCTGGTGCCCACGTTGACCCGAGGAGGTCCACGAGGTCACGAGGACTTGAAGGGGAGGTCCAGGTGGTTTGGCGCGAGGGAGGTCATGACCATGGATCTTGGATCCAAGGGCGTGACCTCAAGGGTGGGAGGACATGACACCTCCGGTGAGGAGGAGGTCGAGGCGGTTGGATGTAAATCCAGCTGCCACGACCTCAACATGGTGGAGAGGAGGTCTCTTTGAGGTCTTGTTGGTTGAGGAGGTCCGAAGGGGTTGGGCTGGACCGACTTTGGGAACACGGCTAGCCCAAGGAATAGTCTTGAGGCTTTTGGAATTTGAATTTTTAAACTGCTGAGACTTAGCAGAATTGTTTGGGATAGCATTTCAACCCCAAAATTCATGAAATTTTTACAGGAGCTTGCTGACAATGAGCTTAACCTTGCATAAAATTTCCAGAGGTTATTATGCAATGCATTTTTCTCAGGAAATTTATGAAGGTTGTTTAAAGGATTGTTTTACCTCCAAAATTTATCAACAAGTGTGATAACTCATGATATGTTTTCAGAGGGGTCCCACATCAGTTTTAGGACCAAGGGATAATATTTCCAATTGGTTGGCACAAGATTTAAGATAATTGGAAAATGAATTTGACTTTTGGTCAACAAGAGCTTTGTGTTTTTGGATTACACAACTCTTGGACAAGAATCACATGAGATTTTAGGGTTTTTCAAGATGTGAGAAAAAGTTTTAATTTCTACACATATGATTATACTTGAATAACCCTAATTATACATTTGGGATGTTACAGAATCATGCCTTGAAATTGTGTTTGCATCACGTACCAATTTGGCAAATGTGTTTTGCAAAATTGAGTTGAAACGTATGCAAACTTTGCTTTCTGTTGAAAAATGGTAGTACCGGCATGTGTTGCGTGGAACTACCGCTCCGCGGTATAACCGGTGGTTCCTTGGCGGAAGTACCGCACTTGTTGAGCATGTGTTGCTCTGAGGTGGCACGGTATTACCGGCGTGGAAACCGCAGAACTACCGTGGTGAGGTAGTACCTGCTCTGTGTGTGTGGTACTACCGCACGACGGTAGGTCCGACGTGTTGGAGCGTTATGGAAATTCCAGTAGCGTTGCATTTTGGACTTGGTTTGCTCTGACGGAGCGCGGTAGTACTAGCGCTTCGTGCACGGTACGACTGGCTCGCGGAACTACCGTTCATGTGTTAGCGGTACGTATTTTCCAGAACCGATGCATTTTGGTCCTTAGCCGTTTTCATGAGCATGAGTTGCTCTCTCGGTTGAGCGGTAGTACCGCAGTGCTTTGTGCGGTATTACCTATGAGCGGAACTACCGCGTATGTGTTGGCGGTAGTACCGAAGCCCTTTGCAACTGCTAGTTTTATAGCCGTTACTGCGCTCGCGGTAGTACCGGCCATTGGTTGGCGGTACTACCGATTGTCCCGTTATTTTCAGGGACTTTGCTTCCAACAGCTAGTTTGGTTGTGTGGGCTATAAATACCCACCTTGGCCGTGTGTGGAAGGTTGCTGGTTGTATGATAATCATATCCAAGTGCTATGGCTGTGTGCTAGACACTCTTTGAGCTAAGAGCAAGCCCTCTCTACTCTTGTGTGCATGTGTTGCACTTAGTGAGTGATTGAGAGAAAACCCTAAGTGCATGTGTTGCCTTAGGTTGTGGATTTCGTATCCATAGAGCTTTGACACTTGATTGGTTCAAGTCAAAGTCGGAGATTTGTTACTCTTAGTGTTTGCAGACACCTAGACGGCATGGTGGCGTCGTTGCATCGGTGAGCTTCTCAAAGAAGATTGTGAGAAGACCCGGGCTGTTTGTGACTGGTGTGGTGCTCGCCATCTCCAGAGTGGAGGAAAGAGCAACCCTAGTGGAGCGAGGTGTTGGTTCGGTTTGGAACCGGTCCAAGTGGTTGGACTTACCTCGGAGGCGGGTGCTCAATTCGTGGAGCCGGTCCAATTAGTTTGGGCTTGCCTCAACGTGGATTAGGGGGGACCGGCAAGTCTCCGATCACCACGGGAAAACATCACTGTGTCATTGTGGTTTGATCTCTTGTGTCTCACTATTGCATTTATATTCATTGTGTATGAATGCTTGCTTTACATTGTGCAATTTATATTCCTTGTATTAAATTGCTTATTCATTGTGGATGATTGCTTGCCATGCTTTGTGCTATTCACCTTTGCTGGAATTGAATTACTCACGTCCTTGCTTAATTGCTATTTTTCAATAGACTTGTATTGTTTGGTGCACATAGTTGAACTAATTAATTTAGACTAAAACCGTATTGTTGTTAGCTTCCGCATAAGTAATCGGTATTAGAATTAGAGATTTTAGAAACGACTATTCACCCCCCCCCTCTAGTCGGCCTCCTCGATCTTACAAAACCCTAAACCTAGCTCGGTGCATTTAGTTCACCGTGAGCCATCTCTTAGCCTTGTGGTCCCACTTGTCAGGAGCACTATTCCGTGAGTCGTGAACCATTCGCTTGGACCTGGTCCATGGACCTCGGGCCCGCATGCAAGCCTCTGTAGGATTTTTTTTTGCTTTTCTTTTAATTCCAAATTTGAGGGCTGATGTTAGCATGATGTCATAATCCAGATTTTCCAGTAGAGAAATAATTCGAAAAGAACCACAAAATCCAATTTTGGTATTTCTTTAGGGTTAGATCTTCGAGAAGTCCGTTCTTCCTAATACGAACTCCGATTGAGCCAATTCAAATATCTAAATTCATCTAAATTTGAGCTCTATTTTCTTAAGATTTTTATTTAATTTTTTGAGTTTGTTTTCTCTCTATTTTATATATTTTTTTATTTTCTTTGTTTGCGAGTAGACATTGATACTTCGGGAAATTTTGAGCAAGGAGTGCTGTAATACCCCAAATATCAATTGGAGAAAATATTATTCGGGAGAGGGAAATTTATTCAATATCGATTGTAACAAAGTTTAGAGATTGAATTAAGTTCAAAATTCAGAATTTTAGGTAAGGAATGGGCCGCCAACCCAAATTCGAGAGGAGAGGAGCCGTCCATAGTGGCCCAAGGCCCATGAGTGGGCTGGCAGCCCATTAGAAGGCAAGGGAGGGGAAGGGACCAAATGCTAGCCACTCTTTGCTACAGTAGCCGCCGCGCTACAGTAGCGACGTGCTATAGTGCTCCGCCTCCTGCTGCTCCTCCTCTCCCCAGCGCCACCCTCCCTGATGCCGGCCATCGGGAAGAAGAAAGGAGAAGGGACTAGGAGAGGAGCTTCTTCGAGGATAGATCATCGTCTCCCGCGGATCTTCAAAGGCGGAGGGGCTTCAGATTTAGGAGCACCGCCATTACCTACTAACGTGTCGCATCGCGAAAGGCAAGTACTTTGATGTTTTGATAATTAGAAAATGTTGAATGCTTGATGTTGATATTGTGTTTTTCTAAGATCCATGATAATATTTAATGTTCATGTTCCTTCCATATGTGTTATCTGCATGATTAGAGAGCATGTCTTTTCAATATACATATTGCATTCCATGCATCCATTATTCATGTTTCATCCACGGGAGTGGATTAAAAAGACCCATCAATTCCAGTATAGGCACGTAAGACCCACCATTCCAATATGGGCAGATTGGGACACCCGTATGAAACGTTCTTCATACGGGACTTGGATCCTCATATTTTGTTAAATGCGGGCTTAGGTGAACACCGACGGGTGTGTCACCAGCAATACCGGTATATGCATGTGTGTAGTCCCTTCATTTCATTCAATCCATTCATTCCATTCATTCAAATATTCTTTCTTTGATTTATTCATATTCTTCAATGATGTTGGCTTGATCATGTTTGTTGTATATCCCATTTATTCACTGTACTTGCTGAGTCTCGGACTCATTCTTGCGTTGTTTGTTTATTTTAGGTGATTATTGATGTTGGCTCTATTGGGAGGGAGTAGACACGCACTACTCATTCACTTCACCCTATTCAAGTCCAAGATTATGATTTAGTTTTATCTTTCATTCGTTATTGATGAACTGTAATAAATAAATTTAGATGATGAATGATACCTTTTGCTATGTTATGGTTAATTCAGTAGTACTTGTGATCTTTGATTATTCCTTCGATAGTTATTGCTTAGATTCGAACTATATTCATGACATGGTCCTATTGAATATTGATCTCTTTTTGTCATTAGATGAGAAGGTGTTCTAATTCTTCCGCATTATGGTTGTATGTTAGATTATTTAGGTGACATCTTGGCTTCCGAATAGCCAGGGTGTTACAGTTGGTATCAGTGCGGGCTTTAGGTCCGTAGTTAATAGAAATATATTAAAATGACACACTGTGCACAGTAGGTGGGGTTGGGTAATCCATTGTTTTCACATTTCTATTGTTATGTTTCATTTGTTGAGCAATTGTTGAATTGCTTCTGTACTATCTTTCTTGTTGTTAATCTATGATATGATGTGATATCCTATATCTATATATTTATTCTATGATTATCATGAGATGATCATATATATTCATAATTGATTACATTGGTTATGCGTGTTGATAACATATGTTAAGAAGTTGAGGTCGTGGTTGTTACTCTGGGATTCTACACCACCGTTCGTGGTATGTGGTTAGGGGAGTAGTTACCCCGAGTACCATAGTTTTAGGTGTTGAACGTGAGTTGCTTTAGAAATTTGTTCTCTTCCTTGATTTCTAAATTTGGCAAATTCTTGTTCTGTAGTGGTTGATTGGTCTTAATGGGTCTCTAATGGTTATCTGAAACAATTATTGTTTTTCTTTCGACTATTGAATTGCTTTTATTACTTGTGATTGTTGTTAATTGGCGAGAATGAGATTTCCATGGTTGTTCCTTCTTTCTTATTGGAAAAGAATGACTCACTTAATCGTTTGTTATTTTGGGTAATGAAAGTTTTCTGTTGCCAGTTCATTAATGTGAGAAAGCTTTGGTTCCATGTATTTCTTTTGGATCATTCCGATTGTTGAAGTTTAAAGCATCTCTTTTCTGAAGGAAAGTGTTAAAATCCTTTTGTGTTTGTCTTATCTTGTTTAAGTGAGAGATTATATCCGAACGAATAAATTGTTATGGTATGAGTTACCAGGTTGGGTTGTTAGCATAGTGCAAACCATTTATTCTTAACTAACATCCATGAAGGTGAAATTGATTAATTTGAAATGTCATTGTGTTTGATACATGATAAAGGGTAAATAGGAGTCTGTCCATATCTATTTAGAACTTATGGTTCTTAAGAAGTGTGGAATGTTAATGAACCAGTTTGAACGACGGTAGGTCCGGCGTGAGTTGCTTCAGTAATATGCTAATTTTGTTAGATGATTTGGAATCTAGGTCCTTTTTCCGGTTATTCTAACCGCTAGTGATGGTTAAGTTAAGGATGCGTTTGAATGTTGCCTTGGTAAATATTAATCTTGAATATGTCTTCTATTGAGATACTTGACGAACTCATTCAAATGCTTGATTCACCTAATTTTGCCATACTAAACTGATGTTATATGTATTAAGAAATGAAAAGAAGGTGAATGTTCTAACTTGTGAAACCTTGTCTTATGCAACCTATATTATTGAAGATTAAAGGTATTTCGTTCTAATTTCTGAACTTAAGATAGAATAGTGAGTCTATACTCATAACTGTTTTGTGATTGCAAACAGAGGTAAGACCATGAATGCTTCCATGATTAAAATAATCATCAATTGTTAATAGTAATGTCTAGAGTGCATTTTGTGTGTACTATATTGGCGTTGAGCGTCAGTAAGAGTTAAATGGATGAAATCTAGTAAGAGATTTATATTGATGTACATTTGTGAGATTGTCATGTACTAGTATGATCTTGTTAGCAGAGTTTTGTTTCAACATTTTGGCTTGAGCATTAGGTTTGTTTTTCCAGAGCAAGTAGTTATTGCAATCCTATTGTGATGATAGAAATGTTATGTCACGATTGTTGTGTTTCTTTTGAAAAAATTTATTGATGGAATAGTGAGGAATGTTGAATTTTGCCAAGAATGTATGATTTTGATGTTAATAAAATGATCAGAAATGTGAGGGTGATATTGATTCTTTTATAGAGAAAGAAAATTATGTTGGTTTCTTTAAGAGGAGTTTAATCTGCTTGCTTCTCGTGAAATCCCGTTAATGAAAATGTTTCAAGTTTGGTGGCTGAGATCATTTGGATCTCATGTTTCATGTGTAGTTGAACTGTTCCGAGCAAATAGGATGTGTTGAAGAATTGTATTGGTTCTTAATTAGTTCTTGTGGTTTGGACTAAAGACCTTATCTTGTTCATTATGGCAAAGTGTTGCTAGTCAAAGGATTTATTTCAGTGTTAAAGGGAAGAGTGCAGTAGGAGTATTTGAGAATTTGAGTCAAGTTTTGTAACTTGTGGTTATTTGAATCATTCCAAGACTTTCTGCTCTTTCTGCTCAAGAGATGTCAAGTTTCAATCGCAATGTCTTTTTCTTATTGGCTGTTATTTGCTACTCCTTTTTGAGGGATGTGTGCCCTCAACTGTGAACTCAACTTTCGTTTTTCCAAGATCCTCGTTACCAGATTATTTCTTTTGGTTTCGTGCTCATTTGTGAGGAGCAATGTTTTCCTATGTGTGAAACTTGTCCTTGTTCGCCTCTTTCTTTTGAGAAAGGATCAACAGTTTTATGTTGCAAAGTTTTACAAAGCGTAAATTGGCAACTGTTTGGTGGTGGTGGTTAAGTAATGGTAGTGGTGAGATTTTGCTACCAAGCTATTGGAGGAGTAGTAGAAGATGAATGGATTTTGACACGTACCTCTTGGAGGAAAGTTGATTCAAATGGAATGTTTGGCTTTGAAGTAAATCTGAACAGTGTTACGACTGAGTAGAACCTATAGTATAGCGAAATTCTAGAACTTCAGTTCATGTTGAAAGGTTGGGGATTATCGAAGGTATGGAAACCTTGATCAATTTTATTGAGTAACGCAATTGGAAAGTATTGCGATAATGTGTGGGTGATTCCTGATGATGTCAATGAGTGAGTATATTCGATTTGTGGGGATGTTAGAGATTTAATCCGATGATTTCACTATCTGTTATAAGAGATATTCGTTGTAGAGGTCTTGGAGGTTAAATTTGGGCTTTGCATTTTTATGCTAGACTTTTGGTCGCCCAAAGATTGTGTGTAGAGGAGATAGAAAACTGGAGTATTCGGAGCAGTCGAATGATTGTTGATAGAACCCTTCTGATGTAGTCCATGAGCGGGCGTACTAAGGGTTCTGAGTTGTTATTCTGGAAAATTGGAGGTAATGTGATTACGTGGGACCTATTTTTGTGAAGCTTTGGATGCCTTCTATCAAGTTAATTTTGTCAGTAGAATGAGTTGCCTAGAGTATTCGATGGATTCAATAGGGTCTCTCCACCATGGTGTGGATGATGTATTTCAGTTTAAGCATAATTTATGATGTGGATGATATATTTCAGTTTAAGCATAATTTGAGGATGTTTAAATTGAGAGGTTTAAGCTCGTGTGGTAAGCGATGAATTCGAATTCCAAGGTTCGAGAGAGGTTTATTTCCTAAAAGAGAGACTGAGAAAAATGATGTTTCCTCGGGTGGTGAAGCGTTTTCTTGTCTCTTGTTTGAGTTTTGTGTTGTTGGTCGGTGTCTTCCGTGACTTTGAGTTGGTGCATTGTTGGCATGTTTGATTCTTTCCAATTCAGGCAAACCAAAAGAAGTATTTGGTTTGGGCATTCGAGTGATTTCTCCTTTGGCTTTCGTGGTATTCAATCGTAAACTGCCTTTTTAGAAAGTGGGATTGTTGTCGTGATGAATTATCAGATTTGGGGTTTTACCCTTTTGGTGGAGAGTTAGTATTGCATGGATATGATGAGAACTCTCTATTTTCAGCTGGATTCTCTTTGTGAATCAGTGCTTTAAGAACCAGTTCTATTGTGCATTCTTGTTTAAAGGAGGTGGCCCTTGTTAGATGAAAAGTTGGTTGATTTTGAGCATCAACCTTCGCTGCACGAGCGCGTGCGGGACAGGGGCGTGGGCATATGGCTCATGGCATGTGTGGTCCCGGAGTGGACATATGGCATGGCATATGTGCCGGCACTGGACGCACGGACGTGTACCGAGGGGTGGTTCTGGGCATTTGTTGTGTGTTTTCGTACCAAAGGGGAGTTTGGTCCAGGTACTTTGGTTCGTTTTCGACAGTTGCATGGATTATGAAGTTGGCATATCGCTTTGACCATCTCGGATCCATACGCGAGGAACGCAATGTCTGGTATGTTCTGGTGTTAAATGAGAACTTCGAAAATTTGGGATTTGAGGTTTCGTTAGAGCCATTGACCTTTGAGTAAGACCCCATGTCTGAGTCTCGTCCGGTACGTATACTGGAGGGGTCGGGACGAGCATTGGGGCATAAGACGTTGATATCCGTTGAGGTGCCATGGGTGCATCCATGTGAGCGTGAAGCGACCTAGGAGCTGGAGTCTCATATGCGCGAGCCATATCCAGATGTGTTCACGTCTGGAGCGTGTTAATTGTTGTTTCGCGTTTGAGGCGCTTGTTCTTTTTTATTTCGTGTTTAGATTCGGGTCGAATCCTGTTAAGGGGGGTAGAATGTAATACCCCAAATATCAATTAGAGAAAATATTATTCAGGAGAGGGAAATTTATTCAATATCGATTGTAACAAAGTTTAGAGATGGAATTAAATTCAAAATTCAGAATTTTAGGAAAGGAATGGGCCACCAACCCAAATTCGAGAGGAGAGGAGCCAGCCATAGTGGCCCAAGGCCCATGAGTGGGTGGCGGCCCATTAGAAGGCAAAGGGGGAGGGACCAAACGCTAGCCACTCTTTGTTACAGAGCCGCCGCGCTACAGTAGCTGTGCTACTGATAGCGGCGTGCTACTGATGCTCCGCCTCGCTGCTCCTCCTCTCCCGGCGCCACCCTCCTGCTGCCGGCCATCGGGAAGAAGAAAGGAGAAGGGACTAGGAGAGGAGCTTCTTCGAGGATAGATCATCATCTTCCCGCGGATCTTCAAGGGCGGAGAGGCTTCAGGTTTAGGAGCACCGCCATTGCCTACTAACGCGTCACATCGTGGAAGGCAAGTACTTTGATGTTCTAATAATTAGAAAATGTTGAATGCTTGATGTTGATATTGTGTTTTTCTAAGATCTATGATAATATTTAATGTTCATGTTCCTTCCATATATGTTATCTCCCTGATTAGAGAGCATGTCTTTTCAATATACATATTGCATTCCATGCATCCATTATTCATGTTTCATCCACAGGAGTGGATTAAAAAGACCCATCAATTCCAGTATGGGCACGTAAGACCCACCATTCCAATATGGGCAGATTGGGACACCCGTATGAAACGTTCTTCATACGGGACTTGGATCCCCGTATTTTGTTAAATGCGGGCTTAGGTGAACACCGACGGGTGTGTCACCAGCAATACCGGTATATGCATGTGTGTAGTCCCTTCATTTCATTCAATCCATTCATTCCATTCATTCAAATATTCGTTCTGTGATTTATTCATATTCTTCAATGATGTTGGCTTGATCATGTTTGTTGTATGTCTCATTTATTCACTGTACTTGCTGTGTCTCGGACTCATTCTTGCGTTGTTTGTTTATTTTAGGTGATTATTGATGTTGGCTCTATTGGGAGGGAGTAGACACGCACTACTCATTCACTTCACCCTATTCAAGTCCAAGATTATGATTTAGTTTTATCTTTCATTCGTTATTGATGAACTGTAATAAATAAATTTAGATGATGAATGATACCTATTGCTATGTTATGGTTAATTCAGTAGTACTTGTGATATTTGATTATTCATTCAATAGTTATTGCTTAGATTCGGACTATATTCATGACATGGTCCTATTGAATATTGATCTCTTTTTGTCATTAGATAAGAAGATGTTCTAATTCTTCCGCATTATGGTTGTATGTTAGATTATTTAGGTGACATCTTGGCTTCCGAATAGCCAGGGTGTTACAAGTGCACCAAGGCTAAGACCAGTACCAAGGTTTATTTCAAGGCAAGTCATAGTTCTTTGATCATATTGAACATATGATTTCAAAAGTATATTGTTTTATATCAATTGTATCCTATCTTTATAAAATTATTTTGGGTTTAGCTATCACCTGTTGTCATTATGCCTCCATTGAATATTCGAATGCCATGAATCATTTGTCACCCTAGCATGGATAATTATAGTTGGACATATTTGTATTACCAACATGGGTATTGCACAGATGCTTAGTCAAGCTTAGTTATGATGGGTTCATTATCACATGTACAAATAATGTTGAATTTGACTTAATGAGATATGGAATTGTGGCGGTTAGCTACTCTTGTTAAAATTTGTGTACCATGACAGGGTATGTCATTGGTCTTAGATGAACAAAATGATTTCCGCTCGGGCTAATGATCATGAAGTAAAGGGGGTGCAATTAGCATGTTGTGGGATGTGGTAGACTCACCTGAGTAACTTGTCAAGGACTTAATCTTGTGCGCCATTGAACTGGACCTTAACCGTACAACCATATGCCTAGTATGGGACGAACATGGCTTACTAATTAGCAATATTTTGATTTGGTTCTATTTGGGTTGTGTTTGGAGCAAGAGGGGGGCCCTATCTGGTCGGTAAGATATTCAGTGTTGAAACCTTAGTGAGCAAAACTTAGTCAAAACAGAACTTTATAAAGGCCTTGTGATGATTACTTAGTTGCACACCTACGGAAGTGTGTGAGCGGACATTATAAGTTGATTATCTCTTGTGGGTCAAGCTATACAACCTCTGTAGACTATTAAAAACTATTCGAATAGCCGTGTCTGTGGTTATAGACCTGTCTGGGGATTTCACACGAGAGATAGAGTTTCTGCATAAAATATGTCAGAGTGTGAATGGGAAGTTCACTTGATGAATATAATGTTCGTTTGGTGGATGGGTAATTCACTTGGTGGTTTGCCTTGGAAAGTAAATGGGAAGTTCACTGGTTGTTTCAAAGAAATTGTTTATTTATTTATTATTCTTTTCAACTACGCATTTCAATCTATTTATTGTATTTATCGTCAATACTGCTTTCTGCAAAAGAACCATACAGCTAACCTTTGTTCAAGCCTTTCGTGAATACTATGTGCATACTATTTTCCCTACGACTTGCTAAGTACTTTATGTGCTCATGACTCTAATTTCTGCTGCTCAGTTGAAGAATATCACGCTGCTCAAGAGTTCTTTGCCTAGGAGTACCATGAAGAGTTCGAGGATTAGGATGTATTCTCCACTCGATTGTCTGTGGGTATGTTGATTGGTCTTTTCAAGTTTTTCCGTTCCACTACAAGAGTTTATTTGTTTCTTTAGCCCTGCGTGACATGTTAAATAAACATTAACCATAAGGTCCAGTTATTATTATTTGTTATTTTGAGATCTTTTTAGTTAAATCGAATAAATAGATGATATTTCATCACTGTTTTCTGTGTGAGCTAGCTACTGATCTGGGACTAGTTTGGAATACATAGAGGGTTCCTGAATCGTATTTTTGGGTCCCGACACCTATGTTGCCAGGGGAGGGGAACACATGGAATCGAGCGCCACACTACAACACAGAACGTGATTTCCGGTACCCGCTACAACACAATAACGCTATATCACACTTCGTAATAATGCCTCTCTAACTAACTATACCTATATATATAATTCTATTTTTGCAATGCCACCAGCAACTACAACACCACCTATCTGCATTCTACGTTTGCTGTCATATGCAGGAAATCATGAGTGCTAAGACGAGCGATCCAGAGGTTTGTCAATCTCGCAATAATTATTTCCTAATTATCAATTTAAATATATATGCTTACTACTTTACTCCTCCTAGCGACATGGCATGACAATCGAAACAAGTGCATTAGATCTGAACGAACTCTCGGACATTCGAGGATGGCACTCCATCTTCATCAAGACGGAGATCATTGACTCGAAAGGAGAGTTTCACTCCTCCGGTGACACCGCTTAAGACATGTTCAAACAATTGATTCAATTGTAATTCACTTTGAGTTGTAATTCAATTGTAACTCTAACAACAATACATGAACATTCTTTTGTAATTGATTTTGAGTTGTAAATCACTTTGAGTTCTAATTCACTTACCTATGATTTATCTGTTTTCTACTTGCTTGTTTTCAGAGGGCATGGCTAGCATTTCTTGAGGCTAGCCAAAAAATAGGAAAAATATTTAGGTATACAACGAACTATCACAGACAGTTTTGTGGTATAAACCGTCTGTGAAGGCCTACTATCACAGACGGCTACCACCAATAACTGTCTGTGATATGTCGGATATCACTGACGATTCTTTTTACTAACCGTCTGTGATACGTCTCCAATCATATACAGTTGGTACATATAACCGTCTGTGATGGCTGACGCATCACAAATAGTTTTTAGTAGAAGCCGTCTGTGATAGTAGGCCTTCACAGACGGCTTCGACCAAAAACCTTATGTGAAGACCTACTATCGCAGACGACTACCACCAACAACCGTATGTGAAGGCCTACTATCACAGACAGCTACAACAAAAAACCGTCTGTGATTGTAGACCTTCACAGACGGTTTCGACCAAGAACCGTCTATGTTGTGACTTATCATAAACGGCTCAAAAACCGTCTGTGATAACCGATAACCGCTTGTTATCACAGACACGTAAATTTAAACGATTCAGAAACCGTCTATGATGACCCTTTGTATAGTAATGTATGCTGATCTATAAGTCACTAGTGTCCCAACATTCAACTATTAAAGAGCTTCCCTAACAAGTCAAATATTTGCTGATCTTTATAACAGATAATTCATCCAAGGAATATAATAACATTTATTTTATGTCTCATAAACATAAACATAATACAATCATCTATATGATTGCCTCTTAGGGTATATCACTAACATGACGAACACCTTGTGCTTGCAACTGTAGAACCAGGGCAGTTGTGGTAGCTGCGACAATAGCAAAAAGAACTTACATTAAGAATGTATTTTTAAATACAAACCAAATGACATTATTCTGATATCGTGAAATTATATACGATTACATTGATGATCGTAGTTTTAAAAGTTTGACTACAGATACCACGGTGGCCTATTTTTTGTGACCGAACAAGAATTCAATTACTACCTGTACTCTGGTTTACTTGTTGCTTTGACATCAACACAGCCTCTCGTTTACACCTTTGACTACTTTTTGTAATTATATGGTAGCAAAAATTATTTTAAAAAATTAATAATATATATAAAAGTATTTTTGATGATAAATCTAGCGGTGCCATTTTCACGCGACAACAAATGTAAATATTATGATGCACGGACATCTATTTTGGACTGGAGGTTGTATAGAACTTTTTTTTTATTAATTAACCCTTTTCAAATTTTTATTTTAAAGTTAACCCCAGCGCACTTTATTTCTAATTCTGACCCCTTTAGTCACGTCATCACCCGTGATGTGATAAACCAACGCTGTCACGCTATAGGATAAGTCCACTAAATAGCACTTTTGATCACGCCACTAGTCGTGGCGTGACCAAACAACGCTATCACGCCATTGGTGGTAGCATGACAAGAGCTTACCTCAGATACGGGCTGACATGACAGTGTTGTTTTGTCACGTCACAGGTGGTGGTGTGACCAAAGGGGTTAGAATTAGAAATAAAGTCCGCCGGGGGTTAACTTTAAAATAAAATTTAAAAAAGAATTAATTACTAAAAAAATTCGGTTGTATATGCTGCAAGACATTACTTCTACTTCTTTTTTTTTTACCTGTGTAAGTTAGCTTCCCATTCTCCAATTTTCCATGTCCATCACCGACAACACACAGTAAAATATACAGATGGAAAAAGAATTACACTTCCCTAGCTACTCCTTAATTTAACGGGACACACATTCAACTTCAAACTCGTATGTAAATGTTCTTCCATGTAGGTTCTTCAACATCATGATGCTTCAACGAGGACAGCACACACATGCATGGACATTGAGAGAAAAAAAGCTGAATAACACAGACATTGAAATAAATCATTTTGTTGGATTATGTTGTCCACTTTTCCTCGCCAGCTTAAGTTTTCTTAATGAAGTGATTGATGCATGCAACTAAATACGATGTTAGAGCCAAGATGTCTTAATATCAAGATTCACCTCTCGCAATATTAAAAAAAAGGATAACAGCCACTCACTTCAAATTCATGTTTTAAGCTTGCTTTTAAATGAATTGGTTAGTACATGCAACTCAATAAGCTAGACTTAACTCGATGGTTACAAGTTAGCACTCTTTACGCGTCTCCTTTTGAGCTCCAGCAGCTCCTTGGAGACCTATATGTATAATCATTGAAACAGCACGAGATAGAATAGAAGCCATTCACCTTAATTACACAGCAGCATTCAGCTACTAGAATAGAATAGTAAGGCAAACCATTATTACAGAAAAGAAATGCAGAGAGATTATGATCATGCAACTGATATTCATACTCTGTCCCTAAATAACTAAATAGAGGCATAGAGTTATTTAAGATGCAGATATTCTTGCTGACTGTTTGTTTTCTTGCAAACATTCTCGACCCACACCGTTCTAGATAATTTTTTTTCTTTGTGAAACTAGATGAACTGTCTATACAAAATTACAAATACCTTGCTCTCATGTATAATGGAAAATTGCTAGCTTGCAAATTATCTTTTTATTGGGTTGGATGAATGATGAATGGTGGGTTCGTTGATTGTAACCGGAAGTGAGGCTTTGTTGGTTTCATATACCGGAAGATTTAAATGCGAACATCTCTCATCCTCCTTCTCGCATTGTAAGATGGATGTTACTCAACTATTTGTTTTTCTTACCCTAGGACGGGTTTGTTTTGTTTGGATATGTTGAATTTGTCTTTGCACAAGAATACAAGATTGCCATGTTGATGAATGTATTGGCTTAGGTGCCTATGTTTTCTAATTTCTTCAACATTCATTTATTACAGGTTTCTATTCATTATACTTATGTAGTGCTGCTTTATACGTGTTGTACATTCAAATTTAGATACTTATATACTGCTAGGTTACGTATTGTTGGTATTAAACTTATGTGGAGAGGGACAAGTAGCTACATATGAACTTATTTACGGCATTGTGCTTGGCGATGGTCCACGTCGGTGCCTAGGAAAAAAACAAAAAAAGTCTATGTGGAAACCATGCTACCCCACATAAAACAACAGCATCCGCATCATTTGGCACAGGTGAACTTCTACTATGTATAATTATTGAAACAACAGGAGATAGAATAGAAGCCTCTCACCTTAATTACACCGCAACATTCAGCTGCTATCAGCCGCACCTGTAATAGGACTTGCAACCGCGGCCGGTGTACGAGCCGCCGCGGGCGGGGCACGGGTTGCAAGCAGGCTGGCTCCCTCGGAGCCCACGGTAGCTGAGGTGCCCGCCGGCTTGCAGCACCCTCCTGTGCGGGTAGGCCGCCTCCTCCTCCAGGTCCAGCGCCAAGCTCAGGTCCTCGACGCGGCGCGAGCGCATGCGCATGCGCATGCCACCCGCAGCGTCGGTAGCATGATCGGCGGTGAAGCCTGTCGCGCCGATCAAGGTAAATAGGAGGAGGAGCACGGCAATGGAGGTGAAGAGTGGCAGCTTCATCACTTTTCTGCTAGGGGGGAGTACTCTGTGAACAAGGGCCGGTGGGTACATTATATGTAGGGGTGTAAGTGGACGCGGGCTGTCCGCAAGCCCACTTAGTCTGTTCCGCGAAAAATAATAAATGAACACCCGCGGGTTAGTTGAAAAATTAAGTGGCTATTTGCGGACGCCACTATATATCCACGTACCCACATAATGATTTCACACTATTCATCAGCATCATTCATTCATTCTGATTTCTGAAGCAAACAAAATGGAAAAGCATCTCTGAAACTTCTTGATTTCTTGAGAATTCATGTTTGTGCCGCTAATTAGATCGATCAATGCAGCCCAATTTTGTCGGAGATCGTTCCCGAGAAATAAAAAACAAGCATCTTTGCTCTGGACAAGACATTCGAGTCGATGCTAGCCTCATTCGCTCCTCCCATCGTCGGCATCTTGGCTCAACATATGTACGGATTCAAGTCGGACGGCGAAGGCAACAGCAGCAGCAGCATCAAAACTGACAGGGAGAAACGCCGCATCCTTGGCCAAGGCGCTGTACACGGCCATAGCGATACCAATGACGATCTGCGCCTCCGTATACTCGTTCCTGTACTGCAGCTACCTGCGAGATAGGGAGCGCGCTCATGATGCAGTCTGAAGAACTGCATAAGATTGGGCTCAAGGGTTCGCGATTCAGAGACGGCGATGATGCGCTATTCGAGCTCTTCGAATCTCCGCCATGCGGGGCGCGGCAGCGTCGCCCGTTGGTGTGAAAGATGAAGCGGCTGCTTAACATCGGATCCGAGAGGGAGCTCAAGAAGCCGGAGACGTTTAGTTGTGGGCTAGCGACCGCCGCATCTATCCGTGTAATGCTTGGCGGGTTGCTGCATCTATCCGCATAATGTTCGGCGGCCGGTGTGAGCAAGTACGGGCTAGCCGCCACTTGTCCCACTTGCACCCTGAAAAGGTCAAACTTCAATTTTATGTATAGAATAACTGCTTTGGAACTTAGTAAATATATTTAAACTGAAAAGATCGCTCTATGCAAAATTGAACCACATAATCCTTCCTTTGATATATATTCCTGCATGTATTATAATTTGTTATTAGGTGTAACTTATGGAGTACATTTTTGTACTCACCTGTTAGGAGGCCGTCTGAGTAGCGACTTTGGGCGAACCTTCGATGAAATCCATGCTAATATCGGCCCAAACACGATGAGGCACCGTGAGGGGCTGGAGCAAACTAGCAGGATGTAATTGTGAAGATTTGTTCTTCTGGCAAGTAACACAAGCACGAATAAACTCTTGAAGCAAACGTCTTCCGCCGGGAATGTAAAAACTTGCATGAATACGATGCCATGTCTTAGTGATACCTTCATGACCGACTGAATGAGCAACAGAAAAGATCTGTTGAATGCCAGGAAAATCAGCTAGAATAAAGATACATCGTCGACACAACAGCAATCCATCTAGAAATTCCCATCCAACTGATAATGCACCAGTAGTCCATTCGTTGTACTTGGCAGTCCAGGAAGCCTGAGATTTAAGTTGACAACACAAGTCATCATAATATGCAAACTCGATAGACGAAAGAGCATGCACGGTTATGTCTTCATGCTGACGAGAGAGTGCATCTGCGACAATGTTATCCTTGCCCGGTTTGTAATCAACTGAAAAATCATAGCCGAGGAGTTTCAGAATCCACTGATGTTGCGGCACTGTTGTCAACCTTTGATCCAACAAATTTTGAGACTATAGTGATCTGTCCTGACATGAAACTTGCACCCCCAGATGTAAGACCTCCAGTGTTGGACCGCAAACACCAGACCAATAAGTTCCCGTTCATACGCTGGGAGTTTATCCTGGTGAGGAGCAATTGATTTGCTAAAAAATGTGATTGGCCGACCACCCTGATGCAAGACGGCGCCAAACCCAACACCCGACGCATCGCAATCAATCACAAAGCCTTTGGTGAAATCAGGGAGCTGAAGGACCGGTGCCGATGCTATGGTTCGTTTTAGAGTGTCGAAAACGATGGAAGCCTCATCTGACCATTGAAAGCTTTCTTTGCAGAGTAGTTTGGTAAGAGGTGCTGCCACCTGGCCAAAATCTTGGATAAATTTGCGATAATAGCCGGCCAGTCCTAAGAATCCATGCAAACTGCAAGCTGTGCGAGGCTGCGGCCACTCGAGGATGGCCGAAACTTTCTCTTGATCCATCACTACCCTAGCGGTAGAGATGACATGCCCCAAATACAAAATTTGCGTCTGACCAAATGTGCATTTCTTCTTGCGCAGGACAAGCTGGTGATCAGTGAGCATCTACAATACCTAACGAATGTGATGAAGATGCTCCGTCCATGTGCGGCTATAAATCAAAATATCATCGAAGAAGACGAGTACAAATCGACGTAGAAAAGGCTATAGTATAGAGTTCATCATTGATTGAAAAGTAGAGGGGGCGTTGCATAAGCCAAAAGGAAGAACCAGAAACTCAAAATGGTCGTGGTGTGTCCGGAACGCCATTTTCAGCACATCATCCGGAGACATGCGGATTTGATGATAGCCGGACCGCAAGTCTAACTTGGTGAAGTAACAAGCACCTTCCAATTCGTCCAAGAGTTCGTCCACATGCGGAATGGGGAACTTATCCTTGATGGTGTGTTCGTTGAGAGCACGACAATCCACACAAAAACGCCACGATGCGTCTTTCTTATGAACGAGAAGAACCAGGGATGAGAATTGCGAGGAACTCGGCCGAATGATCCCTTGGGCAAGCATTGTAGCACACTGGCATTCAATCTCGTCTTTCTGGATATGAGCATATCGGTAAGGACGTACCGCGATTGCTGGCACATTGGCAATGAGGCTTATGCGATGATCATACGATCGGGCCGGGGCAGTCCTGTCGGTGTAGCGAAACGATGCTTGAATGCTGCCAACAGTGGTGTCAATAGATCGTTGCTACTGGTGGCATGTAACGTGGCTGCTGACAGAGGTTAGTGGTGTAGTCCCGTCTAGGTGATCCGCGTATTGTGCTCCTAATAGGAAAACTGCATTTGGGCGAAGTTCCACAAAACCAGCCCCAATGTGCTGAGCCATTGCATTCCCAGAATGACGTCGAACCCTGACAACGGTATGATATAGAAATCGACGGCAAACTCAGAAGGTGCAATTGTCATGGGTGTCTTTGGGCAAATACCGTCGCAAGCTAACCTGTCGCCATTAGCGACCTTAACGCGGAGTCCGCTCTGTGGTTGGACGGGTAGGTTGACGGCCGCCAAACACGCCGTGTTGAGGAAATTGTGAGTAGAACATGTGTCAAACAAGGCAATGCCCTCGAATGCGCCTACACGGACTGATAATTGCATTGTTTGGGTTGCGCAGATACCAGTAACCACAAGCAAGGAGATTTCTGGTTCCAGTTCCTCTAATAAGAAGTCCCCCGATGCATCCTCCGAACTGTGGTCGATTTCAGGCTCCAGCCAAAACAGTCGTTTGCAGCGATGTCCTCTCACAAACTACTCGTCACAATTGAAACATAACCCACGTTGTCGACGATTAGCCATCTCAGCTGTGGACAGGTGGCAAAAAACTCACGTACGTGTTTCGGTGGTCACCGGGGCCGTGGAGGACGCGGCGGTTAGCGAGGGTACCAAGGAAGCTGGTGGAAGGCGAGGTGGTGTCGGTAGCCCGGCGCAGACCATCGTCTGAGTGGTAGCAATTGGCCGACTCACTGTTGTCGTATGTGCTACAGTCGGGTGGAGGCGCTCATAGGCGCGAGCCAAATTAAGTGCCTGTTGATGGGATGTAGGTCCTGCTAACTCCACATGTGTGCGAATTGGTTCCGACAGACCGGTGGTAAATAACTCGATCTGGTGAGCCCTTGATAACCCGACAGTATGGCACAAAAGGTCTGTGAATTCCTGCTGATATTGTGCCAAAGTTCCGGTCTGCTGCTGATGTTTGATAGCTCCCAATGTATTAGTATGAATTGCTAGACCAAAACGCATCGAACAATAATGTTTGAAAACGACCCATGGAATTTGTCCGTCGTCGCGTTCTAGCTGATAGAACCAAGAGTGGGCAACCTCTGAGAGATGGAACGCTGCCATCCATACTTTGTCTTCTTCCGGAATGTGGTATGCGCGGAAGTATTGATCGCACTTCGTCAGCCAGGTAATCGGGTCTACGGAACCATCGTAGATTGGAAGGTCGAGATGCGGTAGTCATGGTCGATCGAGCTGCATTTGAGGAGCATCGGGGTGTTTATGGTACCCCTGATGTTCTTCAAAGTCCTCACCGGTTCCACGGCATTACGCAAATCCACCTTGTGCCCGATGAACATCTAACTGAGTGTTGGGTGGAAACCGATTGTCGGGTGTTGTTTCGGAAGCTTCATCGAACGAGGATGGAAGCGGGAGCACGCCTGCTCCGTTTGTCTCAGCCGGGATCTGGGCGGATGGTTTTGCCGTCGCTGGAGCCGCTGGTAAGACACGTAGGGCGTCAAACATGTTGCACATCTCCTTGTCCAAGCTGTCAAGTCACTGATTGGAAGCCAGTTCTTGCTCACAAAATAGCTGGTCGTTCGCCGCCTAGAGGTCGGTGATGGCCCAAAGTAGTTCTGATTGTACGTGTTCCAATCCGTCGAGCCGCGCATCGGACGAAGAATCATTATTGGGTGGCATGGTGGGCGAGATCAGTGTCTCTGATACCAAATTGTTAGAAGCTGGAGCTCCTCTCGATGAAGAACGCAGATGATAGGGGTGAGAAGCCAGAGCTAGACAGAAAGAAAGAAGAACTTGGGAGAAGCTACTTTGTGTTGATTCATAATCGTCCCCTATTATAGACCCTTGGACTCTTTATATAGTGCAAGAGCCGGATTGCTAAATAGCTATAACAGTCCTACTAGAATACAACTCAGATTGACTTGTACTAAACTGAACCTTCTATGTATGCACTTCCCAAATCAGCCTGACGCTTATTCCTTCGCTAGAATTGGATACCTACAAAGCTGTCCATAACATCACCCTTGCTTAATAAAATGTTGTTCAGATGAGAACTTTGCTACTGCTAAGGATCTCGATGACTAGGCCGCTACCCTAGTTGATTGCCTGTGGTAGATTTACTGTTTTCTTTTATTTGGCTTGTAATCCTTACTTGTAAAACTCTACTAATTATTAATAAAATTATGCAAGATGTAGTTGTTACCATATTTGTTTACTGTGTACACTAGCTACTGTTGCAAGGACTAGTGTAGAATACATCGAGAATCTAGGGGTTTTACTCCCGAGTTCGACAGCGGTGCTCGCGAATGCAAGGTACTTCAACAAGACACCACGCAGTTGAACGTCTACTTGTAGCTCCATCTAGTTCAATGGTGAACATGCCACCTACCGACGAGCGCCTGGACAAGATTTTTGATCACCTAAAGTGGCTCGAGAAACTTATGTGTGTGTATCCTATTGGTAGTATGTTCAATATGTATGAAGTAGTTTTTATTGTCTGCGTTCATGAATCCAAGATGTTGCATGCTTGTTTATGAATTGCAAGATGTTTTTAGCTTTTGGCCACTGGATTTGTATGAACGTAACATGACAAAGGACAATTGCATTACAACAATCAGAATATATCCATAACATCATAAAGCTAAGTACCATATGTTGTATACAATTACAATACCAAAATCGATTTTAAGTTCTGAACTCATGCTCAATTCATATTACAATACCATCATATTACAACACCGCGATGAAATTAAATTATGTAGCCAGGTTCATTTCTAATAGAAATGGCAACACATTGCAACGCCACCAATTCATACCAAAGTGACCACACCCTCCCATGCCACCTTTTCAATCCGAAATGACCACACCCTATCACACCACCCTTTCAGACAAAAAAAAAAACACAACACCCTGTAACACCACACACTACCACCTTTTTAGACCAAAATGACCATATGCTGTCACGCCACCCTTTCAGACAGAAATGGCCACATACTGTCATGCCACCTTTTCAGACCAAAATGAGCTCACTTTACCACGCCACCTTTTTAGACTGAAATGACCACACACTGCCGTGCCATCTTTTCAGAGCGAAACGACAACCTGGACCAGCTTCTCTCAGTGAGTGGACATCACTCACTAGCCTTTCGCAATGAGTAAACACAACTCACCATCCATCAGCACTACACCCTATCCGCTTATAAAAGGAGGGAGAAGATAGCTGGAGGAGAACACTACACCACCACAGTCAACACTTCACTCCAGCTTGTTTCGCATAACATATACGATGGAGGGAGAAGAGGGAGAGCTAGAGTAGAACATTAGGACGGGCTTCGAGATGTCAGGCTATGTGGAGATGTTGCAGAAGCGTAAGTGGCTTGCCAGGAAGGTGAGAACCTAGCCGTATTGTTCAATGAATGATGCGGTGTCACCACCGGAGTTTCCACGCCCGTAGTGCGACTATGAAAACCCGACTTGGATCATTCAGTCCGTACACCCAACGACCACCGCTCGGGTTATATAAGAGAATCTCACACACACACATCGATTTTTTGTATTTTATGTAGTATTCCACATATCGCTAACTTTATCGGTGCATTATGGAAGCCGAAGAAACATTGCTTCTTCACCCAATGGATCGATGGCCCAAACAAGTACAATAGGGCGTTCAACGAGCAGAAGTACATGTTCAACTACGCGCTGCACCTGGTGTCTTCCACCGTTGGAAACCTTGTGTACCCAACAATGGGAAAGACAAGGGGAACGTGGTGATGGACCCAAAAGCATCGAACAACACGCTAAAGACAGCCGAGCCACACGCGTGGCGGAAAAGGGGAAAGCTCCTGCTAGTGAGACCAGCGGCCGTCCTAGCGATCCCCATCACCCAGGCACACTGTGGATCAAAGAGGTAAGTTATGTTTAATTTGCGTCCGGATTATTGATTTGGCCTTACATTGTGCTAACATCATTCCATCTTCCTGCCCGTCTCATAGTACGGGGCTGCCTTCGGGATAGGCCGCGCCCACGGGTCTGCAGCAGACAAGGGGAAGGCGTTGATGGGCCGTGAAGACTGACTTCTTTTGGATCCACCAGTTTTTGTGATTCCAAAATATGCACATGTATCCTAGGTGTAGATCGGGTTGATGATTTGTGCATGCTGTCGTTTGTAATCCACGTAACCAAACCTTGCGCGCCATCTAATTCGCAACTATATTACAAAGTCTTATTGCCGCAGTTGAAATCTCCTAAATTATTCTCTACTTAATGTTTTGTTCTCTTTTTCAAAAATAATCGGTTGCGGAGACACTTAAAGATATTACCAAAAAACTTAATCAAATCCTATAAAATTTAAAGTTGCATTAATATAATTTTATTTTAATTATTTCTGCCAAAAAAAGAAAAAATTAGTTTATGTCACTATTTGAATTGGCAACATGGCCTTGTTGCCATTTCCAGTGGCGATTTGATCTATATCGCCATTCCAAATTGCTACAGAGGCATTTAACACAGTTTGGCTGGCGACATGAGCCTGTTGCCAATTCAAATATCGACAAAAGCCTATTTTAAAATTTTATTAAATGTGTATTTGTTTCTGTAATTCTATTTTTAAACTGTATTATTTTTTAAAAAAAATTCCTTAGCTGTTTTAGATGGAGGACAACGTGTGGCCCGGCCCACCCAAATGCTATTGTTGATGCTCGTACGACTTAAGCTAACGAGAACCTCAGGGAGGACAGGACCAGCGTATGCAGCAAAAGAAAGATGCCCAGCCGGGCCCCAAAATGATGGAGAAAACTTGCCAGCAAATGGGGCAAAAGTAGGCGCACCCAAGGTAGCGTACACGACAAGCAGACATCTCTACCTGATGGTCCACTGCATATAGGGTGTGTTTGATTGGATGCATAAGATTGGATCAGGATGCAGAATTTTTTTTGCTTCGCTTGTTTGGATGGCTGTATACGTAAAGTAACCTGGCTAAACAGATACAAAAGACGCCTTCGGGCCAGGCTGGGCAGAAACGCCCAATTTCTCCGTTTCTCCAGATGCAGACTCTGCTAATGATGTTATTAAGAGGTGATTAGTGCATATTAGGTAGTATTAGAGTGGATTAAAATGGGTTAAGGTAAAATGAATGCTATTAGAATATATTAAGACAAAACTAAAGTTATGCTAACATTTTCTTTCCACCGTCTCTTGCATCTACACTCATGGTCAACGTTCTTATACACCCAATCAAACATTATCTCAACACGTACCTAGTCCAATGTAAATGTACCAACCAAACAACTCATATTCAGATTCATACTGACTGGCTGCTTCAAACTTAATCGACCTGCATACAAACCAAAGCTAAAGATATACAGGGAACCAAACACATCCATAAATTCTCGCTATACCTGCATTGCATGCGTGCTCTTTAATTTATACTATGTATGTGCTCGATCCTAGTTACAGTAGTTGTAGTGTTCCTTTACTGACGCCTTGCCTTGGTGCAAGCAGCAGTGGTGGCATGCTTTTCCTTTTCACTGCAGTACTGCACGCTTTTCCTTGTGTGTATGATCTGGAAATCTGGGGCGGGCAGCTTAATTTTCTCCTCCTTTTTCCAACTATCACTTTTGTGCACCCACCCTGCTCTTTCCGGCTTTCCCCTTAATTCTCTCTTTGGAAGAAAAATGTCTAGTATAGTATTGCCATTTGTGTAATTTCTGCAGCTAAACCGTTGGTACACATTTTTGTAATTTCCTTGAGTGATTGGCTGGTGCTCTGCTTCTCATTCAACAAGGATCGTGAATTCTGAAAACCTGCGATCCGAAAACAAACAGTGTTTCTTTTTTCCACCCTACGGTTGTGGGATTGATTTCTTTTTGCAAGACGTTTCTCCTAGGAATACCAAAGAAACAATTAAGAAAACGACATTAGGCTTGTGTTCTTGTAGTAAGAATCGTCGGTTAACTTACGCACGTATATATTCAGCAATACAATACAGCAAAAGGGTCACGAAGAAATTGGGGGATAACAGGGGAGGCTTGCGCTGATGCTTAATCATTAAGTTAATGGGGGGACGGGATCTGGGTTAAGAATAATGGGGGCAAACTCCTTTGTGATCAAGGGCGTGGAGCTATATATTAATTTGTTTCAATGGGTGTAGACATGTCTTGGTAAAGGAGATGATGCTTTTCTTCTTCTTTTTTCTTTTTCTTTTTTGCACTAGGATAAAGCTAAAAAAGTATCTTGTAGGTATTCAAGCCAAAGTATTTTAATTGGCATGTGATCCGTTCAAATGGCAAGTTACACGCCTGGCATTCTTTAGGCGTCGTGAGTCACTGTGAAGATGAGCATTTTTTACCTGGATATCCTTGCTTGCTTTGCGGGGCTTTTCGATGGGCATTTTTTAGGAGGCTTTTTTTGTGTGTGTGGATTTTTTGAGGTTTCAGGCTTAATTGGATCTTGCAGGAATGGTGATACAACTCCAGGCAGAACCTGTTGGACCAAAATAACAATTAGAGAGATGAATGGGAGCATACTCTTTTTCTCACTGGTATTCAACTTTCTTTCCACTCCGGTAGCTATGTAAAGCTATAGAGATCAATGTCTCAAAATCACAGTGAAAGACTTGATCTAAAATCAAGAAAATCATACTTCACTGCCCATCTGCCGGTATGACCACCGACACAGGGCCGGTATGACCGCTCTAGAGGCCGGTTTGGCCGCACCCCTCTGTTGATTGAAAAACAACACGACGATGGATCCCGCAAAACGGCCTAACTTTTGATCTAGGGATCCAAATCACTTGAGGTCTCAAACATAGCTCAATAAGAAGTTCAGGAACCTATTCTAATCGAAGATCGAGACAATCATAGCCGAGGTTTCATGAATTTCTTGAATAAAGGGCAAGAAGGCATAAAACCGAGGGGAAATCTAAACTTGATCTAAAGACTTGCTCATGGATGAAAAATGGTCAATATGACCTTAGATTAGATCTCACAAGTCCTAACAAGCTAGATCACAGTAATCACGCGGTCGGTTGGTCCATCTCAATACGTAGAAACATCGTGCAAGGTACGACGAATCCCACGACTAAGAAGAAGCTGACCTTGCAAGGTTGGTGGGCATGCGGACACCATGAGTTTTGCGAGTTTCTGGTAATAGCTGGAGAAGCTTACACTACTACAGAAAAGGTCTTTACAGAAAGTTCAAAAACATCATCATAGACGGGTTTGTGAGCCGCCTAAGTCTATGGGTCAGTGATGACATAAGGTTATCACAGACGGTTTCCAAACCGTCTGTGATGCATACTGTAGGACCGGAAAGGCGACTAGAGGGGGGTGAATAGACGCTTTCTCTAATTTTCCCTCGATCAAACTCAACACTACTTTCACTCCAATAGCTATAAAAGCTATGAAGATCTGTATACAGGCACAGCGGATGACCTGTGTTGAATCCAACCAAACCCCGAAGCACAAG